>JAUJYN010000013.1:988805-1588805 GCA_030737835.1 Acorus gramineus | reverse complement strand
TTTTGGGTAACATGCAATTATAATTTAATTCAATTTAGGTTTGTAAAAAATCAAATTATACCGACCAAATTGCACTCTAGTTAACTTAGTTAAAAAAGTATTCTTAGAATATGTTTGTGCACAAAACTTAGATGGAAAATGAAATAAATGAAGTCCTTCGAATGAAAAGAAAAATGATATGTAAATATTCTCAATAATAAATTTTTGGGTTTTTTATTTTTTCATCCCTGTGAACTATATGATTTAGTGATCGAACCCTCACTTCTTCATATTTCGGTTTAAGTCCCTAGAGTTAAAGGGTATGTTTCTTATTAGTCCCTAGGAGGGATCTATCATTAAATTATTTAATTTTCTTTTTAGCTTTTGGAAGGGACTAAAAAGGAATATGTCTTTTAAATCTGGGGACTTAAACTGAAATATGAAGAAGTGAGAGATCGATCACTAAATCAGGTAGTATTGGAGACTTAAAAATAAAAAACCCTAAATTTTTATGTTGTTTATGCATGTAATGAAATATGACAGGATCATTTTCTCTCACTTTTCCTCACATTAGTGAATTTGAAGAATGAGAAAATTTAATCCATTTTTTCTATAATAAGATAAAATAGGTGAGAAATAATGAAGAAAATTTTCTTATGATTGATACAAACATTAATTTTCAGTACTCAAGGAAATTTTTTAATTTTCTCTCACTTTCTTTCAGTTTAACTTTTAATTTATTGCGCACAAATGCGCATTTGTCATCATCGCATATCCCTTTTAGACACAAGATCAATGTTTTCTAATTTATTACACTAATGATTTTAATATATGTAGAAACAATATAATTAGACTATGTGTGTAATTGGTGGAATATATATATACACATATTCCGGATATTTACTAGATTTTGTGATGATGAATACGAGAGCATGAAAACCTGACTGGACTACGTACACATGTATATATCTAATATTAGAGTCAATGTCGCAAAAGTCATAACTATCAATGCAGAGACCACCAAGGATCTAAAAAAGTCATGACCCTAGTGTATAAGATTTGAAAAATAAAAAAGGAAAAAGAAAAATTGAAAAACACCTCCATAAAAAGGGACCAAATATAACACGCATCAAGCCATCAACTCTCTAGTCCTCAATATAATTCTTTTAACTTAGAAAAGTCCATGCAGCTTAAATTAATCAATTCACCCATTTCAAACATTTAAAAAATATCTCCCTCCCTTCCCACTCCTCCCCTACATATACCCATACAAACAAACACCACAACCATCTCTCTCTCTCTCCTCTCTCTCTAACTAAGTAGAAATTAAATTAAACCAATGGAGAAAGAGAACCCACAACAAGTACAAATCTCCTCCTCCTCCACCAGCACCACCACCACCACAATCACGGTCTCGAAAGGCCGGTTCTGTCTCTCCCCACTGACCAAATTCCACGCGGGCTACTTCCGCATATGCCTGTCCCTATGTGGACAGGCCCTCCTCTGGAAAACTCTCAGTGAGACGTCGAGTGAGCTCTCAGGCCCCCTCCATTGCCTCCTTCGTCGCTTCCCCTCCGCCGCCTTCATCCTCCTATGGTCCCTCGCGCTCTTAACCCTCATCATCTTCTCCCTCCTCTATGCCCTCAGGTGTCTCCTCAACTTCCAAAGCGTTCGATGCGAATTCTCTCACCACGTCGGCGAGAACTACCTCTTCGCCCCATGGATCTCATGGCTACTCCTCCTCCAATCCTCCCCTTTCCTAAAACCCAAAACCCCCTCTTATCTACTCCTATGGTGGGCCTTTTCGATACCAGTCGTGGTGCTCGATGTCAAGATATACGGGCAGTGGTTCACCAAGGGGAAGAGGTTCTTGTCAATGGTCGCGAACCCGACGAGCCAATTATCAGTCATAGGGAACCTAGTAGGCGCGCGAGCTGCAGCCCAGACTGGTTGGATGGAGTGCGCCATGTTCCTGTTCTGCCTGGGCATCATCCATTATTTGGTGTTGTTTGTGACTCTCTATCAGAGGCTACAAGGGAACGATCGCCTCCCGACGATGCTGAGGCCGGTTTTCTTCCTCTTCGTGGCCACTCCGAGCATGGCGAGCCTCGCTTGGGACTCGATCGCCGGGACCTTCGACATGTTGTCGAAGATGCTCTTCTTCCTCTCCCTCTTCATCTTCGCTTCATTGGTACGTCAAAACAATGGCATGGGAGGTTAGTGTAGACCTTGAAAAAGGGATTGTTTGGGGGAGGTGTCACACCTAAGCATATTGAAAATTTGATCTGTTTTAGATTGGTTTTACTAATAAAAACAAGCACATGACATTGAGTTTTTATTAAATTCAACGGTCCAAATTGGTTGGAAAGTTAATGTTTTACACTTTTATTTTCATAAGAAACCACCCCACATGAACAAACACATAGAGACACAAACTGGGGCTGGTTTTTTTTGTTGGCATATTAAGATGAAACAAGACTAGATTACATGAAAACTACATATATAGATTTCACTTACGTAAGTGAATAGATCATAGTGGAAAAGTTAGATGGGACCATTAAAGAAAAATTAAAGACTAATGTTGTATCACTTTCCAGGACAAGTTGCTTAACATGGTTTTCTCTTCTTGGTTGGACTTATGAACAGATGTGTAGGCCGGCCTTGTTCAGGAGGTCTATGAAGAGGTTCCATGTCGCTTGGTGGGCATACTCATTCCCGATGACGGTGCTCGCTCTGGCCTCGGCAAAGTACGCGCAAGTCGTAAAGGGAGAGATCACGCATTGGCTCATGCTCATCCTTTCGATGCTCTCGGTGCTCGTTGCGCTCGTTTTGATCGTGTTCTCGGTCCTCAACACCAATTCTCTTGTTCCCCGCCACGATCCCTTCGTCGCCCATCCAACGCTCCCGATCGCGAATTGTAGTCCTTGATCGAAGATTCTGTCTTAATTGTACATTGTTGATTAATTAGTGGACTCAAACATGTGAGAACTGGACTAAAGTAGTTTTTTTTTTTCTTGTTTTGTTGACTCCAAATGATCACTTGATTCATTGTGAATATGAACATCTTGGTGTAAACTTATGATCGATTGAATTTAATTAGTCCCCTTTTTGTGACTGTATTTGGTTTCTGTTTCAATTTAATTTGCTGAAGTGCGAACTCACAAACTTTTTGTGCTGATGATGATGTACGGAATGTGTGTGTGTGTATATTTATACACACACGTAAATGATACATGGTAGTTGGGAGATATTTAAACTATTTACTAAATATTATTTCAATAGTTATGAAAAGAGTGATATTATACTCAGTTTTTTTTACACAATTCAAAATGCAGTTCTATATACCTCGTTAGAAATCTAGTGAAGCATATGTATCGTTAGACGATGTAAATACCTTATTAAATTTTTCATTACACTAACTAAACGTAGATTCATTTAACTTGAAATAGAGCGATAGACACTTTTATTAAAACATATACTTCATTATATGATGTTTATTGTTTTTAAGAATATAAATACATGTGTGATATGAGTTTTGAACTGTAAAAATGATTGTTCAAGATCTATTTGAAAACACATATGAAAAATAAGATTTTGAATAAAGTGGCTTAAATAGATTTGATTATTGGAAAGTAGATTTTTTTCGTTTTTTAAATATCGACATATTTTCACTAAAAACTGAAAGTAACTTTTTAATTATACCAACTTTTTAGAATACTTTTGACAAAAAATTTTTAGCTTTCTGTTTAATTAAAAGTAGAATCACCCATTTTAAGTATTTTCAAACGAACACTGAGTCTAACATTTCATTATGAAAAATGCACATGAAAACCTTTTTATCCTACGAAGAGTTTGATAAACTATTTAAACTAATAAATAACTGTCCAATATTAAATCGATCTACTAATTGAAGTTTGTTTGGTCAATAGGCATGAGAATCATAAAAAATTTAGAGTACTTTAGTTGAAGTGTATATCTCAAAGGATTTAAAGATGTCAAAACAAGTGAATGAGACTATGCGAGGTTTGTACGCTCTTCTTGTGTTTGCCAACTAATATACATAGGCATTGGAAACCATTAAAGCAAGCATTCCAGCTAGCCAGTCAAATTAAGATAAGGATCCAATGGTGATGACCAGAAAATATTTGATATTGGATATTGATGTATATGGTCCACTTTAACCTAATTTATCATTTGCTTTCCTTTTTGTTTTAAGGTAAACGTTTTTAAACTGATGTAAACATTAACAATAAATCAAGTTATTTTTACTGTTCATTGATAGTGACTGTTTAAAAAAATCCCTTAGGAGTGTGACATAACATATAAAGTGCTGTTCAGATAAATTTTAGTTAATACATGTGACATGTTAAACTTTCAGTTTTAATTTAGTCATCAAGAAAAAAAAGAAAAAAAAAAACAGGATTAACCAATATTGGTGGTTGGCTGACAAAAAGGGAAATTCAGTACATACTTTTGAATGTTTACTTTTCTTTAGTTAAGTTGAGTCCAACTCGGATGAAGCATGTCCTTGATGTGGTTTGTCTGGAAACACCCTTCATTCTCAAAACAGAACCAAATGATGATACATAAAGTTTTTTTTTTTTTTGAAAAATCCATATACCCCCCTTTAACCTCAATATATCTATATAACCACCCCAGTAAACTCACCACCATGTAACTGTCAACTTAACCCTCTGTTAACCTTACATGTGAAATGTCCATTTTACCCTTACATGGAACATTAAACCCTACTTTCTCTGTCTCTCTTCACAAAACTTGACCTTCATTTTTACGCCGATTCCATCTCTGACTGCGCTTCATCTCCAGTGATGGTTTCCCGGTGAAGCCAATACACTAACTTCCTCCCTCTGACCCATCGTCCTCACCAATCCTTTTTAGACATCTCCGACAGCTCTTCATCTCCAATCGAACTTGCTCACTCTCCTGTAATAGCTTCCCAACTGCACTTCGTCTCTCACCAATGAAGCTAATACATTAATTGAGTCCCTCCAGCCCATTGTCCACTTTGACCCCCTGAAATCCCTTTGATTTTTGGCTGATTCGCATAATAGAAAAGCAGGTATGACTTTGTTTTTCTAGTTTACCATTTTGTGAAAGTTTACATATTTTTTCTTTTGATTTAGGGCTTGTCTTTTGATTTAGGGTTTCACTGTTGGTCCACAAAAGTCATGTTTTTTGTTTGTCAATTTTTTATGTATGACATATCACATATTTCATTAAATATATGTAGAAACAATGTAATTATTTTCATACTTTACCATGACGACTATCTATATATCAATTGGCGGATATATATACACATATATTCCCGATATTCACTGGATTTTGTGACTACGAATACGGGATCGGGTCAGATCCAACGGGTGTTGAACAATTTGATTATCCAATACATTCGTGACCGTTCGATCTTTTAGAATAAAGAAAAGGGAATTCTTGTTATTATATTAGAGGAGCCAAATGGCTCTATTTATAGATACATAGAGGAAACCCTAAAATACAGATAAGGAATCTAGGAAAACTAGAAAACTAATAATATCACAATAATGACAATAAAGATATAATATTATCCTAATAATGATTCTTTAACACCCCCTCCCAAACTCTGAAAGGTAGAACCCTTAGAGTTTGGACAAAAATGAGAAGGTGGCGAAGGCTGGCGACAGCACGTGCAGGCGCGGCAGGGGTGCAACAAAGGCACGGTAAGGGCTCTGCAGAGGCGCGTGTGGTGGCCGCAATGCTGCGAAAAGAGAAAGAGCGCACATAGAAGAAGACATGCGTAGTGGGAGCAAGAGAAGTAGCAAGATTGCACGAAGAGCGCGAGAGCGGTCGATGCCGCAAGGAGATGCGCGGAGGTGTGCAAATCTGCGAAAAGAGAAAGAGCGCACATAGAAGAAGACATGCGTAAAGGGAGCAAGAGAAGTAGCGAGATTGCACGAAGAGCGCGAGAGCGATCGATGCCGGAAGGAGATGCGCGGAGGTGTGCAAATCTGCGAAAAAGAGAAAGAGCGCACATAGAAGAAGACATGCGTAGAGGGAGCAAGAGAAGTAGCGAGATTGCACGAAGAGCGCGAAAGCGGTCGATGCCGCAAGGAGATGCGCGGAGGTGTGCAAATCTATGAAAAAGAGAAAGAGTGCACATAAAAGAAGACATGCGTAGAGGGAGCAAAAGAAGTAGCGAGATTGCACGAAGAGCGCGAGAGCGATCGATGCCGCAAGGAGATGCGCGGAGGTGTGCAAATCTGCGAGGAGGATCGTAGAGATCTCGGATGAAGAAAAGAATCACACAGATGCATAGAGAACGAAAAATCGAGTGAAATGGACCCCTGGAACACCTTAATTGGACTTCCGGAGAGGAAGTTATGACCGATTTAGTGATTTTTGAAGTCCCAAGGAGGTGCCGGAGGCGCCGGAGGGCGGCAGAGGGCGGCCGGAGGAGCCGGACGGCAACCGGAGGTGACCGGAGGAGCCGGAGGCGGAGAGCGGCCGGAGGCGGCGGAGAGTGGCCGGAGGCGGCAGAGGGCGGCCGGAGGTGATCGGAGGAGCCGGAGGCGGAGAGTGGCCGGAGGCGGCGGAGGGCGGCCGGAGGCGGCGGAGGGCGGCCGGAGGACGGCGGAGATTGGTGCCGGCGGAGGAGAGCGGCAGCCGCTGGTGGTGCACGCTGGCTCCGGGACGCATATGGGGCGCGCTGGGGAGGCGTCCCGGACAGGATCCCGGGAGACCCGAGAGTGCTGGCACGCGCAGATCCCGGGATATCCGGGAGCGCTGGCACGCCCTGGCAGGGCAGATCCCGGGATATCCGGGAGTGCTTGCACGCCCTGGCAGGGTTGGCAGGGCGCAACGGCAGGGCAAGGGCTGGGCGCGGCAGGGCCGGGCGAGCAGCGGCAGGGCGGCGCCGGCAGTGGCATGACGGCGACGGCGACGGCTAGGGCACGACGGCGACAGCAACGGCAAGGGCACGACGACGACGGCGAGGGCATAACGGCGACAGCAAGGGCAGACGGCAACAGCGACGGCAAGGGCGCGACGGCGACGGCGACGACGACGGCAAAGGGCACGACGGCGACGACGACAGCAAGGGCACGACGGCGACGACGACGGCAAGGGCACAGCGGCGACAGCAAGGACACGACGGCGACGACGACGGCAAGGGCACGACGGCGACGACGACGGCGACGACGACGGCAAGGGCACGACGGCAACAGCGACGGCAAGGGCACGACGGCGACGGCAAGGGCACGACGGCAAGGGCACGACGACGACGGCAAGGGCACGACGGTGACGGCGACGGCAAGGGGTATAAAGGTGACGTCAACGTCTTTTAGATCTCGCGAGCAAAATTCCCCCCCCCCCCCCCGCTCCGATTGAAGAATCTTCAATCGAAGCGGGGAAGAGAAAGAGAAGCTTTTGTGGATCTAGGATTTTTGAGGTGGAGGCTCTGATACCATGTTAGAATAAAGAAAAGGGAATTATTGTTATTATATTAGAGGAGCCAAATGGCTCTATTTATAGATACATAAAAGAAACCCTAAAATACCAGATAAGAAATCTAGGAAAACTAGGAAACTAATAATATCACAATAATGACAATAAAGATATAATATTATCCTAATAATGATTCTTTAACAGATCTTATAATTTTAAGATACATAAATCAATTGAATCATAAAAAAAAGACATATAATTTAATTATATTCTAAGTTTAATTTTGAAATCTTACAAAGTATTTCAATCACAATAAAATTATAAGATTGGATGGTTACAAACGTGTTGGATAATCAAATTGTTTAACACCTGTTGGATCTAATCTGATCCCATGAATATGAGAGCCAAAAAATCCTATTGGACTACATACAAATGTATATGAGTATATCTAAATTAGAGTCAATGTCGCAAAAGTCATAACTATTTACCAAGGATCTAAAAAAGTCATAACCCTAGTGTATAAAATTTGAAAAATAAAAAAGGAAAAGAAAATTGAAAAACACCTCCATAAAAAGGGACCAAATATAATACGCATCAAGCCATCAACTCTATAGTCCACAATATAATTCTTTTAACTAAGAAAAGTCCATACAGACCATGCCAACCTTACATGAGGGTCCATTTTAGCTTAAATTAATCAATTCACCCATTTCAAACATTTTAAAAAATCTCTCCCTCCCTTCCCACACCTCCCCTGTATATACCCATACAAACAAACACCAGAACCATCTCTCTCTCTCTCTCTCTCTCTAACTAAGTAGAAATAAAACCAATGGAGAAAGAGAAGCCAGAACAAGTACAAATCTCCTCCACCACCACCGCCACCGTCACAATCACAGCCTCAAAAGGCCGGTTTTGGCTATCCCCACTAACCAAATTTCACACGCGCTACTTCCGCATAAGCTTGTCCCTATGTGGACAGGCCCTCCTTTGGAAAACTCTCAGCAAGATTTCTCTCAGACCCCCTCCATTGCCTCCTCCGCAACTTCCCCTACGCCGCTTTCATCCTCCTATGGTCTTTCGCACTCTTAACCCTCATCATCTTCTCCCTCCTCTACGTCCTCCGGTGCCTCCTCAACTTCCAAAGCGTTCGATTTGAATTCTCTCACCACGTTGGCATAAACTACCTCTTCGCCCCATGGATCTCATCGCTCCTCGATCCTTGTACAATCCTACCCATTCCTAAAACCCAAAACCCCCTCTTATCTACTCCTGCAGTGGGCCTTTTCGATACCGGTCGTGGCGCTCGATGTCAAGATATACAGGCAGTTGTTCACCAAGGGGAAGAGGTTCTTGTCAATGGTCGCGAACCCGACGAGCCAGTTATCAGTTATAGGGAACCTAGTAGGCGCGCGAGCTGCTCCGCAGACTGGTTGGATGGAGTGCACGATGTTCCTGTTCTGCCTGGGCATTATCCATTATTTGGTGTTGTTTGTGACTCTCTATCAGAGGCTACAAGGGAACGATCGCCTCCCAATGATGCTGAGGCCGGTTTTCTTCCTCTTTGTGGCTGCCCCGAGCATGGCGAGCCTCGCTTGGGACTCTATCGCCGGGACCTTTGACATGTTGTCGAATATGTTCTTCTTCCTCTCCCTCTTCATCTTCGCTTCATTGGTACGTCAAAACAATGGCATGGGAGGTTAGTGTAGGCCTTGAAAAAGGGATTGTCTGGGGGAGGTGTCACACCTAAGCATATTGAAAATTTGATCTGTTTTAGATTGGTTTTACTAATAAAAACAAGCACATGACATGGTTGGAAAGTTAATGTTTTACCCTTCTTTTAATTTCATAAGAGACCCCACATGAACAAACACATAGAGACACAAAATGGGGCTGGTTTTTTTTGTTGGTATGTTAAGATGAAACAAGACTAAAGATTTCACTTGCGTAAGTGAATAGATCAAAGCGGAAAACTTAGGTGGGACCATTAAAGAAAAATTAAAGACTAATGTTGTATATATCACTTTCAGGACAAGTTGCTTAACATAGTTTTCTCTTCTTGGTTGGACTTACGAACAGATGTGTAGGCCGGCCTTGTTCAGGAGGTCTATGAAGAGGTTCCATGTCGCTTGGTGGGCGTCCTCGTTTCCGACGACCGTGCTCGCTCTGGCCTCGGCCGAGTACGCGCGAGTTGTGAAGGGGGAGATCACGCACTGGCTGATGCTCGTCCTTTCGATACTCTCGGTCCTCGTCACACTCGTTTTGATCGTGTTCTCTGCCCTCAACTCCAATGATCTCGTTTCCCGCCACGATCACGTCATCGCCCATCCAACGCTCCCGATCGCGAATTGTAGTGTCCTTCGATCGCTTGATCAAATATTTGTTTTAATTGTTCATTTTTGTTTATTCAGGGGAATCAAACATTTGAGAACTGGACTAAAGTAATTTGGTTTGATCGTTTCTAAAAAAAAAAAAAAAAAAAATTATGATCGATTTGATTTAATTATCCTCCTTTTTGTGACTGTAATTGGTTTCTCTTTCAATTTATAATTTTCTGAAGTGCGAACTCACAAACTTTGTGTGCCGACGTACTGTTTAGTAAGTGGGTGCTGTTACACTAAGATTTATTTTCAGTTTCAATTTCAGTCCTATATGCTCTATTTGCGTTGATAGAAAATTAACAGAATATATGCTCATGTTAACAAGATATATGTATTGAAAGGATTTTTTTATATATTTTATAAATACATTCATGTAATTGATTGAAGTGTATGTTTTATTTTTTATAAAATCATGTATCTTATTAGATGAGGTATACTATTTTTAAAAACTTCAAAACATGCTTAGACTGTAATTAGGGCTAGAAATGAGATTGTATGTAACATTATCCTTAGTACAATAATTATATATTTGTAAATCAAAGTAAAAGAATGAAAATAATTAAATTATTTTCTAAATGGAAAAAAATCCATATAACCCTCTACAAATATATAAAAATCCAGATAGCCTCCTACATTATTCCAAAATCTAAATAACCTCCCAGAAACTTAACAAAAATCTAAAACAGACCCTGAGTTAGTTAACCACAGGCGGAATTGAAATATTCATGAAATATTATGTTCTAATTCCGCTAAAATACAATAATCTAAATAACTCCTTCTAAACAAGTACAAACATAAATCGATCCATAAAAATTACATTTTTACCCTTTTAATGGTCTTCTTCATTCAGTCCCCCAAAACGCCCGTAAAAACACAAATCAGTCCCTAAAAATAACATATTTACTCTTTGAATGGTCTTTTTCTTCATTCAGTCACTACTATAATTTTTTACATTGATCACGGTTGTTTTGATCATGCTTTTAAAAAACTAGTGATCGTAATAATTAAGATCACAGTTTTTTCAAAACCGTGATCTTTGTAAAATATACGATCAATGATTTTATGAAACTGTGATCTTTATAGTTACAAAGATCACGGTTTACCAACAACTGTGATCATTTATAACCTATTTGATCATGGTAAACACAAAACTGTGATCTTTTCATGAATAAAGGATCACTTTTTAAAATGAAATTGTGATCCTTTCATATTAAAAAACCTAACGTGGTCCCCTAATCTCGACCCCACATTTTCCCCTCTCCCAACCCCACCCCTTCTCCTCTCATGACCTCACCTCTCTCACTGCCCCTTCCGCATCCGCTGACTCAGCCGCCGTCGCCTCCCATTCCTCCGTCGAAGCAGCTACTACCACCGCCTCTTCCCCCTCCACCATAAGTCTCTCTCTCTCTCTCTCTGCCGCTCTCCGTCTGCTCCTCTTCTTCTATCTCATCCTCTGCGAGATTCCTCTTCTTCCATCTCCTCCTCTACCGTCGCCGCTGATGGGATCATCTCTCTCTCTCTCTCTCTCAATCTCGATTTCATCTTGCCATGGATAGAAATTTGGAGGATTTCATTTTATTTTGTAGATTTAGGGTTTGAATGAAGAAATATGTCTTATTGTTAGGTTTGTGAAAATTACTAAATTATGAAATTGGTTAATTTGTATGTGTTTATGTTTATTTTTTCATCCTACACAATTTATTCATGCTTCAAACAATAAAAAAAAATGTTTATCCAAGAAAAAGGAGAGACATGGCCTTCCTTTGTTCATATCTCTATATAACCACAACATATAATCTCTTTTAAATAATAATATAAAGATCACATATTATGTATAAAATGTGATCTTACATAATATAAAGATCACGGTTCTTATTAAAAATGTGATCTTTTGGATATTAAACATCACGTTTTATAATATAAGCCTGATCGATTCCTATATAACCATCACGGTTTATTCAAAAACCGTAATCATTTATCACTTTTGATCACGCTTCAAAACCGTGATGACAAATATGATATAAACAATCACATCCCTGTAGATCACAGTTCAAAACCGTGATAAAAAGTCTTTAATCACGGTTTTAAATTGTGTTCAATGTCAAAAATTATAGTAGCGAGTCCCCCAAAACGACCGTTGATGAATGTGACCGTTGGAGTTGACCGTTGACACCTTTGGCTTGAATGTAGAGATTCAATTTTCTTGTTATTCATTGGATGCTATCAAATATATAGCAATGATACATTAATTACAAAAGGATTTGAAATAAAGCAAATGTGGCAAGACTTGTTGTACATCGGTTACAAGGAATTTGATAGAAAATATAGTGCTGGCTTTCCTAAACTGACAGCAACAAATCAAGATGTATTAGTGGGAGAATATGCTTGGAGAAGAATTTGGAATATGGAGTAAATCATGGAACTCATCAATTATTCCTAACAGCTCCCCTCAAGCTCAAGTGGGCTCAATGAGTACGCAGAGCTTGTCTCTCAGTGGTGTAAATCTGGAAGCTGATAATGATTTTGTAAAAATATCAGCAAATTACTCTCTTCCAGGAACATGCTGAAGAGAAATTGAACCGCGGGCAACCTGCTCTCAAACAAAATGGACATCAATTTCTATATGCTTCCCCCGTGCATGAAATAACGGATTCTCGACCATGTTAATGACACTAATATTATCACAAAACAGCTTTGGCGGGGAGAGGGAAGGAATCTTCAAGGACTTTAGCATATTAGTGAACCACATTAACTCGATTGTGGTTGTGGCGACAGCTCGATATTCAGCTTCAGCTTTTCGATCGAGAAATTGTTGCTTGCTTCTTGGCACCCCATGAGAGTATATTGGGGCCCATGTAGATGGTAAATCCTGTGGTCGATCGACGATCATCGGGGGAGCCCGCCCAATCCGCATCTGAGAAAGCTGAGAGAGACATGGCCAAGGTTTTATGGAAACGTAGGCCAAATTGAAGAGTGCCTTTGATATACCGAAGAATTCTTTTAACAGCCACCATGTGAGAGTCTTTTGGAGCATGCATGAACTGGCAAACTTGATTAACAGCGAAGGCAATGTCGGGACGAGTCATCGTCAAATATTGTAATGAACCAACAAGTTGCCGGTAGTAGGATGGATCTTGTAGCAATTCACCATTGTTGGAAGAAAGTTGACCATCTGGTGCCATCGGTGTGCTCATGGGTTTTACTCCATCAAGCCCATATTTTTGCAATAAATTAAGAGCATAGCGAGATTGAGTAAAAGATAATGAACCATTAGAACGAGTCACTTGCATGCCAAGAAAGTAGTGAAGGTCGCCAAGGTCCTTCATGGTAAAGATGATCGAGAGATGAGAAATTAGTCGTCGAATAAGAATATCATTGCTCCCAGTGATGATTATATCATCTACATATATTAACAAAAAAATGAAACCATTTTGTCCTCGCCACATAAACAAAGACGTGTTGTATGGGCAACCTGTGAACCCAAATTTATCAAGTGAAAACTGAATTTATTGTACCAAGCATGAGGTGCCTGTTTTAGTCTATATAGTGCTTTGTGCAATCGACACACATGATTAGAATGGGTGGCATCTGAAAATCGGGCGGTTGTTGTAGAAAAACATTTTCTTCAAGATCCCCATGCAAGAAGGCATTTTTAACATCAAGTTGCTTCAACGGGCAATCATTAATAATCACAAGGGATAACAACAAGCAAATAGTACCTGGTTTGACAACAGGACTAAATGTCTCATCATAGTCAAGGCCAGGGAGTTGCGTGCACCCTTTCGCAACAAGTCGCGCTTTGTAGCGCTCAATGGAGCCATCGGTGTGACGTTTGATCTTGAACACCCATTTACATCCCACCACGTTCATATCTAGTGTACGAGGGACGAGAGACCATGTCCCATTTGAAGTGAGTGCAGAAAGCTCTTCTCCATGGCTGCCTTCCATCGAGGATCTTTAATGGCAGACCGGTAAGTGGTTGGTTCAACCGGGTTCCGCTCCAAATCTGCCAAAAAACATATCGGAATGGGGTGACAAGAGGCTAGCCAAGCTTTTGATTTGCGTGTTCCATCCTGGTTGCGGGTGACCATAGAATGAGTTCGTTGAGGTTCTGGGTTTGGGGGTGGAAAGGGAGTAGGGGGGTTAATGGAGGAAGTGGGTGAAGTTGGGTTTGTCAAAGATGGAAGAATAGACTCTTGGGGGAGAAGGTCAGATTGTTCTAGAGAGGAGGAGCTGGGCTGTTCATCATTGAGTTGAGTTGGACCTGAAGGAGACATTTCAGTGGCATCAATAGTGGGGTAGCAACGGGTCGGGTTGGACGATGACACCAGGTTAGTAGTAGCATAAGTCGCTAGAGATGGAAGGAGGCTAGACACAGCATCGGGGAGAGGTGCAATAGGAGGTATGGGCGATGGAGAGGATGGTGTAGCTATTTGTGTAGATGGAGCAGCAAAGGGAAAATAATCTTCACTAAAGGCGACATGGCGAGAGATGATAATTTTCTCTGTAGATAAGCTCAAGCATTGATATCCCCTATATTTGTCAGAGTAACCAATAAAGACATACCGCATTGCTTTGTAGTCAAGCTTCTTTCTGCCAAGACGGGTTAGACAAGGATAGCATGCACACCCGAAAACTCTAAGAATAGAGTAATCTGGTTTAGTACCAAATAAAGCTTCATATGGAGATTTAGATTGAAGAACCGGCATTTGAAGGCGATTAATAGTAAAAACTGCAGAGTTGAAGGCTACACTCTAGAGAAAAGAAGGTGCTTTGGCATGGGCCATAAGTGTTAAGTTTCTCAACAATATGTCTATGGCGAGGCTCGGTGAGACCATTTTGCTACAGTGTGCCAGGACATGACTGGCACTACAATAAATTTGGTTATTAGCTACGAACTTGTAGCTATGAAATTCAATTTCGTAGCTAAAGAAGACTTTTATCTGCAAAAAAATAAATTCGTAGGGAATAGTTTAACCTTTCTCTACGAAATTAAATTTCGTTGCAAAAGGTATAACTTTTCCCTGCGAAATCATAATTTCATAGCAAAAGATATGACTTTTAGCTGCGAAATTGAATTTCGTAGCAAACGTTCTGAATTTTTAGCTGTGAAAGTATATTATGTAGCAATAGATGTGCTGTTTGGCTGCGAAATTGTATTTCATAGCGAAAGATATAACTTTTAGCTGTGAAAGTTATTTTCATAGCAAAAGATCTAACTTTTAGCTACGAAATGCTTGACTTTTTACTGCAAATATGAATTTCGTTGCAAAATATTTAGGGACTTTCAAAAGATTTAATTTGTTACGAAATTAATATATAACTATCAGACTACAATCTTTTTTGCTATAAATTTTTTCTGTAATTTTGTTCCAAACATAAATAATAAAATTAAAACATTATTTATTATACTGGGCAAAGAGCGAGGTCCTTTTTCATATATATTTTTCTTTATTCAGTATGTATAAATAGAAAAAATGGATAAAAATTAGTATATTCAATCTAGATATGTACTTTATTTTTCACACTAGTCCATCCTTGAATTAGATGATTTATTATATTAATTGTGTTTGTTATAATTAAATATTCGGAAGGATATTTGAATTTGGATCATGCATGTGCTTGATGAATTCCTTTCTAGAGGACATTATGTAATTGATTGAGGTTCGTTGATATCAAATTTGAGTATATTCATTTTAACATTATATATAATTCGCTTGTTCTTGTCTTTATTGAGTTCAATGTCAACTTAGATTTTTATTTATCGCTTACATATAGATAATGTTTATACATAGCAGCAAGCACAAACAATATCTAGCACAAATTTATATTTATGAGAATATAAGCACTTAACCCATTTTTTTTATATTGGTAATTGTGATTCATATTTCCATAATCGAGGGAATGTGTATAGAGAATCAAAACAAGCATACTTTATTTATGAGAATGCATCAAAAGAGCAGAGAATCAAAACAATCCCGTCTTTGTTTTGAGAATAAAAAGGTGAATAAAGGAAAAATAAGAATTTATATTAAATTACCTTTCAGCGATCCGTGTTTATTTCAAACCAAATAAACATTGATCGCTGAACCAATCAGTATTTTGTTAATAATTTTATATTAAATTACCTTTCAGAGGATGAGGTGTACTCCAAGGGACTAGAGTTTCATGACAATTCATGTAATTTTATTTCTATAAAATGTTCTATTCTAATTTACAAATAAACGTCGTGATCCAGACTTTTTATTAAAAATATTAATTGTACTGTCACAATAATTGCACTATCAAAAATTAAAAATACTAAACAAAATTTTATTTAAGTGATCACAATTAATATCCAATCAAGAATAACTATGCTAGGAGAAAAAAAATACATGAGAAAAATATAAAAAGATATTTCAATAATTATAAAAATATCCAACCATATCAAATAACAACCTTCTTATCAATGTTTTAAATCTGGATGATTAAAGTCTAGGTCATTTGATGAAACTCAAATGGGAAGATTAATCTCGACCGTTCGATTAAATCTGCAATGATCCCCGGAAGCCGACCTGTGTTTGTGATTTGTCAAATCACATTGAATAGCTCACCACCCCTTCCCCCTCATTCACTCATCCTCGACAAATTTCCCTCTCAAAAACACTCTGCGACGAGTGTTGGAAACCCTAGCCAGTTCTGGTGGAGGTGAGTTTTCACCATCTCCATCGTCGATCTCTCACTCTTGGCGTGTTAGACTCGGCGTGCGAAGCTTCCGACCACCACCTCCTGTGAAGGCATGCCGATCTGTGCGGAGAAGACCACCGTTTCAGGCTCACCGCATCCAACTGAGGTAAAACTTGAAACTTGAGGCTTCTTATTGGGATCTTCCATGTTGTTGTATACCCATTGTCGAATTGTGATCCCATTGTGTGTGCGTGTGTGGGTTTTTTTCCTTCAATTGCTATTTTTGATTTGGGTATTTGGTTATGCTCATTGTTTTGGTGACTTATATCTTATGATTTCCCTAGCAGCTTTTGTGTATGATAAGAACAACATTTTTTCATTTCTTTTAATGGAAAATAAGATGACTTTTTTAAACCAATATTTACGGTCTGTACATGATGATCTGTGTTTTGGTTTGTTCTCCAAAATGGTTACAGTTGTTCATTGTGCTTGAATGGGTGTTATGTGAATTCCTTTTTATTTTTTTTAAGTGCCATAACAATCTTTTAACACACACCTTGCATCGTTTAGTTTTTTGGACTTCATATATGATCTGTATATAATTTCTTCTATTTTTTAGGGTTGTTTGTAGGTATCTTATTACATTGTTCTGTTGATTAACTTTCATTAGTAATTTAAGCCATTTAAAAAATTTTGGGGTTTTAAAAAATTGCATGTCATTTAGTTCAAATATGACAGCATTGCATTTTTTAATGATGGAAAGATGAAACCTATGGTTAGTAGTAACATGTGTATAAAATGTTTATGTGAAACATATTCATTTGATTCTCCAATTGCACTTGTAGTCCATGTGCATGGAATTTCTTTGAAGTCTTAAATTGTCAACATTCCATCCTGAGGCAAACCCAAAGGATTAATCAATATGTGTGGGAGTGTGTGTAAGATTTAAGTATATGTTGTGATGGGTGGGGATTATGATGATGATAAAATCAATTTTGGTTGTGATGGTGGAAGAGTTTGATTGTTTTTGCACAAAAGGAATTTTTTTTGAATGCTGGGGTACGCTGTTCTTTTTGTGTGCCAACCTTGCTTCTATACATCTGTTTGCATGAGGTCATTTCCCTGATAGCCCATGACAATTTAAAAGGACAACCAGGCTTTTAAGTATTTAGTTAAACTTTACTTTATGCTAACTGGGGTCAACCTTTGTCTAAAACTATTAAGGTATACATGTTAACAGAAGATACAAATATTGATCGTCAATTTTGGAGGATTGGATAGCAAAGGATGATGATGTGTCATAGAGGGTTTGATCCCTTGATCAAGAGAAAAACACTACTACTCTTTAATCTTCTTTGCTGAAATTACTCCTGTCAATTTAAGTAATCGACATAATTAACCCTAATGTATTCTCAACCTGTTATTAACTAGAATTATCTATTTGAATGGAAGATGCCCTTGCATCCTGTAATAAAACTATGATCAACTGCTTTTTAATGAATAAGTGAAAGGTTGTATATGGCTTGTTTCATTCTTTGTGCTCAACCGCATTCCTAATGTGTCCCTTTTTTTGGAAACAAGGGATACTATTTTTTTGATATTATTCCTAATGTCCTCTTTGCATGCTATATTTTTTCATATACTTCTTTTCCAGGCTGGAAATATATTAGTTGATACAAATGGTGCCGTCAAATTAGCAGATTTTGAAGTTTTTGCATCATGTTTGATACCGGGGATAGGCAAATGATTTTGACATTTAACGTGATACCTATTTTGTGGCTATGTTGAGCAGAGCAGACATTTGGTCATTTGGTATAATAGCATTAGAGCTTGCCCACGGTCATGCTCCTTTTTCTAAATATCCACCAATGAAGGTGAACCATTGGTTAATTCCATTTGGGTGATTTGATTTATTCATGTTTTATTGGTCCTACCATACAGAGCCCAACTTTTTCAATTGTGGTTTCAGGTGTTGCTTATGACTTTACAAAATGCAACCCCAGGTCTTGACTATGAAAGAGACAAGCGGTTTTCAAAGGTTCACACTGTCATCTATCCTCTCCTCCCTCCTCCCGCCTTCATCTCACAAACCCATCAATAAACTCATGTGTGAATGGATGTGCACAAGTATCACTCACTTGCATATATGCACAGATTTATCTTTCCTCCTTTGACAAAATTTTAACTTGTTCCTTTAAAGAGTTGGTTGGTTGGCACTTGCTTAGTGAGAGATCCAAAGAAGCGACCCAGCTCAGAAAAGCTTATGAAGCATCCTTTTTTTAAACATGCCCGTTCAAATGATTATTTGATGCGATCCATTCTTGATGGCCTTCTTCCACTTGGTCAACGTTTTAGAGCACTAAAGGTTAATTATACCATGTTCTGTTCTTAGATGTTTTTCTTTTGCATGTACAACTTCATCCTTTTTTTTTCTAGGACAAAGAGGTTGAGTTACTTCTACCGAACAAACAATTAGGGGATATAGAACACTTGCCTCAGGTTTGCTCAAATCTTATTGATTTCTGCAATTTGGATTGTCATACAGGCAATTGAGCCAACGTTAAACGTACATGTGTTAGCTTATTTTTTTAATGTCATGATCGATCCGCTGTAAGCTTACATGAGAACTGTGTATGCTCACTTTTTCCATGATCATATGCCCTCACAAGGTTTATTCACTCACATATTGGTTGAGCTACATCTGTACTTATATGACGTGTTGAAGACCAAAACCTTTTGCTTCAGTTGTTAAGTATATAGATGTTTGGACTTAAAAGTGTACCATGCAAAATTGTCGTATATGAAACTTTTAACTTTTTATTACAGTCATTTTTCATTTCCTCCTTCAATCTTTGTAATTATTGTTTGACCCCTATCCAATCATCCTCAATTGTATGATGCTGAAATTGAAAACTACCATTGCAGCACATACAACAATCTGCTATATATATTTCTGGCTAAACTTTTCTTAAGAGGCATCATGCATAGATTGCCATATGGATGAATTTTTGCAGCATTTTTCTTTTGTATGTTGGTGAAGCTCATGATCTAATACTTGGCTATGTTTATTTTGTTGTTATTGTTAATATCTTGCTACCTTTACCCTGACTTCTCGTGTGTCATCATATTTGATATGTTAAGTATGCGTGGAATAGAGGTTTCTGTTGCGTTGCTGATATAAAAAAAAAATATGACAATCTGTAGTAGTATTTTTCTTTACTGAGTTTATTTATTCCTTGTAGCAAGAGTATAGACGGGGAATAAACCTGTGGAATTTTAATCTTGAGGATTTGAAAACCCATGCAGCTTTGGTATGAAGTCCCATTTGTCAGTTCAATGCCAACTTTTATTGTGAAGAACAACAGTCATATATGCATGGCTTCAGTAATCATCTACATCTATCAATTTTTTTTTGTTGTGTTTTCTTTTACCTAATTCAGATTCAAGATCCTGGTGGCATCTCCAATGCAGATGATTCTGACACAATAAGAAACACAAATAAGAAACACAATGAAGAGGATTTTGCTTCAAAGTTGACTTCCATATGAAAAGGTTAGGCATTCTGACCATGTCTTTTGTGGCTTTATAATTGTTTTCTAGTTTTTATATCTGAACTTAAATTTTTACAAGAACTTTTTCTAATCATGCCTAGATTTTGCTCTTTCTTTTGTAGGGTGAATTTCATGACCTTCAGACCATTGAAGGTTAACTCGCCTTAACTTTTCCTGTTCACTCTCTTGAATCTCTCAAGTATGTTTTTATGTTTCCTCTATGTCTGGATTATTGTTACTTAAAGATATTTTATCTTCACAGTGAATGTTGTATGATCGTTTCTCTTCAATATCTATCATGTAAAATAATTTGGCACTGTCCCACAAAAAGGTTAATATAAAGGATATTTCTCCTGCTAGTGGTAGCTTCTAGTTTTCATGATTTCATCTCAGTATGTTAAATTTCAATAATTAATATTTATTTAATTGCAATATAAATTTTTAAAAAAATCAATTTTTTTTTTTTTATGAAAATGAGACCTTTTCTATTATCTTTTTTTTATATATTAATTTTATACACTTTTAGCTGCGAAAAAATGTCGTAGCCAAATATCATCTTTTGCTACGCATATTAATTTCATAGCAAAAGGTGGATTTTTGCTGCGAAAAATATTTCGTAGCAAAAGGTGGTATTTTGCTATGAAAGTATGCCTTTTGTTGCGAAAACAGATTTCGTAGCTAAAAGTGACCATTTGCTACGAAACAAAAATTTCGCAGCAAAAGGGAATCCGATACGAGGCAATTGCAATTAGGCCTGTCAACGGGACGGGTCCAGACCCGGACCCGACCCGATCTGGACCCGATTACACGTGTAATATACCCGACCCGATTTGGACCCGACCCGTGTTGGACCCGAACAAACAAACGGGTCGGGTCCGGGTCCACCCCGCCCCGACCCGTTGGACCCGAATGTTTTTTTTAATATATGTTCATATATTATAAAACCATTAGTATTAGTTGATACATAATTTTATTTCTTACTTAACTTATTTTTGTATCTACAAGTTCATAAATCATAATCATAACAAGCTATAAATCGGTTTGTTTTGGATAATTAACTTATTAGCTTTTGAATTTGTATGATTAATTAGTTTGTTGCATGATTTATGTTTATTATTTAGGTTAATATGTTAGTGTTTATTGTTTTGAATGTTGTTTAGGTTAATATTGTTTTGAATGTTATTTAGGTTAATATTGTTTTGAATGTTGTTTAGGTTAGTTATGTTTATTATTTAGGTTAATATGTTTTTTATGTTAGTGATTATTGTTTTGGATGTTGTTTAATAATTCATTTACTTCTTTGAATTGTATAAAATTATATTCAAACATAATCTCATTAATAATAATATTTTATTACAAAAAAATTCAAATAGAATGATAAGGTAAACAAATACATGAGCTCTTCTCTCTTTTTTTTTTTACCCAACCATCCGGGTGGGGGCGGACTCGGACCCGGACCCGACCACTGTCCGACGGGTCCGGGTCCACATTTTTCCGGACCCGTCGGGTCCTGGGTTGGACCTGGACCCGTCGGGTCCTGTCACGGGTCGGGTCCGGATCCACCCCGACCCGGACCCGACCCGTTGACAAGCCTACTTGCAATGATAATTGTAACGAACATATTTCGTCGAGAAAGATCTTTAGCTAAGAAATTGATGGTTTTTGCTACGAATAATGTCGCAGCTAATGCCTGGATTTCTTGTACATGGCGATGATGAAAACTTTTGCTTTCAAGAAATTTTTGAAGCCCACGACTAATATACTCCCCGCCACCATCAGATTGCAATATTTGCACTTTGAAGTTATGTTGATTTTCAACCATTGTAATGTACTTTGGAAAAATAAGTCCAACATCTGATTTACGTGTCATCGAAAAACACCACATATATCTGAAAAATTTATTAACTATCACAAGATAAAACTGAAAGCCATCATAAGAAGGTGTGGGTGCTGGACCCCACACATCCAAGTGTAAGACATGTAATGGCATGGTAGCATAAGAGACTCGATTTGCAAATGGAAGACGAGAGAATTTCCCAAACTGGCAACTTTCACAAAATTCATGTGCAACATTATTCAAAAATGGTAAAGATCTACTACATTCTTTTAAAACCTTAAAACTGGGATGTCCTAACCGCACATGCCAAATGCGGCTAGTGACTTTATTTGCAAGCAAGCAAACTGGAGAAGTAGAAATTGCACCAAAGTTGATCGGGAATAGTCCATCTTCAATGAAGCCCTTAAGCACCGTCCGTCCCGTCTTCACCTCCTTGATAAGAAAACCCCATTTAAATAGCAGAAAATAACAGTCATTCTCCTTAGCAAATTGATAAATAGAGAGTAGAGAGTAGATTCTTCTTGATCGCCGGTACAATAAATACATTTTGAAGCTTGAGAGAAGAGTGAGGAATAGTAATATCACCAATGCCAATAATAGGAATATTGTTGCCATCGCCAACCATAATAAAATTTGGAGAATTATAAGGTTTTATGCCTTGAACAGCCGTGGATGACGATGTCATATGGTTGGTTGCTCCTGAATCAGTGTACCAAACGGGATCATTTGGATCAACAACCTGATTTGCAAGAAAGGCTTGATGGGTAGCAATTGTTTTGTTATTAGCTTCACAATTTGTTGCACGGTGATTCAGTTCACCACAATTAAAACAAGTTGTCATTTTCCGGTCCTTTGCGTTGTGGTCTGTGGACGACCGACAGAATTATTGGCATGAAAATGACTGCGACCTCGGCCACGATAGTGATGCTGTCCACGACTACCAAACTGCCCTCCAGCATGCATCTGATTTTGGTTGTAGTGCTGTCGTCCACCACGATTTCCAGAGTTTGATGTGTTGCCACGAGCCGAATAGAGGTCAGTGTGCGAGGCTTCAGAGATAGACCGTAGATGAGCTATCCTCATCTCGAAGTCAAGAAGTTTGCCAACGACTACCTGGAAAGAAGGTAAATGATCACGAGCAGCAAAGGCAGCAACTATGGCATCATACTCCGAGCCTACACCACGAAGTAAGGTATGAACGAGGTCTTCATCGGAGACGGGACTGCCGGCGCTACTAAGAGCCAAAGAGAGCTGCTTTGTCTGTTGTATGTATGCAGCCATGGACATGGCACCTTTGGAAAGGGACTGAAGCTCTTCTTTCAGTCGATGCACCCGTGCATGGGTGTGTTTGCCGTAGAACGTCTCAAGCGACTCCCACGTGTCTCTCGCCGATTCACAATCAATCACTTGTGAAAGGGTAGTTTGATCCAACGAACTATTGAGCCAGCCCAAGATCAGCTAGTCTAGGCGCTTCCATCGCACAACTTCAGGATTAGGTACCGTCGTACCAGAGGCATCAACAATCGTCGCCACAGGTGGAGTAGAACCACCACGGACAAAATCAAGTAGTCCATGGCCACGAAGAACTGGAAGGACCTGTGCCTTCCACAATAAATAATTATCATCAGTAAGCTTTACAAGGATCTCCGGCAAAATGGATTTTCCAAGAGTTGGGAAGGAAAAGGTGAGGTTAGATTCAAGGGGTGGCTAGGGGAGAGTGGTGTTATGAGGTGGTAGGGGGAGAGTGGTGTTGTCTGCCATGCGAGGAGAAATGAAGGATCGAAAAAAATAACTAGCTTGCTATTCTGTGCTCTGATACCATGTAGAGATTCAACCTTACTATCATTCATTGGATGCTATCAAATATATAGCAATGATACATTAATTACAAAGGATTTGAAATAAAGCAAATGTGGCAAGACTTGCTTTACATCGGTTACAAGGAATTTGAAAGAAAATATAGTGCTGGCTTTCCTAAACTGACAGCAACAAATCATGATGTATTAGTGGGAGAATATGCTTGGAGAAGAATCTGGAATATGGAGGAAATCATGGAACTCATCAATTATTCCTAACACTGAAGACCCATTGAGACCCTCCGTCTTGAACTCTTGATCACCTCCCACTAGGTAGTTTCAGGTTTGTGTATAAATACTCCAACGATTAATACCGTCTACCCCAACTAGTGATTCACTCTTTTTTTCCACATCCACTGCATCGGCCATTGTCGATCTCTACTGGTTAACCCATCCTCATCAGTCATTGTTGATCTCTATTGTGTTTATTGATCCCCAGATTCACTTCAATGTCTGAAATGGTGAGGCATTTCATATCATGCATTTCATATGTTTGATAAAATGCGTAAATCAATTCTTTCTTCGATCTTCATGTATATGAAGTAAATTTTTTTTTTTAACCTGTTAATTGTCTTTGCAAACTTCATTTAGTCATTGGTGATTAGAGACAGAGACAAAAGGGGGCAGCAGCGATGAGGGTGAACCAAAGTTGCAAAACATGAGAAAATGAATGAAGTGCTTTTAGGGTTTCATGTTGGGTTTAATTGGGGAGGGCATAATGGTAATTTTCCACATTGAGTTTAAGTCAGGGTAACCTTGGATTAACTTAACTTAACTGTTTTGAATTTTTGTTAGATTTCTAAGGGGTTATTTGCATTTTGGAAGAATGCAGCGGGTTATGTGGATTTTTGTATGTTTGAAGGGGTTTATATGGATTTTTCCCCTTCTAAATATATATTCTGATCATTATGAAAACAAGCGATGAAAACTTCTTATCTTATGAAGAGTTTGATGAACCATTCAAACTAAGTAGATGCCTATGCAATGAAGTTATTAAATGAATGATGAAGTTGAAGTGTATCTCAAGGAATTTAAAATTTTCAAAACAAGTAAATCAGGCTATGCGGGGTTGTGTTTGCCAATTAATATACAAAGGCATTGGAAACTATTAAAGCAATGAAATCCAGCCAATCAAAATTACGAAAAGGATCAGATTGTGATGACCAGCAAATATTTGATAGATGTTGATGTATATGGTCCGTATTAACCTAATTTATCATTTGGTTAGAGATGGCAGTGGGATGGGATAAATGAAAAATCTGTCCGATTCGACCTTATTAAGGTGGATTTGGTCCCCTAAATATTGAATCCAAATCAATTCTGTCTCAACCCGATGAAGATATGGGATGGGTTTTAGATTCAATAGCAAACCCGTTCCGTCCCATTACAACTCGTTTAAATCATTTATATTATCAAAATTTGTATGATGCATAAGTAAAATTAACCCATCATATATTATTATTATTATTATTATTATTATAATTGATAAAATACTTGAGCATGTATCAAGTAATATTATATAAGATAATTACTTAGTTTATAATCTAAAAATGAATAAAAAATATTAAAAATATTTGAAAATTTGATATTCTTAATCTAATTTCCTTCTAAATGGAATGGAACAGGATGCGTGCAGGTTCTTTGAAAATGTTATATATTAAGTCTGATGATGTGTGTATAGTATTGTTGGTGCTACACAGAGTCAGACAGGTGTCGAGAAAATGTTAGTATAAAAGGACATCTCATATTTTTCATTGGGTTTTAGGGTTTTTATTTTCAGCGTGACCATTGTAAAAACTTCTCGTTGATAGTGGATTGATCTCTGGTATGTTCCATGGACATAGACAAGATTTGTTGAACCACGTAATTTTTTGTGTCTTTCATTCGATTTGTTTGTTTATTTATTTGATTAATTACATCCCAAGATCTAGAATTTATAACAGAAAACTCATTGGAACGGGTTTGAAACGGAATAATCAAACCCGACATATATTTGGGATGGGTTTAAGATAAAATTTTATTAACGAGTTTTAGATTGGTATTAATTAAATCCATCCCAACCTGCTCCGTTGCCATCCTTAGCGTTCTCTTTGTTTAAACGTTGTAAACATTAACAATAAGAAAATTTATTTTTACTGTTTCATAGTGTCAATTTAAAAAAAGATCCCTGGAGTGTGGCATAACATATAAAGTGCTGTTCAGATAAATTTCAGTTAATGTGACGTGTTAAACTTTCAGTAGTTTTAATTTAGTCATCAAGAAAAAAAAAAGAAAAAAAGGATCAACCATGGTGGTTGGCTGACAAAAAAAGGAGAATCAGTAGATTCAGTACATACTTTGAATGTTTACGTTTCTTAATTTGAGTCCAACTCAGATGAAGCATGTCCTTGATGTGGTTTGTCTAAAAAGACCATGCATACTTAAAACAGAACTAAATGATGGTACAAAAAGTTTTTTTTGTTTTACTTAATTAGGTGATGTTAATTTGTTTATTTTTAAGAGAGAAGTGTTTTTTATTTGGCTTTCTGGTTAAATATTATCATATCAATGAGAGTAATAAAAGAAACTACACGTCTACAACCCTGGTAAAGAAATTTGATCATGTGCACATCCTTGGACCGTGGTAATTTAATTTTTTCAGTATCATTTGAATTTTATCATATATTCCAAAAGATTTTTGAAAAATAAATTTGCAGAAGCAATCAACAAAATCTAAGATTGAACACATGAACGATATTCAATCACACGAAAAACATAAAACATACGTGATTCGGTTTAAGCCTACATCCATAGAGCGAAAATAGATAATCCACTATGATTTTAGAAGATTTATTTATATCTTAATTAAAATTAAATCTTAACCAATTTGCTAATAATATCCACACCAGATCAAGACACAATCTGATGAGCAAAGACAAGTGATGTTAACTTTATTCCATATTGATGACGTACGGGATGTTCCCCATATTGGTTGGCTACCATTTGCTATATATGGGAATTCATGTATAATCCATTAGTGGGTGATACAGTTAGGTTTTTCCATTTTCAGTTAATAAGAAGAACAATAATATAAGGGCAGCGATGTAACGCAGATTTTAAATAATGATTAATAAGTGCAGAAAGAGATTATTTAGGAGTTTAGAAGAAAAAAAAAGTGTTTGGTTCAGCGAAAAAAAATTATGTAGTTATTTAGATAAGTGTGTTTGGTTGATCACTTAACATATGTGTTTATTAGGAGGGTATTTCAGTTTATTTTATAAATATTGAATGTTATTTTGATGTTTGGTTGAAACCCTGAAAACATGCTTTGAGATATTAAATATTATTGCTTTTTTCCATGAAATACATCAACTACTATGCCCTATTTATAACAATGAAATATTTTCGTGGATTAGCCTATATGTGAAAAACAAATAATTTTGTATTAAATCTGTCGAGAACTCTAATAATTATAAACTTCTATCTATCCCTGGAGATTGCAAAGAATAATATGTAGCACAAAAATTTCCAAATGCCATTGTTGAATAACAGGGAGAGCAAAAAAATTAACTACATCACTTGTAAGAGGAAGACTGTTGCATAGACTACTACAAATATGCACCCATTAACCCGATTTCTCTAAGAAGAAGAGTCCACATAGACAAGAAAGAGCCTAATATATTAGTTGGTCCAACATAGGGATTAATTATTGTTACAATTTCGGATCTTGGGATGCAATCAATCAAAAGAAATAAATAAACAAATCGAAGTAAAGACACAAAAATTTTATTTGGTTCGACAAATCTTGCCTCTGTCCACGGAACACAACAGGGATCAATCCACTATCAGTGAGAAGTTTTTACAATGGTCACGCTGAAGATAAAAACCCTAGAGCCTAATGAAAAATATGAGATGCCCTTTTATATTGAAATCTCATTAAGGGCAAAAAAATCAATACACGAAAGACACCCTAGAGCCTAGACCCCACGAGCTGACTGGGCAGCTTGACCCCCGTTCGACCCTGCGTAGAGCCAACAATCCTTTGCGCACATTATCAGGCTCCACAATATATAATAATCTCCCACTTAGATATTGAACTAAGAGTAAATAACTTCTATTAAATGATTGATCTATAATCTGGTGTGCTCATTCATGTCCTCAAGCTAAAAGACCAACTGAAGCTGCGCACAGCTCCAGTTTCTCTGTAGTCACTGTCTTAGTCAACATGTCAGCTGGATTCTTGCTTCCCTGGATAAAGCAACAATCTTCTGTATTTGTGAAATCCAACTAACAGCAGTAGTACCTACTGTAAAGACATAACCAGTAGTGCTCCTCCTATGATCAACCTCGCCAGCAAAGTCTGCATCTACAAAACCCTGTAGCCTCAACTCGCCCCTGCTGAAATATAAGCATCTATCAGTCGTACCTCGCAAGTATCTAAGTATCCACTTTACTGCTTCCCAGTGTTGCTTGCTTGGATCTGACATGAATCTGCTCACAGCTCCCACTGCATAGGCTATATCTGGTCTCGTGCTAACCATGGCATACATCAAACTTCCAATCGCTGAGGCATATGGAACATTAGCCATGAAGTTTCTCTCCTCCTCCGTTTTGGGACTTTGATCTTTGGACAGTTTGAAATGACTAGCCAAGGGTGTGCTAACTGCCTTAGCATCAGACATGCTAAACCTCTGCAAAACACGATTAATGTATTCAGCCTGAGACAACTGCAAAGTACCTCTCTGCTTGTCCCTCGTAATCCTCATCCCAAGGATCTTCTTTGCTGGACCCAGATCTTTCATATCAAACTCAGTTGATAATTGCTTCTTCAAGTTCCTGATTTCATCCATATCTGAACCAGCCACTAACATGTCATCAACATAAAGTAGCAAAATAATATAACTGGAATCAAACCTCTTGAAGTAGCAGCAATGATCAGCGTTGCACTTGTGGTAGCCAGTTCGCTGCATGAAGCTATCGAATTTCTTGTACACTGTCTTGGAGCCTGTTTTAAGCCATACAAGCTCCTCTTCAACTTGCAAACGAGTTTCTCCTTGCCCTTCACTATGAAACCCTCTGGTTGCTGCATGTATATCTCCTCCTCTAAGTCACCATGCAAAAAAGCAGTTTTGACATCTAACTGCTCAAGATGCAGACCCTCGGATGCAACGATACTCAAAACTGACCGAATGGTAGTCAGTTTCACAACTGGTGAGAAAATGTCGGTGTAGTCAATCCCCTCTTTCTGCTGAAAGCCTTTGACCACTAATCTCGCCTTGTATCTCTTAGAGCCATCCTGCTCCTCTTTGACTCGATACACCCATTTGTTGTGAAGAGCCTTCTTCTCCATGGGTAACTCAGCTAGCTCCCATGTCTCGTTGGAGATGAGTGACTTCATCTCATCTTCCATAGCAAACTCCCACTTGCTAGCATCCTCTCCTTGACATGCCTCAAAATAGCATTCAGGTTCACCTGCATCAGTCAGTAATAAATAATTCATGTACCTTCTGTTCGGAACATGTGGACGGGTGGATCTCCTGAGTGGAGGAGGCTCAGGAGCTGGGGCCTGTGGCATATCAACTTGCTGTTGATTATTCTGTGGTGTAGTTTCCTCTCTCTGAGATCTGTCAACTATTTGTGACACTCTAACTACTGCAGTATTGTTAGGCTCAAAATAAACAGGATCAATATTCTTCGAATCACTAGACTGTGTTGCATTTCTGTCCTTGTACATCAGCTTTTCATTGAATATGACATCTCTACTTCTTATAACCTTTTTCTTTTGGTCATCCCAAAAACGATAACCAAAATCATCACCACCATATCCAATAAAAGTGCATTTTAGTGATTTAGAGTCAAGCTTACTCCTAGCATTATCACTAATGTGTACATATGAAACACAACCGAAAACTTTCAAATGAGAAAGGTTTACCTCTTTGCCGCTCCATACCTCCTCTGGTATCTTGTGGTCCAAAGGTACTGATGGTCCTCGGTTGATCAGGTAAGATGCTGTGTTGACTGCTTCTGCCCAGAACTGCTTTGGTAGACCTGACTGTATACGCATGCTTCTGGCTCTCTCAGTCAATGTTCGATTCATCCGCTCTGCTATACCATTCTGTTGTGGAGTCCCTTGCACAGTTCTCTCTAATCTGATTCCACTATCATAACAGAATTTCTTGAAATTGGTGTCTTCATACTCACCACCATTGTCGGACCTCAGCCTCTTGATTCTCAAGCCTGTTTCATTTTCCACCATTGCCTTCCACTTCTTGAACACTTCAAACACCTCTGATTTCTGTCTCAAGAAGTAAACCCATACCTTCCTGGAATGGTCATCAATGAAAGTCACAAAATATGACTTTCCGCTAATGGATGAGACCGCAGCCGGTCCCCAGACATCTGTGTGAATCAACTCAAGCTTATTCTGCTTCGGAGTTCTGCCACACGTCTTGAAACTGATCCTCTTCTGCTTTCCAAAGATACAACTCTCGCACAAGTCGATATCAACTGACTGCAATCCTGGCAATCTCCCCATCGAGTGCATGACTTTAAGTCCCTTTTGACTCATGTGACCAAGTCTCTGATGCCATATATTAGGATCATCCTTGCTGTTAGCAACTGCAATAGAACCACAAGCATCAGTTGTCACATAAAGAGTACCAGTCATTTTACCTCGTGCAACGATCAATGAGCCTCTCGAAACCTTCCAGCTGTCACTACTGAAGGTTGTCATATAGCCTTCCTTTGCTAGCTGCCCAACTGAAATCAGGTTCTTTCTTAGGTCAGGAATGTGTCTGACATCATTCAATTCCCATACAGAGCCATTCAGCTTGATCTGCACTTTACCCTTGCCGACCACATCGCATGGTTGATCATCACCAAGGTACACCTTCCCAAAGCTGCCTGGGACGTAATTTCTGAGAAGATCTTTGTTAGAGGTCGCGTGAAACGATGCACCAGAATCCATCACCCAAGAATCGGACTTGTTCTCCATGGAACAAATCAATGCATCATCTGATTCTTCTGAAAGAACATTGGATTCATTCTTGTTGTGTGTTTCTTTCTTCTCTGACCTGCACTGATTTCTGTAATGTCCAGTTTTACCACAATTCCAGCACTCAATAATCTTCTTCGCATTCTGATTTTGATTATTGTTGGAATTGCTTGGGTTTCTCGATTTGGATCTGCCGTTCCTCGATTTTGATTTGCCACGCCCATTGCCCTTGTTTGAACTTCTGCCTCTGCTATCAACATTCAACGCTGATCCGGAAGTGGAACCACCATCTGCTTGTCGCCTGATCTCCTCTGTCATAATCAGATTCACCACATCATCGAACTTCAATTTTTTCTTTCCTGTAGAGGAACTGATCGCGGTAACAGTGCCGTTCCAACTCTCGGGTAACTGCCCGAGGATCAATAAAGCACGGATCTCATCATCGAAAACGAGATCGACTGAATTTAATTGATCCGTAACTTCATTAAATTCGTTGAGATGATCCTTGAAATTGCAATCTTCGGTCATCTTCATATTGAATAACTTCTTAATGAGACGCACCTTATTTGCCGCAGAAGGCTGTTCATACATCTTGGACAGTTTGGCCATGAGAGCAGTCGTGGATGTCTCTTTCTTGACATTAAAGGCTATATGCCTCGACAGCGTCTTCCTGACTGCGCCGAGAGCCTTCCGATCTAACAGATCCCACGCCGCTTGCTCCATCTCTTCTGGTTTCTCTTTCAACGGTTGATAGAGATCTTTCTCGTACAGATGATCCTCCACCTGCATCTTCCAGTAGCCAAAGTTTGTGCCATCAAATTTCTCGATTTTGGATAATTCCTTATCTGAATCCATTGCTCCCACTCGAATAGACACCTTCTGTGTTCTAGATTTTCAGATCCCGCGAATAGGCACCTCTTGTGTCCTAGATCTACAGATCCCGCGAATAGGCACCTCCTGTGCCCTAGATCTACAGATCCCGTGAATAGGCACCTCTTGTGCCCTAGATCTACAGATCTCGCGAATAGGCACCTCTTGTGTCCTAGATCTAGTAAAACCGTGACTCTGATACCAATTGTTACGATTTCAGATCTTGGGATGCAATCAATCAAAAGAAATAAACAAACAAATCGAAGCAAAGACACAAAAATTTTATGTGGTTCAGCAAATCTTGCCTACATCCACGCAGCACACCAGAGATCAATCCATTATCAACAAGAAGTTTTTACAATGGTCACGTCGAAAATAAAAACCCTAGAGCCTAATGAAAAATATGAGATGCCCTTTTATACTGACATCTCATTAAGGGCAAAAAAGTCAATACACGAAAGACACCCCAAAAAAAATTTCTCGGGGCGCTGCCCCCAGACCCCGCAGAGCTCGACCCCTGTCCGACCCTGCGTAGCGCCAACAATCCTCTGCGCACATCATCAGGCTCCACAATATATAACAATTATAACATGAACAAGGAATTTCAACACTCTCAAACATGGGGTATCCTTAATTTGTTACAATCTTGACTGCTCCATAGAGATCCTAATAATGTTACATAATTTTTCGTACACCTGTAATATGTTTTTTGATAGATATTGAATATATACAGACAAACATGGGTTAATTGAAGTGCTACAGTTACTTGATAGCTAGGATTAAAAGCAAGAAAAAGATAACAAAAACCAACAGCATGATACAGAAGCACGCGCAACATCCGAATATCATTAACCCCATTGGCCGTGGTCCTGAATTATCCTTGTCCACCTTGTTCTAAGCATAAGTCAATGAACATCTTTTTCATTTCCGGACTCCATGAAGCCCTACCACACCTGGCATCCATAATCTACCTAAAAAAAAGAAAGAAAAATGGTATGAGTTTCAATCCAATATCAAACTTGAGCAACTTTTGTTTGTCCTAGGGCAGTAAGTCAAAGTGAGACTTCCTAAACCGTACTCCTACAAGAACTACACACACAAAACATAGGCTACAAATTACGCAATAATCAATGCCCTATCTTCTTCCTCATAGCAATTTATTTTGAAATAATCTGATATTCCTATTATAAAGATCACACACAAACCAATCCCATAGAGGGCCATCAACCTCTTATGCGCACCACATAAATCAAATCCTCCTAGATTTCTACCCATAAATCCACTATAACACGATACAAATAGAATCTATTAAATGAACAGCCATGTCAAACTGTTCCTTCCAACTTCCAAGCATCTGCTTACAAACAGATCAACAAATTCGGACATAGATTGTGTTATTCAAGGTAAATTTCCATCAAATAGAATGCTATCAAATTCAATTTCCCATAACATCACATATAATGTTATCAAAGTCAATGTTTCGATTATATATAAAAGTGGATGACATTTAACAGAACATATAAAACACATCAACTCAAGGAAAGTTTTCAAAAAAAAAAAAAAAAAAAAAACTCAGGGAGCATAACCCATACATGAACCCATTCAAATAAATAATATCAACAATTCCCCTAAGCTGAATCATCAAACTGTCTTCAAACATATCACTGAAGAATTGAGAAAGAATCATTTCAATTTTCATCCTTGTAGGCTAATGATTATTTATGAACTATAATATCTACAATATCACGGAAAAGCATAATATTACATCAATATCTATACCAATCAGGTATGAGAAATCAACATCAATGAACAGTAAAAACATTTCTAATATAATATACTTCAGTTACTTGCATCAAACAATGAAATTACATGTCATCCTTCTCCATCTCATCAGCACAGTCCATACATCCGAATACATCCCTATATCATATAGGATATAATATATACACATCGATAAAAGAAAGTGATTTTCATTAGACCACCACATCCCAAAAAGAATTGCTCTGTCAAGTTATGTAATACTTTTTCTTGTTAAAATAAATGGTAAAGATAATTTTCCTTTCAATTCACTTTGAACTTAAAAAATTCAAGTAATAGAGGAACCAAAAATGAAAAGGTGGCAAGCAATAGCTGTAGGAAGACAACCAATGGGTCCACCATGGAAATCTTTTTTCATGTAAACAAAGACATCCAGCCATGCATTGCATGAACAACAACACAATTCAAGTAATATGGAATTAGAAATCACAACCCCAATGAACCACTTTCCACACACAAACAATTGATTCAAGTTGTTGGTCTGTTGTTTAGGATGTGTCAATCTCTATACTCCCCCCCTGTTAATAAAGATGATTTTAGGCCACTCATAAGTTGTTGGAATTTTTCAAGGCACTGTATGGGACATCCAGTGCTAATATCTGTAGGTGTTGGGTGATGCCTCCCTTTCTAGATATCAATTTTTTGACTGACACTTCATTAACAGATACTGTATATTTTTTCAAACTACAATTCATAGTTAAACCTTTGTTTCTGCTCCATATCTTCTTGAGTCTAGAAATCCTAGGGAGTTTTTCCATAATTCCATCCATACATAGATTGTTTTGACCCCCTAATTGTTCTTTTTTTCTTATATGACGTCATTTTCTTATATCAAATCTTGTGCAAACCTATAAAATGTAATAATCAATGCATCACTATAATTACCAATCACCTAAAATACAAGAAACATCCCCAAAACGGCTAACCCAAACCCCTTATGTGGACGTGTTTTTTTTTTAATAAGGTTGGTGTCAATGATCAAAATTCTATTAATTAAATCCCCAAATTCACATATCAGATGTAAAACCAACCCACCAGGGAGAAAAATATGAGTTCTATTACATTATACATGAAGTCCTTTGTAAGGTAACATACACATGATCCACATCCGTATTATTGAAAAACAAGCATCACAAGACATCAGGAATGATGTGCATCCATATACATAAACATAAACCCTATTTTTTTTTGTTAAATACACCCAATGTAATATAATTTGATTGAGAAGAATGCTTAGTAGCCCATGAACTACAACAACACCTATCAATGATAAATCAAGTCCTTACATAGAGCCTTAGAGTGCTTAGGGCATATTAGCCCCCGTTATTGATCCCTAAAGTGTAGGTCATCTCAATATTTAAAATTTCCTTAACTTATTTGTAAATGTACCATAAAAGTGAATAAATACATGACCTGTGCATCAACATGAGAAAAATCAGGCCATACCAAAAATTTCAACAGTAGCTTGTGTTAGCACCGAACTATCAATGACCAATCCTTAAACATGTCTATCAAGCTAGTGCACAATATATATATATATATATATTGTTGTTCATATGCTTTATATATATATATATATATATATATATCAAAGCAGATGAACAACAAAACCACAGTGAAAATGGGGTTTAACATTCGCAAAAAAGGTTGAAACCCTAGCACACAAACAGTATGTATTACCTCGATAGTTGGATGTGGAGGAAGTCCGAAGAGGAGGCATGAGCTCGGACTGTCGGAGACGGAGACGGGGATGGAGATGCTGTTCCACGATGGTGGTGGAGGTCCGGTGATCAGGGGTGGCGAGAAGAGAGAGGATCTAGTGTCTTCACGTCGCGGCGCAGAGAGAGGGGTTACCGATCTTCGATTAGGGTTTGCATTTTGGGGTTGTTTGGCGCTAAGAGACGGACGAGGTCTTTCGTTCAGCCGATTAGGGTTTGGGAGAGCCGGCCCCCTTTTTGTTTCTTCGAAGGAGTCGACGAGGAGAGAGGGGTGAGGAGAGAGAGAGGAACTCGATTTCTACCTTATATACCACTTGTAATTTGGGGTAAGTTCCAGGGGTACAGGGGTCATTTCACATCGGCGTAAAATATGTGATTGGCGACTGCGGATTTATAAGGGGCTGGGATTAGCTGAAAAAAAAAAAGGGTATTTATCTGAATGAGAAAAAATAAGCTCTTACATTGGGTTGTCAATCAAACGCAATTTATACTGAAAAAGCTATGATATTCAGTTTTCAGCTGAATAAGCTCTTATATTTGGATGAACCAAACACAACCTAAGATTGTTACAAAAAAAAAATGCTTATCCAATCCAAAATCTGTAAACATTCTTCATAAGAAATAGACAGAGAGTGAGATCAGCAAATTAATGATTTTGAGTTCGTATTAGTGGTGGAAATAACACATGCGATATCACATGGCTCCCATGCGGACACCATACCTTCCCAGTCATCTTGACTTCTTTTCAAGAAAACAAAAGAAAAAAGGTTCAACCTCCTTATATGATGATGTCCACAAGTTGAGCATGTTGTCCACAAGTTGAGCATGTTGAACTACCTAAATGACTCAACTCTTATACATACGTCACCATATATGTGTATAATGACTTACACATCAAATTCTCACTCAAATTATGGCTAAACCTACTTAATGAATCAAATCGAACCAATCAGAGCGAGCCATCTCATTGTATAATGTGATGATGTCCAGTTCTATAAAATGAAAATCTGTTCCAACACACCTTATATTATACCGATTAAAATCAGCACCTGTGCGCACTAAGAGAGAGAGAGAGAGAGAGAGAGAGAGAGAGAGAGAACCAGCTTTCATTCCTGCATGCTCAAGAAAAGAGAAAAAAGTCGTAAGTAGGTATGTGTCACTTTTACTCACAATGGTTGTGTTGGGTTCAATTATATGTGGTGGGTTCTGCATGTGATGATTTAAGCAGAGAGTGAAGTCCTATTTAGGTATGAACACTTTTACCTTATAAAGCATTGCATAGGATGAGATTGTGGATATAGAAAAATGTTGATACGAGGCATTAATTGCTTATTATGAAGGCTTGTTGAAGGTCATCTTATCATTGATTTATACATGTAGGCACGACAACTCCAGTGGAAGACCAATGCCCAACAAATAAATATTATATTAATTTGACATGAAAGTGATGGTGGGTGGCTCTGAGTGGGTGCATGTATACCAGGCGTTGGTGATGTGGGCTTGTAGTTGTGAAGTGGAGGGTAAAATTTATGCACTCGAATGGAGATATGATGTATCATTACTGCGTGACTGATTGTAGGAATAATGAAGGAGTGTTGATACACTCAGTCTGTTTTGTAGTTCACTATAATAACGTAATATATATTGCATTATCATAACGTATGGAGTTCTATCATCATAATATATGGTACAAAATTTTTTTATCATTTTTTTAATTTGAAAAAAAATACACTAATGTATCCCAGCATATAATTTATTTCATATAAATACGTGCACTTCATTTGGAGAGTGTATGATTTTTTAAAATAAAAAAACTGATTAGACTGTAAATCCAGACTCGGACCCGATCTGACCCGGACCTGATTACATGTGTAATATACCCGACCCGATTTGGACCCCACCCGGTGGACCTGAACATACAAACGAGTCGGGTCCAGGTCCACCCCACCCCAACCCTTTGGACCGAAGACCCGATTATTTTATTAATATATGCTCATATATTACAAGACTGTTAGTATTGACCCATAATTTCATTTCTTATTTATCAAGCTATAAGTATAAGTTTTAACTTATTTTTGTATCCATAAGTCCATTACCAAGCCCCTAAATCATAACCCCTAACCAACCAAGCCCACCCATTGACATGCCTCATTAGCTTATTAGCTTTTGAATTTATATAATTAATTAGTTTGTTGCATGACTTATGTTTATTGTTTAGATTAATATGTTAATGTTTATTATTTTGAATGTTATTTAGGTTAATATGTAGTGTTTATTGTTTTGAATATTATATGTTTATTGTTTTGAATGTTTACTTTGTGACACAAATAACAATCAGCTCTCATTTTTAGTTCATTGTTTATATTTCTGTTTACTTTGAATGTTATGTGTTAGTGTTTATTGTTTTGAATGTTATTTAATAATTCACTCACTTATTTTGAATTATACAAAAATATGTTCAAACATTGTGTCAGGACATTAATTTAGAAAGCTCACTAATAACTAATACTTTATACAAAATTTTCCTAATAAAATGATAAGACAAACAAATTCATGAGCTCTCTCTGTTTATTTTTTTACTAAACATATTCGGGTTGGGTCGGACCCGGGTCCGATGGATCCTGGTCCGGGTCCACATTTTCAAGGACCCGTCGGGTCTTGCCACCGAACCCGACCCGACCCGGATCAAATCCGTTGACAGGCCTAGTTGGGCGTATCATTTTTCTTCTTAAAATTAACTATATATAAGCTATTGTTAAACGTGGTCTTTGTATATATCCATGTGTGCAATAATTTTTTTTAATATATAATGTCTCATTAGATTAAGGGGGCGATAGATGTGGGTTTAAGAAAATTAAGGGTATGTAAAAATTTGATTTCCTCTAACCCGTTTTCAAATTTCAAAAAGGAATTGTAGCTTAATTAAAAGTTAGAGACATATTTTTACAAATAAGTGTCCAAAAGTTAACTTTTTCAAAATATGTGAAGAGACGGCTTTCTACAAACTCAGTTTTAAACTCAGCTTTTGAAAAAAAATTAATTCCCAAATTCACATCCAAATACTCCCTAAATACATAATTCTTTTGTTTCTCTGTAAAAGTGTTTATACATATAATTCATTCTATTTTATATTTTTTTTAAAAAAAAATAAAATGCTATCTTTTATTGAAGTAACAGATGACAAAAGCAATCCTTATAGGATAATGTTATGTTCAGTATCCATTTTCAGCCTCAGTTTCAGTCTACATGTGTTTTGAATTTTTTAAAAATAGTATACCTTATCTAATGAGGTATATACTTTTATAAAAAATGAAACATTTTCAATGTATTGTATGGATGCATTTATAGAAAATGTAAAATATCTTTCAAAGTATATGTCTTGTTAATATGAGCATATATGCCGTTAATTTTCTATTGACGTATATAGGACTGAAATTGAGACTGGAATCAGATACGTGTGTAACAACGCCCATCATTATATCCTCAGCACACCTATTGATATCTGTCAATCTCTTCAAACATTTCTGTTGACACAGGGTTTACCGAGAAATCTTTGGTAAGAACCACTTCTCTAGAATGTCAGCGATCATTAATAACTTTCTTGTGTATATTTGAAATTTTCTGGGATTGATTGTACACCGATTATATATATGTACTCTTGAAAGAACAGTTTCATCTTTAGAGTAAATATATCATTTGAAGGTCTAAAATTTTTCATTCCAAGGGACATAAATAAGGGAGAAAAATCTAAGTAATAGGAACCTTGGGGCGGCGTCATTCTTATATCAGTTATGTGATTAGACAACTTTTGATTTGTAAAAAGTTGGTTATGCAATCGTATAATCAGGGGCGGCGTCATATTGTTATTTATGGGGTCAATTGACCTCATCCAAATTCTAAATAACATCAAACATTAACCCCATCAAAAAAAAAAAAAAAAAAAAAAATCATTACCACATTGAAAACCCCACTTTAAAAAAATAATACAACGTGGACTAGTTGGGGGTGAATGGCAGAGTGGGTGACACATATATAATATGTTGTGATGGTCTAGTGGGTCCATCAATATTTTTTAAACAAATTTACTCTGCTATCCCCACATTAACCCAAAACTGAAAGGATTATGTTATGTACAACACTATTTTCAGTCCTAATTTCAGTTTACACGTGTTTTAAATTTTTAAAAAATAGTATACCTCATCTAATAATGTACATACTTTATAAAAAATGAAGCATGTGCTCCAATAAATTGCATGGGTGCATTTATAGAAAATGTTAAAAAAATCTATCGGCGCATCTCCCTCGTTAATGTGAGTACATGATTTGTTAATTTTCTATCATATAAGAGTGAAATTGTGACTTGATTTTTTTAAACAATTAGAACAAATAAAGATTCAATATCAGACTCATTTAAATGCTTTAGTTGATTGCGTAAGATTCTTTTTGTATTAAGGATTAGCTTTTCGTGATCATGATGAATTTGATGAGCCAACTAATATGGGGAATTTTCTAGAGTTTCTTCAATTTTTGGCTAACCATAATGAATCTATCAATAAAATTGTGTTGTAAAATACTCCAAAAAATAATAAGCTATGTTACCATGATATTCAAAAGGACATCTAAATGCAACCGCAATTGAAACTACTGATGTTTTTTTATAAAAAAAAAATAGACAATTGAAACTACTAATACTATCATCACTAACCTTGCAAATATGAAATCTCGAGGGCAATTGTAAAAGTTTATATATTGAAAATTCTTGATTTCATTTCTTTGATAATTTTTTTTTATTGTAAGTTGTTATATTTTCAAAAAAAAATTTTATTTTTTTTGATAAATATATAATAAGTGTGGATTTTATAAAAAAAAATTTAGTATTTAGTTTTTAAATGACTCCATCTATAGAAAATCCTAGAGTCGCCACTGCGTGCAACTAAACAGTTTTGCAATCGCAGCTTCTTACAAACAGATTTCAGACAAATAGTATAAAAAAACTACGATTGGAGAAAGTTTGGGAGGAGACAACTTCCTATAGAATCAGTTTTAAACACATCGTTTACAGAAAATCAATTTTGCAATTCTGCCATCAAACACTACCTAAGACTCAACGAGTCTCCCTGCTAAACTAGTCATAGTTTCATCAACTTCTTTTTTCCTTTTTGATGAAAAATTCAAACTTGGGGTCCTCTTTTACTCTCAAGATGTTGGCATTTAGAGAACCGTATGATACGAAAAGTATCCAGCCATCCAGATCGTTATCTAAACTATTCATAATAAGGAAACCTTGTAATTTTCTTTGTTTTCCATATTTTATTGTTTTTGCTCATGTTCCATTCACCCAAGTGAAAATATTATATCAATAGCTCTGTCTCTACATAGGATTTCCACGCAACAAAACAATAGTTCTTCATATACACGTCGCATAGCATTCCTTTAGCCATTGTTAGGATCGAGAATAGGGATTAGAATAATTGAGAATTAGCCGGAATAGGGAAAATTAGTGTTTGGGTGAGGGGAATAAAGTGGTACTTTGATGCGGGAATAACTGAGAATAAATGGGTATATCAATTCAATGTATTCCCTCGGATTAGTCTAATCCAACCATTGTACTAACTGGGTCCTGCACTAGTTTTTTTTTTTCAATTTGTTTTCCCACTAAAAATGTCAATTCCATTATAAATCGTAAATGAATAAAATTCAACATATCAACCAAAAGAGAAATATGAAAGAGAGAGGAAGGAAGAGCCCTTTTTGTATTTTCTATCTTCTAATTTGACACAATGAAATACAATGGAGGCCTATATTTATAGGCATTAAAAGATAGTAACAAACAAGATTTTGAAGGGATTTGATTTTATCAATCCTTTACAAAGTCAAAAGGATTGAGTCTAATCCTTTAGGATAAGTGATGACAAAGTCAATGGTAGTCATCCATATTTACAACACTCCCCCTTGGATGACCATCAACCATTATACTAAGGTTATTGTCTTATTAAAACCTTGCTTGGAAAATCCATTGGGAAAAAACCAAAGCGAAGGAAAAAGAGTACAATTACTTGATCTCAGTAATGTTGGACGCATTTAATACTGCCTCATTAAAACATTGCTATGAAAACCCAGTGGGACAAAACCTAGACGACAGAAAAAGAGTACAGTATGGAAAAGATATCCATAGTTGAATATAGTCATCTTTATTAGTTACTCCCCCTAATTTATGTAAGTCTCAAACTGTTTGATGATTAAGTTGATGCATGCCAACTTCACGTACCATCTTCTGAAGGTTGATTTTTGTAGAGCTTTAGTGAAGAGATCTGCAAGGTTATCACTGGAGCGGATCTGTTTGACTTCAATTTCATGATTCTTTTGGATTTCATGGGTGTAGAAGAACTTCGGTGAAATGTGCTTAGTTTTATCTCCCTTGATGTAACTTCCTTGGGTTTGAGCTATGCATGTACAATTGTCTTCATATGTAGTTGTAGGAATGTTTGTTGTAGATGACAATCAACAGGTGCTTTGGATATGTTGAATCAAGGATCTCAGCCAAATACACTCTACTAGTTTCATGTAACGCCAATATTTCTGCATGGTTAGATGAGGTAGCCATCAATGTTTGCTTTGTAGATCTCCATGAGATAGAAGCATTGTTATTATGGTAGCGTTTGGTTGCACAATTGCGCAGCTTTTGTGATTGCAGAAAACTGATTTTGCAATCATACAACTAAACAGTTTTGTAATCGTAGCTTCTTGCAAATAGATTTCAGGCAAATAGAGCAAAAAAATTGCGATTTGAGAAAACTGGGGGCGACAGCTTCCTGCATAATCAATTTTAAATCCAGCGATTGTAGAAAATCAGTTTTGCAGTCGCGTTACCAAACGTTACCTAAGATACACATAACCTGTCTGTGCTCGACCTTTGTGAGGATCAGAAAGATAACCTGCATCTACATAGCCAACTAGATGCGAATCATTAGATTTATCATCTGCATAACCTGCATCCACAAAGGTATCTCATAATATGCTTGATACCATTCTAATGCCTGCGAGTTGGTGCAGAACTATATCTCGCTAAGAGATTGACTGAGAAGGCTATGTCTGGTCTCGTATATTGAGCCAAGTATAGCAATGCACCAATAGCACTCAAATATGGTACTACTTGACTAAGAACAACCATGGGTGTACTTAGATAATGTGCTCTATCCATGTTGAAGCACTGTAGAACCTTTTCTATATACTTTGATTGGTGGATCAATAATCCATCATAGTTTCATAGTTTCACTCGATCTTCAAGCTGAGATAATATTTAATTTTCCCAAGGTCTATCATTTCAAATTCCTTCTTTAGGTATTCTGTAGTTCTGTTGAGCTCTTCAGGAGTCTCAATTGAATTTATGTTACCAATATAAACTTTCAAAATAGCAAATCCCTTACTGGATTTATTTATAGAGACACATGGGCAAATGGGATTGTTTTCATATCCTGCTTTTATCAATCACTAAGACGGTTGTACCCACTGCGTTAAACTGTACAATGAACGTCTTAACTTTATTGAGCACATATTCTTTGATTTTGCTTCAAGCAATTTATATCATTTAGGATTTTCATATAAATATCAACATCTAAATTTCCATATAGATAAGCTAATACAACGTCCATTAGTCTCATATCGAGTTTTTCATAAACTTTGAGACTTTCTAGGTAATAGAATGTTATTGTATCAATGACTGATGAGTGTGTTTCTTCATAGTCAATCCCAGGTTTCTGGAGGAAACCTTGTGCCACAAGACATGTTTATATCCAGCAATTTTATTTTCTCATTTCGCTTTCTTACATACACCCATTTGAAACCTTCAGAGTCAACACCTTTTGGTGTCTGTATTATAGGTCCGAATAGACCACATTTTTCAAGAGAACCCAATTCTGCTTGAATAACATCTTTCCACTTTGGTCAAATATTTCTTTGTCGACATTCATTTATGTTATGTGGTTCATTATCATCATCGCCCTTTGAAATTTCAGTAGCTACTTCGTATGATAAATATGTCATCGATGATCATTTCTTTGCGATTTCACTTTTCTCTTGTATGCGTATAAAATATAGAGATCTCATTATCATTAGGTACATTTTCCTTTTCAAAAGTTTTTGTAGTCACTTCAGGGACATTATACTAGTCTTCTAGAGTTTTAGATAAAGTGGATCTATTGTTCGTAATCTCTTTTGGAGCATTATGTATACTTCTTCTCTTCTTCTGGAGCATTATTAGAGCATGATTTTTCATTTGATCTCCACTTCTGGGGAGCTGAATTTTTTGAACCTATAGGTCTGTCATACTTCTGGCGTGCATTTTGATTTTCACGTTAAGCGATACGTGAGTTTAGATGAGACAGAAAGAAAGTATTCCACAATAATTCTCGTCGTTCTTTGGGAACATATCGTACTTCAAGTACGTTCTTCCATCCCTCCTAACGGTGGGAATATTGTCTTATTAAAATGATGATTCATGAATCGTGTGGTAAAAAAATTCTCATCATTGAATGAAAGAAACTTCTGGTTCTTTAATGGGTATGCAATTGAATTTTTAATTGTTTGAAGCATTATTATATAATCCATGATCATATGATGTTTGCTCTTCTAGAGCTTTCAAACAATTTTGTAATATTCAAGATATAATATTAAATTTTTCATACTTTATTTCTACGAAAGATGTGAGGAGAATAAGATATATCCAAAAATGTAAATTGCATTTCATATAACAAAGAAAAATAAAGATATAAACATAAAATCGATAAAGGTCTAACCGTACATCAGGTACATGATTGATCAATAGTTTAAGCGTACTTCAGGTACGTAATTTGGATGTATTTAAGGTACATAACCAAAATTATACTCTTAAATACCACATAGATGACAATAATAATCTCGATGATTGTTCTGGTTGTATTAATCATGATTTAACCCTTGACTATGACCATTTCCATAAAAGAAAATGCATTTGCTTTGGGCAAAGACGTTAAGAGTCAGTATATTGGATTTCATGATTTTTATTTTGATTAATATTAAAGCTCATTGTTCAACAATGAGATGGCATAGAAATTGATAATAATAAAAATATTGCTCTCAATATTGTTACTACCAGAGCATATTTGAGGAATAATGGTCGATTGACCCTTGTCAACGAGGTATTTATCTTTAAATCATCTTCATTATGATAGTAAAACTAGCTAATCATAATTTTTACATGTTTCTGTTGGGATACATGAATCCTTTTTTTTTTCAGATCCTTTAGGGACCCAAAAAATATTACAACTTTTGAACATGAGTAACCATAATTTTTGTATAATCCTTCATGGATAAAAAATTACATGGTCCTTCAGAGACACTTTTACATGATCCTTCAGCTATTCATGTAATCATGATTTTTTTATATATATATATGGTCCTGTAGGGACACATGACTATATAACACCAAAGTGGATCTTACATAAATATATTATTTGGTAAATATAAATTTCATCAAATTTGATATGATACTAACCCACTAGTTTCATGCAGTATAAGCCTTGAATGAATGTAGCACAATTAAAGCAGTAGATTTAAAGTTAAAATATATAACAAAGTTATATAGCCTGCGGAATATGGGAACCTCAAATCAATCTCTACTAGAAAACACATGAAAAATATATTACTTGCTTCATTCATCATAGACATGCTATTTGTTATGCTAATGTATAATCTATATCATGCATGTAGAGATGATACAAAATTTTGGTAACTATAACATTAAACTTGATCAACAAGATAAATATTTGTCTTTTAGAAAACTGTACTGAAATCTTTAAAAAATCATAACTTTCTAACAGTAACTCTGAATAGGTCGATTTTTTATTCGTTAGAAAGATCGTTGCAAAAGCTATTCCTGTATGTGAAATACATTTTTCATAGAAACCACTCCGTCATGGTAAAAAACGTGATTTAATGCCCAAATATACATCATATCCGAAAATCATCATCATTTAATCACCAAAGACTGATGAAATCAAATTGGATTTTGAGAAACACTTTGGGATCTATTTACATTTAATCAAACAAATCATCTAAGAACTTATGTTCTATATATTAAATTAGAAATTTTGGTTCTATCATTTGTTTGTGAGAACTTCTTGTTCTATATATGAAGATAGAACTTCCGATTCTATTATTTACTTTATAAGAATTTCTGATTCTACAGATAAGATTATAACTTCTGATTTCATTAATTACTCATGAGAATTTTCGGTTCTACACAGAAAATTAGAACTATAATTTATCTGTGAAAACTTCTGATTTTACACATAAAATTAGAATTTGTGAGAATTTCTGGTTCTACGCATAGATGTATAATATTTGAATAATAATATTTTAAAAAATTCAAATTTCAATAACAGGTGACTTGGAACTATTACATGGAAAAAACACCAAGGATCCGTTTGGAAACATAGATTGAAAAGTAGCTTTTGGAATAAATTAAAGCTGCTTTTTAAGATGATTTTTTTTAATTCAGGAATCAATATTTGAAAGTAGTTGATGTTTGGCAGAAAAAGTTGTTTTTCAATTCAAAAAATCGATTCTGACAAAAAAACGTTTTTTTAAGCTTTTCAAAACACGAATTTCGGGGGGAAAATTAAAAGGAATCCAGCTTCCAATTCAGAATGAAGCTGTCCCGTTTGGCTGTACGATTTTAGCTTTTTAGCTTTTTAAAAAATAAAAGCTACCTCAAATGTGCAACTAAACGAGGCCTAAAAAAATATTGCATGAAAATAAAAATTACGTACGGGTGCAATATTGCATGGATGTTGACACAATTCCAAATCTATGAATATATATATATATATATATATATATATATATATATATATATATATATATGGAATTGCATGGTCTGCGTGTACAGGAGTCCCCATATTTTTAAATGATGAAATTAAACTCTAAATAATATACATACGTACGGGTTGCATAAAAAAAAATGACATAGTTGTTCATTGCATTGCAAAAAAAAAAAAAAAAATTGCATAAACTAATCCTTATTGCATGGATAAATACAAGGTACATGCATGAACCTTATCTAAATAACCGAACACCATCCTTCATCTTAAACCATACGGGTTGTGGTTATGGTATATAAAAAAAATCATCCATCCCGTGCATATTGAAGAAAATAAAATTGAATCTATAAGATAACATGATGTGAATCTTAAATAGAGAGCATCATGGTGATAACGTGTTATAAATCATAAAGGAATAAAATTCAGCATACCAATCAAAAGAGAAATATGAGAGAGAGAGGAAGGAAGAGCCCTTTCTGTATTTTCTATCTTCTTAATTGATATAATGAAATACAATGGAGGCCTATATTTATTTTATAGGCATTAAAAATTAGTAACAAACAAGATTTCGGGGGATTTGATTTTATCAATCCTTTACAAAGTCAAAAGGATTGAGTCTAATCTTTAAGATAAGTGATGACAAAGTCAATGGTAGACATCCATATTTACAATAAATTCAAATTATTATTTATTCACGTTTTATCCAACAACTTATCCAAATTCAACTAGATGACATAACACATTAATTATTTACGTTTTCTAATAAGAATAACTGAAAATACAATCAAATAGAAAATAACTTATTCCATAACCATAGTGGTATAATTATTTATCCCAGAATAACTCAATTCAATATCAAAATGGGGGCATGATGAATGGCTTGACAACCCTCTAAAGTGTAACCTTCCATATAAAGTGTCACAAATGATATGTCCAGGTACATTTGCAGTCACGTTAAAGCTCCCAATTCTTTTTTGAAGTATATTTTTTATAAAAATTGATGCACATATTCATTCGAATTGAATGCATAATTTTTTTTTACAAGTTTTGTGAATGTATTTGCGTTAGTGATGTGACAACAATAAACGAGGTTGAAAACAGACTCAATGTATTAGCTTTGTTTTAAAAAAATGTTAATATGTTGTGTCACGCCCCAGGACGGCCGTCCTTGAGACGTGGTAATATATATAATATCATTTATCAATACCTGAGGTCAACAAAGACTCCAACAACAGCATACAAGGTGGCAAGGCAAAGATAAATAATAGCTAATTGAAAAGCGGAAGCATAAAATACCAACTATGTTTGTAAACCAAAATATTATTACAGACCCGAATACACAATCACTGTCCTGTGAGAGCCAAGTCTAGTCCAAATAAAATACAATCAATGCAACACGCACGATTTACCAATACATACGACACTAGGACTGCTGACAGCCTCGCACTCACCAATCGCTAGATGGGACGTTTCACACACTCAAGACCACACCATAGGGAAGCTCCAGCTACACGCCCAACACCGCCCCTATGGAAGAAACAGCATGTTATATATGTGTCACTTTTAGCCTGCTGGTAACCGTTGGAGCGTTCTGGCAGTTTTTCATTTTTTTTTCGGTTTTCGATCGGAACCGCTAATTTTTGGACTGTTAGCTATCGTCCTGAGTTAGAAGACTCCGATTGAAAATCTAACTGCATATTTGGTGTCCTGGTGCCGTTTTAGGCCTCTCACGAAAATTTCGTTGAATTCCGGTAACGTTTCCAAAATTTTGCAGTTCCGGGGCGTATCTGGGTTTTTAAGTCGCTTGCTATATAAAGTGAAATCTAAAAATATCTGGCACTATTCATCATCTCCTACCTTGAGCCCTCTCTCTCCTCTCCTCCGTTTTTCTTGCTTTTGAGGCCCTTAGACCCCTCAAAGCTTAAAACCCAAAACCTAGGAAGTGTAGATCGGGTCCCGATCTACACCCCGGTGGTTTCAAATCCGGATTCCGGCGAGATTTGCCCCTCCGTCCGCCCTCTCTTCTCCTCTGTTTTGAGCCATCTCGGTGGTGGAGGTAGATCCGGGCGTTGGAAACCTTTTGGGAGAGGTTTCGGTGCGCGGAGAGCAACCGAATTTCCTTTCCTCCCCTTGGTAAGCCTCTTTTCCCTCTCTTTCTTGCTTAGATGTATGCTAGGAGGGTGGAAATGGGGTTGGGAGGAGGTTGGCGGCGGTGGGTGGCCGCCGGAGGGCTGTGGGAGGTGGTCGGAGGCTGTGGTGGTGGTCGGAGGTGGGTGGTAGAGGAGCTCGGGCTGGCAGGCGTGCAGCTAGGGCTGACAGGCTGCTGTCTCGGGCAGGGCAGCAGCGCAGGGTGGTGCGGGCGCAGTGGTTGGCGCCGGCGCGCGTGCGCGTGCGCTCGTGCGTGCGCTCGGGTGGTGCTGGGGGCCAACAGGGCTGGGCGTGCGTGCGCTCGGGTGGCGCTGGGGGCCAGCAGGGCTGGGCGTGCGCGCTGGGCCCACTGGCAGGGCTAGCTCGGGTAGGCTGGGAGCAGGTGCACCAGTTTGCTGGGCGCGCGAGCGCGTGCGCGCGGGTGCGCCCGCGGGCGTGCGCTCGGGGGGTGCAGAGGGAAGTGTGCGGTGCAGGCTGGCTGCGGGCAGTGGCTGTGCGCGCTGGCAGGCTGGGCTGGCAGGCTGGGCGCGCAGGCGTGCAGGGCAGGGGCGCTCGGGCATCAGGCGGGCAGTGGCTGGGCGTGCAGGGCGAGCGGTGCTCGGGCCACTCGGCGACGCGCGCAGGCAGGCAACGCGGGCAGCAGCACGGGCAGGCTGGCAGGCGCGCTGGGCGCGCGTTGCGCGGGCGTGCGCGTGGGCGCTGGGTGAGGGTCCCGGGTGCTGGGCGCTGGGTCGCGGGTACCGGGTGCTGGCCGAGGGTGCTGGGCGCAGGGTGCTGGGCACCGCTGTGGGGCGTGCGCGCGGGGCGCTGGGGCAGAGGCAGGCGTGCGCGCGGTGTGGGAGCTGGTGGTGCGCGCGGAGTGCGCGCGGTGTGGGAGCTGGCGGTGCGCGCGGGGCGTGCGGCGTGCTCGCGTGGTGTGCGCGGGGAGCGCGGGGGTGCGCGTGGGCTGCTGCGGCGGGTCGCAGTGGGCGCGGTGCACCGGGTGGCTCGGCTGCGGGTCCAGGGCGGCGGGCAGGGGCCCGGCGGCGCCTGGGCGCGCGGGCTGAGGCGCGGCGGCGCACCCGAGGGGTCGGGTGGCCGTGCGGGTGGTTGCCGGTGGTGCGGGAGTGAGCCGGAGTGCTCGGGCTAGCGTGCGTACGTGCCGTATGTTCGTTTGCCCGAGTATGGGGTATTTTTGGAGTTGTTTAATGTATTTTTGGGTATTTTGGGGTAATTGTGGATTTTACTCACCGTATAAATGCCTGTCTTGCAGATCTTGACGGACGGTCGCGCGACGACCCGGATTTCGGTGAGTGGGACAATCCAACCCAGTAGAGAGGTGTTATACACCCTTGGGCGTATACCGACCTCTCCTGGGGCGCCATGGATGAATATTGGCATGTTGTAATTTGTATATCATGCGAGCATGATTTAATTGTAGAATGCATGTTACCCTAGACTTTGCATGTTAGGGACTTGCACCCTTAGGATATGGGTATGAGCCATGCACCATGTCCCCCGTTTCCATGTTAGGAAGCCCGACCGATGAATGTGCCCTACTAGTTTATTTATTAAATTAAATGCTAGTATTTGTTAAATTGCATGTTATAGTGAATATTATAGGGGAGGGGCCTTGCGAGGACAGTGGTGAGACCCGGGTTAGGGTACACCGTGTTCCTTGTTTGGTTGTCGGGGTGTCCTATAACGGGAACTCACGCTGCCCTCCCGAGTTTCTTTCCCCCAATGATATTCCACCCTTGTTATAACCTTATGCATGTTCCCCGCATCGTAGTTATGCGCCCTGGTGGGTTCTGAGGAATTCAGAACATTAGTGTTGTTATGATGTGTTGTCTGCGGATCCGAGTGGATCATATGCGATGGATAGGCTGTTCTGTTCCCTTCGTTGGATCCGTGTAGAGACTACCTCAGCGTTAGACAGGTTGTCCCGTGCAGGGGCTCCCAGTAGTAGGCGCCTCCTGATTTGGTAGAAGGACTGTGCTGAACATGGGAGTGGCCAAACGACCTACAGAGTGAGGAGAGACTACCGGTGGACCAAGGGCGACCAACAGCCTAGTCAGTCCCAAGAGCCTAGGTCACCTGTTGAGGGTGAGGGTATGGTGGGCCGGCGATGTGGCGACCCACTGGATTGTAAGTCCCAATATCCTTGGTCACCCCTTGAGGGGTGAGGGTGAGGGTGTGGCGGGTTGGCGGAAGCGACCCGCTGGTTTTGTGTTGATTAGTCCCAATATCCTTGGTCACCCATTGAGGGTGAGGGTGAGGGTGTAGTGGGTTGGCGGTAGCGACCCACTAGTTTGAGGAATTGTTGTTATTTGTGGCTATGGTAATGTGGTTGTGGATGATAAGGATTATCTGGTTGTGGTCAATATTGTCTGTGATGCATGGGTTGTGCCGTTCACTGAGCGTGTGGCTCACCCCTCGCATAATATTTTCTCTTCAGTGTCATCTGAGTCGGATCCAGAGGAGGAGCTCCCCGAGGGACTTCATCAGTAGCGGAGTAGCGCCACGTCCCGCGAGTTTCTGAGACTATCAGCATCCCTTGTGCCAGTATGTATTACTTTCATGCGCTTGGGCACGTGTTTGTGTTGTACTTGGATGTCTGTGTATGTATATTGGCTCTCACAGGACATGTGATTATGTATGGAGTCTGTAGTGTGTTTTGATTACAGATTCAGTATTTAGCTTCCGCATTTGGTGTATATATCATGTCAGCCCTGCTTTTGTTGTCTGTGTGTCATTCTGGCTGCTTGTGTATGATATATTATTGACCTCCTGTGTAGATTCTGATATTTTATATACACTTGCCGCGTACCGGGGACGCCCGGGGCGTGACAATACGAGGGGTGAGCTACAAGCTCAGTGAGTAGCTGGAAGCCAAACACCATCACAACAATTTAACACAAGGCAATTTTCTTTCAAGGAAAACATAGGTAGAGACCCAAAGGATAACAAGGTCACGCAGCGGCACGACCACACCTCACCCTTGTTCCAGAGGGAAATTCAAAGGACATTCGGGGATGAACAAGCTATTAATCATAACACATGGTGTTACTGGATAATAGTTTACAACGAGTCTAACAGCTACAAGGCAGAGATAGACTACGATACCTCAAGCGTTAGACATAACATAGTACAACAAGTCCTTTCGCTATGAGGTAGAGATACACTACGATATCTCAAGCGTTAGGCGTAACATACCCAGAGTATACTCGACTGGTATAAGAGTCACATGACCACGTGACTCCCAACACATCCTCATCCTAGTCCCCGGAGGGGTGACCCTAGGGACTTTTGGGATAAATCCTTTTGCTCTACACCCTTCATCATCCGGTAGCCCTCTCCTGGGTAGCCTCTACCTAGTATACTCCCATGATTAGTACATTTGTCGAACGCATCGGTAGTACCTATAGATGGGAGCCCTCTGTCAGGACAGCTTCAACGTCTGGTAGCTTCAACACGGAATCGATGAAGGGGAGAAGGATTCTATGCTCACAATGCAAACCGCCTAGATCAACTACTCTCGATAATCACATACCGATGATATCGAACACTCTTGGACGCGAGGAGTTACCTCTGCTCTCGCACAGAAATAAACCAAAGGCATATAACCCAACAGGCGGTTCATACACACGCCTAACACGGGTAGGCCTAGCTTAATGCCATAACCACCGGTTTAACAAAACAGATACAACAATGAATTCTCTTGAATTTCATTGAGTGCATCACTCAGATGCAAGGTGGCGATTACATCGCTTGCGCTTTAACTAATAAGGTTCAACCTGATAGCGGGTCATACCCACGCCTATTACAGATAGGCCCAAGTAGTTTTTAACATGCGCATAATTATAACAGAAGAATTTCTATCGTAGTTATATACATGAACCACATGAACGATAACCTAGAGATTAATAATAGGGGTACTCCCTAACATGAATATACATCATAAACAACACATTATGCAACATACATAAAAGGTATGGCCTAATTAAACATGCATACAAGGCCATTAATCATACAAACATACAAAATATACCCTAACATGCGTTGGATATTACCAACTTAAAAGGGAAGGGTTAGGCGAAGTCTCGCGCACCAACATGCGCATTCCAATAATCCCAAGCGAACCTGAGTCAAGTAGGAACCACATCTACTTACTCAGTTCGCGTAAAGAGGGAAGGCGAGAGAGAGAGAAAGCCTCATCATCTCAGGAAGCTGGTCATAGCCTTGCCCCAACAATATTGCACAACAACTATACCATGCCCTCGTGTCTTAATCAAGCTAATCAAGCTACTAGGCATGTACCCAAATATTAACCAAAGCCTTAATCAAGCTAGGTATTATTAGAAAAGGGGGGTAATTTTACAACCAAAGACTACTTAAGGCATGCCATATTCTATATATCCATATAAATACACAAGATAAATGCCCATACAAGCAGGGCGCATGCAAACATGATCATTCATACATGAATACAATTACATAGGCAAGTACAAGGTAGAATAGGGGGTTCTACACAATATACGAGCTATACAGTCCTAGCATGCAATATCTAACATAATAGGGGTGCCAAGATGCCCCATGGATGCACAATCCATGACTACGTGCATCGAGCGCTTTCCAAAGGGTTGGATCGAACCACTCACAAAAAACTCATTCATCGCGAGATCCGCCAACGAAAGCTGCAAAACACAACCAATGATTCCCAATTAAAATATGAATCCTCCTGACACACATATAATCCTACTTCATGAAGAACCTAACTCTGGATAGTTTCCACAACATGCATAATAACTCTTTGACACACAATCATCCAAAACTGGTATATCTGCTCCGACCAGCCCTAAATATTGCTCTCTACATCACCCAATACACATCCAATAATTCTGAAATAAATCATACACATTCTATGACATGTTGGGATCATAATCCTTGAAGACATAAAAATCTGATTTAGTCTCTATGTGCCCAAACTAAAATATTTTCAGAAACTGGTCAGTTCCCATGCGAATCTCGACAGTTCATGCAAAAAAGGTTCTAACTAACAACACAGATATCATAATGACACCAAATTTTATATATAACATCTAGACAAGCCTCAAAATATATCTCTAGGTACCAAATTCACAAAGGTCTTCACAAGACAGAAATCTGCCTTACCTCTCTAAGCACCACCCAAGCCTCCCAACACTATCATCACTTCTTCCTCACCCCAACCACTGCTGTTCCACACAAAGGAGAGCAAAAACAGAGAGGGAGGAAGGGTTAGTAAGGGTGAGTAACATAAAACAACCACACTCAAGTCACCCCACATGCATAAACAATCCTCTCACTACTCCTCCAACAAAGATCTACCAAGATCCCACAAACACATCATGGATTGATTCACTAGAAATCAAGTTCTAAAGGATCATGAGAGAAAGCGAGAGCAGTAGCAACAACAAGTGGCAGGGAAGAAAGCAAATTAATATGGATTCCCTCATCTTCACAATCAAAGCTTCATATTCTATTCAATCTCTTCCTCTCCTCTTCCTCTTCTCCTCTTCTCTTCTTCTCTCTCTCTCTCTCAGATTTTCCTCTGCTAGGCCCCCAAAAATGGTAGCAAAAACCCCTCTTTGTTGCCCTAAATGCATCAGATTTAGTGGGGTGAAAGGACTAAATCATCCCTGACCAGAAATTCTGGACATGCTTCACTAGAACAGCCATAACTTCCATAATGTAGCTCCGAATTGTACAATTCAAAATCCATTGGAATGCCAAGAAGATTATTTACAACTTTTATGTTTATGCCAAGATTAAATAACCCTACAGCTATTTCAAAATGTGAGCTAAACATAACGGGGCTGCTGCCAGGATTTTCTCATCCCCCGGGTGTAATTGAAAAAATACCCATAACTTTTGCTACATGAATCAAGATGATCCAATTCCACTTTTGTATGAAAGCTAACTCAAATCCGAACATCTCATGATAAAATCACATTTAAAATACTCCATCTTGAGCGTTAATAAAATTAAATCCGAATACCAATAGAAACTGCATAACTTCTAAAAAGATGTCAGAATGCAACAAAAATTTACAGGTAGGCTAATGCCAGTACTAGGAGAACAATTATGTAGTCAGATTGTCAGTCAGAGCACCCCAACTCCCGCAGGTAACTAAAAACTAAAATTTTAGCGGCTCTGATCGAAAAATAAGGCTCCAAATGACACTAACTTAACCAGAATGGCTCTTTCATGACACAAGCACAACATGTTGAATGGATACCAACTCGGATAAAGCACACCCTTGATGGGTATCTCCGCAAATGCTCAATTTTTCAGATCTAGTCAGGTCTGGATACCATCAGTATCATCAGTATCGAACTGCACAACCTATGAATCGAACTACACAGCCTATTAATCGAACTGCACAGCCTATACAGTTCAATTCATAGACTATGTAGTTTGATTCATACATTGTGCGCAGTTCGATATTGTTGGTACCCAAGCCTGCCTGAACTCGGACTCTCAATTGCAAGTAACAAGAAAAAGAATGCAAGAGTTTTACATGACATATGTGGAAGAAAAAGAATGCAAGAGTTTTCCCTAATCAGGGGCATGTTTCACTCGATGGAAATCAATAATTTCAGCTGTGGTTGTGTAGGTTTCATGCATAGAAAGTTTTCTTTCCATATTGTGTCCCATTATTTTGATAATTTCAATTATCAAAATCTTAACCCTTGTATGCCAGTGTGAACATGCAAATTTGTGGCAACAACAGCATAATTTGTCAAACAAGATTGAAGAAAAGTTCAATAGCTTTTCATTTAGCTGAAACTTTCTTAGCATCTCTAATTCTCTATCAGGCTGATCCATAATAAGACTTGGTCGAACAGCATTCCAACATGCTTTCTGATCCAAATTTGATAAACTTTCCAAAGATTTGATGGGTTTGTTCAAGAGTGTGCGAGTTAAAATGTATTTCTTTTGTTCCACCCAATTCAAGAACTTATCCCAAAGGCTGATGGCTCATGATGGGTACATTGTCACCTTGGAGCTTATTCTGGTTTAAAACAAGTCTCATGCATGTAAAAAATGTTTTATATATATATATATATATATATATATCGAGGAGTGCTGCTACACTCAATTTTTTTCTCAGTCCAAAACACAGTCTTATATGTCTCGTTAGAAATCCAGTGAAGCATATGCTTCGTTAAAAATCAAGTAAAGCATATACCTCGTTAAATATTGTATATACCTCATTAAATATTTTCTTACACTTACTAAATTAGGTTCATTCAACTCGAAATGGAGCGATATGCACTTTTTATCAAAACATATGCTTTATTAGTGAATGTGACAAAGTCTAACATTTTCCAATTTCCATGTATAGAGTTCTATGGGTGGGTTCTAGTGGGCTTTAGCTCATAATTCATTCTGGATTCGTATTTGTTCATGTCTTTCTAGTACTACTATTGGTTTATCAATATTGCAGGGTAGGGGACTTTGTAGCTTATATCATGATAGATTTCATGACATGCATGCGAGTCTCATTTCACCTGTAATGTCTCCTGTTGAAAATTAATTTGGAATTTACCAAACGTAGCATGCCAATGGGAATCATCACTTAATTGATGCATAGGAGATATTCTCCAATCACATAGGATAGTGGACTTTTCTTCTGCTCAAGTTTGGTTGTTTTGTATGTCATAAATGTTAGCCATTTATTTTCCTCATCCAGCTGGAAAATTAGAGTATTGATGAAACTCTCCCTTTCCACTTGTTTTTCCAACTAATATCTGTGGACACATGAAAGCTAAAGGATCAATGTATCGATTCTAGCCCTAATTTTTTTGATTGTTTTTTTTTTTTAATATGAAACCCGAGCTTTGGCTCCCTTTTCTATAAAAATATATAAAAAGTCATTGAACTTTTTGAATTAACCTCTCGTTGATGGTATTGTTTCATAGAGATTCAAATCACGATGTAATTTTCTTGTGGAAATCAAACCATATCTACAGTTATAGATCCGGCTTATCTTTAAACTATGGTGAATTATAATATATTCAACCCCCTTAACAAGTAATATTCATCAAATATTTTTTTGAGGGATAATATAGACATATCTATTCTCATAGCAATATCAAAATATACAATATCCAAATAGGGGTGAGAAGCAAGAAGGAATTCTTCGAAAAATTTTCTAAGAAATTATTTAGCAAAATTGATAGATTTTTCTTTCAAAAATATTTACTTATACATGTAAAACATTATGGTGTGTATGTGCTTATATACACATTTATAACGAGATTTCTAAAACAAGGTTGTATATTTTCTATTTTATGGAAAAAAATTTCCATAACGCATCAATGGGCTGAGATCGGACTTGACTGGGGCTTTGCATCTCCTATCAAATTAAGTTGGGCCAGGCTCTTTGTGCCATTTAGGAATGGAAAATGTTAGGCTCGATCACATTCACCAATCAAAACTCAGACCTCACATTTTTTTTTTTAAAATAGTAAATTAAACATTATCAAATGAGGTATATGCTTTGATATAAAGTGCATATCTGATGTAAAACGGGTGGTCAACGCATTTCGAGAGCGATGAACCTGAAAGGGTTCATTTTGAGATTTCTAAATATTTACAGAAAAACTGGCTAGTAGAAATAAAAGGCGTCCCGAACTCAGAATCGCCTGAAATTGCTACTGGAGGTAGATATCGAGGAGATCTTCAAAAGTTGTCTCTACGATACAACACGTGCTTATTTTTCCATTTTTCCTATGTTTCAGCCTTTAAAATGGCATTTTCGCTATTTTTAGTAGCTTTTTAAATTCTGAATATCTCCTTCATAATAACTCGGATTTTACTGAAATCAAATCTTAAGATCTTCTAGGATCCTCTAGAGTTAGTTATCGCAAATTTCTGTTTTTACTATTTTTGGTAACTTTTAGTATAAAAGGGAGATTTGTAATTTAGGGTTGGCAGTTTGATGAATATATTTTTTAGTTTCATTTCTCTTTTGAGAATTGGGGTTTGTTGAAGGATCTTAACGTTGGTTGGATCTTTGTTCTAGTTTTTCGTTGTGTTAGGTGTTATCAGAGCGAAAATTTGCCTAGCTTCGATGGCAGATAACAAAGTGAGAGACAACCAACCTATTGACGGTGGTCGTGGGTTGGAGGACCTGTGGAAAGCATTCGAGGAACAACGTGATCAGATGCGAGAGATCCGCGAGATGATTGATGGCCTAAACCTCAACGCCAACAACAGGCATCCTGAAGATGATAGGAAACGCGCTGAGGGATTTGCCCAAGGCCGACCTATTGCACCGAACATGATTCGACGTCCTCTTCATTATCAATTTGATGATGAGAAAGATTCGGATGATGAAGATAATGGACTTCACGGATATCAGCCGGGGAGGGGGCGTATGAAATACAATGATTACCGATTAAAGGCGGATATTCCATAGATAATATGTAGATCGATGATTTCCTTGATTGGATCTTAGAGGTCGAGAGATATTTTGAGATGATGGTGGTTTCAGATGAGAAGATAGTCAAATTGGTGGGCATTTTGATTAAAAAGTGGTGCCACCGCTTGGTGAGACCAACTTCAGAGAACCCGACAACAACGAGGAAGAGCACTTGTTCGTACGTGGAGGAGGATGAAACAACTTAGAGATCAATTTCTACCACCAAAATATAAACAATATGTGCCCCAATTGTATCAAAATTGTCGCCCAGCTGCAATGGTGGAATCACAATTAGAGGGATCAAGCGTGCAGGTTATGATTGATGGATCGATGGATGCGACCAAAGAAAGTCTTTTAGAAAATCAAAAGAGCCCGCAAATCGATCCATATGATCAACATCTGGTTGAATCAGATATTGATGAAGACAAAAGTAGCAACGCAACTGGTGGTGATGATATGTATGATGGCGTCGAGTTCGCTGAAGAAGAAGGAGAGCGGGTCAACTTCATCGTGAACCAGAGATCGATGATGACATGAGCAATAAAGGAGAAAAGGATGTTGCTTTTTCTAGTGATTCTGAAGATGTTATTGGAGGAGAACAAGAAGAGTTGTTTTCACGGTCCTTAGCAGTGACCCCTAAGATGGAAGAGCCCCTGCAGAAGCTCGTGTTGCAGGATACATGCACTATCAACAAGAGTGTTTTGAAAGTCATCATCATCAACAATGATAACAATGAAGACTTTGCGACTACTACATTGGTGAAGAAATTTGGGCTACAAATCGAGATACATTCAACTTTCTACATGATTAATTTAATTGAGAAGAAATTTAAAGTCAAGGAAACGTCTCTTCTCTTGTCAAAGGTGAAATACAAGAAAACATTAATTGAAGAGCGGAAGAACTCGATGATGAGTTATATTGAAGAACGCAACCAGTCTCTTCTCTTGCAAAAGAACAGCACCTACGCTCTGATACCACCTAACGCAGTGAAAAACAAGAACAAAGATCCAACTAGCGTTGAGATCCTTCAATAAACCACAATTCTCAAAAGATAAATAAAACTAAAAAATATATTCATAAAACTGTCAACCCTAAATTACAAATCTCCCTTTTATACTAAAAGTTACCAAAAATAGTAAAAACAAAAATATGTTATAACTAACTCAAGAGGATCCTTGCATATCTTCGGATTTGATTTTAGTCAAGTCCGAGTTATTATGAAGAAGATAATCAGAATCTAAAAGGTTACTAAAACTAGCAAAAATGTCATTTTGAAGGCCGCAAAATAGGAAAAATGAAAAAATAAGCGTGCGTTGTGGCGTAGGGACAACTTTTGAAGATCTTCTTGATATTTAACTCCAGTAAAAATTTCAGACGATTCTGAGTTCAAGGCGCCTTTTATTTCTACAAGCCAGTTTTTTTGTTAATATTTGAAAATCTCAAAATGGACCCTTTCGGATTCATCGCTCCCAAAACGCGTCGACCTCCCATTTTGCATCAGTTCCTTCCACTTCGAAAGAACTCGACCTCGAGTTAAAATCAGGATAGAGGTTCTTCCACTTGATACTCGTATAAATTTGCCACATTGAAAGTCTGAGAAATTCCCATGTCTGGTTGTAACTCAATGACATGCATTATCATTGATCTTCTTCAAAACCTTGTATGGGTTGTACTTCTTGGGTTTCAGTTTGTTGTACCTTCCCACGGGAAACCTCTCCTTGTGCGAGAAAACCATGACATAAACGCCTTCCTCGAATAATTTGGAGCGTCGATGCTTGTCTGCGGCCACCTTGTACTTCACATTGGTTTGCTCAAGCTTTTGTTTTACTTCCTCTTGCATGGCATGAGATTGTTCTGCCATAGCCTCCGCTGCAACACTCTGCCAGGGCCTTTAGGTAGTCGTACTAAGTCCACAGCATATCTTGGGACAGAAGTATATCCTAGTGCAAAAGGAGATTTTTTCATCGAACGATGAACATCACTATTGTATGCAAACTCCCCTTGTGGTAGCGCGTGATCCCACTACTTGGGTTTATTCCGACAAATGCTACGAATTATGTTACCCAAGGTTCTGTTTGTTATCTCCATCTGGCCATCAGATTGTGGATGTGCAGTACTGCTGTCGTTCAATGAAGTATCGAACATCTTCCACAATATCACCCAAAAATGACTAAGGAACTTCGTATCACGATCAGAAGTGATGGACTGAGGAACTCCATGTAAACGAACTATCTCGCGGAAGAATAATTGTGCAATATGAGAGGCGTTTGGCGTCTTGTGACATGGGATGAAGTGAGCCATCTTTGAGAACCTGTCGTCCATCACGAACATAGAATCTACGCCTCTTTGGGTACGAGGAAGACCCAACACAAAATCCATAGACAAGTCCTCCCAAACACCATTAGGAATAGGTAAAGGCATGTAAAGACCAGTATTTTGGGACTGACCTTTGGAGGTTTGACAGATGTAACACTTCCTAACGACGATCCCGACATCTTTCTTCAGCTTAAGCCAGAAATACCTCTCTTCTAGACTGGTAATGGTCTTGTCTCGATCCAAATGTCTCTAAAATCTTCATCTTCAGCATATAAATCCTTCAAGCACTCGAAGCCCACAATCTCATGGGATATCGTTATCAATACGTTGGCTCGACAACTCAATGCATCAGCAACTCGATTAGTAGCACCAGATTTATGATAAATAACAAAAAAAAAATCTGAAGAAAAGTAGACCACCACATGTGCATTTTGTCCATGTGTTTTTTGTTGTTCAGAAACTTTAAGACTTGATGAGCAAAATATAGCACGAACTCCCGCTGAATCAAATAATGTTCCTATTGCTTCAAGGCGCGCACCACGACACAAAACTCTTAATCATATGTGCTCCATTTCTGTTGTGCCTCACTCAACTTTTCACTGAAATATGCAATCGGTCTCTTCTCTTGTGAAAGAACAGCACCTACGCCGATGCCGCTACGCTCCACTAGATTATGAATGGTACCTATTCCAACTATATCAAAACTGTCGTCAAGGTAATCGATCGGTATTTGATTATACTGCTGAGTTTTTGAGGCTTTCAGATAGAAATAACATCGCAAAAACTGTGGGACAACGTGTGACCCGATACCTTAACGGGTTGAAGTCTTGGATCCGAGATCGGATTGGCTTACACGTGGTGTGGATCGTCGAAGAAGCCAATAACATGGCGCTGAAGGCAGAACTCATGGACCAGAAAATCAGAAGTTCTTCAAACTTTCGCAGAAGCAACCCAGATTATGTCCCTTCCTTTGACAAAGGAAAAGGTCTGGCATCTCAAACTCCATCCAATCAGACGATAACTCAAGGAATACCATCCAAGGGTGCGAACAATAAACAAGGTGGTGTCAATCAAACAACTGTCCCAGCAAATCGTACCGCACCAAAGAATCATATAGCTAAGCCTGTGCCAGGCAATTGCTATTGGTGTGGAAAGCCAAGAAATCATTCTAACATATGTCCAGAACGCAAAACCGTGAATCTAGAAGAAGAGGACGACAAAGATGATGCAGAAGATGAAGAATTTGATGAAGATCTTACATAAGAGGGTGCTGAGTTCGCGGAGGAGGAAGGAGATCGAGTCAACCTTGCCGTACAGCGATTGTTGTATTCTCCGAAACACGAGTACTCCAACCAACGACGCACTATTTTCAGATCTTGCTGTACCATCAATAAGAAGGTCTGAGATTTGGTCATAGATAGTGGAAGCTACGAAAACTTTGTGGTGAAGAAGCTGATGGATCACATGAAGTTGCCAACAGAGAAGCATCATGCCCCTTATTCTATAGGCTGGATTAAGAAAGGACCGACGGTGAAGGTAACAGAAATTTGTAGAGTTCCTATTTCAATTGACAAATATTATCAAGATGAAGTGCTTTGCGATGTGGTGGACATGGATGCTAGTCATATGTTGTTAGAGAGACCCTGGCAATATGATGTTGACATCACTTATAGGGGACGAGATAACACCTATATGTTCTTTTGGAAGTCACATAAAATTGTGATGGCCCCCTCAAAACTGCAACCAACTAACAAAGGCCATAAAGTTGATGGTCGATCACTATTGACTATCGCTGAATCCGAAACAGAGTTCGTGGCAGATGCAAAGGAAGCAAAGGGAGTCTATTGTATGGTTGTTAGATCTCTTGTGGTGGAGAGACGAGAAGAAATTCCAGTGGTGATAACCCCTAGCATTAAGTCATTACTAGAGGATTTCAGAGAACTTGTTTCTGAAGAGTTGCTTGATAAGCTACCACCATTGAAAGATATTCAACATCACATAGATCTTATTCCTGGACAAGTTTGTCAAATCTGCCCCATTATTTGATGAGTCTGAAAGAGTGTGACATTCTGAGAGAACAAATAGAAGGCTTGCTACAAAAAGGGTTCATCCGTGAGAGCATGAGTCTTTGTGCTGTTCCTACCTTGCTGGTGCCCAAGAAAGATGAAAGTTGGCGCATATGCGTGGACAATGGAGCCATCAACAGAATCCCCATCTAGTGCCATTTCCTATCCCCCGTTTAGGAGACATGCTAGATATGTTGGAGGGCTTGAAGCTGTTTACAAAAATTGATTTACGCAGCGGGTATCATCAGATTCGGATCCCACCTGGGGACGAATGGAAGACGACGTTCATAAGCAATGATGGATTGTACGAGTGGCTGGTGATGCCCTTCGGTCTGTCTAATGCACCTAGCACCTTCAAGCGTGTGATGAATCAGGTATTACGACCTTTTGTGGGTAAATTTGTTGTGGTATACTTTGATGATATACTCATATACAATCGAGCTGAGGAGGAACACCTAGATCATGTGCGACAGGTGCTAACTGTTTTGCGAGAAAATCAACCATTTATTAACCTGAAGAAATGCAATTTTATAACTAGTAGCCTCTTATTCTTGGGATATATAGCTTGTACTGAAGGAATTCATGTAGATGAAGAGAAGGTGCGAGCAATTAGGGAGTGGCCTACACCTAAGACCATTTGAGACGTTCAGAGTTTCCATAGTCTAGCCACTTTTTATCGTTGATTTTTTTGAAACTTCAGTACCATTATGGCACTGATTACTGACTGCAAGAAGAAAGGAAAATTCCTATGGGGTGAAGCCTCAGAAAAATGTTTTGCATTGATCAAGAAGAAATTATGCACCGCACCAATCCTTGCTCTACCCAGGTTTGAAAAGATATTTGAGGTGGAGTGTGATGCTAGTGGCGTCGGTGTAGGTGCTATTCTTTTGCAAGAGAAGTGACTGGTTGCGTTCTTCAGTGAAAAGTTGAGCGAGGCATGACAGAAGTGGAGCACATATTATCAAAAGTTTTATGCCGTGGTATGCGCCTTGAAGCAATGGGAACATTATTTGACTCAGCGGGAGTTCGTGCTATATTCTGATCATCAAGCTTTAAAGTTTCTAAACAACCAAAAACACGTGGACAAAATGCACATCAAGTGGTCCACCTTTCTTCAAATATTTCCTTTTATTATTCGTTATAAATCTGGTGCTACTAATCGAGTTGCTGATGCATTGAGTCGTCGAGCCAACGTATTGATGACGATATCCCATGAGATTGTGGGCTTCGAGTTCTTGAAGGATTTGCATGCTGAAGATGAAGATTGCAGAGACATTTGGGTTGAGTGCGAACAGAACCAGGCCGTTAGTGATTTCCACATCACTGACGAATATCTATTTTGAGGGAATCAATTGTGCATCCCATGATCTTCTCTGAGGGAGAAATTGATTCGTGATTTGCATAGTGGCGGCTTGAGCGGACATTTGGACCTAGACAAGACCATTTCCAGTCTAGAAGAGAGGTATTTCTGGCCTAAGCTGAAGAAAGATATCGGGATCATCGTTAGGAAGTGTTATATCTATCAAACCTCCAAAGGTCAGCCCCAAAATACTGGTCTTTACATGCCTTTACCTATTACTAACGGTGTTTGAGAGGACTTGTCTATGGATTTTGTGTTGGGTCTTCCTCGTACCCAAAGAGGCGTAGATTCTGTATTCATGGTGGTTGACAGGTTCTCGAAGATGGCTCACTTCATCCCATATCGCAAGACGTCAAACGCCTCTCATATTGCACGATTATTCTTCTGCGAGATAGTTCGTTTACATGGAGTTCCTCAGTCCATCACTTCTGATCGTGATACGAAGTTTCTTAGTCATTTCTGGGTGACATTGTGGAAGATGTTCGATACTTCATTGAACCGCAGTAGTACTGCACATCCACAATCTGATGGCCAGATGGAGGTAACAAACAAAACCTTGGGTAACATGATTCGTAGCATTAGTCGGGACAAACCCAAGTAGTGGGATTACGTGCTACCACAAGCGGAGTTTGCATATAATAGTGTTGTTCGTCGTTCGACGGGAAAATCTCCTTTTGCACTAGTATATATTTCTGTTCCAAGGCATGCTATGGACTTAGTACAACTACCTAAAGGCCCCAGCATGAGTGTTGCAGCGGAGGTTATGGCAGAACAAGCTCATGCCATGCAAGAAGAAGTAAAACAAAAGCTCAAGCAAACCAATGCGAAGTACAAGGCGGCCGCAGACAAGCATCGACACTCCAAATTATTCGAGAAAAGCGATTATGTCATGGTTTTCTTGTGCAAGGAGAGGTTTCCCGTGGGAAGCTACAACAAGCTGAAGCCCAAGAAGTACGGCCCATACAAGGTTTTGAAGAAGATCAATGATAATGCATATGTCATTGAGTTATCAACAGACATGGGAATTTCTCGGACTTTCAATGTGGCAGATTCATACGAGTATCATGCGAAAGAACCTCTCTATCCTGATTTTAACTCGAGGTCGAGTTCTTTCGAAGTGGAAGGGACTCGCTCCATTTCGATTTGAATGAACCCATTTTTAGTAAGTGTAAGAAAATATTTAATGAGATATATACAACATCTAACGAGGTATATGCTTCCTTGGATTTTTAATGTGGTATATAGAACTATATTTTGGATTGAAAAAAAATTGAATGTAACAACACTCTTTAGGAATTGGTATCTGATGGATCAGCCCCACTTCAAAAGAGCAAGGGGGTTGATACACTCAATAAATTTTGCAGCCTCCTTCACAATTGTAATGTAATGTAATATAATATGTAATGTTGCTTAACGCATTCAATATATCAACATTATTTTTTGTCAAGTATATTTAAAAAAAAATTTAAAAGGTACAAATTGCAAATGAGGTTACAAAAATAACGTAATAGAGCATTTTTCTAAGGGATAATGTTACGTACAACCCTATTTCCATCCCCAATTCCAATCTATACATGTTTAGAATTTTTAAAAAAATAGTATACTTAATCAAATGAGGTACATGCTTTTATAAAAAATATAGCATATGCTCCAATGAATTGCATATATACATTTATAGAAAATGTTAAAAATTTCTATCGACACATGCTTCATTAATGTGAGTATATACTTTGTTAATTTTTTATCGACACATATAATATTGAAATTGGAGCTCGAAAAAAAACGATGTAATAACACTCTTCTTCTAAGAGCAATTTTACTTTGTGGACCAATTTATATATATATATATATATATATATATATATATATATATATATATATATATATCACAAACTCGGTTATATGTAAACTCGGTTACATGTAGTGTTGACTTAAGTGATTGATAAATAAATCATTTTCATTCATAATGACAAATAATATGTTATCATTGGGTGTCTCTTTTAATGTAGTCTTACGATTCACACGTCTGTGTGCCTCGGAAAAATTGTTATGATGCCTGCAAATTTATAAAACAGAAAACAACAAAATGTGTTAAACAACTTCAAAAGGATTCTGATTGAAACATCCTTTTGAAGTTGTTTAACACATTTGTCAAGGAGTGTAAGTAGAGTAGGCGCAACAGAGAGTTGTTTAACACATTTGTCTTATTGAGGACTGGGGCAAGATTCTAACAGATGCAAGAGATATTGCGGTGGAGGATAAGAAATGCATCACGGGGTAGTCACTTTATTGATGCAGAGAGGGTATAAGTAGAGTAGAACTCACTTCTTCTCTATTTTGTTCTCTTTTCTTGTATTTTTTATAATATATGCTCTTTAAATGTTTGTTAAATCAATATATTTGGGATAGCATTTGTCTATCAATTCCTCAAAAGAAAACTTCAAAATGATTCTTTCTTTACCTGTACACATCACCCCTTTGAATGAAGATACAATGTAAGATGGGAGATTTGAGGATTTTGAGAGATTTGAGGATTTAAAAATCGAACGTATACAGAGGATAATGAGTAAAACTTAAAAAAAAAATGCATATAGGCCCCTCAAAGATTGTGGATATTCATATTGACCCTTTAATTTTTTTAAAATCCATATAACCCCTCCTGATTTTTATCCTGGTTAAACATATAGCATCCTGAATTAAATTGTCATCTATTTTTGAAAAATATTCCTGAAATATTTCGTGACGTAGTGGTGCCCTGAAAATACATATTCATACATTTTAAAAAAATAAAAGAAATCCTACAAATAATCAAAATATCACTACCTACACAAAACCACCGAATCAAAGTTGTCTTCCTCCTAATGGTCCAATTTTGAACGATGAGGCCGTGGAGGACTGCAGAGGAGATGTTTCAACTTGTTTTTGATGGAAATTAAAAAAAAAAGAGAGACTAATTTGAGTGAAAGTATGAAAGAGATGGATGGTCTTGGGTGAAACAGACGAGGGTAATTTGATAATTTAATCATATATGGTTAATTTAATGATTTCCCAGTTTCATATTATTAACAGCACGGGATAGATCAATTAAAGTCATAAATCAGGGGTTATATGGATTTTTAGAAAATTGAGTCGACATGGATATTGATAATATTTGAGGGGGCTATATGCATTTTCCCTTAAACCTAAGATATGATCATAGCATGTGCCATGCGCATGATAAAATGCCAGATGACCGAGCACATACAGATGTTTTGCACTGATCATGTGCAATGTAAGGGAAGCTTAACAAAGGTACGGACAATTTTTAGAATCTACCGTTTTAGGACTTTCGTCGACCATATTTAATTTTGGATTTTTTTTACACTGGAAACGTCGTATATAGTCATTTTATATTTTAAAGGGAGGGCACCTCTTTTTTTTTCTTTTTTTTTTTTTTGAGATCACTGATTCTCTTTTAATTAAATATTAATGGCTGAGTTTATGAATTATTTAATTAAATTTTAATGGCTGAGATGATTTTTTTTGTTATAAGAGAAAATCATGGAAAATTTGTTTTTTTGATCGATTAATTTTTTTAATTAAATTGAGTGGCTAAAAAAATAACATCTTTCCATATATTTTTCTACCAAATTAAAAGACATATCCTTAAAAATCTTCCATAATTTTCTCTATCAATTAAATATATTTTTTTAAAAAAAAAAAACTTAATCCATGATCTTCCATGATTCTCTCTTCTACAAAATCCCTGGCCTCTAGTGTAAAAAAATAAAATGGTCAGCGATAATTAGTGCTAGTTTTTATAAATATTCTACATCCAGTGCTATTTTTACAAATATTGATTTAAACGATGCTGTTTTTGTTAATTACCCTAGAAATAAAATCTTATTAAAATCTTTTTTATTGAAAAATCTGGAGCTCAGCCCATCCCACTCTTAGATCTGCCTATGTCCTCACCACTTAAGGCTGATTTGACGTTCATTTTCGCCATTCTATATTCTAGTGTTTAAATAATGAATATCCAAAATAAAAATTATCTTTTCATAAAATTAAGAAATAATAGATTAAATTCGCTTTTTTATACTAGATTTATCAACCTGACCTTTAACTTATAATCAAAGTATTTCACTCGAAACTTCCCATAAAAAAACGAAACTTCACATGAAAATAAAGAAACTTCCCATAGATTGTGATTCCTTCAATGGCTAGACCTCCTGATGACACTTCCCCCATTGAAAACGAGCGGTGACATCACATGTTTGGCACCAATACATGTCCACCTTTCAAAGCATCACCACAAATGACATTAACTTTCCAACCAAACCCACCCTTTTAAGTGAGACAACACACACACACACACGGTCACACACACTTTGCTAGCAATGGAAGCCGAGATAGGCTCTCAACAGCAGCACCAGCACCAGCACTTGAAGATGCTCACGCAGCACGGCCTCGTTGTCATCCTCGCGTGCATCTTCCTCGCCATTGTGGGCGTCTGTGCCACCGCCTCGATGTGTGGACGGAGGACGCGTCGCATGAATGAAGAGGCGGCGCGAGAGGAGGAGGGGCGCCTGGCACATCATAGGGAAGAGACGGACAAGAAAGCATTGATGGATTCGACGCGTTGGAGTGGAGCAAATAAGTTGGGTGACGAAGCGGGAGGGAGGGTGTGGAGTTGGATAACAGAGAGTACGATTAGTGGTGGTGGTGGTGGTGGAAGTGAGGATAAGTTGGGGACACAAGCGCCACCATCGATGATGAGAAGTGTGGGAGCACCAACAACAGCACCTCCGGTGTGGCAGCGGAGGATACTGATGGGGGAGCGGTGTGAGATGCCGAGGTTCAGCGGGCTCATACTGTACGACGAACACGGGCGTCCCCTTGGCCATGCTAAGGGAGGAGGAGGACCTCAGCAGGTAACAAACACACTGAGAATCATGAATAGTCAATCAAAAACAGGTTAATAGTTATTCCAGAATGGGTAAGCTTATTCAGTTTTTATGCTACTTTTATTTTTCTATCAGGGGTAGAAACTGGATTTGTTCTGTCTGAGATGTTCATGTCATCATCATAGAGGATATATAAATGTGATTAGACAAGCCCAGATTAGTCTCGACTCAACCTCCACATTCCCACTCCTAGCGCACACGCGCGCACAAGCCCCCTAATTATTATACAGGGTTGTGCTTGTCTTAAACTGGATAACAATCCAGGATCACCCCAAACAACCAGACAAAAAATGACATAATATATCCAGCTCTTATTCTCCTCTTCCAGTTACAAAACAGCGATTAGTCTATTATAATAGAACTGTGATGAAACATGTGCGTATTCCACCTTGTTCAGCTTTGTTACCAAGGAAGGCTAATGAATTGAGAAATGGTTTGAGCAGTTTGGGGGAAAATAATAAATAGGAGTGGTGTGTGTACAAAGGTTCTAAGCAATGATCACTCAGTTTCAGAGGATCAAGCTTTCTCAAGAAAACAAACAGAAATGGTACAAAATCAGTTCCTCTTTTAGATGATGTGATTGGTATTATGGTAATCATATCTATCACATGAAGTTTATTCTGATCTGCAAAATGAAGGAAAGCAAACTTAAGCTGTCAAAATCGAGGTTGGACAAGGATGCTTAAGCAAACATAGAGTCGACATATATCAGGTAAGAATGACTTCAAGCCAGTCAAGAATTATGTGGGAAATTCCCAATCCAAATTTCTCAGGAGGCAATCCATCAATGTATTCTTATATACATTATACATACCCGTGTTGACATAGCTTGTGTTTCAACACATACAGGTTATGAAATCTTTCTTTCATCATGTATAAACTTGGAGGCAACATGTTAAAAGGTGGGATATCAATATGAGTACCATGGAGAATAGGGTTTTGAATGTAAGGTGGAAAATAAGAGATGACAGACTGCAAGTAAATGACCTGTAGATAGGAAACTGTATATAATGGGTGAAAGATTGCCCGGTGTTCATCTACGCAGACATATTTAGCAGATCATATCTAGTCTGCCTATTTTATCTATACAATTAGCAAAAAAATTATGAGTAGATAATGATTTGAAATCTTTTCTACTAGGTTATGTGGAATCCTTATGCATGAAAGTAATAAATTTGGTCATTGTCGTTGACTCTAATATGGATTTCTGACCGGTCCTTAAATAACTGTGATTCTAGTCTGAAGTGCTCCCTCCACAGGATCTACAATTATAAGAACAGGCTTCATTGATATTTCTGGTATAGTAGATGTCATCACATATACAATCATAACAATGAAAATTGTTTGATTTTAAAAGAATTTAAAACAGACAAAGGAAGTTATCATTAGGTAGAATTGCATCGATCCAGAGCTAAAGTTGACTTGCACTTTAGAATCAGGGGCAGGGCATATTTCAATATCATTGTGGCATTCAAATTCATTAAAACAGAACAGAAACACACACAGAAAATATGCTCCGTGCAGAATGTCCTCTTTATTTATGCATATGATTCTGATCTCAAACAATGAAAAGAAAAGAAAAAAACTGTGATGTTGTTTTCAGATAGGCTATGCTAGATTCAAATATTCTTTCAAAGAGAATATCTTTGAAATTTTGTGTTTCTATAAAACTAGAGTTTCAATATCTGTTCAGTTTCAGAGACTTAACAAAATTTCAATGTTAATAACTTCGGTGATATATAGTGTAAGACAGAGAGATCATCACCACTAAACCTTTTACTCAGAGTTATTCTTTATGCATTCTGCAGGAAAAACAACCAGCAGCCAACTCTTAAAGATCTACTTTAGCGGCTATTTCGGATTCTCACCTTTTTCCTTCATGATATTGTAGCAAGAGAACATATCTTAGCATCAGAGTTAACAGAGAAAAGGGTATGGTTTAGCTTTGTGATGAGAATGCCACTTCTCTTTGCTTCTTAAAAGAACATAAAAAATTTGAAGAGAAACCAAGATAAAGAAAGACATCCCACCATGTGCACTTTGAAAGAAATGCAATTCCTAGCATCATCTAAAAATATTTGCTACTAATGAAAGTTATAATCAGGTTGAGACAAATTTATATAGTTGTGATTTGTCTAATAAATATTTTGGCTCAATAAAATTTTCACCCCAATGTTTCGCATGAGGATCAATTCTGTGCTTTCATTGATCCAATTTTCATGGTGGCCTTTCACAAACATTCCCATTAGTAGCAGTACAGAGAGTTTCATAATGAACTGTACCACCATCAAATTATAATAGTTTAATAATCTGCTCATAAGTAAAATTCTTAATAATTAGTGAGGATAGTAAACAATCCAATTCCGCACTCTACAAGGTCATTGGTAACATAAAGTTAAACAACTAGCACACTGTATTAACAAGGATTTAAAACTTCTTAACCACTGAAAATAAGAATGATGTTATATAATTATGATAGAATTTTTACACTTCACCGTTGTATGTTCTTCGAACATAGAGTTCAACATAGCCAGATATAAGACAAAAATATGGTTTGATTACCATTTCATACACAATTTAAATAAATACAATCAAACACCAAATTTATTGACTGATTGCAATAATCATTGCATAACATACATGAGAACACTGACAAATAATTGATACAAGGCACTCACAATAACAGGACCGGGAAAGAATAAATGATGTGAACAGAACTTTTCACCTGTACACATTTATCCCAGCAGCGGGTGTCTACGTTCTTCAACTGGTTTAGAGTAATAAGCATATAATGCTAATTGTATTGCCCCCAAAATACCTCCAATCCCATTGGGTATCTGAAAATCCAAATAAAAGGCAATTCAAGTTTTAAAAAAAGGCTAAATAAATAAACAAATTGCGCTTATAATTATATGACTATTGCACAAGTCAAAAGTGGATGAGAGGTTCCCCAATAATGCTCTTTCTTTGAAAAACATTTGATAAACAGGACCCAAACACATGCAAATCAAAGTTTGAGAGTGTTGAATTTCTTACATAGATGAAATAATCATGTTTCAACATTCCATATGCAAAGAAAGACATGCTCATCAAGAAAGTCGAAAGAGAAAGGTAGAACGGCATGAATTCAACGCTCCTTGTCTGGATCACCAAATTCTGCCATATGAAAATACCATTCTTGCATTAGAGACAAAAACAAAACGGATTGCACAAGATGCCTTGAAAATTAGTAGAGTCATAACAGGAAAATAGGAAAGGTCCTAAAACAATCAGTCTAGATTCCATAACCATTCTATATTGCTTGTTGAACTGGAAGCCATAAAACCATAGTAACTTAAGCTCTTATCTGTGCGTACAATGATAAACAATGGAGAAGCGAACATCGTAATAAGTGAAGCAACACTCAGATATCCAACAAGCATCTGCCGGGAGGGAGGATCAAGGAACTGCAAACTCACAAATGCAATCATTGCAAATATTCCAAAGACCATCATCAACAATCCACTCATCTTCAGCTGCAATAAAAAAACATAGGCAAACAAATCAGTGAACTGAGCATCATCAATCAATGTGTTAAAAAGTGCTCAATTAAAAATGTTAAGTATATAAGTAAACAATGCCTGACCTTTTTCCCCCTATCGGCATGAATGATGAAGATGATTATGTACATCAACTGGAACAATGCCCCAACTGAGTTTACAGTGGCAACCAAGATGACACCATGGGAGACACATGGCAACCCATACCAGAAGCAGATCAAGCAATTCAACAGCGCATATATATAAGGCAGGCCAGAGAAATTCTCTGTTGACTTGTTCCTCACAATTCTTCTAAATGTAGGTCTGTAGGGAAACTCAAACATTAGACACTCATATGAAAAAAATGATTTTACGCTTTGTTTCTGCAGATAAATAAAAATGAAAACTTTGAAATGAGAACTTACATCGGTGAAACAAAGAGCACAAAAGCAAAGAGGTTACCTGCATGAATAAGATACAATCATCAATGTTTTTTTTTTAATAAAGGTAGAAATTTGCTACCCGGTTTCATTTCTGATTTCAAATTACAAACTCTGACAGTGGGGGAGAATAGAGAAACAACATAAAACAGGAGAGCGAGAGTCCTCCAAAAGGCCTTGATTAGAAGAGCAATTTAACCAAATGCTACCCACCCTGCAGTTATACTCCTAACACCATTCTCCCATTGCAAATAGATGGATATTGATTTTTTGAGATAAAGGCAATAGTGTTGGAGAATAGACACATAAATTTCCATTTTGAAAAATCACTAACAAATAGAACAATCCCAAAGTCAACCCCATGTGCCAAGCAGACCAAAAATATGCAACAAGTCTGATCAGACAGATCTGAATAATCAAATTCAATGTTTTCCTAAGGAGATACAGTGTTCCAAGCTAAAATATTATCCTATTCTCCCCTCCACACCCTCCATCAAGACAGAATCTGATTGACTCATTCGTTTCAGATTCGATCATACATAACAACTTGTAGATCCAATCCATATAAAATCTGAATAAAAATTCAAACTTTCAAAAACCCAATAAGAATAAGAGCCAGTGTTGTATTTTCAGCACCAAAATTCCTATTTGGGCCAATAAAGATATCTTCAAAAAAACCCTCTTTTTCATGAAAGAAGCAAACTTTCAACAAATCCTTCTTACCCATTTGCATATATTCTCATACCAAAAAAAAAAATTCATTATCAACATCTGACAAAAAAAAATAACAAGTTGTCTCTCCTATTTGGGTTTTCATCAAAATCAATCCAGACAACAAAAAAGGAGTACCTGCGATTCCAGCTGCATTGCTGAGAGTTTCATAAGAAGAACTTGAGGAATTCATAATAACCCACTGGTCTTTCTCTGTTCACAATCTCCCACAACCGATAGGAGCCCAATCTCCTCTGTTTTTTGTACTTGGAGAGAGCCAGAGAGAGAGAGAGAGAGAGAGCTCTCACTTTCTTGGGGATTTGGCACGTTTAGAAGAAACAAAGTGGGAGGGCATTCGGTGGTCGATACTTGATCGGGGGATGTCGCCCTTTGAAATATAAGAAGAGTTGGGTCTCACTTTCTCTCTCTTTTTCTTGAGGACCCATGGAGTCAATGTTTTGCCATGGTGGCTCTTTGTTGTTATCAGTACGTTAAAGGAAGGAAATAAGCAATTAAAGGTTGGGTAAATTGCATCAGCACCCCTGACGTTTGCAGCATTGCAAAAACATCCCTTATATTTTAAAAATGAGCACTCGTGCCTGTCTTAAGTCTCATCTACGGCTTAAAAACGGGTCAATATACACTCCGTTATTACACTGTATATTATGATAGTACAGTTTATACTCTATTAGAATAGTGCATGAAAATTTGAAAAAGAATTTTTATTTTTTTCAAAGAGAAAATATATGCTGATTTATTCAAGTATATACTTTCACTTTTTATAACTGTATGTATTTTAATAGATGAGTGTATAAAAATAAAAATAAATGGTGATGACTACGAATAGGGTTGTACAAAGGGTTAGACATATCATTTTTCTTTAAAAATATGCACTTACCCCCTAATGTAATTTAAAAATATACATTTACATCCTCTAAAACATAATGTAAACGTATCATTTTATTATCCAAAGTACTATCCATGCATTTGAAGTGCCAAAATTACATATTTGTTAAACTTATAAGCTGGATATTATAGTTTTTAGTTTAAAACAAGCAATTATTGTATATTTGTTTAAATTTATTGAAACTTATCTAAGCTAAAAACAGATTAAAAAAGTCATAATATGTAAGTTGGAAAAGAGATATTTTCGATAATATAGTTTATAAAATGCTTTAATTTTTTATAATGTTGGACACTCATGCTCTTAATTTTTATTTTTTTTTTGCTAATAATATGTGTATCTCTTTTTACTATAAAAACCAAAAATCATCAAACTTCTTTTCATTTTCTCAATTTCTTTACTATTACAAATAATACATTAGCAATTTTTTTTATAATTCCATTTGTCACTCAATGTATCAGGGCAGAGCTAGGAAATTTTTAGGGTGAGCCAAACTATATTTTCAATAAAACTTTTACTCTTATGTTTGACAAGATTATCAATTTTTTCACAAATAATTATTTATTTAAACGAGTTGTACTTTTTTGAGCTCTAAATATTCAAGTCTTATATATCTATTTAGCATCATATATCTACATTGACAAGGTATATACAACAATTTTTTTTATATATATGGATTCACGTAATTCATTGGAGTATATGCGTCACTTTTTCTATAAGCATACACCTCATTAGATGAATTATATATTTTTTAAAAAATCAAAACATGTATGAATTAGAATTAAGACTGAAAAATAGATTGTACGTAACATTTTCACAGTGGTATATTGACACAAGAGATTAAATGCAAAATTTTTACATTTAAAATAATTTCAAATAAAGATTTTTTATATTAAAAAAAATTAAACATTATAAAATATAAATATTATTGCATAAAAAAGTTGTAAAAACTGGGCCGGGCTGTAGCATGGCCGAGCCTTCCTTTGCATCCGCCTCTAAATGTAATATTAAAAAAATATTGTAGTGAATTTGAACTATTATTTATGTTAAGTTGATTTTCTATAAATATATATAAAATTAATTTTATATGTAAAATCAACTTATTTTATCAAATATAAATCAATTTTTCACTTCTAAAGTTTAGTTGTATTTTTGACAAATTGTACACTTAAAAGTTGTTATACAACTTATTAAACAAACATCTACTGCTACTTATTTTTTATTTTTAAACAGCTACAATAAACATGCTATTACTTATCAGAAAAATCATAACCTATAATATATAAATTATAATATATAATATGTAAATTTAAGCTGCAACAAATATGACTCGCATCCTTGCATCAAAATTAGCCATCTATGCATATTAATTTACATCAAAATTATCTATCTATGCATATTAATTAACATAAATCATTAATAATACATATTATATTTTATATTAACAGTACATGACATGTGATTTAGTGGGAGGGGGTGTTAAGTGCATGGTGCATTTTCAAGTTTTGCAAACTTAAAGGGTCAAACTGCATTTTGCCCCCAGAAGTTCCTTTCCGGGATTTAGGCTTCCTCTATTCTCCTCTTTATAATTCACTCTGTCTGTTCCGCCACCCTTTCATTTTTTAAGGGGTGGAGGATTTTTTTTAATCACCTTTATTTGAACATTAACTGAATCTAGGTCCCTCTCGTATTATTTTATTTTTGGTGTTTTCCTGGGAAAGTATTTATAACAGATTACAGGTTGCTGTCCTTGTTTGAGAACGTGTGATTATAATTAGAATGTGCATGGTGTGATCATAGTTGTCAATGTGCTAATCAAGGAAGGTCTTAAACTCCAATCATGTCATTATATTACATAAATGGGATTTTTTTTTCTTTTTTGCATGTATAATATTGAAAAACATGTTATTTATTTATTTATTGATATCGAAGTGATCCCGTGGCTGACCTTACGATCAAGCTGGGAAAGCTACCTCTGCATGTTTGTCCGGATCCCATGAAAAATTCTTTCAAATAATCACCAACAAACTAGGAGGATTTTGGGTTAATAGGACATATTTTTAATCAAAGGCAGATCCGTATTTTACTATTTTACCATTTTCAAAAGTCACCGAGTCATCTAATAAAATAACAATAATGATTCATATGCCTCATCTTATAGGCTTCATATAAGCCCCATGAGGTAGCACAAGTATTAATACATATTTTATCATTGCTGCCTTTTTCGATAATTACTCCCCATAATCAATGAATTGGTTACAATTGTTGTTGATATAGCATGATTTTTTGAATTTTTTTGGAGAATTAAATCCCATGATTTTTTATAATTAATATTCTTCTCTCTTTTGCTTTATAAGGTGAAAAAAATACATAGTTTGTATGTCCGTCTGGGACTTCTTTTTCTTCTCCATCTAAAACAGAATTTGTACTATTTGGGTCTTTTACTTGTTTTGCATTTGTTACAATTTTTTATTATTGAATTTGGTACTAAATGTTAAATTTGACAACCTTTAGTCTGTCCTTTATTACAACTTTTTCTTGGATATGGCATTTGATCTTAAATTATTTTACGTTGGCATGGATTGTATAACATTCGAAAATTAATTACATTTCAAACTATTATTTTAGATTTATATACATTATTCTTCAAAAGTTAATGACATGTTAATCTAATATAAATATTTGGAAGTTAGTTACATTTGCGGAATGTAACTGACTTTTAATTGTCATATATAACAAATGTCAATTACATTTACAAATATAAAAGACTTTTAATGCAATTTATTTTGAAATTAAGTTACATTTTATAAATGTAACTGACTTTTATTTAGAACTCTTGTTTTATACTGTGATTTGTCATTTATTTTTGCATTCATCAAAAAAACTTTGCATCAACTGCAAATACTTTGCCTGATGATTGGAATCGAATAATCATCAAATAAAAATAACATTTCAAAAAAAAAAAAGTTAATTATTTTTGTCGCCATCGTTTTCTAATTGAATGAGAGGTCGCAAACAAAAATTCGGTCTTTTTCGATATTTTTTAAGAAACTTTAGAGGATTTGAATTTCGGTCTTTTTTTAAATAATGTAATGAATGATTTTTTTTATTATTATTTTGAATTGGTTTTGAAAAAATTAGGTTTCCCACAATGTAATGGATTGATTTGTTTTTTAAAAAAAAAGTGGGAATGATGAGGTAGGAAAATGTGGGATTTAAATAAGAGTAATGTTGTATTTTGCATTTTTAACCTTTTTTTAAAGTCAAACAAGCAACCAATGAAAGAATGACACCTCATGGGGACTTGTCAATGGGACATAAATATTGGGGTCTGTGTAGCAGAACTCATAAAATAATGACACCTAATAGGACTTGTGAGTGAAACTTATAATTAGGGGCCTGAGTATCATCACTGAGGCCCCATTTGGTTCATGTCATTTTTATTATGGATCTACTTTACCAAGAATCATTTTACCGTGAATCCAAATTCCATCAGACTCTTTGGTTCAATAGTGAATTTCTACAAATAATAATTTTTCAGTGTTTAGTTCACATATGGATTTCTGTAAGGAATTTGGTTCAAATGTCTAAAATACACTTGCTATTATACATCTACTTGTAAATTTATTTATTTATCCATATCACAATTATAAAAAAAGAGTAATTTATTTATAAATATTTAACTAATGCAATTAAATAAAATAAATGATTATATAATTAAACACATAAGAATAGTAATTTTTGTAAATTAATTGAATATTATGAACTCCCCTAAAAAAAAGAGGAGGAGGTGGGTAAAAAAAAGAGAAAGCTATTTGTTTTAGAATGGATGTAAATAATAATTTAATTAATTTGTAAATGGTATAATAGTAATTTAATCTAGGATTCCTTGTAGAATTTGAGATAACCACCACCAATGATGGGAATCTAATTCTATCATATTTTTCCATATGCATAAATTTTAATTCCAATGATGCTCACAATTACCATCAGAATTATCATTAACCAAACACTGAATTTTATATAATTTTTTGATAATCTCACTTAAAATCAAATTTCATCCCTGATTAACACGAACCATGGGACCTGAATGAAAAATCATCAACTTGAGTCATAGTCATTGTCAGATTATCTCAACAATTCCTTGATCTCCACCGGACCACCGCTAATACTTCATAACTTTATCATGGTAGCATTTAAAGCGCATTTAGATGATTCTACTTTTGCAGTAATCATATACTTAATCCAACATGTTTGCGAATGCTGTCACAAACGGTCCTTAACTTTTGAAGAAAGAACAAAAACAACTATTAATTATAAACAATGAAAAAAAATCCAACAAAAATATGTTCCCAATAATCTATTTTCAAAAACAGTTTTAAGTAAAAGCTCATTAAATTTATATTCTATTATAAGGCAAGTTTGTAACAATCTAATGCACATGAGCTCATTAAATTTATATCATGTAAAAATGAATATTGAACACCTGTAAATAAATAATTTCTGTAAACCGATTAATGGTTTTACTAAATTAAAGTTTGTTAGATGCAAATTATTAATTATTTTTAGGGTTTTTTATTTTTAAGTTTCCATAAACTATATGATTTTATAATCGATCCATCACATCTTCATATTTCGGTTTAAGTCCCTAGATTTAAATGATATGTTTCTTTTAGTCCTTTTTAGGGACTAAAAAGAAAATTAAATAATTTAAGGATAAGTCCAGAGACTAATAGAAACATACTCTTAAATCTAAGAACTTAAACTAAAATATGAAGAAGTGAGGAATCGATCATTAAATCATATAGTTTACAGGGACTAAAAAATAATAAAAAAACCCTTATTTTTATGCATGCAACTTTGGTTGCTGTTATTATCACCGCGAGTCACAGACTCACGATATGTATGTGAAGTAGAAGGGCAGCTCTAACCCCACCATGCAAGTTGCTGTCCCCCCCAACCTAAAAAAAACCAAATTGTATTTGGTTTTGAAATCCATTAACCTCACCTTATCTCCCCACCAGCCCAAACACTTAGAAAGGCCTTCCCCACCACCTGAACCAAAATGAAAATAGTTGACCTCCCTACGTTTTCAAAGGCGTGTTCTGGAAGTCATTCGATAGCCCTAAAGTCGAACATATGTATTAAAGGACGATAATAGGTCAGTTGAGCTGGAGAGTCACGGGCGACAGTAGACCCGTCGAACAGAATAATAGGTAACTTGTGGTCTGAAAGTCATTCGACAACCTTGAAGTCAAGCATGTGTATTGGCAAATGACAACAGGTCAGTCGACCTGGGGGGTCACGGGCGACAAGAGACCCGTCGAACAAACCAACATGCAGCCTGTGTTCTGAAAGTCGTTCGACAACTCTGAAATTGAACATATGTATTGGGGATGACAACAAGTCAGTCGACCTGGGGAGTCATGGGCAACGGGAGACCCGTCGAACAAACCAACAGGCAACCTGCATTCTGGATGGCGTTCGACAACCCTGAGGTCGAACATGCGTATTAGAGGAAGACAATAGATCAGTCGACCTGGGGGATCTCTGGCGACGGAAGACCCGTCGAACTTTTACAATGTAGTAATCTATGTTTTAACTATGAAGTCACAGAATCATATTGATGAACAAAGTAAAAAACTTTCAATTTGTGGGTCCCGAAGGCATGACCAATGACAACACTCGACAATCTAAAGTAGCGATTAATAGTTCCTATTACAAAGATGAACCTAATGATAAGAACGAAACAAATACACAAGCTAAGAGACAAATTAAAACATATGCTCTTACAATGTGATATACAAAACTATCATATTTTTTCATGATGATTGGATCCTCACATACATCAGCTGAACAAGAGGATTCATAAAAAAAAGCTTCATGTTTCAAATTCATTTTAAACATTTCTTCATCAATCATTCGCATCTTAATTGACTATTCACACACATTTTAAACAAAGCATTCATTACAATTATTTGCTTTTGCACACATTTTTAATGACCCCGGCCAATAGTGACCATTTACACACATTTTAAACAAGGTATTCCTTAGAAACATGAAGCCATTTTGGGCCATTCAAAACCAAATCAATGCCATATTCTTGGGATTTTGGTCTCCCCTCTAACAAAATAAGACAGGTATTAATTGACACATGAGCCGATTTAAAAGTGATAATAAAGGTGTTCTAAAGTCATTCGTGCCGATCATATCTTTACTTTGATCATCGTTCCACCCTTGGTGCGTCGGGAAGTGGTGTGACATTCTCCAAGTATTGAAGCACATCTGAATGCTGGATTATGCAAAAGAAATAGTTGTCCTCCTATCTAGTAACGACTGAAGATGTTGCCTCACATTTGCCTTAAGCTATAAATAAACAAGTTCCATATCAAAAGAAGGAATTCATATACTTAATTACACTAAAATAGCAATAATCCAACAATATACCATATGAACATCTGTAGAGACCATTTGAGTCAATTTCTTGTTTAGGGGCTATCCTACAAAAAGAGGATTGAAAATCTACAATCATCTATATAACAAATGATTGTAAACAATCAATACATTCTATAAGAGTATATACTAGGTGAACAAGGTGAGACAACATGTGATCGGTAAATTCAAGTCTTTTAGGAGCACCAATTCCATTATCTGTTAATCTTCGATCAAAGTTGATTAATTATTAAGATAAATCAAAATTAAGTATTCTAAGAGTAATGACCTATGAATATGATGATATAATCGTTCTAAGTGATGGCAATTGAAATGTTTTTATCAAGAACAATGATTCCCCATCTTAGACATGAATTATCACTCTATTTATTCACTCTATCAAATTAAGTAACCCTATGGGTTTCATTAACAACAAAATGAGTTGTCAACAAAATATATATATATATATATATATATATATTTTCAATATTGAACACTAAATACAATCCAGTCCAATCCAAAAATAACCCTAACTTTCTATAGAAAACCATAGTTTTCTATCCCAAACCATAATTTTTTTTTAATAACCAATCTTTCAATCCATATATATATATATTCATACATAGATTCTTTGAAAAACATTAACCTCACCAATCCATTCGACAGTCTCCCTGTCGAGTGTTATAGAAAACAATCGACAATGTCCCTGTCAACACATGTTTAAAAACTTCGACAGTAGTTTTGTCGACAGATTTTAAAAACATTCGACAGTGGATATGTCAATCTGGGATATGTATGTCGACACTGGGTTTGTCAAATGGAAACATAAAAAATGAAATACATCACATTTGTTTCTCTATCACCTCCTATCCCTTCAATACAAACACTGTGTCGAGAAATTAGCCAAAACAATTAATTAATTGTGTAGATGAACAAAGAGAACCGAAAATCCATCATTCGAACTCTTCTAATCCCTTCATTTTTCTTTTCTTTTAGAGTGAAAACACAAAATCAGCCAATTAAACAAGCAATCAATCTCTCTTTCTTTCTTCGTCACAATCTCCTCTTTAAATACAAACTCAAATTCCACGTACCCTTCTATAAATCCAATCAAAATCCCTTCATTTCTCTTCATAGGTATAAAAGGGGTGGGAGTGCTCATCGTCGTGCGCGGCGATCGCTCGAGTTGCACCTCCATCGAGTGCTCATCGTCGTGTGCGGTGGCAGCCTCCATGGGAGTGGAGGGAGGAGAGGAGAGGAGAGAAGGGAGAGAGAAAATGAAAAGAACCTGAGAGAAGTGAGTGGGTGGTGGGCCAAGAAGTTTAGTTGATTGGTATATAAAAAGGGGTGGGATTAGGTATTATAGTAGATTGGGGGGGACAGTAAACTGCATGGTGGGGATAGAGCTTCTCGAAGTAGAATTCATTTTTATATTTTGGCTAGGCTATATTTATTTATATCTGTTTTTGGACTTTTATTCCTTATATACAAGTCATGCTTCACGTTTTCTATTTTTCTTTGGATAAGTACTTGCCCGGAATATGCGGTCAATATACTATCATGGACAAAATAAAATCTATAATTATCAACTTTTGGTCATCAAAGTTTTGTTTATTTTCTATTGTTTGATTGCTCAGATTCGTTTATTTTTCCATGAAACGTGTTCCTCTGTCCTCGCTGATATAGAATACAGGGCCACATTAGAATGGATATTCAAATAATAAATTGATTCTTAATGTGTTTAGCCTATGTATTTTACATAAAAACATGTCATGTTATTTTAACTAGTTTAAAATTAGAATCTTGATTCATTGACCTAAAATCTGGCTAATCAAACTTTTCAAAAATTTATCAGTTCAGTAATAAATTTAAACCAGTGATTAAAACACATTTTTTTCTGTCATTTATTGATGATATGCTATCCATTTATTACTGGCTCACATCAACTTTGATTGTTATCTAAAAATATCAAATTTTTAAAAAAATGTTTCTTGCATGTATACCGTCTAAAAACATAATATTTATTTTTATATCATTCCAAATAACTTAATTACTTTTATGCCATATAAATATATAGAAATTATATGTATTTACCATCCTAGTTAACTTCCATCTAAATTTCTATTAAAACCCATAAAGTCTTAAAGAAATGACCAAATTACCCTTTATTTTGTTCATTTTACCTTACCAAATACAATATTTAAAAAATAAAAATATTAATTTTAACATGAAAATGATAAATTTTATCTAAAATCCAAACATAAAAATTAAATATAGTAACATACAAACTATTTATTAGCTAAGATATAGTTTTAAGTAGTACTTACTTTAGTAGAAATGAAATAAAATTATTTTGTGAATGATTAATCATATATATTATAAAATGATAAATTTTAAATAAAATCTAGATTGAATGGCTCGCTGTTGATTTAGAAAGAAAAAAGGATTATTTAGGCTATTATGTTTAATTATTTACATTATGAAAAATATTATATTTAGGATATTTTTGTCATGTTTAATTTTTTATTGAGAACTGATTATAATTAAGTTTCATTTTGGTTAAAAAAGATAAAAGAGGGGCACATTTTTTCATTAATAAAAATTCTAAGGCTGTGTTTGGTTTAACATTTTTTTAGCACTTATTGGGCTGATAGCATTTCATCAGCACTTATGGATTAAATCAGCGTTTGTTTGACACCTTAATAAGCACTGAAGGACTGATCAAATGTAATGTTTGGATCAAATGTAATGTTTGGATATCTCTTTGTGAAGTTGTTCATTATATCACAAGTTGAATGGGCTATAGAAAGTGTCTTAATCTCTGTGACCGGTTCAAATATTTAATGTCGACTTGTGACATAATGGCAATATATTAAAAACCGAACTGTTCAATGAACCAAAAAAATAAACGAGTCAAGGGTCACTAGTTCAATTATTGGGTCAACCGGATTTGAATCGTGAAATACTTATAACATAATAATTTTTTAATTATCATTTCTAAATAAACATATAAAATATTTTAGAAAATCTTTGCATAAAGGTTTTACTTAACATCATAGCATGATTTTTTTATATGAAATCTAAACTTTTTATTAGATTTCATATTTTAACAAGTAGTTGATCACAATTTATATGAATAAATTAAGAATCATTCGATATAATCAACCTGTAGCCGTTTCACAAAAATCACTGGTTCAATCGGTGGGTTGATTGAATTTTATTGATTTTTTATATCATCGGGTTATATTGGTAAACCGAACTGGAATTCAAAGCGGGTGAATGTTTTACTTGTTCAACCAGGCAGGTCGGGTTGGGTTTTAAAACACTGCATAATTGATGACTTCACAAAGTCAAATAGGTCACAGAGAGAGCCTTAGGTTTCTGTGACCTGCTCGACTCTATGATGTCGAATAGAGTATATAACTGACGATCAAATGGGTTGCAGAGAAGACCTTAGGTCTCTGTGACCAGTTCGACTTTGTGATGTCGACCTGTGACATAATGGATGACTTTACAAAGTCAAATGGATCGAGGTGTGTTCACCTTTAAAAAAAATCACATTCTTATTTTTTTTTGAGGGGTGGGTTGAAGAACTTTGTGGGTGGAAATATCGGCGCCCTTCTCTCTTTCAGTAAAAAAAAAAAAACCCCCAACTAATATTCAGCGCTCCCCTCGTCACTTTTTTTTTATGCTCTTGCCTTCCGCTTCATTACCGTCGACGTGAAAAGTCCACATTGCCCTTGATGAAAACACAAATTACCACACTTATTTAAGCCCTCTTTTGTCTCACTCTCTCTCCTCGTGGGACATATTTTGGGGGTATTGAAACCCTAGCAAAGACAAGAATCAATCCATCTCCCATGTTCACCGAGGCCTCCTCTTCGGATCTCTGGAGAAGATCGACCTCTGCCACCACCTGCATCGTTTTCTCTCTCCTTCATCATCTCTCTTCGTAGATCCAAAGCTCGTTTGAACTCCACCACCATAGACTGAGCTCATCATAGATTGAGCTCCTATCCCCGTTGTGTTTTTTTTGAATTTCCACTGAAATCTGAGATCTGAAATTCTCCTTTTCTTTTATGGGTTTTGAGTTAGATATAGATGACTCGGATTTGTATTTGACATATAGGATTCTGAGGAGTTTGTGGTTTCTGGTTTGTAAAAGTGATTATGTGCACAGATTTTCTAATTCATATACTTATGTGTGCATTTCACCTATTCATATGTTCATCCATGCCAATAGTTCTTCCTATTTGGATATATGTATTTTGGTCTGGATATTATTCACTTTACTAATAAATTTAGTAGGCTTTTTTCTTGTCTATGTGGACTCTTCTTCTTAGAGAAATCAGGTTAATGGGTGCGTATTTGTAGTAGTTTATGCAACAATCATTAACTTTCAAGTGATGTAGTTCATTTTTTTGCTCTCCCTGTTGTTTAACAATGGCATTTGAAATTTTTTCTCCTCCATATTATTCTTTGCAATCTCAAGAGATAGATGAAAGTTTATAATTTTCAGATATTGCAACAGATTTATCACAAAATTATTTATTTTTCACGTGTAGGTATCTATGAAAATATTTTATTGTTCTACATAAGGCATTAGTGGTTGATGTATTTCATGGAAAAAATTAATAATCTTTCAAGCATGTTTTAGGTTTTCAACCTAACATTAAAATAACATTCAGCACTTATAAAATAGACCAAATACCCTCCTAATAAACACATATGTTAAGTGGTCAACCAAACACACTTATCTAAATAACTGCATAATTTTTTCCGTCGAACCAAACATTTTTTTTTCTTCTGAACTCCTTAAAAATTATCAGCATAACCTCTTTCTGTACTTATTAATCAGTATTTAAAATCTGCATTCCACCGCATCAAACATCACCTAATAGTATAAAATTAAATATGTTACTTGTGGTGGTCTAAAAATAAATAACATATTTTTTAATAGTATACATGCAAAAAAAACCTTTTAAAAAAAATTAAGCCAGTCAATAAATTACACTTTGCATATAGTTTCGTGCAAAGACCATTTGAATTCAGTTCTTTGGAAAACCAACGTGTTTTTTTTCCTGGATTTTGAAAAAAACAATATTGTAAGAAGAAATGATTGACACTGAATTATAAAAATTTTGGTGACACATTGTAACGACATATTTACCAAGTCAAAAGCCTCTAATTAAGGCAGGACCAACTAGTCCCGCCATGCTTTGGCTGAGTGGTCGAGGACACTCCCTCCCTCGGGAGGGCCTCATGACTTATGAGTTTGTCATATAGGTTGTCGCCCATGGATAGTTTGTATTAATATATTAGGGTTGTGGTTTTGGATCCAATTTATTTATTTATTTATATTTTGATAAAAGGCAGGACCACCGAAGTTGGTGATGAAGGTTCACTTATCAATCAATAGCCAGCCCTCCTATAAATATAATCACAGATTCTTATCCAACACATGTCAGTGGTGGGTCCTTTTTTCCCAGGGACCCTGTCCAAAAGTCTTCAGTTGCATAAAAAACGTGATCCTTTTTGCAACGCCATCTTAATTTCCTACCACTTTTTTTTAACACCATTATATTCTGATAAATACAGAGATATAATTTCTGTATGGCTATAATGTTAGACAGATATATGATATATTCTATAAAGCACGTGTTTTTATTTCTTTTTTTTTTAACTCCTCTCATATCCGTGCTACAAATTCAGAAATGAAATCTCATTAACAATATATATCTAAACTCTCAAATTTGCCACCCCGACCAACCATTGTTAATCAGCGGGGTGTCCTCATCATCAATGCCACGGTAAAAAAAAAACCACCATCCATAAAGCTCACTCTCTTTAGCCCATATTTGATTGGAGAATTAGAGGTGGAATAAACAAGTATAAGATGAAATAGTTATAAAATGGGTATTTTGAATGCATGAATAAATAAGAATATGTACGTCAAAATTAACTAGTGTAAAATAATATAATCATTCTTACTACGTTTTAGAATTAAGTTATTTTAAGTTATTCAATCCGTTTGAATATGTAGGCCATACTATCAAATCAATTGTTATCATCTGTTATAAATTAGGAGGTTTGCAGATCAATTGTTATCATCTGTTATAAATTATTTTTTTACCTTTTTATAAATCTTTATCGACACCGTATTCATATTTTATCCATATCCATGGTCACATTAAACAACAAAAACTTTATCATTATATTTCTCAATGAGAAAAATTAAAAACACAACCAAACAAAAAATCACTTATTCCTTATGTATACTGAAATAGTCATAAACCTTATAATAACTTATTTTTCTATCCAAAAGGGGGGCTTAGGGTCATCCGTGACTTACCTCTTATTCAATATAACTCTAAGGCTCTGTTTGATTGACAAGCTGAATTGGGATTGGAAAAATACCACCTCTTGAGTGAGATTATCAATCCTGCTAATTAAAGATTCTCAAATCCAATCCCCCTTTTAAAATTCATTCAAACAACTTACTGACTGTCAATCCCAATTCAGGTCCTAATCCTGCTATCTAAACAGGGCCTAAGAGGTACTCCCCACCCCACCCGAGAGAGTGAATATGACTAATGAAAAAGACATAATAAGTGTATATGATATTGTAATCCTTTGGAGAGGATTTTATGTGTTCACGTTTAGCAATAGAAAAGACATAATAGTGGTCCTCACGGGCAGGCCATGGGTCCTACAGGACCACCTCCTCAACCGTCGGTTCATTCTACAACACCATATATGGAGCATCGCAATAGTGCAACCAAGACGACTATATACGGTTGGGTTTATCCAAATCCGAATACAGGTCACCCAAATCCGATGTTTATCCAAATCACTACACCAATAGGGGCCACGACTATGACTCCACTCTTCACCCATTGTTCAGCCGATGGCGACTCAACAAAATCTAATTATTAGCCCCCGTGTGGTTTGAGAATAGGGCTTGCAATAAATGAGAATTAATAAGAATGACCTCTAAATAGGTGTTGAAAAAACTGAAATAAATAAAAATTTGTATATTAACATTAATTGGTATATTGTGGTATATGAATTGCAGCCAACCCCTGAAATTAAATTGTTCTAGATTATCCAATTCAAAAGAATATGAGTCCACTGTTAAATTAACTATCATTACCTCTTATGAATCAATTATCATCATTTTTCACATTTTATAAATATTTATCCATACCTTATTTACATTTATCCAAAACAACCAAAACTTTATTACCCTCTCCAACACAAGCTCCAGTACTCATGGAGAAGGCAGTCGATTTGAGCATCCAAAAAACAAGGTATAGACATTTTTCACTGACAACTACCAAAGGCTTCGTGTCAACTTTGACGACTGCTATGACACCCAGGCCAAGCAGATACGGAATACAAACCTACTACCCCCAACAATAGAAAATGATGGGGGGCACACCCCCCACCCCAGTAAATCAATGCAACTTCTTTTGTGGGATTATAGAGGAGTTTTGCGTTGGGGCGCATCGAATCGACATCCTCTTCCTTGTCTTCCTTCTGGAAACTCACGTAATGCAGCCCTACATAACCATTTTTTGACAAAGCCTGGGCACATAATTTGCAGGAATTGGCACATCTAGTCATAGGGCGTCTTGATTGTTTGCCATAGATGTTGAACAATAAAAATAAACACTACATACCTTGTGGAGATAACAATAGTTATATGATTCAAATTTACAGAAAACAAAACTCATGCAATCAAACAGAGTGATTTAAGAATGAAATGAATGGCTTCAGGCCTAATCATAGCTAACACTACCACCTTCAACGTGATCGATAACATGTCTTCAAAAAAGTAAAGGATCGATAACATGAAAATTATGCAGATATAAGAAACCAACCCAACAAGAATTATTTATTTATTCTCAAGTATAAGACAATTCCACCAAAAAAATATATATATCAGCCTGTAGACTGGCCATTACAGAAAAGAAAGACTTAACTGCTCATCAACCACATCACTACACCAATACCCAAGAGCAAACACTTAAAAAACATCACGGCATGAAATCATCCATCTTTTCACAAAATTGCAATTTTTCTGAATTATATGCTGTTATCCTGTGAATGACAATTCTGACCATTCACTTTCTTGTACTTCGGCAGTTTTCTTTGCATTATATCTGCAATATAGCAGGACACATTAGATTGCACTTCAATTGTAAAAGAAACGGGCAATGAAGCGCTGGTTTCTGAATTTAGATATTGACAGATTAAAATAAAACTATATATATATATATATAAAAGAATTTCTACTACTTTCAGTGGTGGTGCATACCGTGAGATATGAGGCAAAACATTACAAATGCAATCAATAAAATATGCATCATTAAAAATTTAAATTTGGAATACATCATCGGCTATCATGCATTTGCAATGCAGATCACACAAAATTGTTCTATGTTGGTTGACATTGATTTATTTTCCACCCTGAAGTTGATGTAGGTATCAGCAGGTTTAAAAAACTTCAAGAAAAGTTCATTGATGGGTACGATGACCCAAGAGTTGGTTTCAGAAGTTATTTTCTAGGGTGCCAGGCTTCTGCCTTTCCTGTTGCATACCCTCATGATCAGATGTCAGAATTGGTATAGAATTCTGGAAAAGTTTGACAGGAGGCTTGCATGCTAAAAAAGAGATATATCCTGTCATTGGTGGCACAGAGTAGTATTACTGCATTACCTCTCAATCTTCAGGATTTTAGAATCTGTCTTGAAGAAAATGAAGGTGAAGAGAAGCTTCTTTCTGTGAAAGGGACAGACGAAAAGAAGAAAGAGTCTCAATCGAATAAAGTGGGGTGGGGTGGGGTGTGTAAGAGATCAGGTCAAGGAGGTATCCCGTATCCATTTGAGAAGCTTGGGTAGATTTAAAAATCTTGTTGTCTACAGGGGGTCTGGCTGTGGTTTGCGCAGTTTGTGGGAAAAAATTATCAGATATAGTTACCACTGCTATGGAAGATCATGGGACTCTGCAATCGCTAGTCTGATTCAAATAAATCTCAAGTTTGCGCAGTGAGTCTTGAGGACATGGTGATGGCGATTAGCATGTTGATGAGTATCAGTGAGTATCAAATTCTCTCTTCTGGAAGGATAGATATTTTGGGGAGATGATCTCACTCTCCAGATTTCCCAGTATGTTTGAGATTGTGTAACAAGGATGCAAAGGGTAGGGACTTCTTTGAGGTTAAGAGAAAATTGATGTTTGGGTGCCTAGGTCAACAAGGGACCTGTTCGACCAAGAAATCATGAACTTGTTGAAATTTATAAGTTCTAAAAGAAGAAATAAATGGAATAATGTTATATTCAATAATGGAGGCCGAAATGTCTCTTATATAAGATACAAAATGTACAAACCCTAGAAACAGAAAAAAATCAAAATCTCTATGACAAAAATTTGGCCCATGGGAACCCCTGGGCCTCCGGGAATAGACCCAATAGGCCTATATAATAACTCCAATACCAAATATGATGGAGATTGATTTGAGTGTAGGGTGTGCAGGTCGGACGAGAAGGGGAGGTTTTCCGTTCGATCCATGTAGGATCTTCTATCAACGAGGTATCAGGTGCGGACATGTGAAGCAGGTATGGAAGCAACATATTGTTATAAATGTGTGTGTAAAATACATATAACCAGGAATACCAAATGAAGGTAGAATAAAAGAAAAAACTATGTATCATGTGTAAGAGATTTCCAATTGAAACTGATGAAATCATAATTCTAATAAGAAAGAACGGACTGAATTTAAATTAGAGACATCAAGGATACATTGGACTCCAAGAAATTTGCATCCAACAGTTCCTATAACAATAGATGCGCACCACAATCAAATACTTTCAACAAAGTGATCATAACAAAGGAAACATCATCTCAATATTCACAAAATCACCAAGATTCCATGCACAACAGAAACTCCCCATAAGGATCAACATTGGATAATGGATCATCTAGAGAAAATTAACTCCATTGATTTCATCCAAATATCATACTTGTTATAGCATTGATATCATACTCGTTATGTCTGGAGGACTTCCTAATATTTTTCAGCAAAATGGTGAATCGGCTGTTAGAAATTCAGAGACCTCACTGTCATGTTTAGTGGTTCAAGTAGGATGGACATTTCTACTTAGGTAGTTATTTTGGTCACATTTTCTAATTAGGTGGTGGCAAACTAAGTGGTTGTGGCAGCCCTATAAATGCTCTCATCTTATTCGCTGGTCTCTGCAGATTTTTATGCCATGAATTTGCTTTGATGCATCCAAATCCTTTTATGAAAAAATCTTTCAAGTATTCCCACCCGATATTCATAACCTCTCATCTTGATTCTACAAAAAGCATGCCATTCGCATAAGATAAATAAATTGGAGAATTGTCAATCTCTAAAGTATCAGAAATGATCCAAATGACCTCTCATATAGCTGTTATTAGTTAGAAGTCAGGCGTATACCACTGTTGAGGAGCATATCTTGATCTATATAATAAACCCTTGCTACACAAACGAAGTCTTCTTATCTTGAAGCTTCAAAACCTTGTGGTTTGTGCATGTATATCCCTTCCTCCAAATCCTTAGAGAAAAATGATTTTTTATGTCGTGTAAATCTTATACCCCCACAATATTCATAATTGCTCTAATAGTAGTCACCTTAACAAGAAAGAATATTTTTAGTGTAGTTAACACCTGCCTTCCATTGAAATCCTTTGAAAGCCAATCTGGTCTTCTAGCACTTGAAACCATCTCGTTACTTTTTCAATATATAGACCCACTTGTTCAAAACCTTCCTTTCAACAATCTAACTGAATCTCTTTGTTAAATTGATTGTAGAGATTTCATCTCTTCTGTTGCACATCTACACCCATCTTTGCTGAAGAGATAAAGAAAGTCCAAAAGCTACTATCGATTGGAGCCTTCCACCCATCTTTGATGAAGAGATGGAGGAGGCAAACCTTCCACCAATCTTAGATAAAGAGATTGAGAAGGCGAACATTCCACCAATCTTTGATTAAGAGATCGGGGAGACTGATTTTCCATGTATTTTTGATGAAGAGATGGGAGAGACCGAGCCCAAGAGCTCCCCTCCAATTTTTTATGAGGAAGTTGAGGAAACATTGAAGTCCAAATTTGAGTATTTTTAATCTCCACTTATTTTCGCATGCCACCAAGGAACCTCTTCATTAACTTCCACATTGGACCCATTTCAAGTAACTCATGCCTCTTCACCACTGAAAAGGTCATCACAAGAATCATTTCATTCACCCTGTCATCATTTTGTGGACCCATTCTTTCCTCCTTTCATTTGATCTCATCCACCACCCCTTCTCAAGAAGTTATTACTTCAAAGATGGGTTTGTGAGCATTGGTCCGATTGGATGGGATGTGATTCGACAACCTAAGAGATTCATTGTTTGTAGAAAGTCTACATTTGAAGTTTGAAGATGAACTTTCTTCGAATGAGGGGAATCTGATGCAGGTGCATCCTACTCCACTGTTGATAGGCCAAATGCATCTACCAAATGGACCAACATTATGGAGCAAAATGGAGTCCAAAACATGTCACACGAAACCAACCCATGGACTACCCCTTTTAGCCCACAATCCAACCCACCCAACTCAACAAAATAACATTTATGGATTGACTAGTGGTTGTTGACTTGACCACATTTCTCCTTGGTAGTTGATATGGGTATTTCCAAGTGTTGTTTGTCTTGTAAGTTGTGTTTTTATTTTCCCCATTGTAGTCAATGCCTTATAAATTGTTTTGTTCCATTCCCAAGTATTGGAATTGGAACTATGTCTTGTAAGTTGTAGCTATTGTTATCCCAAGGTATAGGAATTGAACAAGTCAACATAGGACTTGTTACCCTTCTTCTTGTGAGAGTTAAAGGTGGTGAGAACATCTCTTATCTTTCTTCGTTGATCAACGATCCATAGGAGGTGGCGAGTACTTTCTTTTATCATTTCTACGTTCGATCGGACCTATCCACGATGTAAGTGGCGAGATTCTATTCATATCCCTCTATCTAAGTTCGTGTTCTGCTTAAATCCCTACGGGTGGATATCTCATCCCCATCACTTCTAGCTTGAGCAAAAAGAACCCCCAACCGTTTATAAAGCTTGTTATTGTATCCCAAATATTCTCATAATATGGCGTGCTTCCTTTGAACACAAGTTGATTCCAGGTTAACAAACCACACACTAGCCCATTTGAAAGATTGATAAATTTTGGCCTTTGCTTCTACCACCCCTTGATCTTAACCTTTTCCCAACTTCCCACATCTCCTCCAAGGAAGAAATATAAAATTAAATCAACATTTATGAAGTTAGCAAAGAATGGATTCTCCTGTGTAAAACAATAAAAGTCTTTCTCATCCTTCTTAAAGGATTTGATGGTGGCTAGAACCAATATCATATCCTAGTTATGTGACTAATCTGTTTCATGTGGCAATATGTGATCCTTCTTTTACGTTCCCCTTGATTTCTTGAAGTGGGTGTTTCATACTGATCTGTTAAAAAAAAATGTACAATAATGTGCCTAATGAGACTAACTAACCATTGATTGTGGCAGTGGAACCAACTTTTATGACAGGAAACTAACCTGAGAAGCAAGGAGAGGGTCTCCCAATGATTATTGAACCAATTCGGGACCTATAAATGATAGGGGAAACACCTTCTCAAAGAGGAGATGTAAACTTATGATAAGAAAGATAATCTAGATACTCAAATCAGATCGGCTCGATCAAATGTAGAGGATAAGAGGACGCTCGCCACCTCCTACGGATCGTCGATCAACAAGAGAAGATAAAAAAAAATTCTCGTCACTTTCAACTTGCTCACAAGGAGTTCACAAGAAGAAAGATAAGAGAAGAAGTAGGCACTCAAGAGTAGTCACTCTTAGGCTCACTTTGTAGAGAAGATTTGAACTTAACTTGACTTGTCCATTTCATTCATCTAGCATGGTTTATATAAACCAAGGGAGGGGACAAGCCTCATTAAAGGGCAACAAGTCCTATGTTGACTTGCTCAATTCACATTTCTTATAACAACAATAGTTGTAACTTAAAAGACAGTTCCAATTCCAATACTTGGGAATGGAACGAAACAACTTAAAAAATATTGATACAATTTGGAAAATAAAACCACAACTTACAAGACTAACAAAACTTGGAAATGCTAATATTAACTTCCAAGGAGAAGGGTGATCAAGTCAACAACCATTTAATCAATCCATAAATACCATTTTGGTGAGTTGGGTGGACCATGGCTAATGGAAGTAGATGCTCCTGCATCAATAAAACCCCATTAAATTAGAATTATTTATCAAGTTTTAGTTTATTTTTATTGAGTTGTTTAGTGAAACTTATAGCTTGAGATCCAGAGAACAAGAGGGGAAGGGCTCTGATTTAAAAAAAAAAAAAAAATTATAACACCACAACCATAGTTTATGGAACAGAGGATAAAAGATTGATATTGAATCACCAATTGTAAGACTCTCAAAATATGAAATATATCAAATTGTTGACTTCCAAAATCTTGTATACATCACATCCCCTTAAGTCCAGTGTGATTCAGATTGAGACATTTTCATCCAAAAAAAAAAAATCCAAGAACAAAACCCCATTTATTCACCATTACAAGTTTACATATATATGCAGGGACAAGAAAGCATAATCTGAATGACAAAACCAAAACTATGCCACCACAAACACCAAGTCTCAGTGACATCCAACAAGATATGTCAACAATTCACCTTATGAAGCCAAGAAACAGACATCAATTTCTTTTCACAAAGTACAGATTCAGAAACAGATGCTATAAACAACAAAATGTAAACAAACTTCTCCATGAATTGCCAGTCAATTCACCTGTCACTGTTTATCTGGTTGAACCCATAAGAACATCAAACAATCCACAGCAACTCCCCCATGAGGTACGACGAATCACTGGTGGTGGAACAGAAATAACCTACAATATTATCCATACCAACAATTAGAAACTGTGAATGAGAGATTTCAAAAAAAAAAAAACCAACCATCACAAAATCCAACCTCTCGTTCAAGAGTTTCAGCAATCCCCGGCTCATCCCGGTTCTCAACAGCCACCGTCTCGCTTGTATCCGCCTCCGACAAAGGCACAATCTTCACCTCCTTCTCAACCACTCCCGCCCCATCCCGGTCCTCAACCACCGAAGTCTCGCTCGTCTCCTCCTCCTCCCCCGACAAAGGCACGACCTTCACCTCCTTCTCAATCACCACCTCTTCCGATGGCGCCACCTCCTCCTCCACAACGACAGGAACCACCTCCACCGCCGCCGCCTCTTCCGCGACGACGACATGAACCTCCACGGAATCCAATCCCGCTTCGCTGTCCTCGCTCGACGAGCTACTCTCCACCGGACCCTTCTCGGATCCCGCGACGACCTCGGGATCCACAGCAACCGCTCCGCCGTCTCCGGCGTTGATCACCTCCTCGGCCGACGGCGGCGGAGGCTCCATCAGCTTCCTATCGGGAACCGGATCGCGAGGGGAGAGCTGCGGCGAAGCGGGGCTGGTCGCTCCTTCACCTCCGTCGCTCGTGTCGCCTCCGTCTGAACAAATGAAATCGCCGGATCGGGCTATAAATAAAAGCAGGGGGACCCCATAGAAGGCAAAAAGAAGCTAAGAATGGAAAGACAGGTCACGCGAATTAAAAAAAGGAGGAACCTTTGGAAGGGTTGTTGTTGGCATCGCTGGAAGAGGAACCCACAGCGCCAGCGACGGTGATCCCCAATTGCTTCTTGCGTTTGGCGGCTTTTCGCTTCTTGGCCCCGGACGGCATTGTTTTCTCTCTCGCTTTTTTGAATTCGCGATTGGGGGCTTCAAAACAGTGAGTGTGAATTGAGTGAGTGTTTTTTTTTTTTTTTTGTCTGGTTTGATTATTATCTGTAATTGGGGCCCAGATGGGACAGATGGATTTGGGGATTTGAATGTTTTGAAAACGGAAATGGAATTGTGGGGGTTTCTTTGTGAAGGGTGAAGTGGCGTGAGAGAGAGAGAAGGGGGACGAGTGGTTCGGATGTTGCCAGCTGGCATACCAGTCCCGATTGTTCATCTTCCATGGCCGGGTGTATTTATTTATACCGAGGATTTTTTTATATACGCTCCTGTTAAATTTTAATTTCGTTAAAGATACTTTTGTTAAATTCCACGGTATAAAAATTTTGAGTCAGTGCAACTGTATCCATGTAACACACACAGTGAAGAACTTGGGATAATATGGTTATCAACTCTTGTAGACTTTTAGGTTATCCATGGACATTTTTTAGGTGATAGACTTTTGTAGACTTTTATAGATTTTTGTAGACTTTTATATATTGACTCTCATAAATTTTTACTTTTACAAATTTTCACAGATTGACTCTCATGGACTTTTATAGACTTTCACAAACTTTTACAAATTTTCACATATTGACTCTCATGTACTTTCACAGACTTTTGCAGACTTTCACATATTTTTATGGACTTTCACATATTGACTTTCATAGACTTTCACATACTTTTATAGACTTTTCACATTTTGACTCTTATGGAATTTTACATACTTTTGTAGACTTTCACGTGAATTTCTATTGATTCTCATATACTTGTTTTTGAATTTTTAAAATAACAAATAAAAAACTCAAATATTCAAATTCAACATGAATTATTTATACCCAATATAAAATGTAATTTAATATAATAAATATCGATCTTCATATATCTAAAATGCATATTGCTAGAATGCCATGATAAAAACACCCATTTCCAAAGGTAATGTTTGGACATATGTTTGAATGTTTATGCTTTTGTAGGAATCATATATAATCTAAACATGTTTCCAAATGCCCCAAACGATCCTGAATTTTATAAGAAAAAAAAAAGAAAACAGCTTTTATTTATGAACAGAGAAAATTGAGCTTTTCCGAAATATAACAAAAGTATACTTCTTGGTCATCTAATTTTAAGAGTAGAGCGAAAAGCTTCTTGTAAAACATATTTCCAAATACCTCAGTCATGAATGCATTTTAATTAGGGTCCAGTTAATAATCTTGTTGTTGTAATATTGTCAACATATGACCGATTGAATGGTTTTGCATGACATATATGGGTGATCTATGTTCATAGTGATTGTGAATGAATTATTATAATGTTGTAGTTCTAGAAAAAATAAAAATTACTATATAATTATAGTAGATATGTTATGAAAATTTCATCAGTTGCAGGAATTTTGGTTTTTGATGGTGTTATTTGTGTAGAGTTGGATTTTAAAATTATGGTACTTGGTTTGGGTAAAGACCGACACGATAATAAAAATATGAAAGGCATGAGATGACCATCATCCATAAAAGAAAGGAGTTCTGTTAAAAGAAAAAAATAAGAGATATTCACAATGCTAGAATAAAAGTCCATGAGAATCCCATCCATTTGGGTGAGATTTTGAAATGACTTTTTTCTTTAATTTTTCTCTCTGAAGTTCATAAAAGTCCACAAAAATCCATGACTTATTAAAGTCTTCACAAATCATATTTAAATTGAATAACACATGACAAAATGTCTACTATGAGAAGTTTTAATTGAATAACGCTGGACTTTTTGTCCACGAAATAATGTCTCAATCGAATAACAATGGACTTTATGTCCACGAAATAATGTCTCAATTGAATAACAATGGACTTTATGTCCACGAAATAATGTCTCAATCAAATAACACTGGACTTTTTGTTCACATAATAATGTTTCAATTGAATAACGCTAGACTTTTTGTCCATAAGCAATATCCTAATTACAAGATTTACAAATCCATGAACATGGACATTTTGTCCATGAAAATCCTAATTGACTACCCCACTATAACTTCTTCAACCCATTCATTTGCTTTATATTCGAAATCAATGTCGGGAAGAAGAAGATGAGAGACGAGATGACAACCATGGACCTATAATTGGTAGAAGAAGAAGATGGTGAGATATTTTGGAGAGAGATGTGAGGTTGGGAAGTTGAAGTCGGGTAAACTGAGGGTATAAGGGTCATTTGGCCACCCTCTAACAGAGTGAAAACGAGAAGTTTAACTATAACGGGCGAAACTTGACCGCAGTTTTTTAGGGTTTTTTTTTTTTTGCATTATTGATTTTAATAGAGGTATTTTAATAAAATTAAAATTTAACAGGGTACAGATACAAAAATTTCATTTATATTATTTATGTGATTTATGATTTACTTTGTCGGATTTGGAATGTCTCATGTTGTGACGATGGGAATTGATTGGAGGGTGGATGATGCCAGCAGTTTTAGTTGGGGTTTCAATTAGGCCTGTCAACGGGTCGGGTCCGGGTCGGGTCGGGGTGGACCCGGACCCGACCCGTGACAGGACCCGGCGGGTCCGGGTCCAACCTAGGACCCGGCGGGTCCGGGGAAATGTGGACCCGGACCCGGACCCGGACCCGTCGGACCCGGGTCGGGTCCGGGTCCGACCCGACCCGGATGGTTGGGTAAAAAAAAAAAAAAAGAGAAGAGCTCATGTATTTGTTGTCTTATCATTCTATTTGAAATTTTTTGTAATAAAACATTATTGTTAATGAGACTATGTTTGAATATAATTTTATACAATTCAAAAGAAGTAAATGAATTATTAAACAACATCCAAAACAATAATCACTAACATAAAAAAACATATTAACCTAAATAATAAACATAACTAACCTAAACAACATTCAAAACAATATTAACCTAAACAACATTCAAAACAATAAACACTAACATATTAACCTAAATAATAAACATAAATCATGCAACAAACTAATTAATCATACAAATTCAAAAGCTAATAAGTTAATTGTCCAAAACAAACCGATTTATAGGCTTGTTATGATTATGATTTATGAACTTGTAGATACAAAAATAAGTTAAGTAAGAAATAAAATTATGTATCAATTAATGGTCTTATAATATATGAACATATATTAAAAAAAACAGTCGGGTCCAACGGGTCGGGGCGGGTGGACCCGGACCCGACCCGTTTGTTTGTTCGGGTCCGCCGGATCGGGTCCAACTCGGGTCGGGTCCAAATCGGGTCGGGTATATTACACGTGTAATCGGGTCCGGGTCGGGTCGGGTCCGGGTCTGGACCCGACCCGTTGACAGGCCTAGTTTCAATGCTAGGTGACTCGGTGAGAAGGTTGTGTGTGAGTGAAGCGTTCATTCTCATAGTATAGACAATTGCAGTTTATAATCTTTTATTTCTATATTTATTCATACCAATTTTCTCTTTTAATGAACCTCTGAGAACTAGATTTCTAAGAAAAAAAAATTCTCATTGCACATTTGTTGTCATACATATTAGTCAATCACGCATCATCTTTATCATGTCATTTTGCTATCACCTTCCCAAACCTCAAATATAAATCTAACCTCTCAACTTTTCATACATTAAAAATAATATTCCACCACTAGTTTTTTCCTAAGTTTTTATTGATCAATGCATTGGTACTAGACACACGAGATTGTTCGCTACACAAAGATTTCACAATCTATTTTTCAATTATACTTTTTTACATATAGATTCCTTCTCTAAAACTAGGTATTCCAATCTAATCCATCTCCACTTCAAAAGTAGTCATGCAAACTTTTGTATTTTTTTATTTTTAAATTTAAGTTTTTATCTTTCGGTGAAACGCATGTTGTCATTATCAGCTTTTCTTTGGTCCATATTGACCCAAACCTCTCTATTATTATGAGTAGTCTGTTTGTATATCAAAAACTTTGTATTTCATTAATAACCCTTGTACAAAAAAAATTGTTGCGGAATCATAATACTTGTCATTGTTTCATTCAGCTTGCACTGCATAAAAACCATGTATGAAATCATTAGCAAAACATTACCATCTGAAACTAGAAGCACCAGCTTAAGTGAACCAACCTTCTACATCTTGCTTCTTTGTGCTGGATACCACACACGCCACAATCAATTAAACCTCAACTTGGATGGGGCCTTCCTCCTAACTCCCTTGGCATTGAAAAAGCGCATATATGTAGAACACTCCTTGAAGGCAATTGTACCCCCACAAACCCTACTTCAACTAATTCACTAAAAAATAATAGCCCATCAATGCATCTAGAAAGGAAAATGTTATACTTGGTGTAACACCATGAATATTCACATTTTATTAGGGAAATTTTATTATGCAGTACCTTAAAACCTTAAACACCTATTTCTACAATTTATTCAAAAAATCAAAGAATATCAGCCTACGGAGGGGTCTCAGAGGTGAGGAATTCGAGCAATACTTGCGTATGTTACAACTCTTGGAGCAGCTCAGCCCGGTGGTGTCAACAACGGACATGGCATCTTGGGTGGTTCGGCCGACTGACGGTTACTCTGTTAGGGAGGGTCACCCGTGGTTGGTGAGGTGTCGAATAGTGTCTTCGTCCATGAAAGCCTACTCGTAGACTTTTTGGAGCCAAAATTCCCCTCAAAGTCAAGTGTTTCATGTGGTTGTTGAGTCATGAACGACTGGTCACCAAATGCTACAGGGCGAAGTGGAGACCAAGTGAGAGCACTATTTGTTCTCTTTGCTCGACCACCGAGGAAATACTCATTCATCTTTTCTGTTTCCGCCTGGTGACGAAGGGGATATGGGAGCCTTTGGAGAGGCTCACGGGGCAGCGGTTTTTCCTTTCGCTTGATGCAAGACCTATGGGAGGTGGCAAAGCGAATGAAAAAAAAAAGATGATAAAAGTGTTGCGGACACCATCCTCCTGTTCATTATTCCCCCTTGTGCTTGGGCCATTTGGAGAGTGAGGAACGAGAAGGTCTTCAAGGCTTTACGTTTCTATTTCGAGAATGTTTGGGAGATGGCTTGGTATTCGATTATCGAGTGGGAACTTGTCTAGGAGGGGCCTCCTAGATTGCTCTAGAGGAAGACTGGTTTCATATCACGGGGTAACACCTGGACCATGTAGGGGTGAAGGTTTTGTATATAGAAGTCTTTTCTACATCGTGAACAACCTTTTGTCGTGGTTTTTCTTTCTATTGTAATGGTTTTCTGCTTTCTCTATTTCCTCTCACCCTCATTCAGATAGTATCTATTTTGATTACGATTGGAATGGATACTAGTCTACAACTTCGCTCAAAAAAATAAAATAAATCAAAGAATATAAAAATATATCATCATAAAATAAATGTTAGATATCAAGAAAAAAATCTAATACATGTTCTTAAAGTTCTGGATATACTTTGATACAGTGGAAGAGAAATATACCTAAGGATAATGTTATGTCCAGCCCCATTTCCAGCCTGAATTACAGACTACATGTGTTTTGAATTTTTCAAAAATAGTATATCTCATCTAATGAGATACATGCTTTTATAAAAAATGAAGCATATACTCTAATTAATTGCATAGATGCATTTATAAAAAATATAAAAAAATTCTTTCAAAGTATATGTCTTATTAACTGAGCATATGCGTTGTTAATTTTCTATCGACGCATGTAAAACTGGAAATGTGGCTGAAAATGGATCTAGGTGTAACAACGCCCTATACCTAAACGTTACCACCACTAGGTTAGTGATGGGCTTTCTACAAGTCAAAAGATGTGGTCGATATCTTCTAAACAAATGAAGCGCTCCGGAAACCATGATCTCATCCACAGCTATATAAGATCCAACATGCTAGTCTCTGATATGATTAAAAAAAAAAGGACACACACACACACACACACACACACACATGGAAATATTCATATAACCCCCTAACTTTTCCTAAAATCCATATAACCCCCTGAAAACACATGCATATAAATCCAAATAGCCTCCTGAGTTAAATTTTCATTGACAAGGATTATTCTACAAAAATTCTTTATGATTTAAAAATACCAAAACCCCCTACAATTTGTTAAAATACAAAAAATCTTCTATAAATAATGATTTTATCCCTCTAAATAGGGTTTTATAATATATCCATATGGGTAAAATCGTCATGTATAGAGGGTTTTTCACATTTTAACAAATTGTAAGGTTTTTTTTTTTACACTGTGTTTTCAGTTAGAGTTAATCAACAAAAAGTTCATAAAATACTCATCATCTCTCAATGGAAGTTTAACTCAAGAGAATAATTTGAATTTTTCTCATATCTATGTCATAATTATATCTTCATTAGTCAAGTAAATACTTGAAAAAATCAAAACAGTTGGAGATGGCAGACGGGGCTGGACATATCATTTTCTCATTACCTGTCCTATAGAAGAATGTTAGGGACACTCCATGGGATACTCTTGCATGCAGTCCACAAATGTTTTGATTTTTTTAATCAATGCTGCTACCTAGGCCCTAGAAATTAGGTCTCATTGGTGAACCCCAATAAGTGGCATTCTCTTATTGGTTCCCTGTTTGACTTTTTCAAACAATGAAAAAGACAATGACATTACTACCCTTCAAAGGTTTTAAAAAATTGGTTCCAACTAATCATACCATCATTAATGCCTCGTAACGAAATCCCAAAAAAAGTGGAATTATTGAAACCTCCCCGATTGAACATACTTCAAAAAAACATTTATGACTTAGGTTTTCAAATTGGGCAAAACCAGACAAACGAAAAAAAGAAAAAAATTTGGCAATCAAGAGTTCATATCATCTTATTTTCTTCCCCAAACAATCGTAAACAATAGTGAAGAAAAAAAGTTATATTTCTTCCCACAATCGAAACCTCCCCGTCTTTTTTTTTTTTTTTACACGACATAAACAAGACCATTAGAAGACATTATTGCACTTCTTGAAAGATGAAATCACCATGAAAAGTTTCAATCGTAAATATTCTTTTCTGCACACTATTCATCTGTCAATCTGAGTATATATGAAATCCATTTAAAGAATATGGGTTTCAGATACATGTATCTGAAATCAAAATTGATTGGTTGTTTATTAGATAATAATAATGTCAAATATATAACGAAATTATTTCTGATGCATTGTCTTCGTTTACCAATGTATCTAGATTTGAGAAAAAAATATTTGACATTATTCATTTTTTTTAGGTTTTCTTGTTCACATTGTTCAATTATTAAGTCTGAAAATAAATGATATCATGAATACAGCATTCAGATACATGTATCTGAAAATTAAAATAATGTGCACTTGTTTATTATAAATTGATTGAATAACAATTGATAATAGCCAAAGGAAATGTTTTAATTTTCATATGAATGTAGATCATGTATTATTATCTTTTATTTTATAATTAGCATATGTTAGTTTGATGAAAATATCTAAATGTTTTTGGAATAAGTGTATGTATTTGAATCAGATGGTCATTGTATCTAAAAACCTGTTTACCAAATGTATATGCTATGAATGTAGAAACTGAACATCAAATTACTTATACTACATGCCATTAAGAAGTTGTTTATGCCATGAATAAGAGTGTCTAGTGTAGTAATACCTTCCATTTTATAATTTGGAAAAACAATGATGGGTTGTGTTAAAAATCTACAAGTATTTGAAAATATTGAACTGTATATGAAATTGTTGTACTGTATGTTTTGTAAATCATATTTAAATCCCTTTGGTGCATCTAAAATAACAAAAAACTGATAACATCTATTTGTGTGGAATCTGGTTGTTATGCATGTATCTGAAATATAGATTGTTTCTCTGGTTTTGCCAACAGATGGAATAGACTGTTTTGCACATGCTACAATGTCATCTACACTTTGCTGATCGGCGACAACAGGCAATTCCTTCGGCACACTGGTTTCCACAGAGCATGAATCATTGATGTCATCCAAATGCATTGAGTCTTCACATGTGTCATTCATAAAATCATCATCAATGCCTGGTAAAAAATGAGAATAGTTACCACATGTTATCAAATTAAGATACAATAATGTATCTGAAATTCAAATAAAACAGATATGGCATACATGCTAATGAGCAGTGCATAGATGATTAATAAAAGTATTCAAATATACACGACAATAAGCAATTAAACATTAATCAAATACTAATCAAATCCATAGAAAAAATATCAAACAACAAATGGAGCTGGATAAATAATTCAGAAACACATGTATCTGGAATCTGAATTAACAACTTCACATTAGATACAAGTGTATCTTAAATCTGAATGAGTTAAATAGTGATCATGTAAGGCTAATGAATGACTCAATATGCATAATTATACGCATACACAAACAACAAAAATGACTAAACAGATCATACCTAAACACAAAGTGCATATACAATCCAGATACAATGACAATGTATCTAAATTTAAATTAAATTCGATCTCAAAAAATGTATATGATGATTCAAATGATGAATGCAAAATCAAATCAACATGTTTTATTCAGATAAAAAAAAGCCTAACCTGAATGGATCGCCATTCTTTGCACCACATCCAGGTCTCAAAGAAAAAATGAATCGTGTAATTCTTCACTTCTCCACCGATCAATTTAAATAAAAAATGAATTCAATATTTGTTTTCAGATCCACCAATCAATCTGAATCTAAAAATTGTAAATCGTGATTGTTTTTGGTGTCCAAAAAAGCTTAACCTGGATGGATCGCCATTGTTTGCACCACATTCGTGTAATTCTTCTCTTCTCCACCGATCAATCTCAAAAAACAAAAGATGCATCACAAACCATAAAAAAAATGAAAAAAATCCAAGTACCAAAAATAACCCCCTTTATTCAAAAAATCATAAGTGAACAAATAAAATCTATATCGTTAAATAAAAAAACACTGTGAGATGAAAAGGGTGAAAGAGAATGACAAAAATAATGTGGTGTATGTGAAAGAGCAACAATGGATGGAGGGACGTGCTGTTGATGACTCTTCATATCTTCTCGTGTGTTGTAAATCGTGGTTTTTGTTTTTGTTTTTGTTTCCACTGATTTTTTTTGTTCGTCCAATTAAATTTATATCTTCAAAAAGGAAAATAATCTCTCAAATCATAAACTCCCTCGACATTAATGGGATCGATTATAGATGAATCATTCAAAATAGATAGGGGCCGGGGTAAAGCGTGTAATTCAAACGTGCCACCTCATGGGGCTTGGGATGAGGGGTCTAGCAATTGGAGACAAAAAATCATTACTGTTTTTTAATATACATCATTTAATGAGTCATACATTTATGAAAAATATTATATACTATCATAATGTATTGTGGCCATGATTGTTGTAGCTTAAATTTGCAGATTATATATTATAACTTATAGATTATAGATTATAACTTTTCTGATAAGCAGTTGGCATGTTTGTTGTAGCTATTGATAAACAGAGAATAAACTGTTGTGAATGTTTGTTAGAATAAGCTGTAAAATAGCTTTTTGCTGTGTACTTGTCAAAAACACCCATTCTAAATGTAAAAGTTCAATTTAATTTCTCTTGGATAAAGGAATGCGGTTTTACTTATAAAATGATGATGATCCACTCATCCACCATTAACATTAAATAATATTTTAAAAAATAATAAAATCTTGGATTCCAAACTAACAAAAAAAATAGAACTTCAAAGACAAAAATATAAAACTTGATCTCTATTAATAAAAAACAAAACTAAAATATTTTAGTTATAATCTAAATTTTATCCAAAATTTTTTTTACAATCTGAACTTTTAATCTTACATGAGTTGTCTCAAAATTTTGGAAGATGGAATAAATATTTAGAGAAGATGAAAAGACTTGTCCTTAGTAATAAAGTGAGGGGTAGAATGTTCAATAATTTTTTTTTTAAAAATAATCCATAAGTTATAATCCGAAAAGCACCCCTTATAACCCAACTTAGAGATTATAATTTTTAAAGCTTTTTTTAGCTAAATAAGTTTTAATAAGTTTAAACAAACATGCAATAACTGCCTTCAAGATATATAGAATTGAAATTAGGGGCTGAAAAAGGAGGAGACCACAACCTTGGCTACAACTTGTCAACATATCCAACCCATGAGTGTATGAATCTCTTGTTTCGGCAGTCATGTGGGAATTTTGATTGTCGAGGATGTTAGGATTATGTCTCGATCCGATGTATTACATCGAATGGTCATGATGAAACGGTATTAGGTTGGGCACCTAATGAGTAGAATATTATTTAAGATTTGATCTTAATTAATATTTAAAGTGAATCTTCTAAAATAGGAAACAATATTTGTTTGTTAATTAGGAGAGTGAATATCTTCTAATTAATAGGAACAATTTTTGTTTGTTAATTGAGATATTACTTGGGGAGGAAGTTATTTATCTCTATAAATATCTTCTAGTGTTTCATGGTAAGACTGGGCAAGGCACAATACAATGTAAAGATCCTAAGAGAATGTTGGGAGGGTTCTAAGAGAGAGTGATTCCATAGAAGAGTTTGTGAGTCTCTTAATGTATCTCAACTATCAAAGTGGATTATCTGTTTTTTACCCCATGGATGTAGGCCTAAGCCGAACCACGTATATCTTGTATTCTTCGTGTGATGTGATATTTCGTTCTTATGTTCGATCTCGTGTTTGTTGTTGGCTTCCGTAATTGCCTTCCCAATAGAGGAACCATCTTATCTTCAGGGGGACAACGATTTATTTTGAGAATGTACAGGAGATGGTGGTAGGGTTTATAAAATATTGAGGTGTCTGTTGTGTGAGGCCAAGGAGGGTGAGTTTATGGGGGGGGGGGGGGCAACTTTTGATTGAGGAGTAGGGGATTTCTTTTTTTGGAATCGGGTACTCGGTAGAATTCTCTTATACCGGTTCTTGGTTCATATTTTTACTTTTATGTTTAGTATGTTTTGGGCATTCATCAAATTTTAGCAATAAAATTAAGGCGTCTGCCTACAGTTTCATATAAAAAAAAAAAATTTGTCACATATAACCCCTAAGGACATTTCACCGCAATTTTCATCGCATGACCAACGTTGCATGATTGCATGTATATTAAACAAGAATAATGGCATGTACAACCTCACTTATAGCTCCATGTGCACTTTCTAAGTGCTTTTGATTTCTTTTCTTTTCTTTTCTTCTGAAAGGTTCATAATTTATGTTTTCATAAATAAGATATATATTCTAATTAATTGCATCTATTCACTTATAGAGTGAATATATATATGCTCATTTATAATGTATATATACCTCACCTCATCAAACATACACGAGGCTATAGATACGACTATAAACATAATTGTGTGTAGTTGTAATTGCGTCCAACCCATGAGGGCATTTACAACCATTTTCATCGTATAATCGGTGCTATTTGAACCCACGCTACGAGGGTGTTCACCACTAGGTCTTCAAGCTTTGCTTTTAATCTAGAATAAAGAAAATGTTAGACTCAGTCTTATTTTCAATCTCAAATGTAGTCCACGTCGTTATTTTTTTTAATATATATTAGGTATTTCCAGATACAATGAATGCAGGTGAAAGGCATTGTAATAATGATAGGAAAAAGATACACACAGCCCTCATTGCAGTGTATTCCGTTTTTCTTTTTTTTTAAAATCATGTACTCACCATTTGATGTGTATGCTGTTATATGAAATGAAGTATATATTGAGATACATTAGTGTATTTTTTTTCATAATAAAAAACTGGAAAAAAAAATTGGGTCATATACTATGATATGACCCATACACTATGATAGTGAGTATCTAGTACGTTATCATAGCGTATGGGGCTGCATAACAGACTGCACAAAGGACTGCGTGTATCAGCGCTCAATAATGATAAGTCAGTAGCCCACTCTTCAGATGCATACATAAAAATGTGGATTAATGTAACTCATCTTATTATTTGATCAAATGATACGAGGATCGCCCACCTGATGTGTCTCAATCTTGCTCTCTCAAGAAGGGATGTCTGGGATTTAGGGGGTGTCTCTTCAGTAGCTTGAGTTGTTGTTAGGTTTTATGTTTTGCTTAACGGTGTCAGAATACAAAAGAACAACTATACTGGTGTTTGGATGACAAAAAAAAAATTACCTAATTTTTTTTGCACATGTAACCACATATAACGGTAGGTTTTGTGTTATGTGGAGGCATTATGATAATGTATTTTACCTATATTTATACACTATTTCTAAGCAAATTTTTCTCATACGTATTGACAGCCTTAGAACAGAGAGAGAGAGAGAGAGAGAGAGTGAGTCTATAGCCCCTACACAGATTTGTTAGTACAAAGTTATTGAATAATTCTCTCGTCCAACTACATAAAGAGAGGGGCCTGTCAAATATTCTTTATCAAACTACATAAAAGAGGGTCTTGCCCGGCTTTGCCATAGTGGTGGAGGATATACCTCTCCAATGAGGAGGGTCTCATTCTGAGTCTTCTTGGCTGCAAATTTTTTTTTGGAAAAAAACCTTCTATGTTTGTCTTATGTGCTTTAACCCATTGTTAGTTTGTGCGTCCATGCTGATCCAAAGTTTATACTAGTAAAATAGGGTGAGACTTTGTAGCCACTAGTAAAAACAACTAATGACTCGCATTGATTATGCTAGGAATCGCTCTGATATTACTTGTTGGGATTCCTAAATCATTTTATTTGTGTGAAATAAATAATACGAATGCGGAATAATATTGTATGCAACTGTAATAAATAACCGACGCAATAAGAAAAATATAAAAGCATGCAAATTACAAAGAAACATCAAATTTAATGTGGTCTGGCTTATGCCTATATCCACTAGATATTTTGTAAACAATCCACTATATCAAAATATAATGAGTATAAGGTCCTTTCAAGTTTTATCCAAAACTTGAGGAATACAAGAATGAAAGAGGGATATAGGGGTATAAGGTCATTCTCAATGGAACCCTAAATAAATCTTCCAAACAATACGGAGAACCCAACCTCGATATAAATCGGAAGCCGTAAAGAAACCTGAAGGGACTGCTCCTCCTTTTTCTCTCCTCTCCTCTCCTCTCTCTCTTTCTCTCTCCACTGTTGTCGCTGAACACATGCCGAAACCCTTGTTTTCTTCTCTGGCCGTGTATCACCATGAAGAGGAAGCCCTAACAAGGGCCTTTTATACCCCACGTGCACATATGCACGTGTACATGCATGTTAGTATGCATTGGGTCAATATGCATGGTTTAATAAGACTTCATATGGGCTGGACTAAGGTCCACAAACCCAACAATCTCCCCCTCCAACCTAACAAAGAAGGAAACCCTATCCGCGACTCCTCACCTGGAGTTCTTGTTGTTCAGCTTTTCATAAAGCTTGAACCCATCCTGTTCTTCATGAGACTGTGCCTGTGGAAAATTTTTTGCCTCCCTCTCTTTAGTATACAAGGTATACTCAAAGGTGGGGTCACTCAGTGATGATCTATGCTCTCTCAATGATCTCTTCATCGGAATCTCTGTCACTAACTCTCTCGATGAACACTTTATCGGAATCTCTATAGTCTCTGACCCTCTTAATGACCTCTTCATCGAAATCTATGCCTCTGACCCTCTCAATGACCTCTTCATCAGAATTTCTGTCTCTAACTGATGACACTGCTCAGCCTACTCAAGAGCTTCCTATTCTGAATCTTCATCAACGTTAGGTATATCTGGCACCTTATCGATCAAAGTCTCCATTTTGCCTCTCCTCCCCATCAGTAGCCAACCATATTGGAGAAGGAACCAATGTTAAATCTGCAATACCACCAACTGATTTTGGAACTCCATCAAAATTTTCCATAGTTGGGTTTTTATAGAAGACTACATCCCTGTGCCGGATAATCCTCTTCGTTTCAAGATCCCATAGCCTGTAGCCGAATTCTTCATATCCGTATCCAATGAAGTTACATGAGACTGCTTCATCAAGCTTCTGTCTCTCCTCTCTGGGTACAAGCATCAAAGTTTTACATCCAAAGACCCTCAGATGCGAATATGAAACCTCATTCCTGGATCAAACCTTCTTTGGAATCTCCATATCCAAAAGAACTAATGGCGACCTATATATCAAGTAGCAGGTAGTCGAAACCGCTTCACCCAAAAGGTTTCAAGAAATCTAGCCGTCTCCAATGTACATCTGACTTAAGGATGCAATAAGATGAGTTTTATTGGTAACCTTATCCGATCCGCCCCTATTAGGGTGGGTTTGGATTCCATGTTTTTCAAACCTGCCTTGACCCATGTAATATGTGTGTTGGGTTTGAGTTTTATGTTTAAAACCCGATCAAGCCATTGAATTTGACTTATATTTGGCCATTAGGATTTATGAATTATAAACTAAATTTAATTCTTAATATAATAACAAGTTAAAATTCAACTATCATCATCTTATTTTTCTCTCCATCCATTCATTCACATTTATCTCATAGAAAAAATTCAAAATACATGTCCCTTCATTCAATCAATCATTTTCCACCTTAAAAACAAAAGGTGGTGTTTGATATTTTATAGTCTTTTATCTTTTCTTTTTCCTTTCAACATATAAGTCAAAATTTTTATTTATTTGGTCCTATATGTAATTTTGAATGAACTATTTATATATATTATGTATTTAAAAATGTTTTAATCAATTCTCAAATATTACATGTAATGGTTGTCATGAACTATTCATTTTTTATATATATATATTTTGAGATTTTAGTATTTTTATGTAAGAATAGATTGAAGTTTTTTTTATGAATGTAATCCGTATTCATGTTAAAAAATAATTTAATTTGTTTTGTAAATTTTTTATTATATTAACTATAGATATCAATCAATCCAATTTGTTTTAAATGGGGTGGGTATGGATTTTAAGATGTAAAACCTGATATGGGATGGAGTGGATATGAACTTGAAATTGTAAAACCCGAGGTGGGGTGTGGCGGATATGGAGTTCAACATTGAAGAGATGGGTTGGGTTTTGATTATATAAAACCCGACTCCAACCTTACCCATTGCCGTCCCTAATCTTAATTTCTCAACAATAGTGCGATTCATCCGTTCTGCGACACCATTGTGCCGTAGAGTACTAGGTTCAGATCTTTCGTGTCGAATACCATGACGCGAGCAATGATCTCTTAACTTCCTCGAACTGTACTCTCCTTCATTAATGGTTCGCAATACTTCAACTGTTTTCATGTCTCTCATTCCACCATGGCATCAAAGTGCTGAAAGTGTTCAAACAAACACCTAATCCTTTGTTCATAATTAAAAATTAAACCCACACTTTCTTGGATGCATCATCAACAAATGTTGCAAAATATCTATTGCCACCAAGCTATTCAACCTCGAACGAACCATAAACCTTAGAGTGAATAAAGTCCAAGATATCAGATTTCCTTTTCAATCCACTATCGAAAGAAATTCTATGATGCTTTTCAATCAAATAGTAATCACAAGAGCAAAGAGACGTACCATTGGTAAGGGGAATAAGAGACTTCTTCAACAGAACTTTTAGTTCCATCTTGCTCAAGTAAGCTGCCTATGCTATAAATCAAGAGACAATTCCTCCTCAGGTACATTCATTCCATCCTTGTACACTTTTATCTTTGTCTTGTATGAAATACAACATGTTTTTCCTCTAGCAACAACCAGCGAAGCCTTGGTGAGCTTCCATTTTTCATTGCCAAAGTGATTCTCAAATCCTTGGTGATCCAAAGAGATCTCAGAAAGCATCTTGAGGTGCAAATATGGAACATGACAAACATCTTCAAAGTCAATGTATGTCCTACATCGGTGAATATATACACATCACCAAATCCTGCAATCTTTGAGTGATTAATGTTTCTTATCTTCACAATGCCAAAGTCTCTTGCTCTATACGAAGTTAACTCAAACTTAGGAGTTGCATGGTAGGACGCTCCCGTATCAACTATTTACTCAGTATTCTGATCTGCAACATGCGGGCATTTCTCCTCTACGAAAGGGAGAGTCACAAACTCATCCATATATGTAGTAACCATGATGTTCTTGTCGTCATCTTTCTTCTTCTGATTATTCCCTCATTTTGTTCTCTTTTTCATATTCGATAGTTTCTTTTGAAGTGGCTGGCTTTACCGCAATGGTAGCACGCATTTTCTTCAGGCTTTGAGTTGCTTCTATACCTACCACCACCTCCTGGATCTCGATCATTGCTCCTCCCCCTGTTCTCTATGACAAGTGCACGTGCATCATCTGCATTCACTGTTTTTTCATTGTTTCTTCATTGAATAAGCAACTTGTAACTGTAAACAAAGACAATACACCATCTGGAGCAGAATTACTCAGTGTGATGACTAACGTCTCCCAACTATTTGACAAAGATCTCAAAAGCAGTAGTGTCTATAACTAATCATCCAAAATCATCTTTATCATAGTCAACTGATTCACCAAGCTCTGAAACTCATTCTGGTGCTCTACAACACTGCCACTTTTGAACTTTAAGCTCATGAGTTTCCTGATTAAAAACGCTTTGTTCCCCGCAATTTTTCTCTCATACAAATACTCTAGCATTTTCCATAGAGTGTGTGCATTCGTTTCATTAGCAACATGATGAAATATGCTGGCATCAACCAACTATCGAATAGTGGCAACACGTTTTCTATTAAACTTGGTCTAATCTTCTATTGCCATCATTTCAGGTTTGCCTTTATGTTCTTCAATTGGTTCAATAAATCTTTATAGTAAAGAATATCTTCCACCTTGGGCTTTCATATCAACCAATTGGAATTATTCAACTCAATCATCTTATCGGTGGTACTCTCCATAACTATCTCACACAAATAAATTTAACATTGCTCTATTACTACAATTTTGAATCGCTCTGATATTACTTGTTTGGATTCTCGAATAATATTATCTGTGTGAAATAAATAATTCTAATGTGGAATAATATTATACGCAGCCCAATCAATCACCGACGCAATCTGAAAAATATAAAAGCTTGCAAACCACAAAGAAACATCAAATTTAACATGGTTCGGCTTAAGATTACATCCATGGGGCATTCTCGCAACAATCAACTATATCAAAATATGATGAGTATAAGGTCCTATCAAGTTTTACCGAAAACTTGAGGAATACAAAAAATGAAATAGAGACACAGGGTTACCTCAATGAAACCCTAAATATATCTTCAAAATAATATGGAAAACCCAACCTCGATATAAATCAGAATCTGTAGAGAAACCTGAAGGGATTGCTCCTCCTCCTTTTTCTCTCCTCTCCTCTCTCTCTCTTTCTCTCTCCACCGTTAGGGGCAAAGCTAGGGGGGCGGGCTAGGGCCGAGCCCCCCCAAGGCTGAAACCATGGGTTAAAGTCACTAAAAGAATTATGATATTTAGCCGTGAAATATTTCCTTGGTAAAGGATACTGATTCATTGGTAAATATTATAAATATTATTCCCAAGGAAACATTTCATTGGTAAATGAGATTGCAACTCGGCGACTTGGGTAGGCTTGGAGGGATGTCCAAACCCAACCCATAGACTTGTACACCCAACCCGAACCCGAACCCAACCTCACCCTCAACCCAAAGAGTACAACCCGAACTATCACGCCCCAGGGCGGCCGTCCCCGGGACGCGGCAAGTATATATATGATATCAGCAGTCTAAACAGGAGGTCAATAATATACCCTAAACAATATCAACAATTTCAACACAGACAACAAAGGGGCTGGCATGATATATACACAAATAGCGGAAGCTAAAAGACTGAATCTGTAACTCAAAGACATATTACAGACTCGATACATAATCAACTGTCCTGTGAGAGCCAATATATACAATGACGTCCAAATATAATACAAACGCGTGCCCAAGCACGGAATATAATACATACAAATCAAAAAGGGATGCTGATAGCCTCTAACACTCGCGGAAATGTGGCGCTGCACCGCTACTGCTGAGGTCCCTCGGGGAGCTCCTCCTCCTCTTGATCCGACTCAGATAACACTGGAGAAAAATATATGCGAGGGGTGAGCCACACGCTCAGTGAACAGCACAACCCATGCATCACAATTCATATTAACCACAATTAATTATTGAAGCCTCAAAGTGGCAGGAACTACACAATCCAGTGGGTCGCAACATCGCCAACCAACCACACCCTCACCCTCACCTCTCAATAGGTGACATAGGATATTGGGACTGACTAGGCTGTTAATCACCATTGGTCCACCGATAGTCTCTCCTCCACTCCGTAGCCGCTTGGCTTACTGTCACGCCCCAGGGCGGCCGTCCCCGGGACGCGGCAAGTGTATATATGATATCAGTAAACAGGAGTTCAATAATATACTCACACAACAGCTAAAATGACAACACAGATAAAAGCAGGGCTGACATGATATATACACCAAATGCGGAAGCTAAAAGACTGAATTTGTAATCAAAACATACTACAGACTCGATACATAATCATATGTCCTGTGAGAGCCAACATGTCCATATACACACAAATACAATCCATACATAATCCAAACTAGGTGCCCAAGCACAGAGATATATACATACAACAAAGAGAAGGATGCTGATGGCCTCAAAACTCGAGGGACGTGGCGCTACTCCGCTACTGGTGTAGTCACTCGGGAAGCTCCTCCTTCAAGTCCTCCTCAGTGATCACTGAAAAAGATTTTATGCGAGGGGTGAGCCACACGCTCAGTGAATAGCACAACCCATGCATACAGTTTATATTAACCACAATTTATAGCAAAGAGCCTCAAAGTGGCATAATCAATCACAAGTCCGGTGGTTCGCTACATCGCCGAACCACCACACCCTCACCCTCACCCTCACCCCTCAATATGGTGACAAAGGATATTGGGACTTAATGGGCTGATAATCATCCATACACAATCCTGTGGGTCGTCGCATCGCCGGCCCACCATACCCTCACCCTCACCCCTCAATAGGTGACATAGGCTCTTGGGACTGACTAGGCTGTTGGTCACCCTTGGTCCACTGATAGTCTCTCCCCACTCCGTAGGTCGTTTGGCCACCCCCACATTCAGCACAGTCCGTCCCAAATCAGGAGGTGCCTACTGATGGGAGCCCCTGCACGGGACGACCTTTCTAACGCTGAGGCAGTCTCTACACGGATCCAACGAAGGGAACGGAACAGCCTATCCATCGCATATGATCCACTCGGATCCGCTGACAGCACATCTCTACAACTCTAATGTCTTGGATTCCTCAGAATTCCACCAGCGCGCATAACCAAGATGCGGGGAATACAGATAATAAAAATGAGGAAAAGAGACCTTGGGAGGGTAACCTGAGGTCCCGATATAGGACATTCGACAACCAAACAAGGAACACGGAGTACCCTAACCCGGGTCTCAATGTTAACCTCGCAAGGTCCCCTTATATTCCCCAAAGCATGCTAATCAATATCACAGTTTATATTTAAATAAATAAATCAAACTAATAGGACGCATGCATAGGTCAGGGCTTTCCTAGCATGATAACGGGTGACAGGATGCACGGCTCATACACAAATCCTAAGGGTGCAAGTCCCTAACATACAAGTCTAGGGCGGCATGCATTCTACACATAGATCATGCTTGCATGGATTATAACAAAACAGTTAATACTAACTATGTGCCCCAGGGAAGGACGGTACACGCCCAAGTGCATGTAGCGCCTCCCAAATTGGGTTGGGTTGTCCCACTCACTGGAAGTCGGGTCGACGCGCGACCGTCTGTCGAGATCTGCGAAACAGTGTATCAACTGATGAGTAAAAATCCACAACTACTACCAAAACATCAAAAATACACAAAACCCACAAACAAACACCCAACACTCGGGCAAACGTGCATACGACCCGTACGCACGCTAGCCCGAGCATCCCGGCAACCACCCGCACCCCCGGCAACCACCCTCACGGCCGGCAACCACCCGCACCCCCGGCAACCACCCGCAGGCCGGCAACCACCCGCAGGCCGGGCCCCGCGCGCACCACTGCTGCCTCGCCGCGCCCCGCGCGCACCACCGCTGCCTCGCTGCGCCCCGCACGCACCACCACTGCCTCGCCGCGCCCCGCGCGCACCCCGCACGCACCCTGCACGACGCCCCTCGACCAGCCCCCAGCACACCCGCGCACAGCACGCCCAGCGCCCGCGCCCTGCTGGCCACCAGCTCCCCCCGAGCGCACGCCCGCGCGCACGCACGCGCGCGCCTCGCCAACTGCTCCGCCTGCTGCGTCTGCTCACTGCCTGTGCTGCCCGAGACCACCAGCCCACATGCCAGCACTGCCAACCCATCCAGTGCGCCCAGCACGCCCCCCTGCATCACCCGAGCGCACGCCCGCGCGCACACGCTCGCGCGCCCGGCTACCTGATGCCTGCCTGTTGCGCCCGCTGCCACCCTGCTCGGAACAGATCCCCAACCTGCCGAGCGCCTCTACCACCCACCCTCGGCCTCCGACGGCCTCCGACCGCCTCCCACAGCCGCCGACCACCCCCCAAACACAAAACCCCCTTCCTAACATACATCTAAGCCCAAAAGAAGAGGAAAAAGAGCTTACCAAGGGGGAGGAAGAGGTGTCCGGGTGCTCTCCGCGCACCGAAACGCTCCCCCAACGGTCTCCACCACCAAGACCAACTCTCACCTCCGATTTGGCTCGGATCTGAGGAGAAAAGAGGGCGGATGGGAAGGCTAGGTTGGCCGGAATCCGGATTTGAAAGCACCGGGGTGTAGATCGGGACCCGATCTACACTTTCTATGCTTTAGGTTTTTGGGTTTGAGGGCTCTAAGGGGCTCAAAATGGAGAAGGAGAGAGAGGAAGCAATTGGTAGGGATGATGAATAGTGACATCTGATTTTTAGATCTCATATATATATAGCAAGTCACTTAAAAACCCGGATACGCCCCGGAACTGTGAAATTTCAGAAACGTTGCCGGAATTCGATGAAATTTTCATGAGTGGCTTAAAATGGCACCAGGACACATAATATGCAGTTAGATTTTTAATCGGAGTCCTCTAGCTCAGGACGATAGCTAACAGTCCAAAATTTTAGCGGTTCCGATCGAAAAACGAAAAAACTCAAAAACTGCCAAAATGCTCCAATGGTTACCAACAAGCCAAAAAGTGACACATATATAACACCTACTCCCACACTTCAGCACAGTCCGAATCCAAATAAAGAGGTACCTACTGATGGGAGCCCTTTTACGGGACGACCTTTCTAACGCTGGGGCAGTCTCTATACAGATCCAACGAAGGGAACAAAAACAGCCTATCCATACGCATACGATCCACTCAGATCCGCGGTACCCTTAACTTGAAAAGAAACCCTGGGAAGGCACCATGAGGTCCCGATATAGGATATCCCGACAACCAAACAAGGAACACGGAGTACCCTAGCCCGGGTCTCAACGCTGACTGCGCAAGGTCCCTTAATCCAGAAAAGGGAGACTTTACTGGTGTCATGAATTCTTCAGAATTCCTTCAGGGCGCATAACCAAGATGCGTGGAACATATATAATAATAACGAGGTTATAATATTATCGGGAAAGGAAACCTTGGGAGGGCACCATGTGGTCCTGACATAGGACATCCCGACAACCAAACAAGGAACACGGAGTACCCTAGCCCGGGTCTCAATGTTGACCTCGCAAGGCCCCTTATAATATTCCCTAAGGCATGCTTAAAATACTATAAGTTCACATTTAATTTAATAAATTAAACTAGTAGGACACATGCATAGGTCGAGGCTTCCTAGCATGAGAACATGGTGACAGGATGCATGGCTCTTAAACATATCCTAAGGGTGGAAGTCCCTAACATACACGGTCTAGGGTAGCATGCATACTACATATTAATCATGCTTGCATAGATTACATATTAAACAGGTTAATATCAAACTACGGTGCCCCAGGGGAGGACGGTACACGCCCAAGTGCATATAGCGCCTCCCTACTGGGTTGGGTTGTCCCACTCACCAATAACCGGGTCGTCGCGCGACCGTCCGTCAAGATCTGCAAGATAGGGTAATCAACTCGGTGAGTAAAATACACAAATACATACAAAAATACACTAAAATACCCAACACTCGGACAAGCGTACATACGGCCCGTACGCACGCGAGTTCGAGCATTCCGACTCACTCCCGAACCCCCGGGCAGCCATACGCACGGCCACCCGCACGCGCACGCACGAATGCGCACGCACGCACGCACCCCGGCACCATCGGCGCACTGCCGCGCGCCTGCCCGCGCGCCCAGACGCGTTGCCGCACGCGCGCGCATGCTCGCGAGCGCCCGCGCGCACCCCGCATCCAGCCCAGCGCGCCCCCGTGCGCACTGCGCCCCCCGCGTCGCACCCGCACATGCCCCAGCACACGCACGCACGCGCACGCCCGCACGTGCGCGCACTGGTCCCTAGCCCCACGCCCAGGCGCACTGCCTCGCGCCCAGGCACCCTGCCCTGCGCCCAGGCGCATGCCCAGGCGCCCAGCCCGCACGCACGCCCGTGCGCACCCGCGCGCACCCCCGCTCGCACCCCCGCTCGCGCCTGCACCCACGCGCACCCTCGCCCGTGCACGTCTACGCGCCCGCCAGCGCTCGCCTACGCCCGCACGGGCGCAGACGACGCCCAGCATGCGCCTAGCCCATTCTAACCACATTTTCAGCCACCCCAACCCCTCACACACACCCTAATACATCTACCCAACATGCATGACCTTCCCAACATCCCCTTAAGCCAAAAATATGAAGAAAAGGAGGGGAGGAGCTCACCTTGGAGGGGGGACAAAAGAGGGAGGTTCAGGGGCCCTCGACGCACCCGCGACCACCTCAACCACCACCACCGCCTCTAACCTCTCCTCAGCCTCCTCTTCAGCAGCAAAACAGGGGGGGGGGGGGAACATGAGAGGGAAGCTTGAGAGAGAGAGGAAACAACAACATCAACAACACTCCCACACAAATCCACTTGCACTTACCCCTCCACCTTCACCATCTCTTTGGGGACTTTTAGCAAACACTTAGGGGCTTGAATGAGAGAAAGAGAGAGAGCTGGAAATGCAGTCGACGTGGGGGTGAGAGGGGAAGAGAGAGAGAGGAGATATTTATCGCAAATATCTAAGGGGGAATGACTAAGTCGCCCCTCGACTAGAAATTCTGCGCAAGCTTCACTAGAACAGTCATAACTTCCTCGATACAGCTCCGAATTGCTCAATTCCAAGACCGATGGAAAGCTAAGAAGATTATCTACAACTTTCATGTTCATGGAAAGATCAGATAATCCCTCCAGATATTCCGAAATTAGAGCTAAACATCGAGCAGGGCTGCTGCCAGAATTTCCATCCCCGGGGTATACTTGGAAAAATACCCATAACTTTTACTACAAGAATCCAGTTGATCTAATTCCACTTCTGTGCGAAAGCTAACTCAAAACTGGACATCTCATAATAAAATCATATTTAAATCTCTTCATCTTGGATTTTAAAAAAATCATATCCAAATACCAAATTGAAAATACATAACTTAGAAAAAAATTTATGTAGCCCAAATTTTCAAACAGAGCGCTCCAAATGACACAGGCACAACCCGAACCCAACCCGAGCTTTAACCCGTAAGTTCGGGTTAAACTTGGGTTCGGACTGGGCTTAGGTTGGGCTCGGGCTGGGTTCGGGTTGGTTGCAGATTGGATGAACATCAGAACATATCACATGTGAATCTAACCTAAAAAAAATAATAATTAAAACAGATCATTTTTTAAAAATATATTAAAGGAAGACATGTATTATCCAGTAAACAACAGGATACATATGTCAATAAAAAACTTAATAAACCCACAAAAAGAACATTGAAATCTTTTCTTAAAAAAAAACATTCAAATCTAAACTGAAACTCTTGAGATCCATGTAAGACATAACTTCCCTAATAATAACCAATCATTGAACACCCTAACCATCCAATAATCAACAAAAAAAATTGAATAATAAGAGAGATCAAGAATGTGAAAGAGTTGATAGAAAAAAATTAAGTCTCATAGAGATAAGAAGAAGCGCAGTCAGCGGCAGCTCCAGAGAAGAAAAGGAGAATGAAGTGATTTTATGGTTAAATGAATGAATGAATAGTTTGGATTTTATCTCAAAAATCAATGGTGTAGATTTTTTTTTCCTGTAGTATGTTGCAATGATGAAATTCATTTTGTAATGTGATAGTTAGAAACAGACAAAAGAGCAGAGGTATATTGTAATGCCACCACATTCTTACTTTTCACCATGCCTCATCACGTCTAGGTTCGGGTTGAACCTGAACAACCCAAACATTGAATCCAAACCTGACCCGAATGGTGTTTGGGTTATCTCAGGTTCGGGAAGGGTTGAACCCAATGACTAAAAACTCTAACCTGAACCTGCCCAAACATCGGGTTGGGTCGGGTTCAACCCACCCAAGTTGTAGCCCAATTGGTAAATCAGTTGAAACCGGTCTCTTCGGTAAAATATTTCTTAGCTAAAAGTTTGATATTAATACGTAATGTAAATATATATTACCGAGAAAAACTTTTACTAGACCAGTTTGAATATTGAATTTTTTTTTGTGGGGTGGGGGGGGGGGGGGGAGAGGGCTAATAATGAAATGAATTGAAATATTATGTGAGTATTATAGTTAAAAGTTGTTAAATTCAATCCGGTTCGCAATCCCGCTTGCATCTCACACAAATTTTTAATATATGCTTAGCTAATTAAGTATCTTCTCTCATAAAAATTAAATACATATTCATATAAATTGAATATATATATTTTAATTATATTTTTTTTTATAAAAGGTATACTGAGATAGTAAAATATATAGTGTTACATGATTTCATATAATGCGTTAGTGACGTGACTACAAATGGGTTTCATTTTTTTTAAATTGTTAAGAAAACCCTAGTTTTAAGGAATGGTGATTGAAAAACCACACAGTTTTTAATTTTTTAATGATTGTTTTTTTTTTTTTTTTCATGATCACTACTTTGAATATCTCTCAATTATCAAGCTTATTTTTTTAATTTTTTTGTGAAGGTAAAATGATGAGATTTTAAGTTTTTTTTTTTAAATAAAATTTTTGGATTTTCTAATGTGAAATGAGTAATAAAAAATAATTTTTTATCTAAATTGTCTATTGCTTCAAGTACTTCGTCATTACTAATCAGCTTTACTTATCCTGAATTACAATATAAATATATTATTTTCTAAATACATTTTATTTCTTATTCTAAATCTTTTAGCCTTCTGGCTCCTTGTTCTAATTCTTAGCTCTGCCGCTGCCACCATTGTCGCCGATCACACGCCGAAACCCTTGTTTTCTTCTCTGGCCGCGTATTACCATGAAGAGGAAGCCCTAACAAGGGCCTTTTTATACCCCCAAGTGCACATATGCACGTGTACATCCATGTTAGCATGCATTGGGTCAATATGCAAGGTCTAATAAGACTTCATATGGCCTGGACTAAGGCCCACAAACCCAACAGATTAAAGTATCCATTCTGGAAATTGCACCTCTCAACCAGCTTTAATTTTCATTAGAGCTTTGTTACATACAATTTGTTTTCCATCCCTAATTTCAGTCCCATATACATCAGAAGCGTTATACACTCAAATTAACGAGTTATATATCTCATTATAAATTTTTCACATTTTCTAGCTAAATGAGTTCTATTACACGTAGTTTTTTTTTTCTAGCCGTAATTCCAGTCTTATATACATTGATAACGTCATATGCTCACATTAACGAGATATATGTATTGTTAAATTTTCTTTAGATTTCTATAAATGAATCAATGCAATTCACATTGTGCAATACTTTATATATTTTTAATTTTAGCCAAAAATATTTGTAATCTACATTATGAATAATAATTACATTGTAAAAAATTGTTTTATAATTTACTTTAACAAACATCAACCGTTGGTTATTTATAATTTTTTAACTTTTACCACAAACATATATGTCTATTGTTTATAAAAAATAATTAAAATCTAAATTTTATAAACTATAATATGTTCGTGTTGGGCCCATTTTGAATGACTCATTCTTTGGTTGGCCAAAAATTGAGTATTCATTTTTCTCTTCCCAACACTTTAAGTCCAACATCGGTTAAAACCACTTCATTGTGTCACCTTATACCTAGAGTCAAACCATTCCATTGTTGAGACTTGTTGAACCAAACCCCTACGCGCGCGCACACGAGGCCCAACCCATCAACCCATGGGTTTGGATTTCTGGTGAAAAAACTAGTTAACCGGGCGTGCGCGCTCGCACGTCGCGCCTACACACGAGGCGGGCCGGGCCGGGCTGGGTTGTGGGCCACACTTGGGCTCGCCCGCACGGGGGGGGATGCAAATCCCTCTCCTCGAGTCACTCTGGGCCCTTTCCACGGGCTTGGGCTTGGCCCGTATGCGCGTGGGTTTCTTTTTGTCTCTCGCGACAACTTCTATTTGAATTTGAATTGTTTCTAAAACCACCACCATGATTATTTCCAAAACCGTCCGCGCCGAGATCTCTCAACGGATGCGTGTATTAATTGCCCGTTAATGTGCGCAATTATTTCAATTAATGTGCGCAATTAAGTGGTCGGGTTACAATTTTAATGTGCGTAATTAAGTGGTCAGGTTACAATTTTAATGCGCGCATTTAAGTGGTCGGTTTTCCTTTTTTGTGAACGTTGTTAGACTGCCTATATAAAGGTGTCAAATTGGTCTCTCTCACATCAACGAAATCACAAGTCCAGAGCCCACCTACAACCACTGTTCTTCTGTTTTGGTTTTTTCCTTTACAGAGGAGTCTGTTCTTTCCACTTTCCTTGTTCTCTGATCTGAGTGTCTGAAAGGATTGCGACTGTTCACTGTGGTCTCCTCGTAGCTCGCACCCCGAGGAGGCATAATGTTATATATGTGTCACTTTTTAACCTGCTGGTAACCGTTCGAGCGTTCTGGCAGTTTTTCATTTTTTTTGGTTTTCGATCGGAACCGCTAATTTTGGACTGTTAGATATCGTCCTGAGTTAGAGGACTCCGATTGGAAATCTAACTGCATATTTGGTGTCCTGGTGCCATTTTAGGCCTCTCACGAAAATTTCATCGAATTCCGGCAACGTTTCCGAAATTTCACAGTTCCGGGGCGTATCCGGGTTTTTAAGTCACTTGATATATATAGTGAGTTATAATATTTGATGAGCACTATTCATCATCCCTACCAATTGCTTCCTCTCTCTCTTTTTCTCCCATTTGAAGCCCTCAGAGCCCTCAAACCCAAAAACCTAAAGCATAGGAAGTGTAGATCGGGTCCCGATCTACACCACGGTGCTTTCAAATCCGAATTCTGACGAGTTTTGCCCCTCCATCCCCCTCTCTTCTTCCCTGATTTGAACCATTTGGGAGGTGGGAGTAGATCCGGGCGTTGGAAACCTTTTGGGAGAGGTTTCGGTGCGCGGAGAGCAACCGGACTTCCCTTCCTCCCCTTGGTAAGCCCTGTTTCTTCTCTTTTTATGCTTAGATGTATGTTAGGAGGGTGGAAATAAGGTTGGGTGGTGGTCAGCGGCGGTGGGTGGCCGTCGGAGGGCTGTGGGGTGGTGGTCGGAGGCCATTGGTGGCCGGAGGTGGGTGGTAGAGGAGCTCGGGCAGGTGGGCTGGCAGTCCCGGGCAGCAGGTAGCACAGGCAGGCGTAGCTGGCGAGCAGCGGCAAAGCGCGCGGGCGTGCGCTCGGGTTGGCGCTGGGCGTGCTGGGTGCTGGGCATGCTGGGCGCGCAGGGAAGACTAGCTCGGGTAGGCTGGGAGCAGGTGCACCAGTTTGCCGGGCGCGCAAGCGCGTGCGCGTGGGTGCGCGCGCGGGCGTGCGCTCGGGGGGTGCAGGGGGAGGCGTGCGGAGTGGGATGGCTGCGGGTTGTGCGAGCAGGGCAGGCCGGCTGGGTAGGCCATGCTCGGGCAGCTGGCAGGGGGTGCTTGGGCATCAGGCGAGCAGTGGCCAGGCGTGCAGGCGAGCGGTGCTCGGGCCACTCGGCGATGCGCGCAGGCAAGCAGCGCGGGCAACAGCGCGGGCAGGCTGGCAGGCGCGCTGGGCGCGTGTTGCGCGGGCGTGCGCGTGGACGCTGGGTGAGGGTCCCGGGTGTTGGGCGCTGAGCGCTGGGAGCTGGTCGTGGGTGCTGAGCGCCGGGCGCTGGGCGCCGCAGAGGAGCATGCGCGCGGGGAGCTGGACAGTAGGGGCAGGCGTGCGCGCGGTGGGGTGGTGCGCGCGTGGTGCGCGCGGGGCGGAGCTGGTGGTGCGCGCGGGGTGCGCGCGGGGCGAGGCGCTGGACGCGCGGGGCGTGCAGCGTGCTCGCGGGTCAGCGCGGGGCGTGCGCGGTGCGCGCGGGCTGCTGCGGCGGGGGGAGTGGGCGCGCGGCGCACCGGGTGGCTCGGTTGCGGGTCCAGGCGTGCGGGCAGGGGCCCGGCGGTGCGCCTGGGTGCGCGGGCTGAGGCGCGGCGGCGCATCCGAGGGCGGGTGGCCGTGCGGGTGGTTGCCGGGAGTGCGGGAGTGAGTCGGAGTGCTCGGGCTAACTTGCGTACGGGCCGTATGTACGTTTGCCCGAGTGTTGGGTTCTTTTGGAGTATTTTGTGAGTATTTTGATGTATTTGTGTATTTAACTCATCGTATAAATGTCTGTCTTGCAGATCTTGACAGGCGGTCACGCGACGACCCGATCTTCGATGAGTGGGACAATCCAACCCAGTAGAGAGGCGTTATACGCATTTGGGCGTATACCGACCTCTCCTGGGGCACCATGGATTTATATTAACCTGTTATAATGTGTATTCCATGCGAGCATGATTTAAATGTAGAATGCATGCTACCCTAGACTTTGCATGTTAGGGACTTGCACCCTTTGGATATGTGTATGAGCCATGCATCATGTCCCCCTGTTCTCATGCTAGGAAGCCTTGGCCTATGCATGTGTCCTACTAGTTTTATTTATTAAATTAAATGCTAGTGTATGATAAACTGCATGCCTTAGATGATATTATAGGGAGGAGCCTTGCGAGGTCAACACTGAGACCCGGGTTAGGGTACTCCGTGTTCCTTGTTTGGTTGTCGGGGTGTCCCGTATCGGGAACTCACGCTGCCCTCCCAAGGTTTCTTGTCCCAATAGTATTATAAGAAATGTTATACCAAATTATATGACTATTAGCATATTTAGTGAATATTATAGGGGAGGGGCCTCGCGAGGACAGCGGTGAGACCCGGGCTAGGGTACTCCGTGTTCCTTGTTTGGTTGTCGGGGTGTCCCATATCGGGAACTCACGCTGCCCTCCCAAGTTTCTTTCCCCCAATGATATTCCACCCTTGCTAATTATTCTGTATGTTGTTATATTTGTGTCACTTTTAACCTGCTGGTAACCGTTGGAGCGTCCTGGCAGTTTTTAAAATTTTTAGGGTTTTCGATCGGAACCGCTAATTTTTGGACTGTTAGCTATCGTCTGAGCTAGAGGACTCTTATTGGAAATCTGACTGCATATTTGGTGTCCTGGTGCCATTTTAGACCTCTCACGAAAATTTCATCGAATTCCGGCATCGTTTGCAAAAATTTCACAGTTCCGGGGCGTATCCGGGTTTTTAAGTCGCGCTCTACTTAAAAGGAATCAAAAATATCTCGTCACTATTCATCATCTTCCCGACTAGAACTCTCTCTCTCCTCTCCTCCGTTTTTCTTCCGTTCGAGCCCCCTACACCCCTCAAAACCAAAAACCTAAAGCACGGGAAGTGTAGATCGGGTCCCGATCTACGCTCCGGTGTCTTCAAATCCAAATTCCGACGATCCTAGCCTCCCCGACCTCCCCTCTCTCTCCTCTGTTTCGAGCCAAACCGAGGGCCGTGATAGATCGGGTCGTGAGAAGGCTTGTGGGAAGGGTTTCGGCGCGTGGAGATCCACCGGACACCTCCTCCTCCCCTCGGTAAGCCTCCTTTCCCTCTTATTTCTCGTCTAGATGATTGCTAGGGGAGGGTTTTGTGCTTGGGAGGTGGTTGGTGGCGGTGGGGGTCGTCGGAGGGTGGTCGGAGGTGGCTGGAGGTGGTCGGGGCAGTGGGAGGGGTGGTTGGAGGCGCTCGGCAGGCTGGGGGACTGTCCCGGGCAGCAGGGAGCAGCGGCAGCGGCCAGGCAGCGCGCAGGCCGGGCGCGCGCGGGCATGCGCGCGTGCGTGCGCGGGTGTGCGTGCGCGCGGCGTGTGCGTGGGTGTGCGCGGGTCTGGTGCGTGGGGCTGGTCGTGCTGGGCGCGCTGGATGGGCTGGGGGCCTCAGGCTGCACAGGCAACGAGCAGGAGCCGGCTGGGCGTGCGCGCGTGCGTACGCGCGAGCGTGCGCGCGGGCGTGCGCTCGGGGGAGCTGGTCGCGGCGGTGCGAGGCGTGCGAGCTGCTCGGGTGGTGCTGTACGCGAGGGGCTGATGGCGAGCTGGTCTGGGCGCTGGTCTGGGCGCGCGCGGAGGTGCTGGCCGAGGTGCTGGACGCGCGAGGTGCGCGCGGAGGTGCTGGCGGAGGTGCTGGACGCGCGAGGTGCGCGCGGAGGTGCTGGCGGAGGTGCTGAGCGGAGCGCTTGGGTGCTGGGGCGCGCGCGGAGGAGGCGCGGGGCGAGGAGCCGTGCGCGAGGCGTGCGCGGGGCGCGGCGGAGCGGCGGAGGTGCGCGCGGGGCGCGCGCGGGGCGTGGAGCGTGCACACGGCGTGCGGGGCGCGTGCGGGCTGCCGCGGCTGGGCTAGGTGGACGCGCGGGGCCCCGGGCAGTGCGCGGAGTGCGCGGGCTGAGGCGCGGCGGCGCGTCCGGGCGGTCGGGTGGCCGTGCGGGGGGTTGTCGGAGTGCTCGGGCTAGCGTGCGTGCGGGTCGTATGCACGTTTGCCCGAGTGTTGGGAGTTTAATTGTGGGTTTATGTATTTTGTAGTATTTATGGATTTTAACTCACCATATTGATTGTCTGTCTTGCAGATCTAGACGGACGGTCGCGCGACGACCCCGATTCTGGTGAGTGGGACAATCCAACCCAGTAGAGAGGTGTTATACGCACTTGGGCGTATACCGACCTCTCCTGGGGCGACATGGATAAATATTACCTGCAAATAATATGTAATCCATGCTTGTGTGAATGATGTGTAGAATGCATGCTACCCTAGTCCTTGCATGTTAGGGACTTGCACCCATAGGATATGCGTATGAGCCATGCAGCATGTCCCCTGGTTTTCATGCTAGGAAACCTCGACCTATGCATGCGTCCTACTAGTTTAATTATTAAATTAAATGCTGGTATCTGTTAGATCGCATGCCTTAGGATAATATTATAGGGAGGAGCCTTGCGAGGTCAACGCTGAGACCCGTGTTAGGGTACTCCGTGTTCCTTGTTTGGTTGTCGGGATGTCCTGTATCGGGACCTCGGGCTGCCCTCCCAAGGTTCTAGTCCCAATAATATTATATGTAATGATTGTATGATTGGTATAATTATTAGTATAGTTGGTAGATATTATAGGGGAGGGGCCTTGCAAGGACAGCGGTGAGACCCGGGTTAGGGTACTCCGTGTTCCTTGTTTGGTTGTCGGGGTATCCTATAACGGGAACTCACGCCGCCCTTCCGAGTTTCTTTCCCCCAATGATATTCCAGCCTTACTGATTTTTGTACATGTTCCGCATCTTGATGATGCACCTGGTTGAATTCAGAGGAATTCATGACATTTGAGTGGTAATGATATGTAGTCGGCGGATCCGAGTGGATCATATGCGTATGGATAGGCTGTTCTGTTCCCTGCGTTGGATCCGGTAGAGGCTACCCCCAACGTTAGACAGGGCCTTCCTGACAGAGGGCTCCCATTAGTAGGCACCTCCTGATTTGGTTTCGGACTGTGCTGAATGTGGGAGTAGACCAGGCGGCCTACGGAGTGGAGGGAGAGACTATCGGTGGACCAAGGGTGACCAACAGCCTAGTCAGTCCCAAAATCCTATGTCACCCATTGATGGGTGAGGGTGAGGGTGTAGTGGTTGGCGATGAGCGACCTACTGGATTTGTGAATAGATGATTATCAGTCCCAAAATCCTATGTCACCCATGGATGGGTGAGGGTGAGGGTGTGGTGGTTCGGCGAAATACGAACTACTGGTTTATGTTGTTATGTATTGATGGCTGGATAATATAATGGAATATTGGTAAATATTGTCTGTGATGCGTGGGTTGTGCTGTTCACTGAGCGTGTGGCTCACCCCTCGCACATGTTTTTCCCCAGTGGTCACTGAGCCTGAGCTGGAGCCGGAGCAGCAGTTGGAGCTTTCCGAGGGATTTCTTCAGTAGCGGAGCAGCGCTACGTCCGCGAGTACCAGAGGCTGTCAGCATCCCTTTCCTTGGCTGTATGTATTTTATTTCCGTGCTTGGCACGTGTTGGTATATGTTCAGTTGTATATTGTGTATATTGGCTCTCACAGGACGTATGATTGTGTATCGAGTCTGTAGAATGTTTATTCACAGATTCAGTCTTTTGCTTCCGCATTTGGTGTATATATCATGTCAGTCCCTTTTGTTGCATGTGTGTCATTCTAGTTGTCTGTGTATGATATATATTATTGACCTCCTGTGTAGGCTTCTGATCTGATTTGATATATATACATTTGCCGCGTCCCTGGGTTGGCCGCCCTGGGGCGTGACATATGTTCCCCGCATATTGGTTATGCGCCTTGGAGGAATTCTGAGGAATTCAGGACATTAGAGTTGTAGAGATGTGTTGTCGGCGGATCCGAGTGGATCATATGCGTATGGATAGGCTGTTCTGTTTCCCTTCGTTGGATCCGGTAGAGACTGCCCCAGCGTTAGAAAGGCCGTCCCTTCCAAGGGTTCCCTTCAGTAGGCGCCTCCTGATTTGGTTTCGGACTGGGCTGAAGTTGTGGGTGAAAGCCAAGCGGCATATTATAGGGGAGGGGCCTCGCGAGGACAGCGGTGAGACCCGGGTTAGGGTACTCCGTGTTCCTTGTTTGGTTGTCGGGGTGTCCTATATCGGGAACTCACGCTGCCCTCCCAAGTTTCTTTCCCCAATGATATTCCACCCTTGCTAATTATTCTGTATGTTCCCCGCATATTGGTTATGCGCCTTGGAGGAATTCTGAGGAATTCAGGACATTAGAGTTGTAGAGATGTGTTGTCGGCGGATCCGAGTGGATCATATGCGTATGGATAGGCTGTTCTGTTTCCCTTCGTTGGATCCGGTAGAGACTGTCACGCCCCGGGCGTCCCCGAGACGCGGCAAGTGTATATATAATATCAGAATCTACACAGGAGGTCAATAATATCATACACAAGCAGCCAGAATGACACACAGACAACAAAAGCAGGGCTGACATGATATATACACCAAATGCGGATAACTAAGACTGAATCTGTAATCAAAACACACTACAGATTCCATACATAATCACATGTCCTGTGAGAGCCAATATACATACAAAGACGTCCAAATACAACACAAACGCGTGCCCAAGCACGGAAAATACATACTGGTACAAGGGATGCTGATAGTCTCTGCAACTCGCGGGACGTGGCGCTACTCCGCTACTGATGAAGTCCCTCGGGGAGCTCCTCCTCCAGATCCAACTCAGATGACACTGAAGAAAAAATATTGTGCGAGGGGTGAGCCACACGCTCAGTGAACGACACAACCCATGCATCACAGACAAAATTGACCACAACCAGATATCCTCATCATTCACAATATCATTACCAAAGCCACAACAACAACAATTCCTCAAACTAGTGGGTCGCTACCGCCCACCCACTACACCCTCACCCTCACCCTCAATGGGTGACCAAGGATATTGGGACTAATCAACACCAAAACCAGCGGGTCGCTTCCGCCAACCCGCTACACCCTCACCCTCACCCCTCAAGGGGTGACATAGGATTTTGGGACTTACAATTCAGTGGGTCGCCACATCGCCGGCCCACCATACCCTCACCCTCACCCTTCAATGGGTGACATAGGATTTTGGGACTGATAAGCATCCAATCACAACTCCAGTGGGTCGTTCATCGCCAACCCACTACACCCTCACCCTTCAACGGGTGACATAGGATTTTGGGACTGACTAGGCTGTTGGTCACCCTTGGTCCACCGATAGTCTCTCCTCCACTCCGTAGGCCGCCTGGTCTACTCCGACATTCAGCACAGTCCGTCCTAAATCAGGAGGTGCCTACTGATGGGAGCCCTCTGTCAGGAAGGCCTGTCTAACGCTGGGGTAGTCTCTACCGGATCCAACGAAGGGAACAGAACAGCCTACCCATCGCATATGATCCACTTGGATCCGCAGACGGCACATTATAACAACACTAATGTTCTGAATTCCTCAGAACCCACCAGGGCGCATAACTACGATGCGGGGAACATGCATAAGGTTATAACAAGGTGGAATATCATTGGGGGAAAGAAACTCGGGAGGGCAGCGTGAGTTCCCGTTATAGGACACCCCGACAACCCAACAAGGAACACGGTGTACCCTAACCCGGTCTCACCGCTGTCCTCGCAAGGCCCCTCCCCTATAATATTCACTATAACATGCATTTTAACATTTACTAGCATTTAATTTAATAAATAAACTAGTAGGGCACATGCATCGGCCGGGCTTCCTAACATGGAACCAGGGGACATGCTGCATGGCTCATACACATATCCTAAGGGTGCAAGTCCCTAACATGCAAAGTCTAGGGTAACATGCATTCTATAATTAAATCATGCTCGCATGATATACATATCATTGCAGGTTAATATTTATCCATGACGCCCCAGGAGAGGTCGGTATACGCCCAAATGCGTATGACCCCTCTCTACTGGGTTGGATTGTCCCACTCACCGGGAATCGGGTCGACGCGCGACCGTCCGTCGAGATCTGGAAGACAAGGTATTAACTGGTTAGAATAAATCCACAATTATCCCAAAAATACATGAAACACACAAACAAACATCCAACACCCCCCCCCCCGGCAACCACCGCACGGCCGGCCACCACCCGCACGGCCACCCGACCGCCCGGACGCGCCGCCGCGCCTCAGCCCGCGCACTCCGCGCACCGCCCGGGGCCCCGCGCGTCCACCGAGCCCAGCCGCGGCAGCCCGCACGCGCCCCGCACGCCGTGCGCACGCTCCTCGCCCCGCGCGCGCCCCGCGCGCACCTCCGCCGCTCCGCCGCGCCCCGCGCACAGCTCCGCCGCTCCGCCGCGCCCCGCGCACGCCTCGCGCACAGCTCCTCGCCCCGCGCCTCCTCCGCGCGCGCCCCAGCACCCGAGCGCTCCGCTCAGCACCTCCGCCAGCACCTCCGCCAGCACCTCCGCGCGCACCTTGCGCGTCCAGCACCTCGGCCAGCACCTCCGCGCGCGCCCAGACCAGCGCCCAGACCAGCGCCCAGACCAGCTCGCCATCAGCCCCTTCGCGCACAGCACCACCCGAGCAGCTCGCACGCCCCGCACTGCCGCGGCCAACTCCCCCGAGCGCACGCCCGCGCGCACGCTCGCGCGTACGCACGCGCGCACGCCCAGCCGGCCCCTGCTCGTTGCTGTGCTGCCTGAGGCCCCCAGTCCATCCAGCGCGCCCAGCACGACCAGCCCCACGCACCAGGCCCGCGCACACCCACGCACACGCCGCGCGCACGCACACCCGCGCACGCACGCGCGCATGCCCGCGCGCGCCCGGCCTGCACGCTGCCTGGCCGCTGCTGCTGCTGCCTGCGCCCGAGGACATCTCCCGCCTGCCGAGCACCTCCAACCACCCCTCCCACTGCCCCGACCACTTCCAACCACCTCCGACCACCCTCCGACGACCCCCACTGCCACCGACCATCCCCCCCACACACAAAACTCCTCCCTAGCAATCATCTAGACAAGAAAAGAGAGGGAAAGAAGCTTACCGAGGGGGAGGAAGGGGCGTCCGGTGGATCTCCACGCGCCGAAACCTTTCCCACAAGCCTTCTCACGCCCCGATCTATCACGGCCCTTGATTTGGCTCGAAACAGAGGAGAGAGAGGGGAGGTCGGGGAGGCTAGGATCGTCGGAATTCGAATTTGAAGACACCGGAGCGTAGATCGGGACCCGATCTACACTTCCCGTGCCTTAGGTATTTGGTTTTGAGGGGTGTAAGGGGCTCGAACGGAAGAAAATCGGAGGAGGAGAGAGAGAGAGGCTAGTCGGGAAGATGATGAATAGTGACGAGATATTTTTCGATTTCTTTTAAGTAGAGCGCGACTTAAAAAACCCGGATACGCCCCGGAACTGCGAAATTTTTGCAAACGATGCCAGAATTCGATGAAATTTTCATGAGTGGCTTAAAATGGCACCAGGACACATAATATGCAGTTAGATTTTCAATCGGAGTCCTCTAGCTCAGACGATAGCTAACAGTCTGAAATTATGCGGTTCCGATCGAAAAACCCTAAAATTTTTAAAACTGCCAGAAATGCTCCAACGGTTACCAGCAGGCTAAAAAGTGCCACATATATAACAGAGACTGCCCCAGCGTTAGAAAGGCCGTCCCTTCCAAGGGTTCCCATCAGTAGGCGCCTCCTGATTTGGTTTCGGACTAGGCTGAAGTTGTGGGTGAAAGCCAAGCGGCCTACGGAGTGGAGGAGAGACTATCGGTGGACCAAGGGTGACCAACAGCCTAGTCAGTCCCAAAATCCTATGTCACCCGTGGTAGGGTGAGGGTGAGGGTGTAGTGGGTTGGCGATGAGCGACCCGCTGGATTGTGGTTGGATGATTATCAGTCCCAATAGCCTATGTCACCCATTGATGGGTGAGGGTGAGGGTGTGGTGGTTCGGCGATGTACGAACCACTGGATTATGTTGTTATGCCACTTAGAGGTTGGATAAATAATTGCATTGTGGTCAATATTGTCTGTGATGCATGGGTTGTGCCGTTCACTGAGCGTGTGGCTCACCCCTCGCATATGTTTTCCCCAGTTGCCACTGAGCCTGAGCTGGAGCCGGAGCAGCAGTTGGAGCTTTCCGAGGGATTCCTTCAGTAGCGGAGCAGCGCCACGTTTCCGCGAGTACCAGAGGTTATCAGCATCCCTTCTTGACTGTATGTATTTTATTTCCGTGCTTGGCACGCGTCTGTGTATATTCAGTCGTATTGGTGTATATTGGCTCTCACAGGACAGATGATTGAGTATTGACTCTGTAGTATGTTTATTTACAGATTCAGTCTTTTGCTTCCGCATTTGGTGTATATATCATGTCAGCCTCTTTGTTGTCTGTGTGTCATTCTGGTTGTTTGTGTATGATATATTATTGACCTCCTGTGTAGATTCTGATATTTTATATACACTTGCCGCGTCCCGGGGACGGCCGCCCTGGGGCGTGACACTGGTGGTCGTATCTCTCAGTGGTAGGAGCCGTTCATCCCTGTGCGTGGGGGGGCCTTATTCACCGAGGACAGAGCGTCTCTGCTCGCTTCCACCAAAACTGATATGTTTTCTAATCCTCTGTTCTTATTTGCTATTTGCTGTTTTCATATTGGTTTGAATCTGTGGCCTTACTAGGTTCTTTGCATTGCCCTGATTTTGATAAAGATTTTTTAACATTCTCGGTGAATAAATGTTGCATTTTACCTAGACCTTTTTTTCAAACCTCATGTTTTCAAAAATGGGTCTTGTAGAAGATTTATCTGCTAAACCGGCTTTGTTTGATGGTACCAATTTTAAAAGATGGCAGCAGCAATGTAGGTATTGGCTCACCACCCTAGGATTAATTTCTGTTTTAAGAACTGTCTTAGGTGAATCCAAGTCTCTTTCTGATAAAGAGTCCACTTCCATTGACCTTACCAAGACCTCCGATCCCAAGGATGCCGATCCTGATAAAATAGCAGATCCGAAAGGAAAAACTATTGAATTAGACGGTGCCTGGGAAGAGAAAGATTTCTTGTGCCATGGTCGAATCTTGAGTGCCTTAACCCCTGAGTTGTATGATATTTTTTGTACTACAAAAGGCACTTTCGAACTGTGGACAGAACTCGAAAAAAAATATAGTCTTGAAGATGCTGGGTTAGAAAAATATGCTGTCGGAAAATTTTTAAAATTCAACATGGTTGATAATCTGTCTATCATGAAACAAATCGTAGACCTGAAAACTATTATTCATGAGATTAGAAAATATGGGATGATTCTTGATGACACCTTTCTTGCATACTCCATTATTGAAAAATTGCCTCCCTCCTGGTCTAATTTTGCTATCAAACTTAAACATCGTAGAGGTATACCTGTCTTGAATGATATTTTGACCACTATTAGGATAGAAGATGAGCATAGGCTTCAAGATAAGGTCTCTAAACTTCCTAAAGAGTTTTCTGCCAAAGCACACATAGCCGAAGGTTTTAAACCCAAGTCCAAACCTTTTAAAAAGAATGGGGCAGCTAAGGGTCATGTAAAGCCACAGTTTAAAAAGAAAACCAATGATGAAGCTGGTTGCTACGTGTGTGGGAAGAAAGGGCATATTGCAAGAAGTTGCTACAAACGAAAGACCCTTCCTCAAAATCTGAATTATAAAAGCAACCATCCTACCCAGAAGGACTCAGAGAATAAGGTCCAAGCGAATGTGGTGATTCATGACCCTGCACCCTCTTCCTCCCAAATTAGGTTTGTCACTGTCCATCCTGAGTTAAACTTAGCTTGTCAATCTACTGATTGGTGGATAGACACCGGAGCAAATGTACACCTTTGTTCTGATAGATCCTTATTTACTTCCTATCAGGCCATTGATGGACATGTGAGAATGGGCAACAACTCTGCTGCACGTATCATTGGAGAAGGACATGTTGATCTACTCTTCACGTCCGGGAATGTCCTATCACTTCAAAACGTGCAACACGTTCCTGATTTGAGGAAAAACTTAGTTAGTGGGTCGCTGTTGATACAGCAAGGTTATAAACTAGTTTTTGAAGCAAATAAGGTTGTAATAACTAGGTTTGAAACCTTCGTTGGGAAAGGCTATGTGTGTGATGGTTTGTTTAAGTTGAATATTATGTTTGAATGTTCTTCCTCCTTATTACTACTGCTTTGAATGTTGAATCTCATAATATGTGGCATGCTCGTTTAGGACATATAAACTTAAGTACCATAAAAAGAATGATGTTTCTTGATTTGATTCCTAAATCTCATCTTAATGAAACTTCTAAATGTCATATCTGTGTGCAAGCGAAACAGCCTAGAAAACCTTTTAAATCTGTTGATAGAATTTCTGAACTGTTAGGCTTAGTACATAGTGACATATGTGAAATGAATGGTATGCTTACTCGAGGAGGAAAAAGATACTTCATAACCTTTATTGATGATTTTTCAAAATTTTGTTATGTGTATCTGTTGCGTTCAAAAGATGAGGCTCTAGAATTTTTCAAAATTTATAAGGCAGAAGTAGAAAATCAATTAGATAGAAAAATCAAAGTGATTAGGTCTGATCGAGGAGGTGAATATACATCGAATGAATTTCTAAATTGTGTGAAGATAATGGCATCATTCATCAGACCACCGCTCCCTATTCACCCCAATCCAATGGTGTGGCAGAACGGAAAAATCGGACCCTGTGTGACATGGTTAATTCCATGTTATCAAGTTCTGGTTTATCTGAAAATTTTTGGGGAGAGGCCATATATTCTGCTTGTCATATTCTAAATAGGGTTCCCCTTAGAAATTGTGATAAAACTCCTTATGAATTGTGGAAAGGTAGGAAACCCAACCTTAGTAGCATCAAAGTTTGGGGATGTTTGGCAAAAGTGAATATTCCTCCTCCCAAAAAGAAGAAGTTAGGACAAAAAACATTGATTGTGCATTTGTGGGCTATGCATATCATAGTGCTGCATATAGATTTTTAGTCCTACAATCTGGAATTCCTGAGATCAGTCCCAACTCAATTATTGAGTCTAGAGATGTTGTCTTTTTTGAAGATATTTTTCCCATGAAAACCACAAATTCTAAAGCTATTGGACATAAATCTACTGCTGATCTAGGGGCTTCTTCTTCTTCCTTTGTTCCATCTCTTGAGAATGAACCTGAATTAAGAAGAAGTAAGAGACCTAGAGTAGAAAAAACATTTGGAGATGACTTCCTCACATTTCTTATTGAAGATGATCCCTTAACCTTCAATGAAGCTATGTCATCTCCAGATGCACCTTTTTGGAGAGAAGCAATTAATAGTGAATTTGATTCCATTCTTCATAATAATACTTGGGTTCTTACTTCTCTCCCTCCAGGTAGTAGAACAATTGGGTGTAAATGGATCTTCAAAAAGAAATTTCGTCCAGATGGCTCTATAGAAAAATACAAGGCTAGGCTAGTAGCAAAGGGCTTTAAACAAAAACCTGGTGTGGATTATTTTGATACATATTCTCCTGTCACTAGAATTACCACTATTCGGATACTGGTCGCATTAGCTTCAATTCATGGTCTTGAAATCCATCAGATGGATGTCAAAACCGCTTTTTTACATGGAGATCTCAATGAGGAGATCTATATGGACCAACCTGAAGGATTTGTGGTTCCTGGACAAGAACAGAAGGTGTGTAAACTCGTGAAATCTCTGTACGGGCTCAAACAAGCTCCTAAACAGTGGTATGAAAAATTTGATAGAGTCATCGCTTCTTTTGGTTTTAAAAATAATGAGTATGACAGATGTCTTTATATGAAAGTGAAATCTGATGCTTGTGTTATCATTTGCCTATATGTTGATGATATTTTAATTTTTGGGTCTAATCAGGACATTATTGAAGAAACCAAAATTTTTCTTTCTAAAAACTTTGATATGAAAGATCTTGGTCATGCAAGTCTAATTTTGGGAATAAAATTAGTCAAGACTTCATCTGGTATTACACTTTCACAGTCTCACTACATTGAGAAGATACTCAAAAAATTTGATATGTATGATTTTTCACCTGTGCATACACCATATGATTCATCAATTAAGTTGAAAAAGAATTTGGGAGAACCTGTTGGACAGGAATTATATGCACAAATGATTGGAAGTTTAATGTATCTTATGAATTGCACTCGTCCTGATATTGCATATGCTGTTTGTAGGCTAAGTAGATACACAAGCAATCCTAATAAAGAGCATTGGACTGCACTCACACGTGTATTTAGATATCTGCGAGGATCTATTTCACTTTCATTACATTATACTGGTTTTCCTCCTGTACTTGAGGGTTATTCTGACGCCAACTGGATCTCTGATTCAGTTGATATTAAATCAACCAGTGGGTTTGTGTTTTTGATAGGTGGTGCAGCAATAACATGGAGGTCTGTTAAACAGACAGTAATTGCTCGTTCCACAATTGTTATATATGTGTCACTTTTAACCTTCTGGTCACCATTGGGACATTCTGGCAGTTTTCCAGCTTCTTCATTTTTTTCGATCGGAACCGCTAAAATTTTAGACTTTTAGCTATCACCCTGAGTTTGAGGGCTCCGATTGAAAATCTAACTGCATATTATGTGTCCTGGTGCCATTCCAAGCCACTCACAAAAATTTTATTGAATATGTTTCAGAATTTCACAGTTCCGAAGCGTATCCGAGTTTTGACCGAGCGAGAAGTCATTGGGAGACTTGACTTGGTCAAGGTGGGCCCATGACTTGGTCAAGTGTGCTTGGATTTTTGTGTGGTTGGGTTGACTAGGGTCAAACCACACTTAAACCTCCCTAAACCTAGTTTAACCTAACCTAATTGAGGGTGTGAGTGTGTGTGGTGTGTGTGAGGATAGATAAATCCCACGACCAAGACAAAATCCCCCACTATTCATCATCTTCTCCGAGAATCTCTCTCTCTCTCTCTCCCTCTCTTTAATCCTCCCTTTTGACCTAGTTCTAGAGATTGAAACCAAAAACCCTAAGAAGAGAAAAGATAGGTGAGCTCCCGATCTACCTTCCGGTGGTCTCGGATTCGAGTTCCCACATGTGTGACCCCTTCTCATGCCCTCTTTTCTCCTCTGATTTCAGCCATTTCGAGGGCTAAAGGAGATCTTGGTGGTGGTAGCCTTGGAGGAGGTGTTTCGGTGCGCGAAGAGCACCCGTTCTTCCTCCCCTTCTCTTCCTCTCCTAGGGTAAGCTTCGTTTCCTTCCATTTCTTGTTTAGATGTATGTTAGGAAGTGTTTTTGGGGTATGCATGGCTGTTGGTGGCGGTTGGTGGCGGTTGGTGGCCATTGGTGGCCGTCGGGGAGGTGGTAGGCTGTCTCGGGTAGGCTGGCAGCGCAGGCAGGCAGGCTGGCAGGGCACACGCGCGTGCGTGCGGGCGTGCATGCAGGTGCAGCAGGAGTGTGCGGGTGCTGCGCGCTGGGCGCCGTGCGGGAGCGTGCGCGCGGGGCGCTGCGCAGAGGCGCGGGCGTGCTGTGCGCGCGGAGCCACGTGCGGGTGCTGCGCGCAGGGGGCCGTGCGGGGGCGTGCGCGTGGAGCGCTGCGTAGAGGCGCAGGGCGTGTTGTGTGCGCGCGGTGAGGCGAGCGGGTGGTGCGCGCGGGGTGCGCGCGGGGTGCAGCGTTGGGGCGCAGGGCGTGCAGGTGTGCGCGCGGGTTGCTACGCTGGGGCGCAGTGAGCGCGCGGTGCACCCGGGGGGGCTCGGCAGCGTGTCCGGGCATGCGGGCAGGGGCTCGGCAGTGCGCCTGGGTGCGCGGGCTGGGGCGCGGCTGTACGCCTGGGTCGGGTGGCCGTGCGTATGGTTGTCAGGGGTTCGGGAGTGAGTCGGGGTGCTCGGACTTGCGTGCGTACAGGCCGTATGTTCGCTTGTCCGAGTGTTGGGTATTTTAATGTATTTTAGTTGTATTTATGTATTTTACTCACCAAGTTGATTACACTGTCTTGCAGATCTTGACGGACGGTCACGCGACGACCCGGTTAAGGGTGAGTGGTACAATCCAACCCAGTAGGGAGGCGCTATATGCACTTGGGCGTGTACCGTCCTCCCCTGGGGCACCATGGTTAATATTAACTTGTGTAATATGTAATCCATGCAAGCATGATTAATATTGTAGTATGCATGCTACCCTAGACTTTGTATGTTAAGGACTTGCACCCTTAGGATATGTGTAAGAGCCATGCATCCTGTCACCCTGTTCTCATGCTAGGAAGCCTCGACCTATGCATGTGTCCTACTATTTTAATTTATTAAATTAAATGCGAACTTATAGTATTTCAACATGCCTTAGGAAATATTATAAGGGGCCTTGCGAGGTCAGCATTGAGACCCGGACTAGGGTACTCCGTGTTCCTTCTTTGGTTGTCGGGATATCCTATGTCGGGACCTCATGGTGCCCTCCCAAGGTTTCCTTTCCCGATAATATTATAACCTCGTTATTATTATATATGTTCCCCGCATCTTGGTTATGCGCCCTGGAGGAATTCTGAATAATTCATGACACCAGTAGAGTCTCCCTTTTCTGGATTAAGGGGCCTTGCGAAGTCAGCGTTGAGACCCGGGCTAGGGTACTCCGTGTTCCTTGTTTGGTTGTCGGGATATCCTGTATCGGGACCTCATGGTGCCTTCCCAGGATTTCTTTTTCCAGTTAAGGGTACCGCGGATCCGAGTGGATCGTATGCGTATGGATAGGCTATTTTTGTTCCCTTCGTTGGATCCGTGTAGAGACTGCCCCAGCATTAGAAAGGCCGTCCCGTGAGAGGGCTCCCATCAGTAGGTACCTCCTGATTTTGGATTCGGACTGTGCTGAAGTCTGGGAGTAGGCCAAGCGGCTACGGAGTGGAGGAGAGACTATCGATGGACCAAGGGAGATTAACAGCCTAGTCAGTCCCAATATCCTATGTCACCTTTGGAAAGGTGAGGGTGAGGGTGTAGTGGGTTGGCGATGAGCGACCCACTGGATTGTGTAGTTCCTGCCACTTTGAGGCTTTTAATAATTATTTGTGGTTAATATGAATTGTGATGCATGGGTTGTGCTATTCACTGAGCGTGTGGCTCACCCCTCGCATATATTTTTCTCCAGTGTTATCTGAGTCGGATCAGGAGGAGGAGCTCCCCGAGGGACCTCAACAGTAGCGGTGCAGCGCCACATTTCCGCGAGTGGTAGAGGCTATCAGCATCCCTTTTTGATTTGTATGTATTGTATTCTGTGCTTGGGCACATGTTTGTATTATATTTGGATGTCATTGTATATATTGGCTCTCACAGGACAGTTGATTGTGTATCGAGTCTGTAATATGTTTTTGATTTACAGACTCAGTCTTTTAGCTTCCGCTATTTGTGTATATATCATGTCAGCCCCTTTGTTGTCTGTGTTGCCATTTTGGATGTTGTTAGAGTATGTTATTGACCTCCTGTATAGACTGCTGATATCAGATATACGCTTGCCGCGTCCCAGGGACGGCCGCCCTGGGGCGTGACAAAAGAGAATCAGAGCTTATTGCATTGGATATTGTAGCTTCAGAGGTAGAATGGCTTAGGAATCTGTTGAGTGAGATTCCATTGATGGGAAAGCCTATTTCAACAATTTCTATAAGATGTGACAACAAAGTTGTGATTGTAAAATCATTACAAAATAATGATAATGAGAAAATGTCTAGACACTTGCGCTTGCGATATAAATCAATTCGGCACCTGATTTCTCAGGGGATAATTACTCTAGAGTTTGTGAGATCCGAGAGAAATCTCACAGATCATTTCACAAAAGGACTTGTCAGACGACTTGTCCATGAGACATCGAGGGGGATGGGGCTTCACCCCATTATATAATTACCTACAGCGGGCTCCCTACCATTGTGATTGGAGATCCTATGAAGATGGTTTTCAAGGGGTTAACGAAGCTGTATTGGTAAACTTGTGAGTACTGTAGAGAAAAAGCTTCTCTAACTCATCCCTATGATATCAGTACTATACTGTGGCGGAAGAAGGTTGAGCTTACTCTCTTAATGGGTTCAAGTCCTTTTCGGACAGGGTGTGGCCCACGCAGGCACCCTGGAGAACTCACCTATATGAGTGCACGGACGTGAGGCCGCGTTCTTTGAGATTTGGGCTAAGTCTCTAAGGCACTCAAGAAAGGATACGAGCACATGGCCGTAACGTGCTGCCCCGCAGAACAAGACCCATATCCTGTACCGTGTGTGTGACTAGTGAATTCTGGCTTAAGGGGTCGAATTCAAGGACATGGTCTATTCACACTTCTCAGTTGGATCTAGTTTACACTAAGTGAAGGTTCAAACCCAGAAGGTACCTTCATCTATTACATGGTATAAGATGCTCAGATCATATTCTTTCTTCTACAATTTTAGGTCAAGGGGGGGATTGTTAGTGTTGGGCCCATTTTGAATGACCCATTCTTTGGTTGACCAAAAATTGAGTATTCATTTTTCCCTTCCCAACACTTTAAGTCCCACATCGGTTAAAACCACTTCATTGTGTCACCTTATACCTAGAGTCAAACCATTCCATTGTTGAGACTTGTTGAACCAAACCCCTACGCGCGCGCACACGAGGCCCAACCCATCAACCCATGGGTTTGGATTTCTGGTGGAAAAACTAGTTAACCGGGCGTGCGCGCTCGCACGTCGCGCCTGCACACGAGGCAGGCCGGGCTGGGTTGCGGGCCACACTTGGGCGCGCGCGCAGGGGGGGTGCAAATCCCTTTCCGCGGGCTCGGGCTTGGCCCGTATGCGCGTGGGTTTCTTTTTGTCTCTCGCGACAACTCCTTTTTGAATTTGAATTTGAATTGTTTCTAAAACCGCCACCATGATTATTTCCAAAACCGTCCGCGCCGAGATCTCTCAACGGATGCGTGTATTAATTGCCCGTTAATGTGCGCAATTATTTCAATTAATGTGCGCAATTAAGTGGTCGGGTTACAATTTTAATGTGCGTAATTAAGTGGTCGGGTTACAATTTTAATGCGCGCATTTAAGTGGTCGGTTTTCCTTTTTTGTGAACGTTGTTAGACTGCCTATATAAAGGTGTCAAATTGGTCTCTCTCACATCAACGAAATCACAAGTCCAGAGCCCACCTACAACCACTGTTCTTCTGTTTTGGTTTTTTCCTTTACAGAGGAGTCTGTTCTTTCCACTTTCCTTGTTCTCTGATCTGAGCGTCTGAAAGGATCGCGGCTGTTCACTGTGGTCTCCTCGTAGCTCGCACCCCGAGGAGGCATAACCCTGGTGGTCGTATCTCTCAGTGGTAGGAGCCGTTCATCCCTGTGCGTGGGGGGGGGGCCTTATTCACCGAGGACAGAGCGTCTCTGCTCACTTCCATCAAAACTGATATGTTTTTCTAATCCTCTGTTCTTATTTGCAGAATATTTGCTGTGTTTTCATATTGGTTTGAATCTGTGGCCTTACTAGGTTCTTTGCATTGCCCTGATTTTGATAAAGATTTTTTACCATAATATGTAAATCGAAACGGCCACAAATGACCAAAAAGTGATTCAAGATGGGGCTCGTAAGCAGTAATATATTATCCAGTGATGATCTTTGTTCTTCTTAATATAAAAGTTGTGTTTCTGTTCAAATATAAATTTAAAATGGTACCAACTTCCAACACAAAATTGAAGCTTCTCTATATAGATTTGTTTAAATAGCATCCAATAGAGATCCACCGGTGTTTTGGCTTTTTTTTTAAGAAAAGATATTTGCAATTCGATTTTATTTTTTATTCGAATTACAAATTCTGAATGGGACGAGAATAGATGAAAAAGAAAAAACACAAGAATAAAAAAACTCTTCTTACGGGTTAGAAAAGACATCAACTGTCCAAGCAAAGTGCGCCCAAATTATAATCCCGTGATCCGGAGGCTCCTTGCTCTAGAGTGAACGTCCCCCACCCTGGCGAAGTACGGTCCCCAATCTAACCAGTGTATGTTTTGGCTTTAATTGACAGAGTTTGCTGGTACAGCTTCTCTTCTTAGGTCCTGGCCTTTTCATCATTATATTATTGTCACCCGCCATTTCCAGTATATGCTTAATTTTGGTTAACTAACTTCTTGGGGAAAACTAGTCATCTCTAGCTAATTTGGGAATAAACAGGATATTACAAGGCTAATCAGTTAAAAAGATTTATTGGGATTAGCTTTTTTCAGGATCCATTATTTTAATTAGGATAATATTATGTACAGCTCCAATTCTAGCCATAATTCCAATTTACATGTGTTTTGAAGTTTTTAAAAGTAGTATACCTCATCTAATGAAGTACATGCTTATATAAAAAATGAAGCATAAATTCTAATGAATTGCACAGATGTATTTAAAGAAAATGTAAAAAAAATCATCGAAGCATATACCTCGTTAATGTTAGTATATGCGTCGTTAATTTTCTATCAACTCATATGAGACTAGAAAAAAAACTGTGTAACATCACTCTTTTAATTAATGTAAAGCATAAGAGTTGGTCGTAGGTATAGCTGAGGTGGGTGACTGGCTAGGTCGCCCAGGTCCGATTTCAGTAATGTATGAGTTTGGTCAGATCATCAGTATTGAACTGCACGGCTTATGAATCGAACAACGTAAACATCCTATGAGTTGAAGTGCACAATCAGTTATTGGGTACATGTGTCACTCTCTTATTAGATCTAGTCAAGCCTGAGTTTGGTCTGTACACCGATATAAAACTCTATCGTACCACGTTATTTTCAGTGCTCGACTGCTCGTTCTCAGCCTCTCTGGCTTCCACACGAAATGTGAGAATTTCTTTGTTCAAATTTGACCTCTGGGCAAAAAGTTAAGTTAAGACATTGACAATAAATTGAATATAATTTATTAGTTTTAACATTAAAATCATTTTTTGCATTCTTTCCTGGAAGCAACCATGGTCTTTCTCATTAAAAGAAATATTAAGTCAATGAAACAACAAATTGTAATCAAATCTCCTCAAATGATTTTCTCCAAATATGTCCTACATCATGGGAGTTGCTACTCTATTGGCTAAACGACACCACTTTTTCTTTTTTCTTTTTTGGTGGGTAAACGACACCACTTAATTATTAAAAGAGGAAGAATAATATTAAGAGACCAATGTAAAACGGTGTCAAAATTTCTGAAAGCTGAATGAAATTGAACTTAACAAAGAAAAATCAATTATTGCATTCTTTTCATGATGGAAGCAACCATAGTCTTTTCTCAAAAATATATTTCTATCTTGTATGAAACAACAGAATACATGTAAAGCCAACTTTTGTTGAACAAATCCATAAATTCGCTCTTATCCACATCACCAGCTTAACTTACCAGTCAACTAACTTCTTAATTAATTAGGAGTCATGTCCGCTTGCTTTCAGCTTCTCTATGAATGAATAAAATATCAACTTCTGTTTATCTGACTATAACAAGCAAACTTTGTATAACAATTTATATCAACATCATATCTCAATAACAATCTTTCTGTTCAGATTTTAAAGGTCAGCGACCCATTTTTTGGATGGGTTAGTTTGGTGCCCTAACTAATGCTACCATTTTTAGTTCTTTTACAAATGTTGACTTTAGTCCCCATATATATTAAGTGTGTAGTTATACTTAATCTTTTTTACAGTTTAAAATACAATCCTATATACATATTTAAAAATCCAATGAAACATATACATTCTTAGATGGTTTACATATCATGTCAAATTTTTTCTTATATATATTTACTAAAATGGATTCATTCAACTTGAAATATGGAGCGATACTGCCGATGCACATTTTTATCAAATAGTATACCTTATCAGACGATGTTTATTATTTAAAAAAATAAAAAAAAAACATGTGTGATCTGTGCTTTGGATTGTAAAAATGATTGGGTGTAACATTTTTCATTTATTGAATATTATTCTTTGTTTTATGAGTAGTGTCATTTATCCGATTGAGAACCAACTTGGAAGCAACCATCAAAATTTCCTTCATGAAACTGCTAGAAACAAAAGTTCTATAAAAGAAAAAGAAAAATTGAATTCGAGGTAGTATTTATTTTCACCTCCACTTTTTTTTTTTTGGTCTCTAATAAAGTTTTCCATTCCAATAATTCTTTAAATTAATTTTTTTTATTATTTTAAGGTCCTTTGACTAACTTTACATCAGGAACTTAAAATAGAATCTTGGTTTTATTTTTTTTGTCCTACCTTGAGTATTTTATGTTTTTCGATTATTATTTCATTCTATTTCCTTGGATTTGAATTATTTTCATTCATTTAATTTTCACTACTTTTCTTCAGAAAATATACATTATTTAGGAACCATTTTTTTTTTTTTGACAGTTTCGAATAACATATAACTTGATTATTTTGTGTTGTCTTCTTTTTGTTCTTGGTATGTTTGTCTTCTTTTTCATACAATAGTGAATTTTTTGTATTAAAAGTGCCACAAGGACACAAAATCCATAAATTAAATATTGTTTCACACAGTTACAATACAATATATTCAATGTCTATCATATACTTTTACAATTTACATAGTGTCCTTAATAGTATACCCGATAGTTTAACAATGTATCCAACTCTTATACACCTATGCAACATCAATATGTATATCCAGAGGACCAGAAAACTGAAAGAGTTAAATAGTTTATTTATAAAAACTTCAAATGCACATTTCCTTTTAACAAAGTATCCAGAATTTGAGTAGATTACTTTATATTTATTAAAGCATGATCTCTGCCATGATAATTCACACATATAATTATAAAGATGCGCACCTTGTTTGTATTGTAAGAACAAAATTGTATACTAAAATTGTCAATGAAGTATGTGAAGATGAAAATTGCATAAGCTGAAAATAATCCTTAAATTAAATGGGTACCCATAGACACCTCTAGGGTCAAACACCTCTGAGATCATAAACGGTGTGTCACAATTTTTGATAGGTGAATGAAATTGAACTTTATGTATTACAACAAAGAAAAGTCATTTCTTGCATTCTTTCCATGATGGAAGCAACCATGGTCTTTCTCATGAAAAAAAAAAAATTTCAAGTCAATGAAACAACATATTACAAGTCAAGCCAATTTTTGTTAAGAAAATTCATAATATCATCTTCTCACCCAACAGGTTTGTTGTGCATCTTCACCAGCTTAACTTATACAAGTCAACCAATTATTAATTGAAATTAGGAGTCATATACCCCTTGCTTTTCAGCTTCTCAACCAAAGCTCAGAAAAGGTCAGATTTAATTTTGTTTTTTATATTATTATTTATGAAGTTTTAATATATAAAAAGCAGGCCTTTTTTGTGTAACCTTATGGGGTTAATTTAGCTAACATATGAATCACATGTAAAATTAATAAAGACATGAGTCATCATGAATCCAAAATAGATTGCGGAATAGAATCCTACAAATCCACTCAAATAACTGTAAACACTGTTATCCAATCATGTTTTTTGCAATATTCAAATCCAATAACGTGAAAGGAGGTGTGGCTTATTTAACCATCAGATCATCAACCTAAAGGGTTATATATGTACAAGTAAGCTACGCTTGACATATCTTATCACCCACTTTATAAATAATCTCAACGAACAATTGCCTAAGTCCAAACAAGATAATGGCCTTTTGGTTGGCTGGGTTGGGTTGGTGCCCCCAACTAATTCAACCATTTTGAGTTCCTCCTCAACTCATTTGACTTTGCTCACACAATATTGTTCTTCCTCTCTATATAAGTAAGTGGATTTTATTCAATGGAGAAGAGGCTTGGAAGCCTCCATCCCATGAGCCAACTTTCACCAGAAATTCTGGTTAAAGTACTTCTCAATTTGTTCTTCACACATCTTGTTTTTAAATAGATATCTAATTCAACCTTTCCACAATTGAGGTTCATGGTATTACTTTACAAGGCATTGATACACTCGATAATTACGGCAATCAATTTTTGCAGTTTTAATAAAAATTTGATTTTTATAATTGAATATATATTTGATTAGAAAAAAAATAAGAAAATATGTATTCAATTAATTCGAATGTATATTTTACACACACACACACTTTATTAAACAATTATAGAGATTCAAAACGTGTCGTGACTATAAAAATAACTGCATTAATTGTGACTAACATTTTCTTACACTGTGTATAATGGGCGCATCTATTCTCTACCACCAACAAAACAGGTTCGGTCATGGGCGCATCTATTCCCCAACCGTTTACTCACTCTCACCAACAAAAAAAAAAAAATTAGTGAGGAGAGTAGGGAGAGAGGGAGGAGAGAGGGAGAGAGGAAAAAGGAGAGAAAGGAGGATGGAAGAGGAGGAGGGTGACGGGACAGTGAGGCGGAGGGGTTTGGTGATGGCATGTGAGGCCACGAAGCGGAGGAGGGTGAAGCGATGACCATGGGCCCGCGAGGCAGAGGTGGGCAGAGAGGGAGAGAAAAACAAGGGAGAGAGAGAGTCTTGCCCCGGCATAGTCACCCCACCAACCTACCAACCTCTACACCCCATCCCTGCATCTCTCTCTCACTCACTCCCTCCTCTCTCCCTTTTTCTCTCTCACCCTCTCTTTCTCTCCTCCCCCCCCCCCCTGCCATCCTTTGATCATCGCCTCCTCCGCCCCACCACCCCCTCCGTGGCACATGTCAGTCTCAACATTTTAAGACAAGGAGAATCAAATTTGTAATTTTGTATTGCTCAAAGCCCTAAAATGAAAGAAAATGTTACACTAGTCATTTTTGTATCACTTTTGCGCTTATTCTCCTAACATCTTTTGAATTTTTTAGAAGATATATATTTGTCTAATGAATTATATGCTTTTATAAATATATATATACATACATAAATATTATATATATACATACATAAATATTATATATATATATGGTGAGATGCAACAATACACCTATGCAACCACACCCCTTGTGTGTGGCGTGAATATGGGCCGTACATATTTGATTTGGACGTACGGCTCAGATCAAATATATATTTTTGGTGAACTTTTACTGGATCGTGCCACACGTAAGGGGATGGTTGCATGATACACACACACACACATATATGCAGACCACGTATATACATGATCATTTATCAAGGTATATGTGTAAAGAATGCACATTGTTCAGTGAGGTATATGCTTTAGTAAGCTCATATGCTTTCCTTATCGATACATATACCTCGATAAGTGATGTATATACACGGTTCGCACGGACCGCACAATGTGTGTGTGTGGAGGGAAAAATCTGCACCATATTAAAACACAACATATGTCAGGGCTTAGACGGGTATGGACCGCTATATCTGACATACGAGAGCCCGTGTCTAAATTCGGTATACCACATGGACACTCCCAAGTAGATGGGACACGACCCGATTGAAGATCTGGTCAGGCGGTCTTACACCTCATGGGTGAATGTTATCCCAAGTAGATAAGGCATAACCAGATTAAAGGACTGGTCGGATTGTCTTACACCTCACAGGTAAATGGCTATGTTCACGTCGAATAAGACCATGCATAAACGATCGAGCCAAAACCACGATGAGGACCGAAGAAACGGTCAAACATCCATAATGCCTATAAATGTCAAGTGAGTGATTAAGGCCCATTACTCTTAAAACGTGGGTAATTAAGGGCACGTTCAGCTACAATAAAGCAAGGCGGTTACCACCAAATCGCCCACTAAGCAGTCATTAAGGAAAATAATTACAAGAGCTGGGAAGACAGTGACAACGGCTATCTAAGCCAAGGGACCCTATAAAAAGGGAGGTGATGAACGAGTTAAAGTATCTAACTGTTCATTTACAAACAAGCCACCAAATTAGTGAGTTTAATCTTTGAACTCCCTTACTGATACATCTCTTTGGAGGCCCTTTAGTTGGTACCACACCAGTGTCCCCCTAAATTCTAATTGAGTGCAGGATCTACATCCAACTAGATCTGGATTTAAGAAGGAGGCTCCGACGACCGATTGTTTTAATTGAAGGGGAAAAATACATCTTCAATTACACACACACACATCCGCACATTTCATTTTTGTGGGCGATAGACTTAAGGGTCTATAAAAAAATATAAAACCACTGTCGGTATGTATTGATATGAAAGGGATAAATCTGAGAATTTCAAGTTTGTTTTAAGGAATAATTTAGGTTCAACTATTATATGTTGAAGCATATACTTATTAGTGAAATATAATCTTTAAGAAGAAAAAATAAAGTATATACTCAAAAAGATTTAAATGCGTATATTTTTATATTTTTTCAAAATAGATTATATATACACACATATTATATTAAATTATTTCATATACTGCATTAAGTATAAGAACATCCTTTATATACACACAATGTACGAGAGAGGGTCATTACTTCCACCCCATCGTGTGGGAATCTCACTCCAAAAATTTGATTTTATTAAGGTGGGAAGGAGTACATAGGAAAGAAAAGGAGAGAGGGGTGGGAGGGGGCAGGGAAGTGGCAGGGTCAGAGAAGAAGGGAGAGACAGAGAGAAAGAAATAGAATGAGGGAGGGCGGAGGGTGGAGCTACGCTGGGCTGGGCGATGGATGGGCCCGCCTAGTCGCCCGCCGCCACCCTCCCCTTCAATTATCTCTTTCTTTATCTCTCTTTCTCCCTTTTTCTCTCTGTTTTCCCTGTCTCCTTTCTTTAAGCACTGCCTTCTCGGCTGCCCGCCGTAGTCCCTCCCGAGTCCCGACCGCTCTCTCTTTCTTTTTTTCATTTTCTTTCTCTTTTTTCTTCTAGTCATTCACCCCATGAAGTTTTTTTTAGCATACGATGGCCAATAAATGGGTGGGAGCTATTGTTATACAATAGCTAACGTGTGAGATAAAAAATGATGATATATATAGTACATGTTTATTAAAACTTATAAGCTGCAGATTATAATTTTTAGCTTATAAATAAGCAGTTGTTGCATGTTTGTTTAAACTTATTGAAACTTATTTAAGCTAAAAGCAACTTTAAAAAGTCATAATCTCTAAGTTGGGTTAGGGGTGCTTTTCAGATTATAACTTATGGATTAATTTCTAAAAATATCTGTTTAACATTTAATACCCTTTACTTTATTTAATAAGGACAAATCTTTTCCTCTTTTCTAGATATTCCTTTCATCCACTAAAAATTTGAAATAACTCATATAAGATTTTTTTTTTGAAACTTAACTCATATAAGATTAAAACTTTGGATTGTAATTATTTTTTTCCATAAAATTTATATTATAGCTAGAATATTTTAGTTGTGTTTTTTTTATTAATAGAGATCAAATTCTATGTTTTTGTTTCTCAAGTTTTACTTTTTTAATTAATGTGTGGAATCCAATATTTCATTAAATTTTTTACCTTTTATTTAATGTTGATGGACGATGAGTGAGTCATCATCATTTTATAAGTAAAACCACATTCTTTTATCAAAGAGAAATTAAATTTAACTTATACACATGGAAGGGGTATTTTTAACAATTACACAGTAAAAACTATTTTACAACTTATTCTGACAAATATCCACAATTACTTATTCTCTGCTTTTCAACAGCTACAACAAACATATTAACTACTTATAAAAAAGTTATAATTTATAATCTATAAATTTAAACTACAACAAATATGACCATAGTTTATTTTGATAAACATACTCGGATGGGAATATTACATAACAGGACCCAAAGTCTATTGTTAATATATTTATCACATTCCAACATGAGATGGAAACAGGCTCGAACCCTGAATCTCCCCCCAAGGGAGAGTGCCTCAACCACCCTGGGCCGTGGGTTTGACAAAAAATGATGATGATATAGTTGAATGACAGAACGTGAGGAATTAAAATTTGAATAGCTAGTTTAATTATGAAGACTGAATGTCAGTAGATTGAATTATGAATTAGAAAATAATACTATGTTAAATGAATTTAAAATAAATTACTCAAATCACTCCTTTTTTTCCTTACAATTAATGAGAGTTGACTTGACTTCCTGCGTTGACAAGAGCTCTTCTATTCGAAATATCAACTTCTAGAAAGAGGGGTGGAAAGACTTTAGAATAGGTCAACCACTCTAATCAAAATTCAAAAGAAACATGAACAACTCAAATGTTCATTGAATCATTAAGTTCACACATCAACCCCAAAAAAATAAAAATAAAATAAACATTGCAATCATGAGTAGTTTGTCATGCACGCCAAGTAATGGCCAAATGTTCGTTTTGTTTGTGTGTTTCGAATCCCAAATTAATATGATAAAGTTGGAGATAATAACTCATTTAAAGGTACGTAAGCTTTTATCCCAAGCAATCGATATAGGTGGCATTATCCAATATAAATGATAGTGAAAAGCCAGCAACTTCAAAAGCAAATGGGGTCCCTTCTCACTCTTTACATAAAAAAAATGTGATGCAACAAGCTAGCTAGGTGCGACAATACTAAAAAAAAAAAAAAAAGCTAGCTAGGTGTGACGAACTTGGTGAGGTCAGTATATGAAATTTATACAAACGTGGAAGGCACCAATCCACCTCAAAATCCTTGTGAAACTAACTAAATATAATCTTTTAATTTTGGGTCGATAAAAATCATCACATTGTTTGAATTTGATGATGATGTCATTTCCGTTGTTGTTGATGCTAATAGTACCAATAATTACATTATTTAGTACTATAATTTAGTTATTAACAATAAAATTTACAATTAAAATGTTATGATTTGAGTTTCAGTATTTAGATCATCTCCAAAAGACTCTACATGGCTCATTCCCTAACATAGAGAGCTGAAAATTGAAAAAAGGGGGTCTAAAAGACTCCTTAGAAGACTCTCTATCATATTTTTTTCTCTACAATGCTCCATACATACATAGTGAAAAAACCACACTGCCCTTTCAAGGAAACCCATTTTTTTCAATTGAACTCTCTCTCCCCCATCTCATTTTGCTGTCCCATGGAAACCTAGAAAAAAAGTCAAAACCACTGATAGAGGACCTCCCTTCACCGCTCCTGTCAGAGATCCTGAACCGCCTCTCCTCCTCCACCGACCTCGGCCGGTGCCGCCTCATCTCCCGGACCCTCCGATCCCTAACTCCAACCGTCCGATCGGTGCGCTTCCTCTGCTACCGCGCCCGCTACCTCCATTCCTGAGACCCCTCCACGCGGTCCTCCACTATCCCCTTCAAAATCAGCTGTCGAGACCACCATATCAACCCACTTCGCAGAGGGGTTTCTCAAGCCGGTCTTTGTAGGGGTGGAAGAGCCGTTGCGGGGCGACGGTGGGTTAGAGGAGGAGGACGGGTGGGATGAGGAGGAGGAGAAGGCAGAGGAATTGGGATAAAAAGGTCATTTGGAATGAAAATAAGGTAAGAATGTGAAGACTTTTGGAGTGATAAAAAAAAATGCTCTCTACATGTCATAGGGAGTCCTTTTTTCCCCCACAATGTAAGGAAACAATAGGGAAGCTTTTGGAGATGCTCTTGCAAAACAACAACAACAACACAAACTAACTATAATCTTTTAATTTTGGGCCGATCAAAATCATGACATTAATTGTTTGAATTTGATGATGTTGTTATTCTAGTCTTGATGATGCTAATAACAACAATAATTACAAGATTTAGACCTATAATTCAGTTGTTAACAATAAAATTTACAATTAGGATATTATGATTTGAATTTCAGCATTTACCTAAAAGCGACTGCAAGAACAACTACAACATTTATTAAGGCCTTTCATAAGAAAATAAGATGATCGATACATACAATATTTCATAAGAAAATATTATATTAGAGCTAGGATAGATAGTATGGGACAAGCTAAGGTTCACCCATCTAAGGAACAAATATTGTGTCCATACAATATTTTTGGATCACAGTACAAATTATTAAGGCCTTTGATGCCAACTGTTGTGGAGGTTTGGATTGCAGGACCTATTTTGGGACCATTATAGTTAGTGTCTAAAAGAACCGTCGGTGGCCTACTCTTTACAGTATGTCATAATAGTCTAACCGAAATGGTTTGATTTTTTATAATAATAATAATGTTATAAAAGTGTGCACGCCAGGTAAGATTAGACAACAATATTGTTGTAATGTTGTCCCCACTTGTTTAGTCTACTTTGCATATTATACATATGAGGAGAGGGCATGGTCCACGTGGGAGGCTGTAATGTTATGGTCAGTCAGAACACGAGACGAGTTAGGTCAGCGCGTCCATACGTGTGCAGTAGAATCCACATTACGTCACTCTACTAATATATTAAAAAATTGAAAACATTCATTTCAATTTTTTTCATTTTATCTTCCGGTAATCAAGAGTGTGCTGTGTGATTGACTTGAATATTGTACCAGGGCTCGCAACTTGGCTCTTGTGACTGGTGTTAGTTGAATTGATTTTTGACTGAAGGTCCAAAACAGGAATACGAGGAGAGCTTCAACGAAACCGTCGTAAATGTCTGATGGGCAGACATGCCTATTTTGGGTTGAGTGGAATTAATCGAAATAGTAAATTAGTGTTTGAAATATTGATAATAAATGAGCATTTGTATTTCAGAATTAATTAGTATAAAATGATATATAGATTCTAACAAATCTCTAAAATTAAGTTATTTCAGATTAATCAACCTAAAAGAATATGCATGTGAGAAGGGGCGGAGCTACAGCTCGGCTTGGCCGGGCTGTAACCCTCCCCCCCCCCTCAAATTTTTTTTAAAAAAACTTGGGTAACGGTTGTGATTATTCCCACAATTATTTTTCCATAATTACCCCTAATTACTATCCCTAATCATGGCTGATTATCTTCTATCACACCAACTTGTGCATGACTACACGATTAATTATTGCCTTGTATAGGCTAATTAATCCAACCATTATTTGCCCATTACACACAACCATCACTTATCTTGCATTGAAGAGACGTAACTCAATTTTTATTGATTGCATGGTGAGATACTCGTTTCTTATACAATAATACAATAGATACAAGATGAGAAATGAATTCTCCCCTGCTACCAATTTTGTCATGGTTTTCATATTTCTTGCACATAAATATGGTTTAAAATTTTCAAATATTTGTTAAAATGACTCAATCATTGTATCTTTACTGGCCTAGATATATTGGCATCAATTATATTTTTTTCAATTATGAAACTTGTTAAAACAACACTTCATACTAAGATGAAAGATGATTTTCTTGTAGATTCTATGATTGTTTACATTAAAATTTTTGTTGTTAATCATATCGACTTAGATTCGATAATAGATGATTTATATTCTCTAAAGGATCGTAAACACAGCTTCAATAACATATTTTCTGGAGAAAAAAAAAACTTAATCTTTTGCCTATTTTTTTATTTTTGCATGTCTATAACAAAATTTACTAAAAATGAATTATAAACTCATTTGGTTTTTATAAAATTTAAATTGTTTATTGGATTTCGAGTTCATGTCACCCCCCCTAATATAAAATCCTGCTTCCGCCCTTGCATGTGAGTCTACTTTCAAATCACATGTCATCACATTTAATCGATCAACTGTTATCATTTTTCACCTTTTATAAATTCTTTATCTACACCTTATTCACATTTTACCCAAACAACAAAAACTTTATTATTATGTTTTTCAACAAGAATAATTCAAAATACAATCAAATAAAAAATCGCGTTACCTTTATTTATACTAGAATAGTCATAAACTTCATAATAACTTCTCTATCAAAACAGAGGTGAAAGTAAGAGTAATTCACCGCTAATATTGTAATTGATAGATGTTAGAGAATAAGACCAAGACTTCAATAGAACAACCCTTCGAGTCGCATTACTATGTCGCTTTCCTTAAGACAATATTTGCCCCCACCAAAAGTGTACACTGGGTACAACAAATCTGTCTGTAAGATAACTCAAAGATAGTAATTCCACTAGCGTCTACACTGACGAGAGTGGACAGAATACTGATGAGGAACCCAAGTGGACCAAGATCCTAATATTAGATTATGCAAAAACCTAATACTAGAACAAAGTTTAAGGAAAAAGAGAAAGCCTTTGATAATTTCAAAGTGGTTTGAATGGTTGAAATTCATGCCTATTAAACATTAGAATACCCTTTGAAGGCATCTCATGAGACTTAACCACATCCAATTTGAACCGTTGAATTTTCAGTTACAAGATCGACGGTCCAGATCTATCACCATATGATGCAATCTTTTTAATGGCACCCCACAGTGTGCATAACACCACACCACTTATAAAGTAAACAATACTTTATAACCATTGCACTTTATATAATGCACAAGAATTTTCTTTTTATCTGATGTGGAACTAAAACCCAACGCACAAACTTACAAACATAAAACTCAAACTTACTAGACATATAAAAATACATTTTGAAAAACTACTAACAACATAGAATAATAAGTTCTCCCCACGAATTGAATTAGTAGTTAAAGGGGAAAGCAAGACATGCACTTGTGACCAACCAAAATAAAATTAACAACAATCCCCCTCCCAACAATATCTATGAAAAAAAAACGTGTTTTATAATAAGTGACACAAAATAAAACGCATGGCTCAACGACAATAACAGGTAAGATTGCTCATTTTATAACGTTACACCAAAAAATTTGAGATGGCCAGGCCCCATTTTATAAATGTAACAACACATCTCACAATGAAAACGTGTTTCATGTCAAGCAGAGGAGACAACATGCGTCAACAACCACACCCGCCTATATTGTCACATGTCGCACGAAACTAATTGTTATTTCAGGTCCATAATCTTTCTCGTATACCAACAAAATATGTTCCACGCAGTCTTACAAAATATAATGTTAAATGCAATTTTTTTTTTCAATATTATGTCTTATTATATATTTTTTTATAAAATGTGAAATATATGTTCTAATTAAGTGATTATATGGACTCATTCATACAAGACGTCAAAAAATTCTAATGAGATATATACTTTATTAGCAGCTTGCACTCACATTAACAAAGTATGAGAATGAAAAAATAAATAAAAAAAAATGAGACTACGTGTAATAACGTTCTAAAGAAAGAAAATGATACATAGAATCATGTGTGCAACATTGTTTGTAACTCTCAACTGTTTGAATTTTTCTTAAAGTGTATATTCACTTCATATAATACATTATATTATGAAGAGTGAAGTATATACCTAGATAAAACATTACATATGTTTTCTTGAAAAATTAAAATTTTAATTTATTTTATGTCCTACACTAGGGCAGTATATATAGGCTGCTAGAATACCATCTATTTATTTTAAACATAACGACGAAGCTGCAAACATGATTTAGCCTGTCATCATCACTCTAACAATGAAGTAATTAACACGCAGACATCCAACCACAAAATACACATGTGAAATGTTCATCCTGTTTAAAATTCCATAAAGATTTTGTCATTTTGATGAGGAGTGTTACATGTGCCATAACATGAGAGAGAGAGAGGGAGAGAGGGTAGGTTATGCGGAAGTTTAATGAAGAAAAAGACAGGAAGGCCAATGACTTCATTTCTCTGGAAGATAAAAACGTGTTACCAAGCAAAAGAAAAGTGTTTTGATTGCCACGAAATGAAAGGATATCCAGGGGTGATTTTGTTGCTTTTAATTTAAAACTTGTGTTAGCTAAATCTAGAATTAATTAAAGGTTGAATTTTTTAACTTAAAATGATAGCAACTCTCAATTCAATATTTGAAGATTATCTCATCAAATTTTAGAATGACAAACTACCACAGATCCACCTGTCTTTTTGTATGTACAGGTGGAATATCACTTTTGGCTTTTAAAGTAGAGGGCATGGACAAGTGGGGGGAGTTTGATGGTTGGTTGCAACCTCTCTTCTTACTCTTACTCTTTCTTATATATTATCATAACATTCAATTATTATATACTCAATTCAGTTAACGAACTCCTTTCAGTGCAATGATCTCTAGCACTCATACTTTGGATTTTTAAAAAAAAATTATTTGAGTTGGGGTGGTTGAAAACTGGGTCACGAATTAAAGTAGAGATATTATACAGGTAAAAAACACACGTACCCTCCACCACCACCAAAAAAAAAAAAAAAAAAAGACCAGTTACAAGAGTAGATATTTATGTGATTCCACAAAAGATTTTTTACAAAGAGTAAAATTTGTTTTTTATTATTATCATTATTGTACAGGGGGTTCACTCTCGCTCTCAATACCCTAGGATTGGTAGCGGTAACATGATTGCAAAATTGATTTTTTGCAATCTCTAGGTTTAAAACTGATTCTGCAGATAGTTGTCTTCCCCCAACTTTCTTAAATCGTAGTTTTTGCACACTATTTGCCTAAAATTTGTTTGTAGGAAGCTGCGATTACAAAACTATTTGGTTGCACGATTGTAAAACCAGCTTCCTGCAATCACAAACGCTACGCAATCGCACAACCAAACACCGTTAAAAAAATTTATATCAAATAGATGATCATAATTTCTTTATATAACACGAATTTATAGAAGTGATCTTATACACGACATTACACGTACACAAGCAAAATTTAAGTGTGTAAAGCCTTCCTAATTACTACATTTCTTCTTTGATGTCCAAATGTTGGAATGCAAGACATAAATTTAATAAGGATTTTAGTGATTAAGTTCATTTAAAATCCAAACTAATTAGGGTGCATTTGGAATTAATGAAGGGTTTCTTTATTCAGTCTTGCCCAGACATGATGGAATAAGTAATGAATTTAAATGTTCAGTTCAGGTTTCAATATGGATGGAATTTTTAGATTGTATTTTCATTTAAATGTATATAGTTTAATGAATGTATAATTATTGTTAAAAAAGGACTAAAAGTCAGGTTGTATAAAAGAAAAGGCTTTTCAATATGTGAGAAGAAATTTAATTTCAAATCATTTAATTCTTTTTTAATATAAAATCGATCACAAATTAATAGTTTTATATCTTTATTCTCTCATTTTTGTCTTGAAATCTATATAACCCCTTTAAAACGAATACATAAATACAAATAGCCCCCTAAGTAATATTTTCATTCATAAATGATGAATATTTTATGAATTTTCTGTTTAATTAACCGTGACTCAAAACACAGTGTATCTTATCCTCTATAAATGATGATTTTAACCCTCTGGATAAGTTTTTATAATCTATTCAAAATGGTGAAATCATCATTTATATAAGGATTTTTGCATTTTTAACACATTAATTGTATATGGTTTTTAGTATATTATGTTTTCAGTCAGGGTTAACTAAACGGAATATTTGTATAATATTTTTTATTTATCAACGGACGTTTAACTCAAGGAGTTATTTAAATTTATATAAATATTTTCAATAGATTATATGGACTTCAAGCAATTTACATGGGGTTATTTGTATTTTTCCCTTACATTAATGGCTAAACCATAATATGACCTGAGCTTGATCGGACATAGATCAAACTTAAACTTGAACAAACCCAATGGATTGGGTTCAGATTGATCACTTTCACTTTGGATTAGTCTCTGGAATGGGTTTGAGTTAAGCAACAATATGATCCAACACACCTGAGTTGCATTTCTACTGCACACGCAATTTATTTGTATATATATTGTGCACATCTTCGTGATCATGGTCGGCCGTGACTATAAGTCGAGTAGGCGATCGGCCCTCTGTCCAAAGAGGGTCCCAAAATCCAAGAAATATTTTTATGTCAAGCTTTTGATATTAATTTTTTTTTATATATAACTTGAATGTCTTCCTATTTATTTTAAATTTTAAATTTATAAGTTTTCTTTGAAAATGTAATCCTTATTGACATGCAAAATATTTATTTTGATTTTTAAAAATCTCATCCGTATCTTTTTTAAATTTGTTATATTTTTAATCTATCCCTATTTTATTGAAATTTATTTATTTTATATAGAGAAAATAATCTTATTTTTGTGATTTTTATTTCTTTTTAAAAGAAAAACTCAATAATGTTTTTCTTACATTTTTTTTTAATTGTTATTATCATTTTTGTTTAGTCTTTATTTTTTATTACTAATATGGTTATAAAAAATTTCACTCAAAGTTTTTAATATATATATATATGACTCCATTTTATGAGTTAGCTTAGGACGCTATCTATTTTTCTCATCTCAGTGCCGGCTGTGTTTTGGATCAGCAGAAGTGTTTAAGAGCAGAAAACTTTTTTAATTAAAGAAGTAAAATATTACACTACTGGTTGTTCCAGAAACAGGCTTTTGGTGTAAATGCGACCAAAAAAGGGAATGAAGAATATGCTCAAAGGTGGCTTCAACCCAGCACATTCTTGACCTAGGAAAAGTTCTCAATGACATGACAAATATCAAGTCCAATTGGTGCATTCAATTCATTTGCAAATAAATATCCTCCACTGATCAAACTGGAGAGATGGGGATGATATTGTTGCCGTTATTTTGCTGATTTCGTTACCATTATTTTAATATAACTCTAAGTAATATATTAACAATATTAGATTTTATAAATTGAGGTTTCATTAAGTCACTAAACATCTCACCTCTCTCTCAAAGGGATCAGGAGATCAAATTCTCATAAACACCATTATATAAAAATCATCCTCGTGTCTACGGATAAAAGGAAGAAGAGTGTGGTCTATGGCCATATCAGCATTCCTTTAGCTATAGCCTTTTAATTTATAATCATAAATGAAATAAATAAACATATGAATAAAAAAAATATGTCACTGTAAGAAATATTCTTATAAATGAAGAAAAAAAATATAAAGAAAATGTTCTACATGTAGTTCTTATTTTGTTTGCTTTCAAAATGCAATTTTTATTTACCGGCTCTTGTTTAGTCAAACAACTCTAGCAAGATATATGGTTAATTAAACCAAGTATGTGACTTTTCAATAACTTAAATAAGTGATCAGTTCTATAGTTTATTGAAATATATTTTTTATTTTTATGAAATCACATATTCCATATATTCCATTATATGAAATATTAAAAATAAGCAAAAAAATCCATATAACCCCCTGTTAATGTGACTTAAAACACCTATAATATATTAAAAACCACTTACAATGTGTTAAAAAAAAATCATCTGTAAATGATAATTTTATCAATCTGAATAAGTTTTATAATCTATTTGAAATGACAAAATCATCATTTGTAGAAGGTTTCTACATTTTTAACACATTGTATAGGAGTTTTTTAGTATATTGTATTTTTCAACCAAGGTTAATCAAATGGAATATTCTATGAATATTTATCATCTGTGAAATAAAAATTTAAGTTAATGAACTATTTAGATTTACATAGGTGTTTTAAGGAATTATAAAAATTTAAAAAAAAATAAGTGGCTTATATGGATTTTGAGTAGTCTTAAGATAGAGGGGGTTATTTGAATATTTCGCTAAATAATAAAAAAAAAAAACGAGGAAATAAACGTGCGACTGCTTGCGATATTGCCCCTCTACATTCCGAGGAAAACAAAAACGTGGTGGGTAGCTGAGTGAGACCGGTTCCTGATTGCTATGTTTGTTGATTAGATCATTAGAAACAAAAGATCTAGCAATATCTTAAAAATATCCATTTCCGTCCACGATCGTTTTAAAAAGATATACATTCATATGAAAACATATTACACTCATTTCCGTTTTCAGCTTCAAACGCATTTCCCATCTTTTTTATATCTTTAAAAATAATATATATGTCATCGGAGGTTTGTAATTTTTATAAAAACAAATGTATATACACTAATAAATTTAATGACTCATTTATATAATGTATAACAAATTTTTAAAATAATATAATAATACAGGTGGCTAATGAGACATAAAAATATATTAATTGAATGCATATTTCTTATACAATTTTTTAAATCACAAATCAATTATATACCACTTAATCATTTCAATTATCCGGATAAAAAAATGTATATGATATTAAAAAATCTGGAGTATCTGATTTTAATGTGTTCGATTTAAAAAAAATCTCAATCTGACATACATTATAAAATTATATATTTTTTTATTACATATTATTTATATTTATCATCAATCACAAAAATAGTATATTATATATCAATTAATTATTCAAATTATAAATTTTACATGATATTAAGGGAGTCAAAAAGGCCTCGCCCAAAGATCCAAACACAAAACCAAGAACAAAGACCAGACCAGACCAACCAACCAAAGCCAAGGCAACCGCCGTCCAGGCGGGGCGGCAGAGACCTTTCAAAATCCGCGACCAGCTCGTTCACTCGCCACGTGGAGCTCTTCCAATACTGGGCTCGTCAAACCCCCACATCCCACCATTTCAAATCCCATCTAATCACGTAAATATATATAAATAATTAAATAATATTATAAACATGCCCCCCCTTGACAGATCAGCAACCCCGTCCGCCTCACTCTATATAAGACCCCCCCAAACCAAACCAGAAAAACCAGACCATCTCAAATTCAAACACAAAACGAAATGGACCACGCGAACGGCACGTGCGAATGGACCCGCGGCAGGACCCTCGGTCGAGGCTCCTCCGCCGTCGTCTCCCTCGCCTCCGACCGCCGCACCGGCTCCCTCTTCGCCGTCAAGTCCGCCGACCTCCCCCGCTCCGGCCACCTCCAGAGGGAGTTTCATATCCTCTCCTCCGTCTCCTGTCCGCGCGTCGTCTCCTGCCTCGGCGAGGAGGTCACCTTCGACGCCGGAGGCGCCCCGATCTACAACCTGTTCATGGAGTACGTCCCCCGCGGCACGATCTCCGACGAGATCCGACGCCGCGGCGGCCACCTCGACGAGCGCGACATCCGCCGCCACGTCTCCGACGTTCTGCGGGGACTCGATCACCTCCACGCCTCGGGAATCGTGCACTGCGACATCAAAGGAGCGAATCTCCTCCTGGAGGAGGAGGAGGACGGCAGAGGTGTATTCGCCGCCAAGATCGCCGATCTCGGATGCGCGCGATTGGTGGATGACGACGAATTCCGTCCGATCTCCGGGACGCCGGCGTACATGGCTCCGGAGGTCGCCAGAGGGGAGGAGCAGGGCCCGCCGGCGGACGTGTGGGCGCTCGGATGCACGATCGTCGAGATGACCACCGGAAGGCCGCCGTGGACCGACGCGTTGGACGCCGTGTCGGCGATCTTCCGGATAGGATTCTCGGAGGAGGTGCCGGAGATCCCCGCAGAGATATCCGAGGAGGGGAAGGACTTTCTGAGGAGGTGCCTTGAGAGGGATCCGAAGAAGAGGTGGACGGCGGAGCAGCTTATGAAGCACGCTTTCGTGAATGACAAAATCATCTATGATCGAATTCCGAAGATCGATGAGTCTCCAAAGTGCGTACTGGAGAGGGATTTCTGGGACGCGGTGGAGGACGAAGAGGAAGAGACGAGCACGAGCGGTGGCGATTGTTCGAGTTCACCCACCGATAGGATCGGACAATTGTGCGTAGGTGGTCCGCGGCCCTCAATGGATGATGAGGATTGGATCACGGTGAGATCGGTGGAAAATGATGAAGGGGAACAATTAATTAAGGGTGAGGATGGTGTTTTGAGTCTTACAAATGATGATGAGAATACAGTGTTGTTAGATGGTGAGTGTGTTTTAGTAGGGGAGAGTGTGAATTGGTGGTGTTGGTGTTCAGAAGAGGGAATTTGTACTGGTTGTGCTGAATTGAAACACAATTTGTGTTTCAGTCTGTGCTGCTGTATTTGCTCTGTTTCTCTGGTTTGCAGAGATCATATATCATTGGAAACTTCTTTGTTTTTACAGCATATGATTGGATTTGTCAATGTTCCAGCAGGTCCTATGTTTGGCATGCATAGATGTTCCTTCGGGTCAATAAAAAAAATGTCATAAAATGCTCAACTTGCACAGTTTTCAGATCCATTAATTTGGTTAAAGTCTAGAATGTCTTGGGTACAAAAAATACCTAAACATGTGTTTCGACAAGTTATTCTTGTATTGGATGGAATATGCCTATATTATATAGATCCAGCAATGCTTTGAGATCTGTTTTAAGAAGGCAAGCAAAATAAATAAATAAATAAATAAAAACATAGAAAATGACTTAATTGTCTCTTTTAACAGAGAATATAAGATTTTCTGAAAACACCACTTGGAACAGAAGGGTTTGGGGGGAGGCATGGTTCCCAATCACGTTTCCAGCCAGAGAAGAAAAAAAAAAAGATTTTTTTGCGTACATACCCCTCTTAAATTCTGTTATTGCATAAATACTCCTCTTGTATCCACGATTATAAAAATATTCCTTTTATATTTGAAAGTCGTGCATCTGTTGTTAGATGTCGTGATGTTTGGGTAGGAGAGTGTCGTTAGTCATCGTTATGTCCCTGTAAATTGTCTGAAATACCCTTGCTCAAAAAACACATAACTTTCATCTCCTCCTTCCAAATTTCCTCTTCTCCCTTTTTTCGTCATCCGAACTTCTCTCTTTCTTCCTCACCCTCTTTTTTTCTTTCTCACATATTCTTAATTTCTTGTTTTCTTTTTCATTGATTGGCAAATTTGCTACTGGTGCTACTTCTCATCGAATATGCCAGTTTTCAAAAGGGATGGTGGATTGATTGATTAGGGTCTTGATATTGGGGAGGATTGATTTGTGTTTTCAAAAGGGTGAGCTAGGGTTTCCATGGGGGAATAAAAAGAAGAAATGAAAGAGAGGGACGAACACACACACGGGTTGATTAGGGTTCAAGTTTAAGTGGGGGTAATCTAGTAGTTTCATTGTGCTGGGTTAGGAAACTGACCACGGTCTAATCTGGGTAGTGAACAGTGACTAAATGAGGGGTACAATTGCACGACTTTCAAATATAAGAGCGGTATTTTTTCAATTGCAAATATAGGAGGGGTATTTTTTTAATAACAAAATTTAAGTGGAGGAAATAAGACAAAAAAATTAAAAAAAAAACAGACCAACCAGCATTGACTTATCGATTCGCAATTGAATACGAGAGGCCAATTTAAGAATTTCCCTTGGATGTGTGTTTGGTTCCGTTACCAATTCAACCATTTTGAACTCCCACCACTGGTCCCATAATATTTTTATTATCATTATTTTATTTTTTATTTTTTTGAGGATGGGTGTCTCAATGTTTTGATCCTTAGACATTCTTTACGGAGAGGGAGTGTCAGCCTATTTTTTCAAAACTAGATTCACAGTTTATGTAAGTCGTATCATGTATTCAGTGGTCGGAGAAGTGACTTGGAAGCCCCGATCACATGATCCGACAATTTTCACCATAAATTCATATTAACTTCTCAATTTGTTCTTCACACGACTTGAGATACATTCCTGTGTATAGCCCCGTCAACATTCTACACCTGTTTATATTTTTAAAATGCAATATATATATCTTTTATAATGAAATATATTTTATTTTTTAAAAGATTAAAGATATACTCTAATAAATTGTATTAACAATTTTAAGAAATGTGAAAAAATTATAACGAGGTTTATAAGTTGTTAGACAGCTATTGAGGTATTATATAAAACTACAAACAGGACTATAATGGAATTTGTGTGTAACGACATCACAAAAGTAAGTGTAGGAACAAACAATTTTTTTTCTTTTTTTGAAAATGTAAAGTTCATGTATTGAAAGATTTGAATCTCATATATGAAAATGTGAATGCAACAAGCCAACTAGCTGTAAAGAATTGGGTGAGGTTGGCATAAAATTTATACAAACGTGCAAGGTATATATCCAGCCACCTAAAATCCAAGTGAAACGGACTAATGTATCTTTTTAATCTTAATTGAAACCATAAAAATCATGACCACCACCTATATCTTGAGCTGGCTTTAACAACCATATAAATCCAGACACCTAGCCATCTTTTAATCTTAATTGTTTTCATATTCATTCATATAATTTTATTAGATTACAAACTTGTTTGCAACTTCATATATTGTGAAAACACAATATATACTATGTTATTATAATTGTATGAGTTCCTTCACATATGATACTTTAGTTTCTTTTATCATTTCAACCAAAAATTACACTAACATATATCTCAGTGTATTCAATTTGTATAATAATACATATTTCAATCGATGAAAGTACATATTTTTCTTTGTCCTGTTTAGTGTTTTGGAACCACCAAATGTGTATACTAGCGGTCAGTGGCCATTCTATTTTCACAGCATGTCATAACAGATTAACAGCATAACTGATATTTTGAATGTTAAAAATGTGAATGGCAAGTAACATTAAGACCATGTTTTTGGCCCCACTTGACCTCGTAGTCAACCACGTGGGAGGTTAAGAGAAGGACAACATTGAGAAGAGTTAGGTCAGCTAGTCCATACGTATACTTCATTGCGTCATATGGTGACGGAATGTCTAACTCGTCAAATATTTAATATATTGGTAGATTTTTATTTTCAAATCTTTATTTCTGGTATAATTCATTTAATTTAAAAGTGTGCTTTGACTTGATTTAATCAGGTTTTGAATTAACTGTGGCTCAACTCATTTGCTGAACCAATTAATTATGGAAATGAAGGTGCAGAATAAAATGTTTTGATTTTGTAAAATTAATAAATATCATATTTTTTAATAAAGTATGAATGTTTATCTAATGTAATAATATTAACTATGTATATATTTTGTCGAAACATTTTATCGAAACGATTATGCATATGATTCCTTAACAAAAATTTAACCGACAACAAACCTATTCATTTTCGGCTGAGGAACTGCATGTCATGTTCGTGATTTTAAAAAATTATATGTAGGGTTTTTTATTTTTAAGTCCTCATAAACTATATGATTTAATTATCGATCTCTCACTTCTTCATATTTAAATTTAAGTCTCCAGATTTAAAGCATATGTTCATTTTAGTTCCTCCCAAAGACTAAAAAAAAAATTAAATAATTTAGTAATAGGTCCCTCCTAGGAAGTAATGAGAAACATACCCTTTAAATATAGGAACTTAAACCTAAATATGAAGAAGTAAGGGATTGATCACTAAATCATATAGTTTACGGGGACTAAAAAATAAAAAAACCCTTTTCTTTATTTGATGACTAAATAAAACATTTATTTTAGATGATTATATATTTGGCTGGTCACATTTGTTATTGTTCTTCTTTTATTGAAAAAATTTATTGGGTTTTTTTATTTTTAAGTCCCCATAAACTACATGATTTAGTTATTGAGCCCTCACTTCTTCATATTTCAGTTTAAGTTCCCAGATTTATAGGATATGTTTATTTTAGTCCCTCCTAGTGACTAAAAACAAAACCAAATAATTTAGTGATAGGTTCCTCCAAGGACTAATAAGAAACATATCATTTAAATCTAGGGACTAAAACTGAAATATGAAGAAGTGAGGGATCAATCACTAAATCATATAGTTTACAAGGATTAAAAAATAAAAAAACTCAATTCCATTTATTTTACCCTCATCCTACATAGGACTATTTGTAATATATTGAAATAAATTCAAATGATAAAAAAACAATAAAGAATAGAGGTGCATATAACATATTAAAAATAAAAGATTAAATAAAAAAAAAGAATAAAAATAAAATATCTTATATACCGCACAAAAAATATCTTCACATAAGAACCACTGAGTCAAGTATCACAATCATATGATATATGAGATAAGAATAAAAATAAAAGGAGATGTACATTTTTACATTTTCTAATGAAACTTTTGTGGAATAAGAGGAAAAAATTTGGTTATGGGAGGGGAAAATTAAATATGGGAGGGAAGAAAAAAAAATATGGTGAATTTATTTAAGGTATTGTTGTTATTTTTAAAAAATCTTTCAATTTATTGATTTTTATCATAATTAAATTTTTTGGGTTGCTTAAAACGTTAGCAATAAATGCGAGTTAACAAATGCCCTAATAACACTCATTAAAAAAACCTAATGTTGTGATTCAAAATAGAGGAAGGACTCACTACTAAAATGATTTTTTTATAAAAAAGGTAGATGCTTGCTACCCGATTTCATTGCTGGAAATGGAATTACAAACTCCAAATTGAGGGAGAATAGATGACATAAAACGAAGTAAAGAAAAATATAACCAATGCCGGACTTGGTTAGAAAAGATATCTAAACCGGAACCGGCGCGTGTGTGACTCCGCGCTCACCCCACGGTTCAGAGCGCCCCTTCCCCGAATTGGACCTCTTTCGCCTTGGCAATAAACCGTCCCTAATCCCGCACGCACCCAGCAAACATGTCCCACATGTTCTTCTGGTACACCCGCATCCCGTTGAACACAGAGTCGTTTCTCGTCCTCCATATCGTCCACGCCCCGCCGGGACTATTGATTGTGAAATCACTGCGGCCAACCTGTTCTCCTCATCTCTCTTCATCGCTTTCCCTGTCGCCCATAGCTGATCGAGTGATTGAAAGTCGGTCCGCAGCCCAGTCTGCCTGCCCACTTGATCCCAAAAATCCCGTGCAACCTGGCACTAGCAGAACAGGTGAGTGACTGTCTCCGGGGCTGCCATGCATAGAGCGCAGTCGGTCGCGTCCGCGGGAGCCCAGCGGGACCTATACACCTTCGTTATTATCCGTTCTAGATACAGGAACCACAAGAAAACCTTGACCTTCGCGGGAATCCTAGGTCTCCACGTCTGTTGAAACTTCTCATATGTGCGAACACCCCCCGATTGCTCTGCCTTCCACCACGAGTATGCACTCTTTACGGAATAGACACATGATGTTCTTGGTATCCACCGAAAAGTGTCCACCTCTTCCGCCCGTAAGTTGAACGCCTCGAGCTGTGACAGTAGGGTCGTGAGTTGTCGGGTCTCATTCGCACTGAGCCTCGCATGCGCGAGCTCAGTCACCCATGCCCCGTCTTCCGGTGTGTAAAAATCCGCCACCTGACCTTCCTTTCTGGTCGCCAAGTGGTATATATCCGACGCAAGGTCGCGCAGCCTCTCCGCACCACTCCATCGATCCATCCAGAAATGTACCGCTTCCCCATTGCCTATAGTCCACGCAATCACCAACTACATCGCCTCCTGCTCCGCAAACAGACCCTTGCTTGTCTGCGACGCCTGCGCGTTTAAGGCTAGCTATCGTTTCGCACCTATTCCGCCGCCCCCGTGCCGGTCCTTGATCAGCTGGCACCATAGCTCCTTGCATTTGTTGAACCACCTCCACTTCCATTTTGACAGCAATGCTCGGTTCATAACACCCAGATCCAGCACCCCCATCCCTTCCTCCTTTTTGGGCAAACATACTGTCACCCAATCCACCATGTGTGGCGCCCTTCTAGTCTCATCGCCCCCTTGCCACAAGAATCTCCTCCGGATGCGGTCCACCCTTTTCAACACCCCTGCTGGAATGCGAAACACCAAAAGATAAAATATTGGCAGGTTAGACAAAACCGCTTGTGGCAGTGTCAATCTCCCCCCCCCCCCAACTTAGCAACTTTCCTTTCCACCCCGCCAAAACGTCGTTCGAATATGTCAATAAGTGGATCCCAATGTTCCTTTCTCATACGCCCCTTAAGCAAAGGCAGTCCCAAGTGTTTGGTTGGGAACGCCCTGGTCAAGCATCCCATCCATGCAGCTAGCACCTCCTCCTCCTCATTTGACGTGTGGATCCCAAGCATGGTGCTCTTTTGCTGATTGATTGTGAGACCCGTCAGTAGGCCAAAACAGAAGACGATGAACCGGAATCCCCTCACACTTCCACCCGGCGCTGCACTCAGCAGGATAGTGTCGTCGGTGTATTGCAGCACGGTCACCTTTCTTCTCGTTGTAGCATTCGCCAAACCCTCAATCTAGCCTGCCTCCTCCGCCTTTTCGCAAAGTCTACGCAACACGTTCGCCACTAGTATGAACAGAATAGGTGACAGGGGATCTCCCTGGCGCAGCCCCCTATTGAGAGGAAAGAACCCCATCACCTCCCCATTCACTACCATCGATGTGCGTGCTGTGTTAATGCACTGCCGCAGCATTCTAAGCCACCGTGCTTGGAACCCGTGTTGCGCCATCAGATTCAAAAGGAAGTCGCGATCCACGCTGTCATACGCCTTCGCAAAGTCGAGCTCGAATAACACACCTTTCCTTTTGTCTTTGTGTAAGGAGGACACTAGTTCTTGGGCCGCAACGAAACCATCCTGCAACAACCGGCCTGGTAAGAAAGCCGACTACGAGTCGGCCACCAATTCCCCACACACCTCCTTCAAGCGGGCAGCCATCACCTTAGCCACCAACATATAAGCCCCGTTCACCAAACATATCGGCCTATACTCTTCCACCCGCATGGCCCCTTCCTTCTTGGGAATCAGAACGAAGTTAGACGCGTTCAGGCATCCTACACTTTGAGTCCCCGCATGGAATTCGGTAAACATCACCACCAAATCCTCTTTGACGATGCCCCAATATCTTTGAAAGAAGCTCAAGCTGAACCCGTCTGGCCCTGGAGCTTTATCCCCCTCTGCTTTTGCCAGTGCCCGATGGATCTCTATTTCTAAAAACGGAGCCTCCAGATACTCGCATTGCGCCGCACTCAGTTTTGGCAGCTCCCTGTCCTCCCAAGCTGGCTTCCACCCCCTCCTCTTTGTGAAAGCTTGTTGAAAGTGTTCCACCAGCTTTGCTTTGATGTCCTCTAGTGATTCCCAAACCTCATCACCTATCCTTAGTTGCTGAATACGATTTGCACGTCGTCTCTGACTAGCTGCCCAGTGGAAAAACTTAGTATTGTTATACCCCGCATCCAGCCATAGGGCCTTTGACTTCTGTCTCCATTCAATTTCTTTGAGTTTGAGAATCTCTGCTAACTCGCCCTTGGCTCGCCCCCTTGGCGCCTCCGCATCTATGTCATCCCCTTCCTCCGCCAGATCCACTTCTAAAATGAGGCGCAATAGTTCTTGTTTCTTGGCTGCTCTCGCAGCGCTCACAGTCTTGCTCCACTGTCGCAAGATGCGCTTCAGACGGCGCAACTTGAAGGCCACCCGCCGCGCTTCCCGTAACCCGCCCGCGCTCGCATTCCACGAGTTCCTGATGAGTTCCTCAGTTCCCTCAACCTCACACCACCACGTCGCAAACCAGAAGGGACTCGGGTGGGCATTTGGTGTACCTGCACTCAGCAAGAGAGGTATGTGGTTGGAGATAGCCCTTGGGAGTCCCTGCATGAAGCAGTACGAGTATGCGCACTCCCACTCTTCGTCCACTAGAATTCGGTCCAGCCTTGCGAGGGAAGGCACCTCGCGCATGTTACTCCATGTGAACACATGATTGGAGATCGGGAGGTCAATGAGCCCTTCCTCCCTGAATTGCCATACAATCAAACATTGTTTAACTATCTTTGTGTACCCTAATAAGCGTGAGCACACACGTGTCATATTTGATAATCACATGCACATAATCAATTGTACAACAGGAGAGCTTCATCGATCGGTTGGTTCCAAATTAATGTACATCAAAAGATTTGAGAGGGTCGGAAGTCGAAACCCATATCGCATTGAAAACGTGTTTCATGCTTTAATGAATGGAGAGTGACTCGAAATATGTTTGTTTTTTAAAACAAATGTTACACAGACAGTGCATATATTTTAATTTTTTTTAAAATAATATATAAACGTTATGTATTGAATTATATGTTTTTATGAAAGATTTGTATGCATTCATGATAAATTCAATGACCCTACTTGAAAAAATATAAATTTTTTTTAGTAAGTTATATATCATGTCTATTGAGGTACTATACGCGGGTTGTCTAATGGACTGTGTGCAATAATGCCAGAAAAAAACTCTCCTACTATCCAATACTCACCAATGGTTAAAGAGGGGAGGGGAGGGGAGGGGAGGGGGTGTGTTTCCGATACAACTCTTTAAAAATTTATGAAAATCAGAAAATGTCTCTCTAAAATAAACAAATCCCCTTAGATCTTCTAACCATTGGAGGCTTCTCAGTGGAGGGGTGATAAGGGTGTTCTCCATATTTCAGTAATTGAATGGCATTTTATTGATTTTACATAAAAAGAAAAAAATTTCATAAGTTTTCAGTGAATTATATCAATATTTTTCAAGAAAGAAAGTAATTTTAAAATGGTATTACAATAATTTATCATGTATGATTAGAGTCAATCCCAGACCTGGTTAGTTTAATTCAGTTATAGTAAGGAACATGATTAGATTTATTGATTTTATATAGACATTTTCTGATTTTTCATAAGTTTTTAAGGAGTCATATCGATTTTTCCCAAACATATGTCACATGTTAGTGAAATGAGTAAGGAGTTATAGTAAGGCTGCATACAAAGTGTGTGTGTAATAGCACCAATACAAAAGGGGAAGATGCTCATGTGTATCTAATAGTTAATATAGCCGTTCAACTAGAATTGATGAAAAACATTTTTCAGAATCTGAATTGGAATTTGAACATCAAATGCATGATAATCACCTTAATTATTTTGGCTTCTCCCAACAGGCCTTTTCTTTCTAGTTTCTACAGTCTATCTTATGCGCATTACATGCCAAAAAGGGATTCAACTTGGCAGAGAGGTTATGCGGACGTATAAATATGTTCTGCTTACAACTAAATGAAGGAATATCCATGGCTGATTTTGTTGTTTTTTATATAAAATGTATGTTAGTTTAATCTTTAATTAAAGGTTGAAAACTCATATTTGAAGCTTATCTCAAATTTTAGAGTAACAGCCCACCCCTATCCGTTGTGTTTTTGTATGTAGAGGTATGAGTGTATGACATCACTTTTGGTTTTAAAGCCAAGGCATAGACGGGGGTTTTTTTTTTCTTTTTTCTATTTCTTTCTTTTGAGAATGAAAGGCCCTGGATTGGGGCATCTATTTCATTAATATAAAAAAGATTATATACAATTAGAATGAGAGAACAACATACCAGTCACCTCAACTATACAATGTTTCATTCTATCCAACAAAGGAACCACAAAAGCCTCATGATAGTGTCTGATGATTCCTCAGATAGAGCCTAGTTCTACAACCACCGAGCATGTTCTGCACTAAGCTGAGCCAAGGAGACCTTACGAAAAAAGATTTTATCCAACTCTGAATCACATGATCTAATATTAGAAACAACCTACTATATAGCCAAAGGACCATTCATAAATCCTTACAGCAGACGTATATCACCTGCGAATCAGAACAAACTACTAAATTTGTTAAGCCTTTATTTCATGAAAATGAAACACCCATCTGAATGGCTTCCACTTCCATACGAATAGGAGTACTCCACGGCCAACTCACACAACCCGCCCCTAACACCTTAAAAAAATGGACCAATTTCATTACCAGAAATAACCACGAACCCATCTCCCGCTTCTTAGGTAGATGAGTGTGTAGATAACCCAATTTTGACAGTCCAAGTAAAAGAAAATTATCTCAAGTAATATTTAAATAAACAACTTTTGGACCATAAAGAAAACTACTTAAAAAATTTAGAGAGAGAAAAGAAGAAAAAGACCTGGGCCAAACACTTAAAAAATTTAAGTGGCCAAAAGCCTGACGGATACCCCAAACCAGCCGCCCCTCCCTGACTACTCAATTGAACAAACCGCCCCCAACAACTTCCCTGAGATCGGACATAAAGTTGGCATTAAATACTGATCATTGAGGTAGTTTATTCCGGTTAGCCACCCCTCTCTGACGGCTCAAACCTAGTAACTGCCCAATTCCACCGTCAGCCTAAGATGAGACATAAAGTGGCAAATGATGAAAAACGACTAGTTGTGTGATGTCTGGCTCAGGTTCAAGAGTCTCAAAAGGCCCATGGATTGGGTGAGGGTGTTTAGTCCCACATGGCATAATGGGAGGAGATAGTCTGTGCTTATATGTGAGCACGGCTCTTACACACCAAGATGCGTTTTAAAGCCATGAGCCCATTTAGGGGCAAAGCGGACAATTTCTTACTGTGTAAGCCTGGGGCGTTACAATTGGTATCAAAGCCTGTCCATTACGCGATGGTGGATGTGGGTTGCCCCGTAAGAGGACATGTGACCTATTGGGGGGGGGGGTGTGATTGTGACGCCTGGCCCATGCCCAAGAGTCCCACGAGGCCCATGGATTGGGTGCGGGTGAGGGTGAGAGTGTTTAGTCTCACATCGTCTAATGGGAGGAGATAGTATGTGCATATATGTGAGCACAGCTCTTACACACCAAGACGCATTCTAAAGCAGTGAGCCCATTTAGGGGCAAAGCGGACAATTTCTTGTTGCGTAAGCCTGGGGCGTTACAAGTTGGAACCAGCCAGCGCTCTCCTACGGCTGCATTAGAGTAGTCGGCCCTCACATGGACATATCTATAAAGCATAAAACAACTTTACTTAGTTGTGAAGTTACTTAACCTTACCCTTTTGTCCAACCCATGTTATTACCCAATGGACCATTCAATGCTACATTTGGCAATCATGGTTACTTAGTTATACCCTCTTGCTCAAACTATTCTATTACCCAATGGACGCTTCAATGCATCCTTTCTACTATAAAAAGTAGGGTAGAGGTGAGAATGAAAGAGGTGGAAAATTTCATTTGGGGAGTGATTTTGTTAGAATTTGAGAGAGAGAGAGCTGTTTAGAGGGGAAAGTCGAGTTGAGAGGAAAGAGAGATTTTTGAGAGACCAATGAAAGAAAAGGAGGTCAATCCTCTATTCGTCCACTCTATCCCTATTATACCTCAACTTTTATACGCATATCCCACTTATCTACAAGCTTAAACTTATCCACTCGTCAATTTCGGATTGGATTCAACCTATCGAGTTGTACTGTAGTAGTCCTATTAGACTTCCTGTGTGAGTGGAAGTTATACTTAAAAGAAAAAAGGCTAATGCATCTCTTGCTCTCCCTATTAAGTCCACATTTCTTAATTTATTTAATGAAAAGATTTGGCGGGAAACTGGATGCAAAAAGAAAAAAGAGGGAATGAAGAATATGCTAAAAGAAGAGTTCATCATTAAATTCAGCCGAATATACTCTTAAGTGACCGATGGCAGTGGAACTGTTCTAATCGAGTACCTGACCCAATTTGACCCAGTTGGGTCAGGTCGGGTTCGGGTTTTGGAGTTGATTCGGGAGATATATAATAAAAAAATGACGGGTTTGAGACAAGAAGCATGTTTATTTAACAAACCTCGTCCCAAACCTGCCCTCAGGTACAATTTAAGATCAAATATTCTCTTCAAGCCATGCTCTAACCCAAATGGAAGCCATGTTTGATGTTTCATTAGTTTTTTTTTTGTATTATTTTTAATGATAATATTTAGTATTTAGGATAAATGTTTTTTTTTTTTTTTTTTTTTGCTTGGTAAAAATCGAACCCCGACCTCTCCTTGGGAGAGGGTGTCTCGACGACCTCGCTAAGGGGGTCTTCCACATTTAGGATAAATGTTAATGTTTCTTATTTTATTTTTTATTTTGTAGGTTATATTTTAATGAATGTTTTTTTTCTTATTTAAATTGTTTTTTTTTAAGATAATAGGCATTCAGCCTTAAATAATATTAAGAAAGAGAATGGCCAAATTAGAGCAATACAAGAAAGCAGGGCACAAGAACACATGGCCTACTTTACATCCCTTCGAGTCGATATCAAGTAGAAGAGGTTTACTGAATCTCTCAAAATACAAATATCCAAAGGACTACTCCTCCACACGAATGAAGCCCCCTTGGGAAGAAATCTTCTTCACTCCCGCACAACACACACCCCAATCCTAGAGTTGGCTCACGACCATCTGTCAAATATTCTCCTTGTATGCGGGGGTGCCTCTGAATAGGAGATGATTACGGGAAATCCATAGTGCCCAAATAACTGCTGGAATAAGCATATGTGACACTTTGTCATCGCGCTTTTATCCCCCAGAGATCTGAGTTGCCTTCCCGCTCTCCATAATTAAATTTAAATTGTTAGTTAAAATTAAATTTTACATGAAACATGTTAATAATTTAAATTGTTAGTTAAAATCAATTAATGACAATGCCTACTTTAATAAAAAAAAAATATTTTCTTTCCAAACATGTCTTACCCAACCTCACCCGACTCGACACGACCTAAATGGGACGAGGCGGGGTGAGTTCGAGTTTTTTATACGCCTGTTGGGACAAATTTGAAATGGAAAAATGTAACCTGTTATGGGTTTGAGACAAAATCTTATTAACGAGTTTGGGCATCACAAAACCCATTCCAACTGGTCCTATTGCCATCCCTGATTGACAGAAGAAAAGGTATCTCCTAGCATCTAATGACCTGGTGCTTTCATTTGCCAAGAGTTCCTGTGGACCTAATCCGGATAGCAGGAGATGTGGCCTGTGGAGCTGATATTGGTACTAATTTTTAATATAATTATAGCAAATAAATCATCAATATTTATGTATCAACATTTTAATGTAATAAATTACATTGTTTCTTCTATAAGTAAGTACATATATTATTTTTATTAAAACGAAATATATATATATATTAAAAAAGCACTCTCCACTCGACACGTGGAACACTGTCAGTACTGGAGCCGTCAATCGACATAGGTACACGAATCGGCCAAAACCAGCAATTCAAACCCCAGCTAAAAAGTAAAAAATATGTAAAAAAAAAAAAAGGCCGCTTGACGGGTCAGCAACACCGTCCCCCTCACTCTATATAATAAGCCATCACAAGCCAAACAAAAACTAAAACCGGAAAAACCAGAGCATCTCAAATTCAAACACAAAACAAAACCCCCCTCCGATGGACACGTGCCAATGGACCCGCGGCAGGACCCTCGGCCGAGGCTCCTCCGCCGTCGTCTCCCTCGCCTCCGACCGCCGCACCGGCTCCCTCTTCGCCGTCAAATCCGCCGACCTCCCCCGCTCCGGCCACCTCCAGAGGGAGTTTCATATCCTCTCCTCCGTCTCCTGTCCGCGCGTCGTCTCCTGCCTCGGCGACGAGGTCACCTTCGACGCCGGTGGCGCCCCGATCTACAACCTGTTCATGGAGTACGTCCCCCGCGGCACGATCTCCGACGAGATCCGACGCCGCGGCGGCCGCCTCGACGAGCGCGACATCCGCCGCCACGTCTCCGACGTTCTGCGGGGACTCGATCACCTCCACACCTCGGGAATCGTGCACTGCGACATCAAAGGAGCGAATCTTCTCCTGGAGGAGGAGGAGGACGGCAGAGGTGGATTCGCCGCCAAGATCGCCGATCTCGGATGTGCGCGATTGGTGGATGACGACGAATTCCGTCCGATCTCCGGGACTCCGGCGTACATGGCGCCGGAGGTCGCCAGGGGGGAGGAGCAGGGCCCGCCGGCGGACGTGTGGGCCCTCGGATGCACGATCGTCGAGATGACCACCGGAAGGCCGCCGTGGACCGACGCATCGGACGCCGTGTCGGCGATCTTCCGTATAGGATTCTCGGAGGAGGTGCCGGAGATCCCCGCAGAGATGTCCGAGGAGGGGAAGGACTTTCTGAGAAGGTGCTTTGAGAGGGATCCGAAGCGGAGGTGGACGGCGGAGCAGCTTATGAAGCACGCTTTCGTGAATGACAAAATCATCTATGATCGAATTCTGAAGATCGATGAGTCTCCAAAGTGCGTACTCGAGAAGGATTTCTGGGACGCGGTGGAGGGCGAAGAGGAGGAGACGAGCACGAGCGGTGGCGATTGTTCGAGTTCACCGGCCGATAGGATCGAACGGTTGAAGTTCGGCGGTCCGCCGCCCCCAACGGACGATGAGGATTGGATGACGGTGAGATCGGAGGAACATGATGAAGGGGAAGGATTGATTAAGGGTGAAGAATGTGTTTTCAGTCTTACAATTAATGATGATGATGATGATGATGTATTGCTGTTAGATGGTGAGTGTGTTTTATTATGGGAGAGTGTGAATTGGTGGTGTTGGTGTTCAGAAGATGGAAATTGTACTGTTGGTGCTGAATTGAAAGACAATTTGTGTTTCATTAGTCTGTGCTTCTGTTTTTGCTCTGCTTGTTGTTCTGTTTCTCTGGTTGGCAGAGAGAGATCATGTCATTGCAAAATTCTCTGCTTTTACAGCTCATGATTGGTTTTGTCAATGTTCCAGCAGGTCCTATGTGTGGCACGCATGGATGATCCTTTGGGTCAATAGAAAAATGTCACAATGAAAAAATAAAGGGTTATCTAGTGTTTTTTTTTTTTTTCTAATACGAGAGGATCCTTGTAACGGATTTTATAATCGAGTTGGAAAGGCTACCTCAGCTTGTTTGATCCGGTCCCATGAAAAATTCTTTCTAATATTCATCAACAAACAGGTGGGTAAGTCAGCGCAAAGACTCGAACCCAAGATCTACCCTTAACACGGGTGGTTATTTAGTTTTTACCGCTCTTAAAACAGGCAAATTATTAAAAACCCCTCCAAAACACAATATTATTATAAACCATTTTTAAATGTTAACTAGATTTCTAAAAAACCTAAATGAGTTATTTTTTGACGGAATATGTTATTAAATGATGAATTGATAATAATACCCTTATTAAAAAATCTTAACTTGATGGAAAAAATGTTATGTAGTTTCTACCCCTCCGACAACATGAAAATTATTAAAAAACCCCTATAAAATACAATATCATTATAAACCCCTTTAAATGTTAACTGGATTTGTAAAAGAGGTACATTGATTCATTAGAATTGTAATGATGATTTTTAAATTTAAATGTGATGAGTTTTAAATCTAATTGACAACATGTATGCTTTTTTTTTTACATACCAATTGGATGCACTCGTCGGAGGTGAACGGATTGGTTGAAGGAGCGCTCGCCAAAGGTGAACGGATTGGTCAGAGAAGGGCTTGCCGAAAGTGAATGGACTAGTAGGAGCAGCGCTCGCCAAAGGTGAACGGACTGATCGGAGAAGATGAACGGATTGGTCGCACCAAAATTTTTTGATGGAAAGGGGTTTAGGTTAATGAAAGAGTTTTTTTTCCATCAAATTAGAATTTTTTAGTATGGGTATTATTGTCGATCCATCATTTAATAACGCATTCCGTCAAACAATAACTCATTTGAGTTTTTTACAAATCCAGTTAGCATTTAAATGGGGTTTATAATAATATTGTGTTTTGAAGGAGGTTTTAATAATTTATCAGTTTTAGAAGGAGTGGAAACTAAATAACCCAAAAATAAATGAAATATAAACATGCTCAAATTGAACAGTTTTCTGATCCATTACTTTGGTCAGTCTAGAATGGCTGGGAGACAAAAACAACTTAATTATGTGAGGTTGTTACAAGTCAGGCTTATGTTTGATGAATTCTGCTTCATTTGGATAGGCGTTTAAGGTGTGATTGCAGTGTGGATGCATGCAAACGCGCAGACCTTGATCCAAACATCGTTTCTCGTCGACAACATTAGAAACATTGTCCCACGATGATAGTGTAAAAAAGAAAAAAAAAAGTGTTGCTCGTCGCCCATAAACAATACTTCTCAGGACACAACATGCTGGCTGGTTTGGTGGTCTTTGTGAGTGTTTTACAAGTATACCCATTTAGGTTTGGTGAAATGCCAACCCTTGTTTTACCTCTGCGGGATTGGGTGAGTGTTATATAAATGAAGGGCGAAAATGTACTGTAGCCTCCATGTGTCCGAAACACAAATTACATCCAAAGAGGGGAGAAAAATCAATGGAATACATCCTTATTGCACACAGAGACCTAATACCATCTCCATCGCTGCATATGAAAAACGCAGTGTTTCACACCATACATCCAAACGAGACCGAAGACTGGCTACACTAGATAGATCTTGCAATTCTTAGAGATCTATTTTAGGAAGGCAAGCAAAATAAATAAATAAAAATACAAGATACCAAAGTACTTTATTGTCTCTTTTAACAAAGAATATAAGGTTTTTTTTTATTTTTTAGCTGAAATTATATTTCATATTGTTTAACCTGAGTGCATAGCTTTTTTAGTTGATAATTACTTCATAAGTGCTTGTTAGAATTTGTTGAGTGTGTCTTTAATATTGTTTCAACAACATACTTGACTCTTAAGATTGCTTGGGCTGTCTCGCCCTTCTCCCAGTCTGTTATGTCTCGCATTTTTTTATCTTTTCTTTTGAGATTTTGTATTTTAATACTATTACGCTTGCAATATAATTTTTATATTATCTTAAAAAAAACAGAAAAACAAAAAACATAACATGATTGACATTGCCAAGTCAATGATGCAAAATGTTTGATTAATAAATGTTGTATAGTTCTTTTTCACCTCCGCTATTACTTTCAATACGGAGGAAATATGGTTCTCAATCATGTTTCCACCAAGAGAGAGAGAAAAAAAAAAAAAGACCAACCAGCATTTGACTTCGTCGGTTTGCAATTGACCTAACAAATTCAACCATTTCTAGTTTCCCAGCACATGTTGACTTTGGCCCCATAATATTTCTTGTTCTTTATATAAGTCGTGTAATTTATCCAATGGAGAAGCAACTTGGAAGCCCCGATCACATGTGCCCTTATTTCATTTTAACCTCTCAATTTGTTCTTCATACATGACCTCATTTTAAGAAAATGTTGGACCACGTCTGGATTACATTTTAATCTTTTAATAATAAGATATATATTTTTTTAAAAAAAATTGAATTATATAATCTAATAAATTATATATAAAATTTTAAAAAACGTAAAAAAAAATTAACAAAGTTTATTAGTCGTTGGACAGCATGAGAATGCATGTAAACAAGACTTTAATAGATATTGTGTGTAACAATGCTATAAAAGTGAGTGCAAAAAAACTATCAACATTTGTTTTTTAGAAAATGTAAAAGTTCAGGTATTGAATCTCGTTATTTCATGTAAGATAGTAGCCCAACTAATTAGATATTTTAGTTTTTATCCTGGGTGTGGTTATTTTAAGCCCTTTTTTTAGTTTCATCCCACCCCGTTAGATTAGATGATCCACTCCATTCCAAATTCATGAAATACAATTCTACCCGTGTGTGTGTGTATATATATATATCACACACTACAACCCTAACTCACCCCTTTAGATTTTTCTTCTTTCTCCTCTCTCCCTCGGCAGGTCCCCTCTACACCCTCGCCGCCGGCGCCTTCAGCACCTCCGCCACCTCTGCATCGGGCCCCACCTACCTCCTCCTCAACGCGGCCCTCCCCCTCCTCGTCTCCGCCGCCGCCCTCCTTCCCATCCTCCACCAGGAGCAGCGGGAGGGAGCGCCCCACCGGATCCCGCCGGAGACCGCCGCCCAGTACTCCGTCCTCTTCTTCCTCGTCAACGCCTTCGCCTTCCTCACCGGCCTCTACCTCCTTGACGCATCCTCCGCCGCCCCCTCCTATTCAGTGGGGCCATCCTCCTCTTCATCCTCCCTCTATGCGTCCTCGGCGTCATCTGCGCCAGGGAATGAGCCCACCGCACCATCACCTCGAGCTTCCGCATGAACGACCACGCGTTCGGGTTCAGCCTCGTCGACATTCACTAGATCGAGTTCCACAAGAGCCTCCTCTCCAAAGCAGACGAGGAAGAGAACAGGCAGTGGTGGCGGTGTTGCTAGGACAACGATCGGATGGCGATGTTCGGGGAGGAGCACGGCACGTCGAAGCTCGTCCATTGGAGCGATTTCTGATTCTACTATGTCGTCACCGGTAGGGGTGGGTTGTGGTTATTTAAGAAGTATATAAAAACACATTTTTTTAATTTTTTAAGTAGGTTGGGTTTATCCTTATCATTTGATGGGGTGGGTATAGCTCCCCTTTTATCCCAAGCTACCGTAAATGCAACAAGCCACTAGCTGTAAAGAACCGGGTGAGGTTGGCATAAAATTTATACAAACGTGTGCAAGGTATATATCCAGCCACCTAAAAATACAAGTGCGGACTATGAATCTTTTTAAGCTTATTAATTGGGACCATAAAAATCATGACGACCACCTATTATCCATAAAAGTGTGAACGCCAAGTAAGATTAATAAGACCATGTTTTTGGTCCAATCACGTGGGAGGCTTAAACGAGTGACAAAATTGAGACGAGTTAGGTCAGCGCGTCCACACGTAGAAATTTCATTACGTCAGTTGTGACGGCATATCTAACTCGTCAAACATTTAAAAAATCGGAACACTTAACATTTCAAATCTTCAATTCTGGTATTTCATTTAAAGGTGTGGTTGACTTAATTTAATCCGGTTTTCAACTAACGTTGGCTCCACTGATTTGTTGGATCAACCAATTATCAATTATGGATTAAGACCAAAATTAGGAAGGTATTGAAACAATTCCTCAACTAAAGTTTGACCGACAAACCTGTTCAATTTTGAACTGATGAACCGGATGTTATTTTCGTGATTTTTGTAATTGTTATTTATTAGATGACCAAATAAAATATTTATTTCGGATTATTTGGTTGGTCACATTTATTAGAGGCATAACTCATCACTAAATTGATGATTGTAAGTTATAACAGATAACAAGAAACTGAAACAGGACATACATCCTTGTCATCTATCAAACAAGCTTAATAATTCAGGACACCCTAATACACGTGTTATAATAATCATATACACAATTAATCACGTGTCAACAACCGGTGAGCTTCCTCGGTTGGCTCCAAATTAATGTACACCGAAATATTTGGGAGGGTCGGACCCCATCTCACGCCGACAACGTGTTTCATGCTTTAATAAATAGCGGGTAATAATGGAATGGGTTCGGATCCTCTGAGTTTCAAACACAGGGATTTATGTGGTATCCAATGCAAATAAGACACGTATCTTATTTTTTTTATATGAGGTCATGTTGCATTAACAATGATTTTAGTGAGTTTCATCCGTCATCTTTTGTGCGAGTTCCCAAGTGAACCTTGTTAAATTTTATTTTTCATTTTAATCTCTCTTTCACCCACAAATTGAAAATATCTCTCTCTCTCCCAAAAACTTACCAGTATTTTTTCAAGGGTTTCACAGTGATAATATTTTTCAAGGGTTTAGGTTTTTTTTTTTTTTTTGTGATATTTATGATTCAATATAGGTTTCATGGTGGTTTTTTTGTATGTAATTTTTTTTCTATTCACTCTTTTTATTTCAAATTATTAATTTGGTGGAAGAATGTATTTTCTCATAACAAATGAAATCTATATAGATACCTAGAACATTGAGGTAATGGAAATACATGAATCAATATATTGAAGATGAGATGCATATGATTTTGATTGTGGAAATTTTATTCATCCTGCTTTTGATGTGTTTTTTTTATATATTCTTCTTATAATATTGATTTTTCCTTAAATATGATGCATTTGTTAAAGACAATTTTAATCACATGGATGTTGGTCTTCAATCTTCATGAGTTATGAAACATAACCATCAAGTTTTATATTATTATATAGTTGTTTTTAAATTGTATCGACTTATTATGATGCTATATGAAGGTTTAGAGTGAATCATGTAAAGCATGACTTGCTCAATTCTTTAAAATGTAAAATCCAAATGCTCAAATCCTTTAAAACACTTAATAGCATATTGCTTGTTACATATAATGTTTTTAATTTTAATACACTAAGATTATGTCCTTAGGCCTTGAAGAAAGAATCACATGCCAGAAAAAGATGAACGGACTTCACATATCTATATTACTATGTAAAAGGCTCTTAAGCAAAAAAAAAAAAAAAAACTATCGTTTGACAATTTTACGTACCCCTCCCAGTCACTTTAATCTCTTGACAATCCATTCACGCAACCATCTGACTATTTTACTCCTCCCAAACTATTCAATCCCATGACAATCCATTAACACCTCTTTAATCCTACACAACTTAATACCCTCGGCTAATTGATATCAACTACACTCACCTTCTTATAATGTGTGTGTGTGTGTGTATGTATATATATATCGTGTGTGTGTGTGTGTATATATATATATATATATACACACACACACCCATTTATATATATATATATATATATATATATATATATATATATATATATATATATATATATATATATATATATATATATATATATATATATATATATATATATATATATATATATATATATATACATATATATATATACACACATATATATATATACACACACACACACACACACCCATTTTTACGGACAACAAGTCATTCACTAGATTAAAGCAACCCAATAAATAATAAAATAAAATAAACCAACATATCAAATAGTCAGTCATACAAAAAAAAATGAATTAAAAAAAATTCAGATACCACTCTTTACATCTAAGATTTAATGACAATCAGTTATTTACATTATCAACCCAATAAAACAAAGAAAAACCAACATATTGTAGGGGGAGGATGAAGAAGCTAGGGAATGAATCTGATTTCAACAAAATCAATCTGATTTGGGGAGATGACGATCGAAATGGACATTTAGGGGAAAAACACACAGGGAAAAACATAATTTGTGGGTGAAATAAAGAGGGGCTAAAATGAATTTTTTTTTAACAGTGTTCATTTTGGAAATTCGCACAAAAGATGATAGAGGAAACACACACAAGCCATCGTTAGTGTTACGTGACCTCATGTGAAAAGATGAGACATGTGTCTAATTTATACTGAATACCACAGAGAATGTCTGTGTTTTAACTCAGAGGATCCGAACCCGGAATGGAAGATGTGTTTTGACAAAAGTATACTCGGACAAATTCAAATAACCCCCTGTAAACTGACTGAAATCCATATAACCCCTTAACTATTCTTGAAATCCATATAATCCCCTGAAAATGCCTAGTAAATCCAAATAACCCCTTGAATAAAATTTTTGTTGACAGATTATGAATATTTTGTTAGGTTAACCTTGACTGAAAACACAATATACTAAAAAAACTTATATAATGTATAAAAAATATGAAAAATTCTATAAAAGAGATGATTTTACCTATTTGAATATATTATAAAACCCTATTCGGAGAGATAAAATCGTTATTGACGGATGATTTTCTGCATTTTTAACACATTATAGGATTTTTTTGGTAAATTGTGTTTTTATATAGGGTTAACCAAACAAAATATTCATCGTCTGTCAACATAAATTTTATTCAGGGGGTTATTTGTATTTACTAGATGTTTTTAGGGGGTTATATGGATTTTAGTCAGTTTACACGGGGTTGTATGGATTTTTTCCAAATATATATATATATAGGAAGAAGAAGAAGTAGCAGCTAATACTGTTATACCAAGAGAACATGTGCGACATGTTTAGTGGGTGCGTGCGGGATTGGGGACGGTTTATTATCAAGGCGAACGAGGTCCAATTCCAGGAAGGGGCACTTCGGATCATGGGGTGAGCGTAGAGGCACGTGCGTAGCGGTTTCAGTTCGATATCTCTTCTAACCAAAATCGGCGCTGGTTGTACTTTTATTTGTTTTGATGTATGTCATTTATTCTCCCCCAATTCAGAATTTGTAATTCGAATTCAGCAATGAAATCGAGTAGCAAACATCTACCTTTTCAAAAAAAAAAAAAAATATTATTATACAATCCCGTATGAAGTCCCATACCTTGAGATACTATAATATATATAGTGCTATCACAGCATACAGATTCTACTACAGTGTGGTTTGCGAATTTTTTCATTTTTTCAAAGAAAAACTAGATTAGTGTAGCTAAGTGTATGCTTCAATTCATATGAAAAATTGCACATCAATAGACAAATATATATTATAAAAAATAATGCAGACTACTGGTGGGTAGGGGCAGAACCAAAAATTAATACAAGGGGGGCCGAGGGGCAAAGTGGTTGAAAAAAACAAAAGTATACATAAAATAGAATAATTGTATAATAACCTAAGATAATTAAAATTGTTGTATAATGATCGAGTCCTTAAGTAATGGATGATTGAAATAGAAAATTATTTTTTACTTTTATCATATTAGAAATTTGAAAAAAATAATTTGGAAACATAGAATTTCTTTTTTAGAATCTCATTATTTCCAATCACAAAAAATTAAAACATAAATCTTAAAAAAATAAAAAATAAAAGTGAGGAAATAATACAAGAATAACTTTTACGAATAGATTTTAAGAACGGATTTTAAAACTTAACTTCCAAAAAAATAGAAAATAACAATAATGAAAATAAAAAATAAACTAAAACTTAAAAATCTGAAGTTACGATTTTTCAACCCCAAAACTATAGACCAAAAGTCCTTCAAAATGAAGCTTTTCTCAAACATTTCAAAAAGTTATGAGCTCATGACTTCAAATTTCAAAAATTTCAATAGACATTATTTCTATCTTAGTATACTTTTTATAACAGAAAATATAAAAAATATATGCATTAAATACATATGAGTAAGCATTTTATTATAAGAGAATATATATAATTAACTATATACGTTTAAAAATGTGTGAGGGCTGAAAATAAAATAACGAATAAGACTAAATGAAAGATTCTTCACTTTTGTTAGATAACATGTGTATTGTATTGTTATTGTGTTACACGTGTAAGGTGGATATTTTCCTCCATCAGTTAAATTTGTAAATTTCTTGAAAAAAGAATTCAAGCAATATGAATTCTTGTAGCTATGTTTCAATTATCTAGGAAATAATACAAATAACGCACAATGATTGCGCTTGACTTAATGGATAACTTTTTTGACCCTGCTTGACTGTGCCCTTAGAGTGCTGAGCGCGCGACCTCTTTATACGCTGCCTACGTACCCCTTGGGGATCAAGTCACACGTAGTTCCTTAAATTACCTTTGTAACCGCCTTGCCACTAAGTGTTTAGTAAGCCTTTTTCTAGGGAAACATCCCCGGTATTTATGCTCCACGTCGGTCCTTGACTACCCACGTTCTGTTGGTAATGGGCCTTAAATGCTACCTTGGCAGTTACAGGCGTTAGTGGTCTTCTGACCGTTTCTTCATCTTGCTCGGGGTCTCTTGATGTGCTCGCCCGTACGCTTCACATCATGCCTTCGAGGAGTAAGGTCGACCGACCAGACCTCATGTCTGGTCGTGCCTTAGACTACTCGCCTTCGAGGAGTAAGGTCGACCGACCAGACCTCATGTCTGGTCGTGCCTTAGACTACTCGCTCTCCAGGTGCCCAACCGCCCAACTAGACACTGGATCTAGTCGTGTCAGTACATTTGGGAGAGTCATCATGGCCAAGGATCGGAACTCGGATTTGCGGGTCCCACGGTAGGCCCACGTCCGTCCTGGTGTGACACATTACCCCTGATATGACACGTGTCGTGGTGAGGATTTTTACCTCTACAGATGCCCCCTCTTCTGCTCTTTTGGCTTGTCGAGAGAGCAGGAGATCATGATAAATCACCTCGCCTCCATTTCGTTATTGGGGGTCAAAGATCTGGTCGTATGCCTTCTCGGGATTCTCTGACCTACCCAGGATTTGTCGACTGATTTGCTCTGCAAGCCTTAATGGCGCGCGGCCTCTAAATGGCGTCTGGAAAACCCAAACATCAACACCCCTTCGGATTTTGTGAATGCTCTTTTTATTGGCATTGATTACATCTCGATACTCGCAGCGATATAAGTGTAGCTGTCTTCTCGAGGCGTCGCTTCAATGGGTATTATAAAAGGGGGTGAGAGGGACGAGCCCCTCATCCCATCTCACGCCTTCCTTTATTATCATGGTGGAATTTAAGCTCCCACTGCCGCAGCCCTCCACAGAGAGTTGGGCCTCTCGTCTGACTTCGCGATTGACAAGTTGGCCGAAGATGAGGTCCCCACTCTCTATCTCGATTCCGTTCTCCTCCATCCCAGCTACTTCACAGATGGGGTCTTTCTCTCCCTCTGCCACACTTGGTGGCAGAGTTTCTTGATTTCTTTGGCCTCCATTCCATCTTGGTCGTTCCCAACGTATACCGTGTCTTGATGTGCGTGGTCACATTGGGGAGGAAGACAGGAGTTGAGCTGGGCCTGACCGAGGTCCATTGGATCTATCAGGTCAAGGTTTCATCCTCCGCGCAGTCCCTGTCCTTCTACGTCTCTCGCCGGGCCAGAGCGCCAGAGCTGGTCCTTGGCATGGCTCGGGGTGACATCCATGGCTGGGAGAGTTGCCGGATTCGGGTCCGGGGTTCTTGGATGCCAGATGGTTGGGATTTATCCCATAGCCATTTGTGCCGCCCCCGGAGACTGTTGGTGGATGCCCCCAGACCGGAGGTCGAGGAGGTGAGGATGGGCGACATCTCTCGGGTGATGGACTATCCAGACCGATCGCGGTGGGAGCTCCTTGAATTGGAGGAACCGCGATGTGCTCCACCTGTTGCAACTCTTCTTGCCAGTGTGGTCGAGTCAGCGGGTGGCTCTGGTCCTGTTCCTCCTACCACCGCCCTGCACAATGGGACGAGGAGGTGCTTTGACAAAATTACTTTCTCTGCTCAACCTTGATCGACTTCTATCTACTCGCACGCTTTGACTATTACATCTCCTCGTTGTACAATTCTATTGGTGAGTCGTAGAGTCCTAAAAACTTGTCGCATCCATGATCATCCGTGAACGGGATCCTCGAACAAGATTCACGAACCAGGTTCATGAACATGATTTCTCTAGTCGTTCCCACCTATCTGTAGGGGCTTTCTCGTCGTTCCGTTTCTTCTTCATTCCACATGGAAAATTTGTGACATTAAATTCACCACGTAGGCTGCACATTTATCAAAACTAGCGCCTCGTTTCTCTCACCAGCTGTCCCTCGATATCTGTAGAAGATTTCGGTGACAAACCTTCCATGATTTCAATTTTTGCGCTTCAGTCGTGATTGCGGGAATTTTTTGAGGGAGGGCCGTTTTATAAGTTCCGATCACTCGACGAGAAGAGGAGAGAGAATTCAAAAATCAAATCCCTTGCTCGTTTTCAAACTTTGCCTCTTCTCGAATTCCTTCTCGTGCCGCCATGTCGATGGATATTGCTCAGAAACTAAGGTGCTCCCTGTCGATTCCCGAATCCATCCTCATCACACCTACTCCTTTCAAATCCATAGATGAGCTTAAAGGCAGCGGCTCTGAGAAGCTCTTCATGTATCTTTCTCAGATGCTGAGGAGCTCCCTTTCTTTTCCTCTCCCTGGGCTGGTCAGGGACTTCATGTGCCGATTCAAGCTTCACCCGATGCAATGCTTCCCTAATCTGTTAAGGGTGCTGATGTGCGTTGTCACGATCAACCGTAATCTGCATCTTCAACTCGGGGTGGACGACATCCACTACCTATACGATTTGAGGAAGTCGGAGCATGCTTACAATCTTCAAGCGAGACCGGGTGTGGTCCCTCTCATGGAAAAGCTCCCTTCATCCGACAGCGGGTGGAGGGATGAATACCTTGTGCAACTGAGTGGTCCTTGGGTGCTTCCCTCTCCCCTTCCAGGTGAAGAGGCTAGGGTGCCATGTTGTCTTCGTCCGGCAAGATTGGGTGAGCATAAAAATCATTGGACTTCTATGCCCTATTTGTCTTTTCCTTCATGGCCTACAAATCTCATATGACACATTGCAGACGACTCAGACTGTGCGACCCTAGACCCGTCATTGGTCAAGCTCGACCAGATCGCCAGGGCCTAAGAGCTGGAGGACAAGGATTTTCGTAAGATCTTCTGCCTCCCTGCAGCCAGGGCCCCTGGTTCCTCTTCGAAGGTTGCCAGCTTGTCTTTGGGATTGATGCATCTCCTGCCCTTGCTGAGGCTTCTCCTTCTGTCGTCTCTGAAGAAGTGGGTGAACGGTCCGCTGCTTCTAGAGGCAAGTCGGCCTTGAAGAAGAGGCCTAGGCTACCACTTCCTTCAAAACAGCGGACTAAGGCTGCTCGCCCGACCTCATCGGTTGAGGAGGCGGACTCTGAAGGCAGAGCCAAAGCCCTACAAGATGATTCTCCGGTATCCCCGGCGGGGAGCGATCTTCCTTCGAGTGCTATCGGTGCGGCTACCGTCGAGCTTTCTGTGCCTTCCATCGAAGAGGGATGCCCACCAAGCTCTCCAATCATTCAGGTACCAGAGATGGTGGAGGTTCCCTCTCCTCCGGAAGTTGAACCCTCCCTTGTTGAGGAGGTAGCGGCCACGGCTTCATTAGCTCCCCTGCATGGGGTTGCTCCAGTTACCGCGACAGGCTCAGTGCCTGTGGTCGTTGCTTCGTCAAAGGTGCCCTCAGCCGAGATGTTGGAGGGTACTTTTAACATGACTACTCCTTCGGGGGCGCCACCAAGCGCCCTGACTTCTGCTGGGATGCCCCCAGTCGCTTCGGTCGTAGTGGACGCTCCCTTTGTCACGATGTTGGCGGCTTCACCTGGTGCTGCCTTGGAGGCTGGGGATCCGCGCTCTGCTCCCTTGGAAACCCCTTCGGCCTCTGCTTCTACAGCTGTAGCTGGTACCCATTCAGGAGGTCCTCTTGCTGATCGTGCCAGCAAGGAGTTAGCCAGTGCATAGCTCTGAGGCTGTATCCTTGAGGGCGGCTTGAATTGTGCTCGCCGGGCTACGACGAAAGCGCTTTTCACCCGGCTTGGCTGGAGTTTTTACAACGTGAGTATTCAACTCCTATCTTTGAAGTTTCTTCTTCAAGGCTTTAACCATTTGCTTTTTAGAATTCTGTCATCTGGCAGGTGCTCAACGAGCGAAGCCTGGATGCGATGAGGTCTGAAGACTTCCTGAAGTCGGCCCAGGAGCTCGCTCATCGTAGAGAGGCACAGCTTAAATTGCTGAGGAACAGACTGTGATTGCGAAGCGAGCACGTCTTGCTGCGAAACTTGCTGAATCCTCTGCTCGTTGGGACTTGTCTACTGCTCAAGTTCGGGCTGTTGCTGCTGAAGATCGCGTGAGAGAGGTCCTTGAGCTGAAGCTCTCTAAGTCATTCGATCAGGCTTCCTTTTCCTTGCGGTCACACAACGCGAAGAAGCGGGTCGAGGCCCTGATGTGTGAGTCGCAAGAGCAGCAAGTCAAGCTTTGCGAACTTTGAACCGATTGTGCTGTCACTTTTGAGGATGGTCTATCGAGGGGTCAAGCAGAAGCCTTCGTGACTATGAGGGACCAAATGAGGAACTTTCGGATTCTTTGACGACTTGTGCCGAGATGAACTACAATTGTGGATATCGTCAAGGTTATGAAGATAGATCCAGCAACGTCTCTTCTCGTATCATCGCTGATCCTCCTTCTGTTCGTGATTCTGGCCCTGATGACGGGTCTCAGATCTAGACATTTTGTAAAATAAACAATGTTTTTATAAACGACTTGTCTTTTACATGTCTGCTTGCTTTCGCACGATCTGAATGTTTGGAGTGCTTATTGCCGTGATAATAGAGTTTTTTGCCCACTCGATGGACTAACTCTGACTTATCCCGTCCTTGCGACCTCCGTAGGGCCGGGGCCCCTAGAATGGCAGGGGAAGGTTATCCCTCTTTTCGTCCTCATTGTGTGAGTGCGTCTTGTGCGTTCCTTCAGCTCCTGCTTGCGGGTTTTGTAGACAAAGTGCTTAGGACGAGAGGGAAGTGCCCTTTCAGAATTGAGTCCATGGACTAATTCTGGTCGTCCTTTTCTAGCGACCTCCAAGGGTTGGCCGTAGAGCCTGGGCTCTATGCGACCATGTGAGCATAGGGGGAAGCTTGTTCTTCCTAACGACCTCATCGTTTGAGTTTAACCTATGTGTCTCACTTTTACAAACTTTTTACTCGAGTGCTAATCGATCCGCGTGACCTCTTACAAAGAGTGCTCATCCAATCGATCTGAATTGGATCAACGTGCGACCTTCGTGGAGTGCTATACTCGCGAGCTCCTCGGAGTGCTATTTTTGAATTCAAGTTCACGCACGACCTCGAACGGGCTCTCATTCACATGAAATATTTCATACAAAAAAAAACAAATACTTTTTATTTCAGAAGAAATACTTTTTCAAATGCATTACATTGCGAGGTCTTATGAGTGCCTCTCCATTCATTCGTTCCAGATAATAAGCTCCTTTGGGGCCCAGTCCGATGACCTTGTACGGGATCAGATCTTTTTTGAGATTCGGGAAATACCTCTTGAGGGACCAGGTCTTCTACTCGAAAGCTTCATCGTGAAACCCTCTTGTTGTAGCTTCGTGCGATCTGGTTCTGGTAGTTCGCCATCCTGATGGAAGTTGTTTCCCTCCGCTCGTCCCTTAGGTCCAGATCAGACGCGAGATCTTCTTCATTGGTCCGTGGTTCAAAGTTCTCGGTCTGAAATGTTGGGATCCTAAGTTCTATGGGGATTATAGACTCGATGCCAAAAGCCAAGGAAAAGGGAGTCTCTTTTGTGGCCCTTCGCGCTGTGGTGCGGTACTCCCATAATACTGAGAGAAGCTTGTCCACCCAGTGGCCTTTGGCCGTGTTGAGCCGTTTCTTGATCCCGTCTAGGATGGTACGATTGGTGATTTCTGCCTGACCATTTCCTTGGGGGTAGCGCAGAGAGGAGAAAATGTGCTTTATGCCCAACTCCTCGCAGAACTCCCTCATGGTGGCATTATCGAATTGTGTCCCATTGTCAGAGATTATGGTGTTCGGCACTCCGAATCGACACACGATCTCCTTCCAAAGGAAACTTCGTACTTCGATGTCGCGGATTCTAGCCAGGGCCACAGCCTCCACCCACTTGGTGAAATAATCAGTGGCGACCAGGAGGAATCGCTTCTAGGACGGCGCCAAGGGCATGGGTCCGACTATATCGAGCCCCCATTGAGCGAATGGCCAGGGACTTGACAGTGTATTCAAATTCCCAGCTAGTCAGTGAATCAGGGGACCGAATCGTTGGCACTTGTCGCATTTCCTCACCAGGTCGAGTGAGTCCTTTGCAAGGGTTGGCCAGAAATATCCGGCTGTCAACGCACATCTCGCCAAGGACCTCGAGGCCGTATGGCTTTCGCACACCCCCGAATGCATTTCTTCCAATACTTCTTTAGCTTCTTCGGGATTCACCTAAGGAGGGGGCCTTAAAAGCTTTTCTTATATAGTACGCTCTGATCAGAGACCAAGAAACGAGAGGATTGGCTCTTTTTGCATTTCCTCACCAGGGACTTGACAGTGTATTTAAAGCCCTAGCTGGCTCAGTGAATCAGGGGACTGAATCTTTGACACTTGTCGCATTTCCTCACCAGGTCGAGTGAGTCCTTTGCAAGGGTTGGCCAGAAATATCTGGCTGTCAACGTGCATCTCGCCAAGGACCTCGAGGCCGTATGGCTTTCGCACACCCCCGAATGCATTTCTTCCAATACTTCTTTAGCTTCTTCGGGATTAACACACCTGAGGAGGGGGCCTTGAAAGCTTTGCTTATATAGTACACCCTGATCAGAGACCAAGAAACGAGCGGATTGGATCTTGATTTTTCTGGCCTCTTCTTTATCTGCTTGGAGGAAGTCTTCTTTCAGGTAAGACAGAATGGGGTCCATTCAGGTCGGTTCTCGGGTTGTCAACTCCACTGCGATAACCTGTTCGAGATGGGTTATGTTTGGCTCCCTCAAGAACTCGACCTGAATCTCCCAGGATGGCTCTCTCTCCAGCTCACTCGCCAGATTTGGTAGACATCAGCATGAGTATTCTGCTCGCGATCGATTGCGTGGATTTCCCACTCACCGATTCGTTCAAGCAATGTACGGGTGTAGCCCTGATAAGCCGCCATTCAATGATCCTTCGTCTGATATTTGTCTGATATGCTCTGAAAGACCACGAGCTGGGAATCGTTGTAGATCACCAATTTATGGACGAGGAGATCTACGGTGAATTCCAAGCTTGCGATGAGCGCTTCATACTCGGCTTTGTTGTTAGAAGCGTTGAATCCCAATTTGATTGCGTGTTTAAATAGGAAACCGTCTTCATTGCGTAGGATCATCCCTGCTCCCGCCCCTTTTCGGTTGGACGCCCCGTCGACATGGAGTGTCCAGGAAATTGGCCTGCAATAAGAGATTAAACAGACCTGCTGCTGGGCAGGTGTAAGGTCGGCGATGATGTCTGCGATGACCTGCCCTTTGATTGCACTCTTGGGCTGATAGTGGATATTTAAAGCTGAGAGCTCAACCGCCCATTTGAGCAATCGTCCTATGACATCCGCCTTTCGCAATACAGCTTTGAGAGGCGAGTCGGTGATGACATGGATCATATGGACATGGAAGTAATGGCGAAGTTTCTGGGCGGAAACGAGCAAGGCATTCGCAAGCTTCTCGATGCGGGAATACCTGGTCTCCGCCCCGCTCAGCGCCTTACTTGCATAGTAGATTGCCCTCTGCGCCCGGTCGATATCCTTCAATAGCGCGAAGCTAACAGCGTGCTCGGAGGCTGCAATGTAGAGGAGCAAAATGTCTCCTATGGAAGGACATAACAGGAGTGGCAGCGTGCTAAGGTACTTTTTGATTTCTTCAAATGCCTTCTGGCACTCCGGCAGCCATTCGAATCTCTGAGCCTTCCACAGCAACTGGAAGAATGGCTGGTATCGATCAGTGGCCTTAGAGATGAATCGATTGAGGGCGGCCAACCTCCCCGCTAGCTTCTGCACCTCCTTTTTGTTTCATGGAGGCTCCATGTCCAATATCGCCTTGATCTGGTCAGGGTTGGCTTCGATTCTTCATCGCATCATCAGGTACCCCAAAAACTTGCCCGATGTGACTTCGAAGGAGCATTTCATTGCGTTTAGTTTGAGGCAGTACTTTCGTAACACAGCGAAAGCTTCTTCCATGTAGGCTAAATGGTCAACTCTGCGCTCGCTTTTTACCAACATGTCTTCGATGTAGACTTCAATAGTTTTACCGATTTGTCGCTGGAAGATTTTAGTCACCAACCTCTGATAAGTTGCCCCCGCGTTCTTTAACCCGAACAGCATTACCTTATAGCAATAAATGCCCATAGGGGTTATGAATGCTGTCCTCTCTTGGTCGGGCTCGTACATTGGGATCTAGTGGTAGCCTGAATAAGCATCCATGAAACTCATTAGTTCATTACCCGATAAGGAGCCCACCTGCTGGTCGATATTTGGAAGTGGGAAGCTGTCCTTCGGACATGCGCTGTTTCGATCGGTGAAGTCCACGCAAACCCGCCACTTCTTATTCTTCTTAGGAACCACCATGGTGTTGGCCAGCCACTCGGGGTGTCGCACTTCAAGGATGAACCCAGCGGCTAGGAGTTTGTTCACCACATCCCGCACCGCTTCGGGGTGTGCGGTGGTCATTCGTCGCTGCTTCTGCCGGATTGGACGGATGATCGGTGAGATTGACAGCTAATGGCTTGCCACCTCAGGATCAATTCCCAGCATGTCTTGAGGCTTCCAAGCGAAGATGTCCCTATTCTCGACAAGGAGGTCGAGTATCGCCTCTCTCTCTTCTGCAGAGAGTAAACTCCCGACGAGAAAGTACTTCTCGAGGTCAAAGGGGTCTATCGGGACCTTCTCGAGGTCTTCAAGGACCTTGTCTTCGGGACCGGGCCGGCGCTTATCGGCCATGACTCGGTCCTGCAGTAATTGCTACCTTTTTGGATGAGTTTCTCCATCCTTAGGCTACTCCTCGAAGTCCGGTAGGGCAGACTTCCCTGCCAACGGCGCCATGTAGCACCGTTTCACGGCAACTTGGTCCCCTCAAATTTCCATTATCCCCTCGACTATGGGGAAACGGAGCCGTTGATGGTACGTAGACGGAATCGCCTTCATCGCCGCCAGCCAGGTGCGTCTGATGATGGCATTGTATGGAGACGGGAGGTCCATGATAGTGAACTCTGTCATAGTGGACTGATTCCTTGCTCGAACCGGTAGTGTGATTCATCCAGCGGGGACAACTCGCGCTCCATTGGATGCAACAAGAGGATCTTTCGTTAAAGTGAGGTCAGCGGCCTTTAACCCAATTCGAAAAAAGGGTTTCATGAAGAGGATGTTAGCCGAACTTCCTGTATCAACGAGAATTCTCTTAACGTCTAAATTAGAGATACGCAGGGTGATTACCAGAGCGTCCGAGTGCGGGGCTTGGACTCTTTCTAGGTTGGCGTCAGAAAAAGTGATGGCTCCTTCATCACCACTTCTTTGTCTTTTTATGACCAGTTTCGGCTCCTGGAGTCACGCCCCAGGGCGGCCGTCCCCGAGACGTGGCAATATATATAGTATCAGCTATCAAGTACAAGAGGTCAACAATGACTCCAATAAATAACACATAAGCTGGCAAAGCAATGATAACTGATAACTCAACTGAAAAGGCGGAAGCATAAAATATCAATAAGTCTGTAAACCAAAAATATCATTACAGACTTAAATATACAATCAATGTCTTGTGAGAGCCAAGTCTAGTCCAAATAAAATACACCCTGTGCCACATGCACGATTTACAATACATAAATAATGACTCTAGGACTGCTGACAACCTCGCACTCGCCACCCGCCGGACAGAACGCTCCACGCACATAAGACCACGCCACAGGGAAGCTCCAGCTCCACGCCCAACACTACCCCTGAAAAGAAACAGTATGCGAGGGGTGAGCTACAAGCTCAATGAGTGGCTGGAAACCAATCACCAATACAACAGTTCAATACTAAAACAATTTCCTTTCAAGGAAAAACATGGGTAGAAACCCAATGGATAACAAGGTCACGCGGCGGCGCGACAAACCTCACCCTCACCCTCACTCTTGAAGGAAGACTCTTGGAACTTTTGGAGAGAGACCATACCGTTAGTCGAAGAGACACGGAATTACTGGTCTACACAACACTACTGGATCACCAACCTCACCCTCACCCTCACTCCCGGAGGGAGACTCTTGACTGTTGGAAGAAAACCTTTTGTTCTACACCCTTTGTCATCCGGTAGCCCTCTCCCGGGTAGCCTCTACCTGGTATACTCCCATGATCAGTACATCTGCCGAACGCATCGGTAGTACCTACAGGTGGGAGCCCTCTGTCAGGATAGCTTTAATGTTGGGTAGCTTCAACGCGGATCCGAAGAAGGGGAGAACGATTCCACGCTCGCAAAAATCATCCGGTAGCCCTCTCCCGCGTAGCCTCTACCTATCGGCCTTCCACGATCGGTACATCAGCCAGATGCGTACCGCGATACGCATCAGTAGCACTTACAAGTGGTGGCACCCAAACAGGACAGCTTCGACGCTGGGGTGTTCGACGCACGACGATGTCGGGAGGAAGCACCCCACGTTCGCAAAGCGAACCCTATGGGAAAGTCAACTACGCTCGATAATCACATATCGATGATAACGAATACTCTTGGACTCCCACACGAGTGCATCGCTCAGACGCGAGGGGTTACCTCTGCTCTCACGCAGAAATAAGCCCAAGGCATATAACCCAACAGGCGGTTCATATACGCGCCTAGCACGGGTAGGCCTAACTTAATGCCAAAGCTACCGGTTTAACAAAACCGATACAACAAATGAATTCTCCTGAATTACATTCAAGTGCATCACACGGATGCAAGGGCGATTACATCGCTCGCGCACTAACTAATGAGGTACATCTCGATAGCGGGTCGTACCCATGCCTATTTCAGATAGGCCTAATTAGTTTTAACATGTGCATATATATAACAGGAGAATCATATCATAGCTATGTGCATGAACCATATGCACAATCATCTAATAATTGACTATAAGGGTAACCCCTAACATGGATTTACATCATAAACAACAAATCATACAACATGCATACAAGGTATGGCCCACTAAACATGCATACATGGCCATTAATCATATAAGCAAACAAGGCATAACTTAAGCATGCGTTGGATATCACCAACTTAAAAGGGAAGGGTCAAACGCGATCTCGCGCACTAACAGGTGCATGCCAATATTCCAAACGAACTTGAGTCGAGTAGGAAATCGCATATACTTACTTAGTTGTGCAAAGGGAGAGGGCGAGAGAGATCATTATCTCGTGAAGTTGGTCATAGTTTGCCCCGCTAGCATGGGCGCAACAACTACACCACGCCCTCGAGTCTTATCGCAAGGGAATATTAGGCAGGTGCCTGTTATTAACCCAGACTTAATCATGCTGGATATTCCAATTAATATGGTGGGAGTAGTATTACAATACTACCTAAGGCAATGCCTATTCTATACATCCATACACATTACAGAAATACATGCCCATACTAGAGGGGAGCATGCGATACAATCATTCATACATGGATACAATACATGCAATATAAGCCTAGCATGCAAGATATCTAACATATTATAGTTTAAGCATGGCCATACTACTTATCTACACAAGTAGTATAGCTACGATGCCCCATCGATGCGCGACGCACGACTACGCGCATAGAGTGCATCTCGAGGGGGGGATTGGATCAAACCACTCACCGATACCCGGATCGCCGCGCGTCCGGTCTACGAGATCTGTAAAATACAACCAATGATCCACAATTAAAATATGGAACCTCCTATCACACATATAAGCCTACTTCATGAAGACCCTAACCCCTGATACTTTTATATTCTCACACAAGATACATGCAAACAATTCCTTGACACACAACCGAGCAAAACTGCCAAACTTGCTGCAACCAGCCCCACTAATTGATCTCCACAGCACGCAATACACTTCAAAAAATTATGCAATAAAACATGAACATTCTCTTCTATGCTGGGATCATAATCCATGAAGACATTAGAACCTAATTTAGCCTCTACAAGCCCGAAATAAATTATTTCAAGAAGCAGGTCAATTCCTACGCGAATCTGGACAGGCCATGCAAAACAGGTTCTAACTTACACCACAGATATCATAATGACCCCAAATTTCATATATAACAACTAGACACATAGATGATCATATCCTATGCAGACATAATCCTACAAATGTGCCTCTAAATACTAGATTCACTGAGATCTTTAAAATACAGAGTGCTGCCTTACCAAAACAGGGGGAGGGAAATGGGGAGATGCGGGGTTCTCGACACACCCACGACCACCTCAACCACCACCACCACAACCACCACCTCATCAGCATCTCCTCATTCCCTTCATGGAAGAAAACAGGGGTGCAAAGGGGCATGAGAAGGGGATAGAGAGAAGAGAAACAACAACAACAACAACAACAACACAAACTCACCCCTTTCTCACTCTTTCTTGTGCTTCTTCTTCATCTTTTCCTTCAATTGCTTCTTCCTCCTCCTTCTTCACACACAAAGAGGGGAAAAAGAGACCAAGAGAGGGAGGGAAAGAGAGATCCACGAATTGGGGCCGAGGGGGAGAGAGAGAGAGGGCAGAACTGTCATTTTCATACCCAAATAGTGTCTAGGGGTGATCATAAGGGGGTGCTGAGGTTAGGGTTAGGCTCACCCACTCACATACCAAAAGACCAATGGTTTCTTCATCACTAAGCAAGGTGGGGGTAAGGTTACCAAAGGTCACCACATCCTCAAAATATCTCCCACTATTCGACCCACCAAACCAGGAACTCTCAAAACCCGGATACGGTTCGGAACTGCATATTTTTCAAAATGTTACCGGAATTTGATGAAATTTTTATGGGTAGTACAAAACGGTACCAGAACCCATAATATGCAGTTAGATTTTCAATCAGAGTACTCCAATTCCCGCAGGTAGCTAAAAGCCAAAATTTTAGCGACTCCGATCAAAAAAGAAAAAGGCCCTAAATGGCCCAGGTGTGACCAATGCTTAACCGAAATGGCTCCAAATGACACAGGCATAACACCTGGTCGATTTGCATCATTTTGAAGGAGACCTGCATCTTCCTCAAATCTCAACAGACACTTTTTGGCATGACGTAATGCGGTACGCCTCCAAAAATGACGTCAATGACCTTTGCAAATGTATTAGGGTCAATGCTCTTCACATGCCGCTCACCGGAAGCTGGGGCCTTCTCGATAGGAACATATTCCTTCAAGTGTCCCTTTTGGAACTGGGTCTCTAAGAAGCCCTGGAGGATATGGCATTGGTCGGTAGTATGGCCAACGCTCTTGTGGTAGTCATAGTGGAGAGTTTGGTCCCGCTTTGATTTGTCGCTCCTCATAGGTGCAGGCCATCGGAACCACGGCTCCCCATGGATTTTAGATAGGATCTGTGATGGAGGGATCTTGAAGAACATCCCCCGTCCTTCTCGTACCTCGTTTGTTGAGGCACCAGGCTTTCTGCCCTTCTCACCCCACTGGTCCTTCTTATGCGGCTCCTTCGAGCGTTTTACTGCTGGTGACAGGGTGGCAACCGATGGTGGAGACCAGGACGCAGCCACCGCCTGCTTAAGGGTTCTTGATTCTTCTTCCACCTTGGCGTACTTTCTAGCACGCTCCATCAAATCACGCAAGTCGGACGGGGTATGCTTGATAAGCGACTCCTTGAGGCCGTTTCTGGATGGCAGGCCGTTCCAGAAAGCCATTATTGTAGCGTCCTCATTGCAGTCTTCTACTTCGAACTTAAGGATGCGGAAGCGATCGACAAACGGTCGAATCGTCTCTCCTGACGGCATTTAGATCTTCATGAGATCGCCGAAGTCCTTCTTCCTCCGTCGACTACAGATGAAGTGCTCGACGAACATAGTGCCGAGCTCCTCGAAAGTTCTGATTGTCGTAGGGGGAAGGAGATAGAACCAGGTCAAAGCGGCCCCTTCCAGGCTGAAAGGGAAGAGGCGGCACATAAGCCCATCATAGTGCTCATACAATGCCATCGAATGCCGGAATGCCAGGATATGATCATAGGGATCCGTCGTGCCATTGTACAGCTTGAATTTGGGCTGGACGAACTTCTGGGGAAGTCGTTCTCTGATAATCTTTGTGCAAAATGGGGAGGCGAATCCCTGTATTGTGTGCTCCACCATCTCGTGATTCAAAACGCGCCGCACCTCAGAGCGCAAGGTGTAACGCGGCTGCGTGACCACTCCCCCAGCTCGATGGCGGGGTGGGGAATCATTCTAACGCCCTTTCGATACTTCACGTAAGGCCGATCGCCCATGTTGTGTTTGCCTCTGAGAGGCCTCCCGTCCCGCAGAGCGTTCTCCATGAGGTGAGCGCCCGCGCCTTTCTCCTTCGCGGAGCTGTCGACCCGCTTGAGGGGTGCGCGGACGCCGACGAGACCGCTGCCTCTGATTGGAGAAAGAGGTACTTCCCTCCGAACCTTTAGCATTGATGGTCAAGGGGTTGGGCCGTATAAGAGGTGGCGGTCGGATTTCTTCCTGGACTAGCTGTTGTCGATCCACGTTCGTATAGAACTGTTGCATCAAGACTTCAATCATCTACTGCTTTGACTCTTGCAGACGGATAAATAGAGTTTCTTGCGTGGACTTCATTACCCGTTTGAGGCCCTGGACCTGACTAACCAAGGTTTCAGATGAGCCGTCAGCGGCATCGGATGGGAGGACGTTTTGTTCCTGACGCCCTGCTGCATTGGTGTCACTCAGACCTGACATTGCAGACATTGGCTTTTAGTTTCAGTTTCCCACTTATGGCGCCAAACTGAGGTGGATATTTTCCCTCTTCAATTAAATTTGTAAATTTCTTGGGAAAAAGAACTCAAGCAATATGAATTCTTGTAGCTATGTTTCAATTCTCCCAATGACTGTATAGGAAATAATACAAATAACGCACAATGATTGCGCTTGACTTAATGGATAACTTTTATGACCTTGCTTGACCGTGCCCTTAGAGTGCTGAGCACGCGACCTCTTTATAGGCTGCCTATGTACCCCTTGGGGATCAAGTCACACGTAGTTCCTTAAATTACCTTTGTAACCGCCTTGCCACTAAGTGTTTAGTAAGCCTTTTTCTAGGGAAACATCCCCGGTATTTATGCTCCACGTCGGTCCTTGACTACCCACGTTCTGTTGGTAATGGGCCTTAAATGCTACCTTGGCAGTTACAGGCGTTAGTGGTCTTCTGACCGTTTCTTCATCTTGCTCGGGGTCTCTTGATGTGCTCGCCCGTACACTTCACATCATGCCTTCGAGGAGTAAGGTCGACCGACCAGACCTCATGTCTGGTCGTGCCTTAGACTACTCGCCTTTGAGGAGTAAGGTCGACCGACCAGACCTCATGTCTGGTTGTGCCTTAGACTACTCGCCTTCGAGGAGTAATGTCGACCGACCAGACCTCATCTCTGGTCGTGCCTTAGACTACTCGCCTTCGAGGAGTAAGGTCAACCGACCAAACCTCATGTCTGGTCGTGCCTTAGACTACTCACCTTCAAGGAGTAAGGTCGACCGACCAGACCTCATGTGTGGTCGTGCCTTAGACTACTCGCTTTCCAGGTGCCCAACCGCCCAACTAGACACTAGTCTAGTTGTGTCAGTACATTTGGGAGAGTCATCATGGCCAAGGATTGGAACTCGGATTTACGGGTCCCACGGTAGGCCCACGTTTGTCCTGGTGTGACACATTACCCCTAATATGACACGTGTCGTGGTGAGGATTTTTACCTCTACAACGTGTATTATTGTGTTACATGTGTATTAGGTCTTGTACTATTATATAAAGGGCTTAGTCCCTCTCTTAATGAATTAGGTATCATTATTCTTTCTTAATATTATTTTTTGGTAACAAACTTATGTTATTTTGCTTTTTCGCATCTTCTAGTAGCTATCACTTGTCATTTGCCTTGCCATCCTTGTACGTTGTGTATTTGAGTAATTGTTGACTTCTGGTTTGACAAGTGATATTAATATATTGCTACATATCGGGGATAACCGCCTCGAGTTGTAAGACAACTCGATCGAGTTGCAACCCTAAATGTTATGATATCCAGAACAAACAAACCCATAGGTGGTAAAAAAAGAAACAACACAAAAGGCAAAGTAAAAACACAAACACAAATTACAAATCCAAATGTGAAATTCAAAAAATAATGTTTCAATTCGACACGAACAACACAAAATCCTTCTTCTGAACACCAACACCACCAATTCACAATCCCTTAATAAAGCACACTCACCATCTAACAATGCTATATCATCATCATCATCATCATCATCATCATCATTAATCGTAAGACTCAAAACACCTTCTTCACCCTTAATTTATTGTTTCCCTTTATCATATTTTGCCGACCTCACCGTTATCCAATCCTCGTCGTCCATTAAGGTGGCAGACTACTTAACCTCAAATGTCTGATCCTATCGATGGGAGAACTCAAATAATCATCACTGCTGGTGCCCTTTTCCTCCTCTTCAACCTCCATCGCGTCCTAGAAATCCCTATCAAGTACGCACTTCGGAGACTCCTCGATCGCCATATTGATCAAAGATGACATTCTTCAATTTGTCATTAACGAAAGCATGTTTCATAAGTTGCTCTACCGTCCACCTCTACTTTGGATCCCTTGCGAAGCACCTCCTCATAAAGTCTTTTCCTACCTCAAAGAGCTCGCCGGGGATCTTCGGCACCCTCCAAAAGCCCTATCTAGAAGATCGTCAACACGGCGTCCAACTCGTCGGTCCACGGCGGGCTTCTGGTGGTCATCACGACTATCGTGCATCCGAGCGCCCACACGTCTACCGGCGGACCATGCTTCTCCCCCTGAGTGACTTTCGGCGCCGTGTATGCTGGCATCTCGGAGAATGGTTGAAGATCATCTTTCGCATTACTCAATCGTGCGCATCCGAGATCAGCAATCTTGGTAGAGAGTCCACCTCTATCGTCCAATTCCTCCTCAAGGAGGAGATTCGCTCCTTTAATGTTGTAGTGCACAATTCCCGAGGCGTGGAGGTGATCGAACCCCCAGAGCACATCAGAGATGTACTGGCAGATGTCGCGCCTGTCGAGGTGGTGCTGCGGGTGTCAGATCTCGTTGGAGATTGTGCCAAGGGGGACATACTGCATAAGGAAATAGTAGATCGGGGAGCCTCCATTGTCGAAGGTGACCTCCTCACTAAGAGAGGAGACAATGCGGGGACAGGAGATGGAGGAGAGGATCCGGTTCTACCTATGGAGGTGGCCGGAGAGGGGGAGGTCAGAGGACTTGATGGCAAAGAGGGAGCCGGTCCGGAGGAAATCAGACGGTGGAGATCATTTTAATTAGATACAATCTGAACCATCTATTAGAGGAAACTTCAGGTACAATGTCGGCCGTTGGATTGACGGTTATGATCTGACCAATGGTTGTTTGAAGAAAGGATGCCTTATGCTCCGTTTCAATGAAAAATTTAACAAAGAGGAATTGATTCCTCCAAGAGGCTCTTCAACAGTTTTTCTCCTCCATAAATACCACCCAAATATGCATTGCTCAATCATCCAATCATTCACTGCAGTAGGTATTTTAGTCCCTTAGAGTTTGCATTCAAGTCTCCAAAGCATTCCACTAAGAGAGTTTACACCGTGAATTCGTTGATTCTCTGGTTTGAAATGCTACTACTAGAGGACGTTTTTGACCTTTGTATCTTGGGAGACTATCGTCAGAACCGTAATACCATGCAGGGTCAATATTGTCTTAAGGACATAGAGTCTAACTCTATCCTCAGTCTTCCTCCTCATCACATCAGAACATAACAAACTCGCCCATTCAGTACGCTCTGTTCTTCTTCTCTGTCTTGTAGACATAACTCCGTACTAATTTTTCTTGCTCACATTATGCTTTAAATGAAAATAATCCATTTTGTTTCCATTTTAGTTTATGTTATGCATGTTTGTGTAGTCCTATATTTTATGTGCATCTCCTTTGAAAACACTAAATATATATATATATATATATATATATGAAATACAATAAGCAGGTATCCAACCAATTCTCAAAAAAAAAAAAAAGTATTTTCAAGGGTACATGCTCGAATATAGGATCCTTGAGGGGGTATACCTGCAAGAGAAAAAACATACGAAATTATAAAAATAAATTTTTTTAACTTCTCTCTTTGATAGAACATGACTCAAGTCTGAATCCTATCGTATGTCATTTACATGATGCACAAAACTTGTGAGTAAACTTATTTGTTGTATAATATTAGTGGGAAATGGAATCCGTAGATATTGGATACTTTCAATCATTATCCGTCATTGACTCCTTCATAAGGGAGTGTCCTGTGTCATCTGACTTTTTTTTTTTTAAATAATTCATCAGACTATTTTAATTTCATGTTAGTCCGACATTGAAGATTTAAACATCCAACGCTAACCGGATATCATCTATAAACGGGATTAATTTTGCGTGGGGTGGAGAACTTTCCGATGATATGATCTCTGGCACAGGTAAAGCAACAGGTGGCAAAAAGAAACAAAACAAGAAGCAGAGTAAAAACACAAACACGTACTGCAAATCCAAAACTGGAATTAAAAAAATAGTCATTTTTCAATTCAGCACCAACATTGCAAAATCCCTCGACTGAACGACACAACCAATTCACACACTCATCTAATAAAACGCACTTACCATCTAACAACAGTACATAATCATCATCATTATCATCAATTGTATGACTCAAAGCACCCTCACCCTCACCCGTAATTAATCGTTCTCCTTCATCATGTTCCATCGATCTCACCGTGATCCAATCCTCATCAGCCATTGGGGCCGGCGGACCATCGAATCTCAACCGTCCGATCCTATCGGCGGGAGAAATCGTGCTCTTCTCCTCCTCTTCGTCCTCCACCGAATCCCAAAAATCCCTGTTGAGTACGCACTTCGGAGACTCATCGATCGAAAAAATCCGATCAGATTCAGAGACGACATTCTTCAATTTGTCATTCACGAAAGAGTGCTTCATAAGCTGCTCTGTCGTCCACCTCTGCTTCGGATCCCTCGCGAAGCACCTCCTCAGAAAGTCCTTCCCCTCCTCGGACATCTTGCCAGGGATCTCCGGCACCTCATCTGAGAATCCTATCCGGAAGATCGCGGACACGGCGTCCGACGCGTCGGCCCACGGCTGGTGTCCGGTGGACCTCTCGACGATCGTGCATCCGAGGGCCCATACGTCCGCCGGCGAGCCCTGTTCGTCCCCTCTAGCGACCTCCGGAGCCATGTACGCCGGCGTCCCGGAGATCGGACGGAATTCGTCGTCATCCACCAATCGCGCGCATCCGAGATCGGCGATTTTGGTGGCGAGTGCACCTCCGCCGTCCGATTCCTCCTCCTCCTCCTCCTCCACCAGGAGGAGATTCGCTCCTTTGATGTCGCAGTGCACGATTCCCGAGGCGTGGAGGTGATCGAGTCCCCGCAGAACGTCGGAGACGTGGCGGCGGATGTCGCGCTCATCGAGGCGGCCTCCGCGGCGTCGGATCTCGTCGGAGATCGTGCCGAGGGGGACGTACTCCATCTCCATGAACAGGTTGTAGATCGGGGCGCCTCCGGCGTCGAAGGTGACCTCGTCGCCGAGGCAGGAGACGACGCGCGGACAGGAGACGGAGGAGAGGATATGAAACTCCCTCTGGAGGTGGCCGGAGCGGGGGAGGTCGGCGGACTTGACGGCGAAGAGGGAGCCGGTGCGGCGGTCGGAGGCGAGGGAGACGACGGCGGAGGAGCCTCGGCCGAGGGTCCTGCCGCGGGTCCATTGGCACGTATCCATCGGAGGGGGTTTTTGTTTTGTGTTTGAATTTGAGATGCTCTGGTTTTTCCGGTTTTAGTTTTTGTTTGCTTGTGAAGTTGTGATGGCTTATATAGACTAGAGAGTGAGGTGGACGGTGTTGCTGACCTGTCAAGCGGCCTTTTTTGTATTTTTGTTATGGGAAAAATTCACACAACCCCCTAAAATCTCAGTGAAATTCATGTGACCCCCTGATTTTTCTTAAAATTCATCCAACCCCTTGAAAACGACTACTAAATTCAAATAATCCCATAAAAAAAATTTTCGTTAATAGATGATTAATATTTTATGAATATTTCGTTTGGTTAACCCTGACAGAAAACCCAATATACTAAAAAATTACTACAATGTGTAAAAAATGCAAAAAATCCAATCAAAACGACGATTTTACTCTCTCCGGATATATTATAAAACTTTATCCAGAGAGGTAAAATTATCATTTATATAAGATTTTTCACATTTTTAACACATTGTAGGGTTATTTTATATATAATGTTTTCTATCAGGGTTAACCAAACATAATATTCACAAAATATTCATCATCTGTAAACGTAAATTTTATTCATAGGGTTATTTGAATTTATTAAATATTTTTAAAGGGTTATATGAATTTTAAAAAATTCAGGTGGTTATATAGATTTCAGACAGTTTACAAGGGGTTATATATGGATTTTTCCCTTTTGCTATATATATTTTAAGTTGGGAGGATTGGATTTGAAACGCTGGTTTTGGCCGATTCTTGAACGTTGGTGAGTTGACGGCCTCCACGTGTCGATTAGAGAGTGCTGTTTTTTTTTTTCTTTTTTACCATGCAAATTTTGTTGTCCATTTATTAGATATTTCAAACAAAAAATGTTATACGTGTTCAATATTTCAGAACCTTCTAGGACTTGAATACACTATTTCTTACCGCAATATCTAGATATATATTTTATGAATTTTTTCATATTCATTTAAAGAAAAATGCTTGACAATTCGTAGACCTCTCAAATCTTATGACATGGCATGGTTTGGAATACCTTTAATACCCCTGTAGTGTTTTGTTAGTGTTGACCGTAATTAATGGAGGTTAGAAAAAATAGCATGGTAATTAGTTTCGGGAAATCACACTAGGGCATTGAATTATGTTTTTTTTCTTTTTTTGTAGAACCACTTTTGAATTGTCAATTCATAGTCGTAGGTTTTTTTTTCAAGCCGTTTAGAATCATCATTTCATACTCTAATTGTGATAATATAATTGAAATCTTTAGGATAACATTTGAAATGTCTACGGATTCAGGTTTGATGTTTTTTGTTTGTATTTTTTTTCAATTTTTTGAATTTTTTTAGATTTATATGTTGACTATGGTTTTTTTTTTTTACGTGAAATGTGGTTTTGAACGTGGTACATGAGTTGTTTAACTTGTTGAATGACAGTTACATATATATCTCTTTTTTGGTCTTTCCTTTATGTATTTTATTTTTATTTTTGTCAACTTTTTTTGCAAATGTAACTACCTTATTAAATGTTTTTTAATATAAGCGAAACTAGTTACATTGACAATGTAATTAACTTTCAGATAAATGTTCACTCTCCTATCAAGGTTCATAGTAAAGGGCGTCCTCCGATGAAAAGGAAGGCAGCTAAGGTTTACAAGTCGAGGAGGAGGGATAGTAAAAAATTCTGAAAGTTGTAACTTGCAGAATGCTGGTGAAGCCACTGGAGATGCCGGGTTTTGATTTCTTGTTTGTGTCCCTAAGTCCTGTGTGTAGAATTTCCCTGTTTATGTAATTTTACATGGATGCCTTTTAATGTTTTTGTTGGTTACATTTATTAATTTCTTTGTTACATTTTCGTGGAAGTGAGTTACTATTAGCTGAATATCAATTACATTTGTTTATATTTTTAGTTACAATATACACACAAGTAGTTACATTTTTAGATAAAATCTGTCCAACAAATACATGTTCTACAAGCCAGAAACAGTGTACTACCAATAATCAACCAATGTTTTTTGGCTATACATTCTTCAACATTACAAAAAGTAACTGAAATTAAAAACACCAACATAAACTTGAACCTGTCTTGTTTCATCTTTATACATGTCAAAATTTTATCACTTGAACTTCACAAAACACCCTAAATCAATCATCATAATGCATTGTAAAAACCATGTGATCCTCTTCTGTAAATGTCCTGGGCACGTCGTTGAGGAATGTTTTGATAAGGCGTGATCTGATGAACCTCAATGAACTCCTACTCAAGGTAGTTGGTAATCCTGCATGATGAACATGCAATCTCATAATCTCAATTATATCTGTTCCATAGTCCATCCTGCATTTTCAAATAAGATGCATTATGTTAATGTTATTTTTTGAGTTCTATCTTCTCTGTAACAAGTTTTATAATTGTTATACTTACGTAAAATCTGGTTGTTGAGGAGAATCCTTAACTGATATGATGTTGCCCTCCTTGATCCAATCAAAACACTTCAGGAATTCGATTCTCTATAAACATTCAAGTTACATTAATATATGATCAGTTACATTTCAAAAGCATTGTATCAGAATTGTATATTTTAAATTTAAAATATATAATTGCAGCAAACAAAATAGTTACCAATTGCGGGACCAATTGTAGATGTGTGTTGTCTTCTTGACAACTTGGACGCAATGAATTGTAGTGTCTCCATGTGTTTTCCTTGACATCATACACAGCCAAGGTCCAGTGGCTCTGATTGTATAAAGGGAAGTGTATGTATCGATGTAAAGCCAAATCTACCTTGTCCTTTCACAAGGGATTGAAACATATGTATTTGTTTTTCATTCAGAAGTGCTTGTGATATGTTGGCCGACACAAAAAATGATGACTTATTATTTTGGGAAGGTGGACCTTGTTTCTCATACAAATTTTTTGTAAAAGCATCGATCACCTATGTTTGTGAATCATTTCAAGATAAAATATATCTATGTTAGTTGCATTCCAGATGTCTTTTTATGCAAGACAAAAATTGCACATCATACCAGTAACAACAAGAACATATATTGATAGAGAATCATTTCAAGATAAATATATTTTATCTAAATGGTACAGGACACAATGACATTGCCAATCAAGTTATATTCTGAAAGTGACATTATCATTACACAACTCAACACAGATAATTCTTTATAATAGTTAGTTACATTTGCTGAAGAGTTAATGTCACTTTTTTACATTAGAATTACAGTCACCTCAACATAGTAGTAATAGTAAACAAACTGAAAAAAAAACATTTACATTGAGCAATACTTTCTTATAGTTAGTTACATTTTATGATCACCATTACAAACCACTAACTCCTTAAAGTTAGTTACATTCATTAGACGTTTACATTTCCCATATGAACTATTAACCAAAATGGAACTACATGTAACTAAAATAAAGAAACATGTTAATATACTTGCCTTGACTTTACAAAAATAATATATCGGGTGCGATATAGACTATGGTCACCATCAGTAACAATAAGTGGTATGAGGGGAAAAAAATTACATTGTCATTGTTAGTTACATTTGCTGATAGTTATATTTGCAGATATCAAATATTAACCAAAATCGAAATATATGTAACTGAAATCTGTTTACAGTAATTTTTTTTATTAGATACATTTTCATAACAAACAAAAACAAAATGCAGTCATACATTTCAGTTTTGTGGAAAAAAAATAGTTACATTATATATCGATTCGAATAAAAAAAAAACCCTAGAAAAGAAAAAAAAATCATACAATCCTCAAAAACAACATAGACGGTTTCTGAAATAACAAAAAAAAACGGATGCATACCTATTTTTTTGCTGTAGTTCAAACCTCCACAAGAAATATTAGGTTTTCAAGCCGATTCTTTAAGTTTAATTGAGTATTTGTTCAACGTTTCACAAAAAAAGAGGGTCTTTTTGGTGTTGATTTTCGATTTAAATTTTTTTTCTAAACCCTATAATCGGCTGAATGTGTTTGAATGGACGAGAGGGACAGACGTGAGTGAAAAAAAACGGAAAACAAGGGAAAACGCAAAACGACAGGTTAGGTTTAATTAGGGGTAATAACGTATTTTTTCATTTTTGTTTTTCTACAAAAGTGGACTACATAACCAATCAAATGTGTCCACATCAAGGGGCCCGTGGGAGGGGTCTATTTTGCTGGGACCTGTATAGCAAAACTGTTACTTAAAATAGAAGTATTCAATATTAAATAATCTGTATACAATTTTATTAAGCACACATATATATATATATATATAGTTCATATCTGCCCCAGTGTCAATAAGGGCCTTGTATTTTAAAGAAAATGTCTTAATTTTTAGGAGAACTTCAACATTCCATTTTTGTTTTGTACATCATTCGAGAGAGCTAATATATATATATGTACCGACAGCCTATATAACTACATTCAGGATTGTATCTATTATTATATATTTTAATTTTTCAATGTACAAATCAATTTTATATAAAAAAATTATATACTCATATAAATTAATTGCATGTATTCCGATAATTTTAAAAAAGCATAACTTCTGTAGACTGACATTAGAGCACATATTGTTTGTTAGCTATCACATTTACAACAAGAAAGATCGAGTACGCATTTTTTAGATTTGGAAAATATTAGGTTTATCCCACGTCTTGCCCCACGCATAATTATAATATTCTTTAATTTTTTTTAAAGTGTACAAACATATACATATATATTTTAATAAAAAAATAATATACTCTAAGAAATTATTTGTATTTACTTATAGAAGAAAGGGAAAATGACCTGTTTTGTGTAAAAAGATGTATAATATATATGAGACTGCTGGAAATCCTGCAAATAAGATTTTGTCTAACCATATTCTTTTGATTTTCACTTTTAATGTTATGCCTGTGTCAATTGGAGCACTCTGATTGAAAATTTTGGCTACATAATTTTTTTCCTCGAAGTTATGTATTTCCAATTTGGTATTTGGATTTGATTTTGTTAAAATCCAAGATGAAGAGGTTTAAATATGATTTTATTATGAGATGTCCAGTTTTGAGTTAGCTTTCGTACAAAAGTGGAATTAGATCAACTGGATTCATGTAGTAAAAGTTATGGGTATTTTTCCAAGTATACCCCGGGGATGAGAAATTCTGGCAGCAGCCCTGTTCTATGTTTAGCTCTAATTTCGGAATAGCTGGAGGGATTATTTGATCTTTGCATAACCATGAAAGTTGTAGATAATCTTCTTGGCTTTCCAACGGACTTTGAATTGTTCAATTCGGAGCTATATTGAAAACGTTATGGCTGTTCTAGTGAAGCATGTCTAGAATTTCTAAGTCAGGGATGAAATGGTCATTTCCATCCTTCCTTAGATATTTATGTGCCAAATAAATATCTTCCTCTCTCTCTCTCTCTCTCCCTCCCAACCCCACGTCAACCTTCTTCTTGGCCTCTCTTTCTCTCTTTCAAAGCCCCCCAAGTGTTTGTGTTTATTCCCCAAAGAGAAGGAGATGGTGAAGGAAGAAGAGAAGGGTTGTTCATGTGTTGTTGTTGTTGATCCTCCTCTCTCAAGCTCCCTCTCATGATCTCCCCCCCCCCTGATTTGCAGCCAAGAAGGGCTGAGGAGAGGCCGAAGAGGTGGTGGTTGAGGTGGGCGCGTCGAGAGCCCCGCATCTCCCCCTTTCCCTTTCCCTCTTTTGGTAAGTCATCTTCTCCTTTTTGATTTTTAGGGTTGTTGGGATGGTTGGGGAGGTTATGCATGCTAGGTAGATGGGTTAGAGTGTGTATGAGGGGTTGCGGAGGGTTAAAATGGGGTTAGGGTTGGCTGGGCGCGCATTGGGAGTTGTCTGCGCACGTCGCGCGCAGAAGGGCACTGGCAGGCGCTGGCGGGCGCGCGCGGAGTGGGCGCGCTGGTGCGCACGAGCACTGGCGCGAGCGGGGGTGCGCGCGGGCACGCGCGAGCGTGCGCGCGCACGGGGCAGTGCGCCTGGGCATGCGCCTGGGCGAGGAGCTGGGGGCCAGTGCGCGTGCGTGCGCGTGCTGGGGCATGCGCGGAGTTCTGCACGGGCGCGCGGACTGGCGCGCGGCAGTGCGCAAAGGGTGCTGGGGAGCGTGCGTGCGTGCGTATGCGTGCGTGCGCATGCGGGGGGCCATGCGTGTGGCTGCCCGAGGGTTCAGGTAGGTGTCGGGGCACTCGGACTCGCGTGCGTATGTGCGTGCTCGCATGCGTGCGAGTCCGTATGCTTGCTTGTCTGAGTATTTGGTATTTCTAATGATTTCTAAGTGTAAATTGTGTTGTTACTCACAAATTGATGCCCCTACCTTGCAGATCTTGTCGGATGGGATGCGCAAGGTCCCGGGTTGTAAGGTGAGTGGTTCGATTCCAATCCCCCCCCCCTCTCTAGGGATGCGCTCGACGCGCGTCGCGCATCGATGGGGCCCCCTAGCTATAATATGTAGATATCGATGTTAATGCATGTTTTAATATGATGTAACCATGCCATGTTAGACATTGCATGCTAGGGATATACATCCATATATCATGTATAGAGGCCCATACATGCCTAGACACCATGTCCCATGCTTGAAAAGCCTCGATCTACGCATGTTTCCCATTTAGTTTAATTTATTTAAATCAAATGAGATTATATTGGTATAAGCATGCCTTAGAGAATATTATAACCTTATTGTTATAATATAGGTTTCCCCGCATTTTAGTTATGCGCCCTGGAGGAATTCTTGAGAATTCATAACATTAGAAATGTTAGAAAGCGTTGTCGACGGATCCAAGAGGATCGTATTCGCGTGAGTAGGCTGTTTTCTGTCCTTCGTTGGATCCGAGTATGGACTCCCCGGCGTTGGAAAGCTTTCCAAACAGAGGGCTCCCATCTGTAGGTACAGCCGATGCGTCGGACTGTGCTGATCGTGGGAGTATACCAGGTAGAGGCTACGGAATGAGGGAGAAGCTACTGGTGGACCAAGGGTGGAGAGCAGTCTAGTCCGTCCCAAAATGCCCATGTCACCCCCTAAAGGGTGAGGGTGAGGGTGAGGTGGGTCGGCGATGTTACGACCCACTAGCTTGTATAGTTACTCCCGTTTAGGGACTTTAATTTTTTTAAGGTTAATATGAGTGTGTTGCATAGATTGTTGTTATGCTTGTGTTGTGATATCTCGATAAGATATTTTCAAGAGTAGTTGTTTTTCATTGGGTTCGCTTTGCGAACATGGGATCGTTCTCCCCTTCGTTGGATCCGAGTAGGGACTCCCCGGCGTTGGAAAGCTGTCCTGATAGAGGGCTCCGATCTGTAGGTACCTCCGATGCGTCGGACGGTGCTGATCGTGGGAGTATACCAGGTAGAGGCTACGGAGTGAGGGAGAAGCTACTGGTGGACCAAGGGTGTAGAGCGGTAAGTTGAAGAGGCCGGGTTGTAGCTGTCCTGACAGAGGGCTCCCATCCGTAGGTACCTGCGATGCATTCGGGAGCGTACTGATCGTGGGAGTATTCCAGGTAGAGGCTACCCGGGAGAGGGTTAACGAATGATGTTGCGAGCGTGGGAATCGTTCTCCCTTTCGTTGGATCCGAGTAGGGACTCCCCGGCGTTGGAAAGCTGTCCTGACAGAGGGCTCCCATCTGTAGGTACCTCCGATGCGTCTGACGGTGCTGATCGTGGGAGTATACCAGGTAGAGGCTACGGAGTGAGGGAGAGGCTACCGGTGGACCAAGGGTGTAGAGCAGTCTAAATCTCTTCCAAAAGTCCTATGTCACCCCTAAAGGGTGAGGGTGAGGATGAGGTGAATAATATCGCCGCGTGACCCATTCGTTGTTTGACCGTTCCCATAGTTGTTGGGTCCAGTCCTGTGTCGATGTTTAAAGGCATCGTTTGAGCAATTATCTAGATATAGATGATCCAGTAGTGTTGTGTAGACCAGTAATTCCGGGTCTCTTCGACCGACGGTATGGTCTCTCCCCAAAAGTCCCAAGAGTCTCCCTCCGGGAGTGAGGGTAAGGGTGAGGTTGGTCGCGCTACCGCGTGACCCTGTTATCCATGGGTTTTCACCCATGTTTTTCCTTGAAAGGAAATTGATTATGTATTGAACTGTAGTATGGTGATTGGTTTCCAGCCACTCACTGAGCTTGTAGCTCACCCCTCGCATACTGTTTCTTTTCAGGGGCAGTGTTGAGCGTGAAGTTGGAGTTTCCCTGTGGCGTGGTCTCATGGGCGTGGAGCGTTCTTCCGGCGGGTGGCGAGTGCGCGGCTGTCAGCAGTCCTAGAGTCATTGTATGTATTGTAATTCGTGCATGTGGCACATGTTGTATTTTCTTTGGTCTAGACTTGGCTCTCACAGGACAGTGATTGTGTATTCGAGTCTGTAATAATGTTTTTGATTTACAGACATTGTTTATATATTATGCTTCCGCTTTTCAGTCAGTTATCATTATCTTGCTTTGCCACTTTGTGTATTGTTGTTAGAGTCTTTGTTGACCTCAGGTATTGATAGCTGATATTTTATTATTGCCACGTCTCGGGGACGGCCGCCGTGGAGCGTGACATTTAAGATTATATTTTTACGAGGAGGGTTTTTTTATTTATTATTATTTGTTTATTTTTGGAGTGAGTGGAAGTGTACAGCTAGCTTAATGGAATGTTTGATTTGGACCACACTCTTCTTCATCTAATGATATGCATGCTTCTTTCTTAATTTATCCCTGCATATGAGGTGTATTTCTATATCATGTGTCCTGCAACATTAATTGTGTGTTAAAAATCTTATAACTATACTATTTAAGAAAATAATTTCCCATTACTTAAAAATAAAAAAAATGTTAAACAATTTAAGTTTAGTTATTTTTGAATTGTGTGTCAGATATTGTTCTAATATAATGTTGATAAAAATTAATTATATATAATGTTAATACCATACATTTTTTTAGACAGTTGTTCGATAATGGAGCTTCTTTCCTGTACATCAGTATCGCTAGTAACCATGGAGTTCGCGTGCGGCGCCTGTGTAAAGTGTTGAGGATGTGGCGTATTGCTCATTAAGGGATGATGTCTTCTTCTAGTCTTCCTACTCAGGATTAAGGGGCCTTGCAGGGTCAGCGTTGAGACCCGGGCTAGGATACTCCGTGTTCCTTATTTGGTTGTCGGGATATCCTATATCGGGACCTCATGGTGCCCTCCCAAGGTTCTTTTCCCAGTCAAGGAATACCATTGAAGCATCTATAAGATGAAGGATTTTTCCTCTCACTTGGAAGGTGCTGTAGCGAGTGGTGATGCGTACGATCAGGATTGGGTGCATCCTATTGCAGCTTGGTGGGCGATTGCTTGTGGACTGGGTTCCACAGTGGCATCTGGAGTCGCTTCGATATATCATTGAGCGTTGTAGCTGCCCGGTTGAGGCCAGAGTCCTGTGAGGTGCTCCCAGATACTATGCTTGTTGGTGCGCCCATATGGCAGAGATAGTGGGCTTGGGAGGCTACCAGGTAGAGGCCACACCGGGAGAGTGCTACTAGATGATGTCGAGAGCGTGAACTCCCCGTGATGAATCTGCCCATTGAGTGCACAATGGTTATAGTTGAGCGACCAATCTCTGGTGGCTTGTGAAGCACAGTTGTGGATACTGTCGCGTTTTGCCCCACATTGGTCGCAAATAAGGAGACGCGATGCTAGCGTTCATGATGGGACTCAACCGCCCTATCAGATAGATGATGTCGCATAGGCATTGTCGAGGTCCGACGACCCCTTATTGCGTGTCTTGTGGATTAAGTGCGGTTGAGCGGCTTACCAAGCGTGTAAGTGTCATCATGAGCGCCAGCCATGCTCGAGGAGCAGAATCTGGACTTAATTGTTCGAGGTGTTGTTTTGATCTCCCCGTGGAGGTTGAAGATCAATTACCTTTGCCGCGAATCGATGATCTGTTTGACCAGCTCTGGGAGCGAGTGTCTGCTGTTAGATCGATATTCGCACAAGGGTACCACAAGTCGGAGATCCGGGAGTTAGACATCCCGTAGATGGCCTTTCGTGACCGTTCAGGCACTACGAGTTTTAAGTACTGCCGTCGCGGTTGACGAATGCGCCGGATGCCTTCGTGGATCTCAAAAGTTTATTGGGCTTTCGTGGACTACTTTGGGGTAGTCTTCATAGAGATTGCTAGTAGTGTGATGAAAAGGTGATGTGGGTGACCTTGTTTCCCCAGGTTGGCATGCCCTCAGGCAAAGTTTGAGAATCATCATTGAGTGGAAAGCGTCAGTCCATGGAGATTCCTCAGCGAACGTGGGAGTGTGTTATCAGGGATTGTTGCGGACTCGCTAATGTCACGTTCGGGTCACGACGCCGTCTAGGTGATCAATGACCGACTGACTAAGTCCGCGCTTCCCTCCCTAATCCGACTGATTGAGTCTCTGGACGCCTTGACGTGGGTTTTCACCTTCGCGATTGTTCGTCTTCATGGCACTCCAGTCGGCGCTATTTTTGGTTGAGACACGAGGGTTACTTTGAGGTTGAGGCGCAGCCTTGGCGGGCTTTGGCGCGAGCCTCCATTTAAGTATAGCGTTTCATCGCCGATGGACAGCCAGACAAAGAGGACGATTCAGACCTTGGAGGACATGCTAAGTGCCTACGTGCTCGATGATGAGAGCAGTTGGGTGAGGCACCACCCATTTGTTGGGGTATGCCTGCAAGACGACTGCCATTCGAGCACCCAGATGGATCTGTGAAAGGCACTCTACAGGCGCAGTTTTATACCTCCCTTGTGTTGGGACGGTTGACGAGCGCCAGTTGGAGGGGCCATAAGTCAGTTGTTTGACCTTGCGGTGGCCAGGTTGGTTCGTGTGTGCATCTGCACCTCCCAGAACCGATAGAAGGGCTACGCAGGTCATCGTCGCCAAGAGTTTACCTTTGGGCTTGGCGATCATGTTTTCGTGAAGGTGTCCCAGTTTAAGGGCACCCTCTGTTTCGACGTTCAGGGCAAGCTGAGTTGGCTCTTTAATGGGACCGTTTCTCGTCATTGAGTGGATTGGGGAGGTGGCTTATCATGTAGCCTTTCCCCCACAGCTGGCTCATGCCCACGACGTCGTCCTTGTCTCATGGCCAAGGCGTTATGTCCACGATCCTGCTCAGTCATTCTATTCGACCGTCTCATTCTCGAGCTGGATTTGTCGTTCGTGGAGCAGTGGATCGAGGTCAAGGACCAACATGAGAAGAGGCTCCACGCTAAGACCGTTCCTTTGATTACAGTGTGTCGGTAGCGCCAGTCCGGTGCAAAGACCACTTGGGAGCAAAAGGTCTATGCATGATACTTTCGGTCTTCCCTTTGGGTTTCCTTAAATTTCGAGGACTAAATTTCCTAAGGGGGGAAGAATGTTGTGCCTGTGTCATTTGGAGCGCTCTGATTGAAAATTTGGCTATATAATTTTTTTCCTCGAAGTTATGTATTTCCAATTTGGTATTTGGATTTGATTTTGTTAAAATCCAAGATGAAGAGGTTTAAATATGATTTTATTATGAGATGTCCAGTTTTGAGTTAGCTTTCGTACAAAAGTGGAATTAGATCAACTGGATTCATGTAGTAAAAGTTATGGGTATTTTTTCAAGTATACCCCGGGGATGAGAAATTCTGGCAGCAGCCCTGTTCAATGTTTAGCTCTAATTTCGGAATAGCTGGAGGGATTATTTGATCTTGGCATAAACATGAAAGTTGTAGATAATCTTCTTGGCTTTCCAGCGGACTTTGAATTGTGCAATTCGGAGCTATATTGAGGAAGTTATGGCTGTTCTAGTGAAGCATGTACAGAATTTCTAAGTCAGGGGTGAAATGGTCATTTCCATCTTCCTTAGATATTTATGTGCCAAATAAATATCTTCCTCTCTCTCTCTCTCTCTCTCTCTCCCTCCCAACCCCACGTCAACCTTCTTCTTGGCCTCTCTTTCTCTCTTTCAAAGCCCCCCAAGTGTTTGTGTTTATTCCCCAAAGAGAAGGAGATGGTGAAGGAAGAAGAGAAGGGTTGTTCATGTGTTGTTGTTGTTGATCCTCCTCTCTCAAGTTCCCTTGCATGATCTTCCCCCCCCCCTGATTTGCAGCCAAGAAAGGCTGAGGAGAGGCCGAAGAGGTGGTGGTGGTGGTGGTGGTTGAGGTGGCCGTGGGCGCGTCGAGAGCCCCGCATCTCCCCCTTTCCGTTTCCCTCTTTTGGTAAGTCCTCTTCCCCTTCTTTTTGATTTTTAGGGTTGTTGGGATGGTTGGAGAGGTTATGCATGCTAGGTAGATGGGTTAGAGTGTGTGTGAGGGGTGGGGGAGGGTTAAGTGGGGTTAGGGTTGGCTGGGCGAGCATTGGGAGTTGTCTGCGCGCGTGCGCGCCCAGGCGCGCGCGCAGAAGGGCGCTGGCAGGTGTAGCGGGCGCGCAGACGCGTGCGAGCGCGGAGTGGGGGCGCGGGTGCGTGCGAGCGCTGGCGCGAGCGAGGGTGCGCGCAGGAGTGCGCGCGAGTGCGCGTGGGCGGGGCAGTGCGCCTGGGCATGCGTGTGGGCGCGGGGCTAAGGGCCAGTGCGAGCGCGCGCGTGTGCGCGTGTGTGCGCGTGCTGGGGCATGCGCGGGGTTCTGCACGGGCGCGCGGACTGGCGCGCGGCAGTGCGCCAAGGGTGCTGGGGCGCGTGCGTGCGTGCGTGCGCGTGCGGGGGGCCATGCGTGTGGCTGCCCGAGGGTTCGGGTAGGTGTCGGGGCACTCGGACTCGCGTGCGTATGTGCGTGCTCGCATGCATGCGAGTCCGTATGCATGCTTGTCCGAGTATTTGGTATTTCCAATGATTTCTATGTGTAAATTGTGTTGTTACTCACAAAATTTGATTCCCCTACCTTGCAGATCTTGTCGGATGGGATGCGCGAGGTCCCGGGTTGTAAGGTGAGTGGTTCGATTCCAATCCCCCCCCCCTCTCTAGGGATGCGCTCGACGCGCGTCGCGCATCGATGGGGCCCCCTAGCTATAATATGTACATATCGATGTTAATGCATGTTTTAATATGATGTAACCATGCCATGTTAGACATTGCATGCTAGGGATATACATCCATGTATCATGTATAGAGGCCCATACATGCCTAGACACCATGTCCCATGCTTGAAAAGCCTCGATCTACGCATGTTTCCCATTTAGTTTAATTTATTTAAATCAAATGAGATTATATTGGTATAAGCATGCCTTAGAGAATATTATAACCTTGTTGTTATAATATAGGTTTCCCCGCATCTTAGTTATGCGCCCTGGAGGAATTCTTGAGAATTCATGACATTAGAAATGTTAGGAATCGTTGTCGACGAATCCAAGAGGATCGTATACGCGTGAGTAGGCTATTTTCTCTCCTTCGTTGGATCCGAGTAGGGACTCCCCGGCGTTGGAAAGCTTTCCAGACAGAGGGCTCCCATCTGTAGGTACAGCCGATGCGTTGGACTGTGCTGATCGTGGGAGTATACCAGGTAGAGGCTACGGAGTGAGGGAGAGGCTACTGGTGGACCAAGGGTGGAGAGCAGTCTAGTCTGTCCCAAAAGGCCCATGTCACCCCTTAAAGGGTGAGGGTGAGGGTGAGGTGGGTCGGCGATGTTACGACCCACTAGCTTGTACAGTTACTCCCGTTTAGGGACTTTAATTATTTTAAGGTTAATATGAGTGTGTTGCATAGATTGTTGTTATGCTTGTGTTGTGATATCTCGATAAGTGATTTTCGAGAGTAGTTGTTTTCCATTGGGTTCGCTTTGCGAACATGGGATCGTTCTCCCCTTCGTTGGATCCGAGTAGGGACTCCCCGGCGTTGGAAAGCTGTCCTGACAGAGGGCTCCCATCTGTAGGTACGTCCGATGCGTCGGATGGTGCTGATCGTGGGAGTATACCAGGTAGAGGCTACGGAGTGAGGGAGAAGCTACTGGTGGACCAAGGGTGTAGAGCGGTGAGTTGAAGAGGCCCGGGTTGTAGCTGTCATGACAGAGGGCTCCCATCCGTAAGTACCACCGATGCATTCGGGGGTGTACTGATCGTGGGAGTGTACCAGGTAGAGGCTACCCAGGAGAGGGTTAACGAATGATATTGCGAGCATGGAAATCGTTCTCCCCTTCGTTAGATCCGAGTAGGGACCCCCGGCGTTGGAAAGCTGTCTTCACAGAGGGCTCCCATGTGTAGGTACCTCCGATGCGTCGGACGGTGCTGATCGTGGGAGTATACCAGGTAGAGGCTACGGAGTGTGGGAGAGGCTACCGGTGGACCAAGGGTGTAGAGCAGTCTAAATCTCTTCCAAAAGTCCTATGTCACCCCTAAAGGGTGAGGGTGAGGATGAGGTGAAGAATATCGCCGCGTGACCCATTCGTTGTTCGACCGTTCCCATAGTTGTTGGGTCCGGTCTTGTATCGATGTTTAAAGGCATCGTTTGAGCAATTATCTAGATATAGATGATCCAGTAGTGTTGTGTAGACCAGTAATTCCGGGTCTCTTCGACCGACGGTATGGTCTCTCCCCAAAAGTCCCAAGAGTCTCCCTCCGGGAGTGAGGGTGAGGGTGAGGTTAGTCGCGTTGCCGTGTGACCCTGTTATCCATGGGTTTCCACCAATGTTTTTCTTGAAAGAAAATGGTTTATGTATTGAACTGTAGTATGGTGATTGGTTTCCAACCACTCACTGAGCTTGTAGCTCACCCCTCGCATACCGTTTCTTTTCAGGGGCAGTGTTGGGCGTGGAGCTGGAGTTTCCCTGTGGCGTGGTCTTATGGGCGTGGAGCGTTCTTCCGGCGGATGGCGAGTGCGAGGCTGTCAGCAGTCCTAGAGTCATTGTATGTATTGTAATTCGTGCATGTGGCACATGTTGTATTTTCTTTGGTCTAGACTTGGCTCTCACAAGACAGTGATTGTGTATTCGAGTCTGTAATAATGTTTTTGATTTACAGACATTGTTTATATATTGTGCTTCGGCTTTTCAGTCAGTTATCATTATCTTGCTTTGCCACTTTGTGTATTGTTGTTAGAGTCTTTGTTGACCTCAGGTATTGATAGCTGATATTTTATTATTGTCACGTCTCGGGGACGGCCGCCCTGGGGCGTGACATTTAAGAATATACTTTTACGAGGAGGGTTTTTCTTTTTATTATTATTTGTTTATTTTTGGAGTGAGTGGAAGTGTACAGCTAGCTTAATGGAATGTTTGATTTGGACCACACTCTTCTTCATCTAATGATATGCATGCTTCTTTCTTAATTTATCCCTGCATATGAGGTGTATTTCTATATCATGTGTCCTGCAACATTAATTGTGTGTTAAAAATCTTATAACTATACTATTTAAGAAAATAATTTCCCATTACTTAAAAATAAAAAAAATGTTAAACAATTTAAGTTTAGTTATTTTTGAATTGTGTGTCAGATATTGTTCTAATATAATGTTGATAAAAATTAATTATATATAATGTTAATACCATACATTTTTTTAGACAGATGTTCTAATTTGACTTTTTTTTCTTTCTGTTCAGCATAATAGAATCATGAAAGAGGAGGTAATTCTATCAACAAGTCAAAAAATAGTGTAATTTTTTACATGCATAAGTATTGATGATTTATTTGCTAAGAATATATAAAAAATTAACCAGCTCCACAGGCCATATCTCCTGCACTCCAGATTAAGTCCACAAGAACTCTTGGCAAATGAAAGCACCAATTGGATTTGATATTTTTGCCATGTCATTAGATGCCATGGAAAGACCTCTTCTTGGGTCAATAAAAAGGAGTGTGCTCGGCTGAACTGCTGAACTCTTCTTTGAGCACATTCTTCATTCCCTTTTTTTTGGTTGCATTCAGTTTCCCACCAAATCTTCATTAAATCAATTAAGAAATGTGGAATTAATATGGAGAGCAGGAGATGTATTAGCTTTTCTTCTTTCAAGTGGAGAACTTCCACTCATTTAATACTTCCGTTTATCATGTGGCGAATATATAATATCAATAGGACTACTAGTCATGTAGGTTGAATCCACTCCGAAATTGAAGAAGATCAACCTGAACTAAACCTGTTAAATTTCATTGGGATTCGATATGAGGTTACGTTGAGTGATCAGGTTGGATGCATTTAAATTAAAAGTTAAGTTCATTCAGATTTAATCTGTCTAAGTTGCACTAGTACTATCTAGGCATGGAATCAAATAGGGTTAAAATCCCAAGTATAGATGACTGGACTGAAAGGAGTATGTTAACTGAAATTGAGTGCTTAATGAAGGAATGTTATGATAATAATAATGAAAAGGCCAAGCCCTAGAAGTGTGGTTGCAACCAACCATCAAATACCCCCCCTTGTCCATGCCTTTAAAACCAAAAGTGATGTCTTACCTCTAGGCTGTTACTCTAAAATTTGAGATAAGCTTCAAATATGAGTTTTCAACCTTTAATTAAAGGTTAAACTAACATACATTTTATAGTAAAAACAACAAAATCACCCACCCCTGGATATTCCTTCATTTAGTTGTAAGCAGAACATTTAATTTATAAGTTGAATTCCTTTTTGGCCTGTAATGCGCATAAGATAGCTTGTAGAAAGAAAAGGCCTGCATCCCTGTTAGGAGAAGCCAAAATAAGGTGTTTATCAAGTGATTTTCAAATTCCATTTCAGATTCTGAAAAATGTTTTTCATCAAATCTAGTTAGACGGCTCTGTTAACGATTAGATACACTTCGGCATCTTCCTTACTTGTATGGGTGTTATTCCACGCAATCATTAATATGCAACCTTTCATGCATTCCCATTTCACTAACATGATACACATTTTCTTGGATGAAACATATTATTTTGTTCTTTTGCATAAAATATTGTACATTTCATTAGAAGTACATTATTTTTATTTATATATAATTTTTCATTACATGAAGCATATACCTTCAAATCATACATCAGTACAATAGCATTAAGCCTTCTGTGTTTGGTTTCTTAATCCAAAAACTCTATTTAAATAAAGGATGTCACTATAAGAAAAAGAGCCTTTAGCAAAGCCTATTACCGACGGCCATAAGAAACACCGTCGCTAATATTGTCACGCCCCAGGGCGGCCGTCCCCGGGACGCGGCAAGTGTATATAAAATATCAGAATCTACACAGGAGGTCAATAATATATCATACACAAACAACCAGAATGACACACAGACAACAAAGAGGTTGACATGATATATACACCAAATGCGGAAGCAAAAGACTGAATCTGTAAATAAACATACTACATACTCGATACACAATCATCTGTCCTGTGAGAGCCAATATACACAAATACAACTGAGTATATATACAAACGCGTGCTCAAGCACGGAAATAAAATACATACAGTCAAGAAGGGATGCTGATAGCCTCTGGCACTCGCGGAACGTGGCGCTGCTCCGCTACTGAAGGAATCCCTCGGAAAGCTCCAACTGCTCCTCCGGCTCCAGCTCAGTGACAACTGGGGAAAACATATGCGAGGGGTGAGCCACACGCTCAGTGAACAGCACAACCCATGCATCACAGACAATATTGACCACAATTCAATCTTTATAACCCACAATCTCTTATTAACAACCACAAAATGGTAACAAATACTCAAACCAGTGGGTCGCTCAATCGCCAACCCACTACACCCTCACCCTCACCCTTCAATGGGTGACATAGGATTTTGGGACTGATAATCATCCAATCACAACTCCAGTGGGTCGCTCATCGCCAACCCACTACACCCTCACCCTCACCCTTCAATGGGTGACATAGGATTTTGGGACTGACTAGGCTGTTGGTCACCCTTGGTCCACCGATAGTCTCTCCTCCACTCCGTAGGCCGCTTGGCTATCACCCACAACTTCAGCACAGTCCGTCACAAATATCGGGAGGCGCCTACTGATGGGAGCCCTCACCCACAACTTCAGCACAGTCCGTCACAAATATCGGGAGGTGCCTACTGATGGGAACCCTTGGAAGGGACGGCCTTTCTAACGTTGGGGCAGCCTCTACCGGATCCAACGAAGGGGACAGAACAGCCTATCCATACGCATATGATCCACTCGGATCCGCCAACTACACATCTCAACGACTCTAATGTCATGAATTCTTCCGAATTCCTCCAGGGCGCATAACCAAGATGCGGGGAACATATACAATAATAGCAAGGTTGTAATATCATTGGGGGAAAGGAACTTGGGAGGGCAGCGTGAGTTCCCGATATAGGACGCCCCGACAACCAAACAAGGAACACGGTGTACCCTAGCCCGGGTCTCACCGCTGTCCTCGCGAGGCCCCTCCCCTATAATATTCACTAAGATGCTAATAATCGTACAAGGGGGTAAACCATTATTTAACAATTAGAGGTGTAGTATTATTGGGACAAGAACCTTGGGAGGGCAGCATGAGGTCCCGATACAGGACATCCCGACAACCAAACAAGGAACACGGAGCACCCTAACCCGGGTCTCAATGTTGACCTCGCAAGGCCCCTCCCTATAATATTATCTAAAGCATGCAATTAACATATACTAGCATTTAATTTAATAAATAAACTAGTAGGACACATGCATAGGCCAAGGCTTCCTAGCATGAGAACAGGGGGACATGATGCATGGCTCATACACATATCCTAAGGGTGCAAGTTCCTAACATGCAAAGTCTAGGGTAGCATGCATTCTACATTTAAATCATGCTCGCATGGAATACACATTATAACAGGCTAATATAAATCCATGGTGCCTCAGGAGAGGTCGGTATACGCCCAAATGCGTGTAGCGCCTCTCTACTGGGTTGGATTGTCCCACTCACCGGAGATCGGGTCGTCGCGCGACCGCCCGTCAAGATCTGCAAGACAGACATTTATACGGTGAGTTAAATACACAATTACATCAAAATACTCACAAAGTACCCAAAAGAACCCAACACTCGGGCAAACGTACATACGGCCCGTACGCACGTTAGCCCGAGCACTCCGACTCACTCCCGAACCCACGGCAACCACCCGCACGGCCACCCACCCCGAATGCGCCGCCGCGCCTCAGCCCGCGCACCCAGGCACACCGCCGGGCCCCTGCCCGCACGCCTGGACCAGTAGCCGAGCCACCCGGTGCGCCGCACGCCCACTGCGCCCCGCCGCAGCAGCCCGCGCGCACCCTGCACGCCCCGCGCGCACCACGCGAGCACACCGCCCCGTGCCTCGCCCCGCGCGCATCACCAGCCTCTACCCGCGCGCACGCCTGCCTCTGCCCAGCGCCCCGCGCGCATGCTCCTCTGCGGTGCCCAGCGCCTAGCGCCCCTGCGCCCAGCGCTCAGCACCCTAGCCCAGCACACCCGGCATTTGCGACCAGCTCCCAGTGCTCAGCACCCAGCACCCGGGACCCTCACCCAGCGCCCACGCGCATGCCCGCGCAGCACGCGCCCAGCGCGCCTAGCAGCACGCGCCCAGCGCGCCTACCAGCCTGCCCGCGCTACCTGCCTGCGTGCATCGCCGAGTGGCCCGAGCACCGCTCGCCTGCACGCCTGGGCACTGCCCGCCTGATGCCCGAGCGCCTCCTGCCCTGCTCGCCTGCGCGCCCAGCCTGCCAGCCCGGCCTGCCAGCGCGCACAACCCAGCCATCCTACCCGAACTAGCCCCGTACGCCCAGCACCCAGCACGCCCAGCGCCCACCCGAGCGCACGCCCGCGCGCACGTCCGCGCGCACGCGCGCGCGCGCCCTGCCGCTGCACGCCTGCTGCGCCTGCCTGGGTGCTGCCTGTGCTGCCTGCTGCCCGGGGCTGCCAGCCTGCCAGCCCGAGCTCCCCTACCACCCACCTCCGGCCACCCCAACGCCTCCGACCACCACCCACAGCCCTCCGACGGCCACCTACCGCCGCCGACCGCCTCCCAACCTCATACCCACCTCCTAACATACATCTATACAAGGAAAGAGAGGAAAAAGAGGCTTACCAAGGGGAGGAAGGGAAGTCCGGTTGCTCTCCGCGCACCGAAACCTCTCCCAAAAGGCTTCCAACGCCCAGATCTCTCTTGGCCTCCGAAATGGCCCAAATCAGGGAAGAAGAGAGGGGGGATGGAGGGGCAAAACTCGCTGGAATCCGGATTTGAAAGCACCGGGGACCCGATCTACACTTCTTATGCTTTAGGTTTTTGGGTTTGAGGCCTCTAAGGGGCTCAAAAGGGAGAAAAGGAGAGAGGGGAGAGAGAGGAAACTCTTGGTAGGGATGATGAATAGTGCCCACTCAAAAATTAGATTTCTTTTATATAGCAAGTCACTTAAAATACCCGGATACGCCCCGAAACTGTGAAATTTCAGAAACATCGCCGAAAATCGATGAAATTTTCGTTAGAGGTCTAAAATGGCACCAGGACACCAAATATGCAGTTAGATTTCCAATCGGAGTCCTCTAACTCCGGACGATAGCTAACAGTCCAAAAATTAGCGGTTCCGATCGAAAACCGAAAAAAACGAAAAACTGCCAGAACGCTCCAACGGTTACCAGCAGGCTAAAAGTGACACATATATAACAAATATGAATGTAGAAATTGAATTTTACAATTAAGAGGAGTATTACCGAATTATCTAAAACTATTTTTTGTTGAAAATTTTCACTCATTTGATCAAACATTTGATTCTTGATATTTTATGAGTTGATGGAGAAATTTATGAATTTTGAGCTTAAGTACATGTATAATTTATTGTAATCAAAACTTTTCTTTCTTTCTTCTCTCTTTATTGTGGAGATGATGCGAAGGAAGAAATAATGTTGCTTTACAAGAGGAGTTAATACCAAATAGAGCAATTTGGGTCAATATTTATGATATGGCTCAAAATTGTTTGCACATATCATGCCTCTTTTAGGGTTAAATTTATTAGTATGTGCTTTTCATTTCCATAGATTCAACTATGAGTTTTTCAATATTTTCATATGTTCTTTTTTCATTCATCAGTTACTTGCCAATTTTTCTTTTGAATCTATGAATATGATTCCATGGGCTACTCCTTTTCTATTTTGAAACTCTAATCGAAGGTTCATCATGTCAATTCTTATTGTTGGGATTTGTTTTTTATAGAATTTATTGAGGTAACTATCACTGCATTTTTATGTTTATGCAGTTAGTGGAGTGGTCTTTTAATTGGAAGTATATGTTTTGAGGCCTTGTTGTTGATAAGAAGAGGGACAACAACTTCCTGAAGGTTTGTTTCTCTTGATTGCATGCAAACATCTTATACATATTCAGTTTGTTTGAACCGTTGTGCAATTCTGAGTGTTTGCATCTTATTGAATTTGATCATCATAATAAATTTTATTTGCTTGTTAAAATAACAAAATGTTGGAGGAGTATATTTGACACAATTATGTAGTGTTTAACATGTGATTTTCATGTCCCAACTCACTTGAAGGTGTTTTGAATGTTATGTTAGGGTTAACACGTTGTCCCATCATGCATGTTGTTACCATGGAAGCTTTCTCGTTCAGTTATATATTTTTTACTTTCTTGTAATGGTGTGTTTTTAAGTCACTAATATGAGTTGGTTGATTTATGTAATGTGATCAAGCATACATCTAACTTCCTTCTCAATGTTTTCTTTTAGGACCCACACAATGAGGTACGATTTTTTATGCATGGAGCAGATACAGAAATATATGCATTAGATCATGCCTGACCTACACAATGAGATACAATTTTTAAAATTTTTCTTGCATTTATGAAATATGTTGTATAAACTGTCGTTTCTAATGTTCTGATAATTTAGGCTATTATATATACCAGGTTAGGAATTATTAATATAAAAAAGATATTGTAACGCACCCGAATCCACCACCCATATTAGGCAAGGGAGATAGTGAGCTACGTGTCATAAACCTCGAATCTTAGAGTAATCTAAGAGAATTTAACCATTATTCATTCAAGAATAAATAAATAATTAACTAAACTACACTGATAAATTATTACTTAAAACATCAGTAGGATCTAACAATAATTTATCCCAAGTTTGAATGATTACACACATAATAATTATTAAACTTAGCAATCTCTACGGTTTTGCTAATAGAGTTAAGAAAAGTCTACTACATGCCAAAAAGAAAGGCTTTATTCACCCTAATGAAAGCAAAACTAGACGATCAAGGTGGACGACCCAAACTTGATCTCGTTAACACCTTCAAGATCCACAAACGCTACTACTCGATCCTCGCATCTGAAAGGGGAAAAGGAGGGGTGAGCTATATATAACACGCTCAGTGAATGGACCATCATTATCTCGTTAGTACATTTATATTCAAAATATCAATATCGTAATATGTCTACACAGACATGTCATATATCAAGAAAATAAATATAAAACAAGGCCACCAAGGCATGCAATAATACACACACACACACACACAATCCTATCCAACATGATGCATGAATACATCACGAACATGCATGTCTGTCTTTGCAGCACCTAGCTTGTGGGGCCTTTCACAGGCATGGCCACCTAGACTTAGCACAAAGACTTGGGTCCTACATTCTCGGACCTGGCCACGTAGACGTATACCCACCTAGACATTGGCCACCAAGACCGAGCCACCTAGACGGAATATATGCATTTGACCATCTACCATATCTTTAAAATCACAAAATGATAGAGCATGCACGATCTCATCATACCAACCATATAATGATAAATAAATCAATAAAAGCATGCTCACATTTTTATATCGAAACTAGTAGTTATATTTCACAAAATAATAGGGTGCTAGCATGAATACATAATATATTCTTTTGAAACTACATAAGAGAGTCAAGTCCACTCACCTTTGGTCCAACGAAATAACTCCAGAATTCTAGATCAACCTAACACGTCCTGAAATGATACAACTCGGTCACAATATGCGCAAACAGTATAGGACCTGATTGTACCCGTACACACAAAAACCGACGGCTCTGTGAAGAGCCGTCCGAGGCAAAACCGACGGCTCCTCTTGAGGCCGTCCCTGACAAACCGACTGCTCCTCTAGGAGCAATCCAGAACATGCCCGACGGCTCTCAACGGAGCCGTCCTGAGGCAGAAAACAGTGTTCTGATATGCGGGATGCGGTTTCCGTGCGGCTAGGGTACCGCACAGAGTATATGCAGTATGCGGGAGTATATGCGGGAGTATATGCGGTTCTATAATTTTTTATTAATAAAAATTAAAAAATGAATTATTCTATGGTGATTATTTATAAACAAGAGTTAACAAGCTAATATCATAAATTTAAATAAATCTAACCTTTTATGTCAATAATCCAAAGGAGTTGTAAAATAATATCCTGCAACAATGAACAATCCATTCAATAATTCAGTAGAAACACGGTGGCACTGGCACCTATAATACAATAAAAATGCATAAATTAGATATATAAGTCTATTTAACCATAAGTATTCAATTCAAATGACATGCACAAACACAATTTAGTAATGAGACATGATCACATGAGACATGAAAGTGATGAAACATTTAAACATAAAACAAAATAGAATATAGTTCACATAACATAATAAAACAAAAGTTCACACAAATACACAATCACTCTACAAATAAAACAATATAAATTAGTCCGATTCCCATTCAATACTAGCATTAGAGACATCATCATCAGTCTCATCATCAGGGACGTCATCAATCTCATCTAACTCATGCATGTCCTCATCAATATCAAGCAATCGTGATGAAGTAGACGTGGAAGGCTCTCCTCTTCTTGTCAGTCCAGATTCAGGGAAGACCTCCTCCTCTGCATCCTTTTCAGCAATCCACTTGTAAGCATGAGCACGATCTTTCGAAGAAAGAGGATCTTTACCACTTTGGGCCCTTTCTTTCTTTCGATCCATGAGCTTGGCATTGAATTGAACATATACCAAGTCATTTAACTTTTGGACTTCAAGTCTATTTCTTTTCTTTGAATGAATCTGTAAATAAAATATAGTAAATTCATAATCAATAAAAAGTTGTAAATTTGTAAAAAAGTGAATAGCAAAATAAAAATAAATTACCCCCTCAAAAGAACTCCAGTTTCTCTCACACCCAGAAGAAGATGCAGTGAGATTCAATATTTTGCAAGCCATTAATTGCAAATGCGGTGTATCCAATCCATGCACGTCCCACCAGTTAGCTACACAATAAGATTTCAAGTGTTAACAAAGTACATGAGCATTTAAATAAATGTAGAAAGCAAATAATATATTATTCACAATTAAATATTTATTACCAGGATTGTAGTCATCATTGTTAATGGATCGTTGCAACACAGCTAATGGCTTTCCAAAGAGTCCATCGGCATTCTTATATGCAATCAATTCTTTCCTTGTAATTACATCTTGAATTTCCAAGGCAGGGTAGAAAATCTCAATGCATTCCCGCAAATGACTCTTCAATTCCCTGTTGCTTTCAATGAAAGTACGGTCTCTAAAAAAGTAGTAGGGGTTGAGATAATATGCTGCACAATGAAGAGGACCATCTAATCTTCCTTTGGACTTCGAGATAATAGGAGCAATAAAAGGCATGTAAGATGATTCAACATCCTTAAACAATTCCATTATCTCCTTTTTAGCTTCCTCAAGACCACCATATACAAAACCCATTGAAGGTCTCTGTTCACCATCTACAATGCGAAGGAGATGACACAAAGGTGCAAAGATTTTAATGGCCAATGCAACTTGATTCCAAAAACTTGGACTTATCACAATATCTGATGCCTTTTGCCCTTTCCTTGTGTGATACCACTTGCAATCCCTCCATTCTTCAGAAGTAAACATCAATCTAAGTTTATCCTTCTTTGAATATATACTCTCTAAGGAAAGAAACATAGTGGCAAATCTTGTGGCTCCAGGTCTCACAATTTCTCCTTTTTCGGTAAAGCGGCGCATCATACTCAAGATCTTCGTGTGGCTATAAATGAAAGTAGCAACAGTTCTAGCCTTCTCCACAGCACTATTTACCTTTGGTTCTTTGCCAATTTCCTCAAGAATCAAATCTATGGTATGGGCAGCACATGATGTCCAAAAGATATGAGGATATTTTGCTTTCATTATTCTTCCTGCTGCCAAATTGGCTGATGCATTATCTGTGACAACCTGAACAACATTATCAACTCCAACTTCCATAATACATGAGTCTACCAAGCCAAAAATGTAATCAGCAGTGTGTGACTCTTTAGAAGCATCAATAGATCTCAAAAAACTTGTGCCTAATATGCAATTGACACACCAGTTCATGATACTTCTACCTTGCTTGTCAGTCCATTCATTTGTCATAATAGAACAACCAGTTCTCTTACACTCTTCTACATGAGTTTGTAACCTCTCTTTTGTGTTCTGAACCTCCTTCTTTAGGAGAGTCTGGCTGAGCTCATGATATGATGGAGGTACGAATCCAGGGCCATATTGTCCAACTGCCTCACAAAAAGCCACAAAGTCATTCATCATTAGGGAATTAAATGAAAGGCCAGCTTTGTATACCCATTTAGCCAAGTAACCTAATACTCTATCTCTTTGGTCTTTGGCAAATGTTTCTTTTATGCATGTTTGTCGCATCTTCCCTTTTTGTCTCGCATCTGACACCTCAACATGAGGCCTTTTAGCCACACTGTCAGATTCTACCTCCAACTCCAGTATTTGTCTCTCCACCACCAATGTCTACTTCCTCCCGAACCTCCCTCAAATCTTTTGCTTTGACTTCCTTCTTCTTAGACAATCCTTCCATATAATCTTTGATGGCTTTTTTTGTCTCCTCATCAACTTGCTTGCATGGAGCCACATTTCCTCGAATGTGTGCCAGGTGTTGCTTCAACCTATTAATCCCTCCTTTGATGATTTTGGAACATAGCCTACAAGTGACCGAATTGGTATCGCTCTTGCTCATCAAATACCCATACTTCCATCCTGGATCAGTTGAACCAGGTGGTGTATACGCCGGTGGCGACGATCCACTTTCAGAAGTTGGAATAGACGTTGTTTTATCCATTACTGTTCAAGAGTTCAACATACATGATATACATCAAATTTTCATAATTCATTTTTTCAAACAATGATACAATGAAAGACAATCAAACAAATATAAACATACAATTATTTCATACAATACAAATATACAATAAATCAATGAACAATCAACCAATCATGCAATTTATTTCATACATAAAAGTTAAAACTATGAAACATAATTCCTCCATAAACTTTGCTTGTAATATTTTTTTTTTCCTTTGTTTTCATGAGATCTTTGTATGTTTGAAATATTTAGAAGAGGGATAAGGCGACAAAGCGACAAGAGAAACCAACAGATTGGTGACCATCATTCAGCATGGAGGTTTCAAATCTCAAGGCATTAAAATTGATAATTATGGAGCTTAATTTAATTGCTTTAGTTTGTGAACAATGTTGGAGCTCCTTTAGAATAGTATTTGCATGTTTATGAGTGTGACTCCTTTGTTACATTTCTTCCTAAAGCAGTACTTATTTTTGAAAAAAAGGTGAGGCTCACTGCCTGTATTTAAAATAAATAGCAATGGAAAACTCAGGAACATAGGCCTTAGCTCCAACAAAACAAGTTAGAAAACCAAGCAGATAGGTGAGATATGTCCAAGAAATTTATACAAACTTAGGATTAACCCAAATTCAGCAAACTACCTATTTACCTCAAAACCCCCACCCCAACAACAAATAAGAATTAGGAATATCCACTCTTCTCTGGAGAAGTCCAATGTTTAAAATTAAAAGGATGCTTTTACCCCATTCTTTTTGGGTCCCAAAAACGTGAATCAACATTATCAAATTCTTGCTTGTCACTACTTCAGTGGAATGTGATAGAGGAGTGACCAATCCAAATCTTAGTTTGATGAATCAAATTATTTAACAATGCAAACACCAATATTATACACCATCAAGCAAAGAAAGTAAAATCAGTACATCTTAATATGTAAAAGAGGGAGTTAGATCACCGATTCACCCCGTGAAGGAGGCCGGACCGCCAGAGGAGTCGCTGGCTCGCGCCGGACCGCCAGAGGAGTCGCTGGTTCGCTGCGTGAAGGAGGCCGGAGTCGCCGGACCACCGGAGAAGTCTCGAAGAAGAAGAAATCTTGAAGAAGTCTCGCTGTGCGTGCCTGCGTGGATTCGGCGATTCGGCAGGAAGAAGAAGTATTGAAGAAGAAGAAAACTAGAAAAGTTAGGGCAGGTCGGCAGGAAGCAGGATTCAAGGTCGAGGGATTTTGTTTTTCCTTTTTTTTTTTTAGTGCTAAACGGGTTGACCCGTTTAGCACTCCTATTATTGTGCGCCCGCTTAAGCGGACGCATAAGCGGGATCGGGCCGCATATGCGGGCCCGACCCGCATAACCCCGCCTAATGCCCCAGGCGGTTCGGTCGAGTGACCGAACCGCACGTGCGGCCGCATATGCGGCCGCACGGGGCGCATATCTGAACACTAGCAGAAAACATAAAACCTAATTTTATTAAAAAAAACACCCTAACACATTCTATCATTGGAAAACCATATATACATGGGTCATTTTACAACGTTGTCAAAACAAAATTGAATCCATATCAAAGTCAAATCATATGTACAAAAATCCGATTAAAACTAAATCAAAACTCATTCAAAACAACTTTAAAAACCCTAGATCTAACATAGGTATAAAAGTAATATATAATAGGTAAAACGATATAAAACATTTACGAGATAGATCAAAGATCGTATAAAGAAAATCCATTCGAAACCCTAGCTTACGGAAAAAACAATAAATATATTGATGAAACGTTAAAACACTTGGTACACCCAAGGATCTGAATATAATTTAAAAAATCCTTTGAAAACCGTAACTGATAACATATTATTATAACTAGCATGATATCCTTCTATTGAAAACCCTATATTTAAAAAGATTCACAAAAACATTTAATAGAAATCAATAAACCATAATCCAAAATCCTTGAAAACCATCGATCTATTATTTGGAGAAAACAATATCATGGATCTATGATAAAATCCCAAAATAATCATGAAAACATGTATAGATTCGGATCTATGCATATAAGGGTAAAAACAAGACTTTAAACAATTATAAACATGCTTTCTACCCTTAATAAACAACCCTAGACATGACATATACATATCCCCTTTCTTTTGACAGAAAGATTTGTAAAATACTTTGAAAACATCATGATTTCATGGCTATAACTTAGGGATCCAAAAATCATATAAAGTACATCAAGATTTATAAAAACCCATGAAGAAAAACTCAAGAAATCAATAAATCTGAAAAAACACATGCGAGGCCTAAAGGCATCATCTAAAACTTTGTAAAAACTTCACAAAATCATTGACAAATCACTTATATAATACGAGACATGAAATCATGCAAAAATACTAAAAAATCAAGAAGAAAAACCCATTCTTTTGTTTGAAAACTTTAAAGACGAGATCATATGACATAGACTTCTAAAAAAGATTAACATCAATCGAAAACTCTTTAGAAAAACTCACCTAAAACCCTTGCTCGAGTTCCTTCCCGAGCCCCTCAACAACGGCGCCGAAAGCAAGCGAAGAAGGAGGTCTTTAGGGTTGTAGTTTAGGGTTTCAATGCAATGAGAGAGGAAAAGAGTGTATATATATAGTCTCACACACGTGGGGGACAAAAATACAAAACCATTAAACTGAATTAATCCCAAATCAATGCACTTGCTGTTATATATGTGTCACTTTTAGCCTTCTGGTCACCATTGGAGCATTCTGGCAGTTTTTTAACTTTTCCTTTTTTCGATCGGAACAACTAAAATTTTGGACTTTTAGCCATCATCATGAGTTTGAGAACTCCGATTGAAAATCTAACTGCACATTATGTGTCCTGGTGCCATTTCAAGCCACTCACGAAAATTTCATCGAATTCCGGTAACGTTTCAGAATTTCGCAGTGTCGAATCGTATCCGGGTTTTGACCAAGCGAAAAGTCATAGGGAGACTTGACCAAGTCAAAGATGACTTTGGCCAAGTCAAGTTTCACCCTTGACTTGGTCAATTGGCTTTGTTTGTTTGTGTGGATGAGTTGACCCAAGGTCAAAGCTCACCAAAAAGACTAAAAACCCTAAGTGTAAGTGTGTGTGTGAGTGTGTGTGTGGTGTATGTGTGGCCTTTAAGTGGGCGTCCACCTATAGTTCTTCTTCCCCATTTCTCTCTATGTTATATATGTGTCACTTTTTAACCTTCTGGTCACCGTTAGGAGATTCTGGCAGTTTTTCAGTTTTTTTCGTTTTTCGATCGAACCGCTAAAATCTCGGACTGTTAGCTATCGTTCTGAGTTTGAGGACTCCGATCAAGAATCTAACTGCATATCATGTGTCCTGGTGACATTCCAAGCCACTCATGAAAATTTCATCGAATTCCGGTAACGTTTCAGAATTTCACAGTTCCGGGGCGTATCCGGGTTTTGACCGAGCGAGAAGTCATTGGGAGAGTTGACTTGGTCAAAGTGGGCCCATGACTTGGTCAACCCCTTTTGTTTTTTTGTGTGGTTGAGTTGACCCAAGTCAAAACCCACTTAAGCTCATTAATCCTCTCTTAACCCTAATTAAGCCTAATCTAAGTGGGGGTTGATTATAAGTGAGCTAAATATCTTTCTCCCCCCACTATTCATCTTCTTCTCCAATGGATTTTCTCTCTCCCCCTCTCTCTTTTTCTTGGTTTTGACCTAGCTAGAGGGGTTAAAATAAAAAACCCAAAGAAGAGAAAGGTTAGATCTCATCCCGATCTATCCAATGGTGGTCTCGGATTCGAGTTCCCACGAGTTTGACCCCCTCTAACACCCTCTTTTCTCCCCTGATTTTCAGCTGGTTTTGGGGCTGAGGGAGGTCTTGGTGGTGGAGGTCTTTGGAGAAGTGTTTCGGTGCGCGGAGAGCTCCCGGTCCCCTTCCCTTCCGTTCCTTTCCTTGGGTAAGGTTTCCTTTCCTTCCTTTCTTGTTTCGATGATTGTTAGGAGGGTGTTTTTGAGTGGGAGTGGCTGTGGGTGACGGTGGGTGGCCGTTGGTGGCGGTCGGTGGTTGTTGGTGGCCATTGATGGCAGGTGAGAGGTGGTAGGCTGTCTCGGGCAGGGGGAAGGGCTGTCTCGGGTAGGCTGTGCGCGCAGGCAAGCGCAGGGCTGGGCGCTGTCGGGTGCAGGCAGGGCAGCGTGGGCGTGCGCGCGGCCGTGCGCGCGGGTGGAGCTCGGTTCGGACGCATGCGGGCAGCGGCGCGCACAGGCAGGCAGGCGCAGGCGGTCAGGCGCAGGCGGGCGAGCTGCGGGCAGGCGCGCTGGGCGCGTGCTGACGGGCTCGCTGGGCGCAGTGCGCGGTGTGCCCGCGGGGCGCTGCGCAGGGGCGCGTGGACGAGCGGGTGGAGTGCGGGTGCTGCGCAGGGGGCGTAGTGCGAGCAGGGCGAGCAGTCGGTGCGAGCGGGGAGTGTGAGTGAGCAGGTGTGCGGACGCTGCGCTGGGGCGTAGTGCGGGCGGGTGCACGTGCGGGGCGCTACGCCGGGGCGCAGTGCGCGCGGGTGCACCCGGGGCTGGACGAGCGAGTGGTGCGAGCGGGTGATGCGAGCGGGTGGTGCGCGCGGGGAGCGCGCGGGGCGAGGTGTTGGGGCGCAGGGTGTGCGGGTGTGTGCGCGGTTGCTGCGCTGGGGCGCAGTGAGCGCGCGGTGCACCCGGGAGGTCTCGGCAGGGTGTCCGGGCGTGCGGGCTGGGCTAGGCAGTACGCTGGGCGCGCGGGCCGGGGCTCGGCTGTGCGCCCGAGGCGGGTGGCCGTGCGTGCGGCTGCCTGGTGGGTCCGGGAGTGAGTCGGAATGCTCGGGCTAGCGTGCGTATAGGCCGTATGTACGCTTGTCCGAGTGTTGTGTATTTTAATGTATTTTTGGATTTAGTGGTGTATTTTACTCACCGAGTTTGATTACCCTATTTTGCAGATCTTGACGGACGGTCGCGCGACGACCCGACTATCGGTGAGTGGGACAATCCAACCCAGTAGGGAGGCGTTATACGCACTTGGGCGTGTACCGTCCTCCCCTGGGGCACCATGGATTTATATTAACTGTTGTAATGTGTAATCCATGCAAGCATGATAAAAATGTAGTATGCATGCTACCCTAGACTTTGTATGTTAGGGACTTGCACCCTTAGGTCATGTGTAAGAACCATGCATCCTGTCACCTTGTTATCATGCTAGGAAGCCTCGGCCTATGCATGCGTCCTACTAGTTTAATTTATTAAATTGATTGCTAGCATGTCTTAGATAATATTATAGGGAGGGGCCTTGCGAGGTCAACATTGAGACCCGGGCTAGGGTACTCCGTGTTCCTTGTTTGGTTGTCGGGATGTCCTATATCGGGACCTCATGCTGCCCTCCCAAGGTTTCTTGTCCCAATAATATTATAACTCTTGTTAAAAGTTATTATTATAACTCTTGTTAATAATTATTATTATGCATGTTCCCCGCATCTTGGTTATGCGCCCTGGAGGAATTCTGAAGAATTCATGACATTAGAGTTGTTGAGATGTGTTGTATGCGGATCCGAGTGGATCATATGCGATGGATAGGCTGTTCTGTTCCCTTCGTTGGATCCGTGTAGAGACTACCCCGGCGTTGGAAAGGCTGTCCCGTGCAGGGGCTCCCATCAGTAGGCACCTCCTGATTTGGGACGGACTGTGCTGAATGTGGGGGTGGCCAAACGGCCTACGGAGTGGGGAGAGACTATCACTGGACCAAGGGTGACCATCAGCCTAGTCAGTCCCAATATCCTATGTCACCATATTGAGGGGTGAGGGTGAGGGTGTGGTGGGTCGGTGATGTAGCGACCTACTGCTTGTAAGTCCCAATATCCTATGTCACATATTGAGGGGTGAGGGTGAGGGTGTGGTGGGTTGGCGATAGCGACCCACTTGTTTGTGAAGTCCCAACATACTTTGTCACCTATTGAATGGTGAGGGTGAGGGCGTAGTGGGTTGGCGATAGCGACCCACTGGTTTTGTGTAGTTCCAGCCATTTTGTGGCTTGTTTAATAAAATTGTGGATTAATAATATCTGGTTGTGGTTAATATAAGCTGTGATGCATGGGTTGTGCTGTTCACTGAGCGTGTGGCTCACCCCTCGCATAATTATTATTCTCCAGTGTTATCTGAGTCAGAACTGAAGGAGGAGCTCCCCGAGGGACTTCATCAGTAGCGGAGTAGCGCCACGTCCCGCGAGTATCAGAGGCTATCAGCATCCCTTTTGATTGGTGTATATTGTATTCTGTGCTTGGGCATATGTTTGTATTATATTTGGATGTATTTGTATATATTGGCTCTCACAGGACATTTGATTATGTATCGAGTCTGTAGTATGTTTTTTTTTTTATTACAGACTCAGTTTTTAGCTTCCGCTATTCGTGTATATATCATGTCAGCCCTGCTTTTGTCTTTGTTGTCATTTTTAGCTGTTGCGTGAGTATGTTATTGAACTCCTGTTTAGACTGATATCATATATACACTTGCCGCGTCCCGGGGACGCCCGGGGCGTGACACTCTATCTCTCTCACTCACAAATCTCACATCCCCTCTCTTTAAATACCCCATTAGAGCTAGTAGGAGTGGAAGAAAAGAAAAGCCAAAGAAGGGAAAAAGGAAGGTGAGGACTTGATCTACCTTCCCATGGTTTTATTTTTGGTTTCCCCCTTTCTCTACCTCCTCTCATGGCTTCCTTTATCCTCTGTTTTCAGTCATTCTTGGGATGAGAAGAGGCTTGGTGGTGGTGGCTTTGGTGGTGGTGATTCGGTGCGCGAAGGGCACCCGGTTTCATCCCATTGTTCTTCCTCTCTTGGGTGAGTCCTTCTCCTCCCTATTTTTCTTGTTTAGATGCATGTTAGGGTCTGTTGTAGAGTATGCATGGTATGCATGTGTGTTAGGGGTGTGGGAGGGTTGAGGAAGGGGGTGGAAAGGGCTCGGAAGCGCGTGCGGGGTCATCCGCGCGAGTTTGCGCGCGCAGGCAGGCGTTGGCGCGTGCAGGCGGGTGCGCTGGCAGGCCCGCTCGCGTACGTGCAGGCGCGCGGGGTGCTGCGCGGGGTGCTGCGCGGGGGTAGACGCAGGGCTGGATGCGCGGTGCGCGCGGGCATGCGTGAGCGTGCGCGCGCGCGCTGCAGCGTGTCTAGGCGTGCGCGGGCAGGGGCGCAGCAGCGCATCTGGGCGCGCGGGCTGGGGCACGGCAGTGCGCCCGGGGCGCGGGCGTGCGTGCGCACCCGTGCGTGCGCGTGCGGGTGGCCGTGCGCATGGTTGCCCGTGGGTGCGGAAGGGTGTCAGGGCACTCGGACTAGCGTGCGTGCGGGCCCATATGCATGCTTGTCCGAGTGTTGGGTATTTCTAGCGTATTTCATTTGTATTTGTATGGTATATGTCACGCCCCAGGGCGGTCGTCCCCGGGACGCGGCAAGTGTATATATGATATCAGTGACAGGAAATCAATAATAAACCACAAACAATCACTAAAATGACACACAGATAAAAGCAGGGCTGACATAATATATACACCGAGTGCGGAAGCTAAAAGACTGAGTCTGTAGTCAAAAACATACTACAGACTCGATACATAATCATAAGTCCTGTGAGAGCCAACATGCCCATATATATATACAACAAAATCCAAATACAATCCAACTAAGTGCCCAAGCACAGAACATATACGTACAACAGAAAGAAGGGTGCTGATGGCCTCAAAACTCGTGGGACGCGGCGCTGCCCTCTGCCGGTGTAGTCGCTCGGGAAGCTCCTCCCTCAGAGATCACTGAAAAGACAATATGCGAGGGGTGAGCCACACGCTCAGTGAATAGCACAACCCATGCATACAGTTCATATTAACCACATTTAATCAATTCATAAGCCACAAGTGGCATAATATCACCATCCGGGGGTTCGTTCATCGCCGAACTCCATACCCTCACCCTCACCCTCACCCTCAACAGGTGACCTAGGATGTTGGGACTTAGCGGGTTGATAAATATCCATTCATAAATCCTGTGGGTCGTCGCATCGCCGGCCCACCATACCCTCACCCTCACCTCTCAACAGGTGACCTAGGCTCTTGGGACTGACTAGGCTGTTGGTTACCCTTGGTCCACCGATAGTCTCTCCTCACTCCGCGGTTGTTTGGCCACTCCCATGTTCAGCGCAGTCCTTCCAAGTCAGGAGGCGCCTACTAGTGGGAGCCCCTGCACGGGACAACCTGTCTAACGCCGAGGTAGTCTCTACACGGATCCGACGAGGGGAACAGAACAGCCTATCCATCGCATATGATCCACTCGGATCCGCTGACAGCACATCTCTAAGACTCTAATGTCTCGAATTCCTCGGAATTCCACCAGCGCGCATAACCAGGATGCGGGGAACATGCATTTAGTAATCATAATACAAGGGAAAATAAAGACCTTGGGAGGGTAACCTGAGGTCCCGATGTAGGACATCCGACAACCAAACGAGGAACACGAAGTACCCTAACCTGGGTCTCAGTGTTAACCTCGCAAGGCCCCCCTTATATTCCCTAAGCATGCTATCAATTAATACAGTTTGCATTTAATTAAATAAATCAAACTAATAGGACGCATGCACAGGTCGGGCTTTCCTAGCATGATAGCGAGGAGGCAGGATGCACGGCTCATGCACAATCCTAAGGGTGCAAGTCCCTATCACACAATCTAGGGTGGCATGCAATTCTACACACACATCATGCTTACATGGGTTATAAAATAACAGTTAATACAAGCTATACGCCCCAGGGGAGAGCGGTACACGCCCAAAGCATGTAACGCCTCCCAAACTGGGTTGGGTTGTCCCACTCACCGGAAATCGGGTCGACGCGCGACCGTCCGTCGAGATCTGCAAGACAAGGTATTAACTGGTTAGAATAAATCCACAATTATCCCAAAAATACATAACACACACAAACACACATCCAACACCCCCCGGCAACCACCGCACGGCCGGCCACCACCCGCACGGCCACCCGACCGCCCGGACGCGCCGCCGCGCCTCAGCCCGCGCACTCCGCGCACCGCCCGGGGCCCCACGCGTCCACCGAGCCCAGCCGCGGCAGCCCGCACGCGCCCCGCACGCCGTGCGCACGCTCCTCGCCCCGCGCGCACCTCCGCCGCTCCGCCGCGCCCCGCGCACGCCTCGCGCACAGCTCCTCGCCCCGCGCCTCCTCCGCGCGCGCCCCAGCACCCGTGCGCTCCGCTCAGCACCTCCGCCAGCACCTCCGCCAGCACCTCGCCGTGCACCTCCGCCAGCACCTCCGCCAGCACCTCGCGCGTCCAGCACCTCGGCCAGCACCTCCGCGCGCGCCCAGACCAGCGCCCAGACCAGCTCGCCATCAGCCCCTCGCGCACAGCACCACCCGAGCAGCTCGCACGCCTCGCACCGCCGCGACCAGCTCCCCCGAGCGCACGCCCGCGCGCACGCTCGCGCGTACGCACGCGCGCACGCCCAGCCGGCTCCTGCTCGCCGCCTGTGCAGCCTGAGGCCCCCAGCCCATCCAGCGCGCCCAGCACGACCAGCCCCACGCACCAGACCCGCGCACACCCACGCACACTCCGCGCGCACGCACGCGCGCATGCCCGCGCGTGCCCGGCCTGCGCGCTGCCTGGCCGCTGCCGCTGCTCCCTGCTGCCCGGGACAGTCCCCAGCCTGCCGAGCGCCTCCAACCACCCCTCCCACTGCCCCGACCACCTCCAGCCACCTCCGACCACCCTCCGACGACCCCCACCGCCACCAACCACCTCCCAAGCACAAAACCCTCCCCTAGCAATCATCTAGACGAGAAATAAGAGGGAAAGGAGGCTTACCGAGGGGAGGAGGAGGCGTCCGGTGGATCTCCACGCGCCGAAACCTTTCCCACAAGCCTTCTCACGCCCCGATCTATCACGGCCCTTGATTTGGCTCGAAACAGAGGAGAGAGAGGGGAGGTCGGGGAGGCTAGGATCGTCGGAATTCGGATTTGAAGACACCGGAGCGTAGATCGGGACCCGATCTACACTTCCCGTGCTTTAGGTTTTTGATTTTGAGGGGTCTAGGGGGCTCAAACGGACGAAAATCGGAGGAGAGGAGAGAGAGAGAGCAAGTCGGGAAGATGATGAATAGTGTTGAGATATTTTTGATTCCTTTTAAGTAGAGCGCGACTTAAAAACCCGGATACGCCCCGGAACTGTGAAATTTTTGCAAACGATGCCAGAATTCGATGAAGTTTTCATGAGTGGCTTAAAATGGCACCAGGAGACATAATATGCAGTTAGATTTTCAATCGGAGTCCTCTAGCTCAGACGATAGCTAACAGTCTGAAATTATGCGGTTCCGATCGAAAAACCCTAAAAATTTTAAAACTGCCAAAAATGCTCCAATGATTGCCAATAGGCCAAAAAGTGACACATATATAACAGTATACTCACCATGTTGAATGCCCTGTCTTGCAGATCTTGAGGGACGGTCACGTAGCGACCTGGGTTTCGGTGAGTGGGACTATCCAACCCAGTAGGGAGGCGTTTGATGCACGTAGGAGTGCATTGCCCTCCCCTGGGGCACCATAGTTGCATATTAGCTAGTATTGAATGTAAACTATGCCTTGCATGAATATTATGTTGTATCCATGCCACCTTAGACTTGCATGCTAGGGATATGCACCCTTATATTGATTAATATGATGTATCCATGCCACCTTAGATTTGTATGCTAGGGATATGCACCCTTACATCATGTATAGAGGCCTATGCATGCCTAGACACCTTGCCCCATTCTGTGCATGTCTCCCACCTAGTTTAATTTAATTAAATCAAATGTGAGCATGCCTTAGAGAATATTATAACCTTGTTGTTATAATATATGTCTCCCCGCATCTTAGTTATGCGCCCTGGAGGAATTCTTGTGAATTCATGACATTATTTAGCGTTACCATCGGTGTCGACGGATCCATGAGGATCGTATCCGTGTGAGTAGGCTGTCTTCTCCTTATTGGTTGGATCCAATGTAGGTACTCCCCGGCGATGGCTGACCTGACAGAGGGCTTCCGTCCGGTACCTCCGATGTGTTCAGACAGTACTGGTAGTTGGAGTGGACTAGGTCGAGGCTACGAGGGTGGGAAAGGGCTACCGGGTGGACCAGGGGTGGAGAGCGGTCTAGTATGCCCCAAGAGGCCCATGTCACCCCCCGGAAAGGGTGAGGGTGAGGGGGGGAGGTGGGTTGGCGATGAAACGACCCACTAGAATGTGTTGTTGCTCCCGTGTTAGGGGCTATAAATTAATTGAGGTTAATATGAATTGTGATGCATGGGTTGTGCTATTCACTGAGCGTGTGGCTCACCCCTCGCATATATTTTTCTTCAGTGATATCTGAGTCGGATCTGAAGGAGGAGCTCCCCGAGCCACATCAGCAGTAGCAGAGCAGCGTCACGTTCTGCGAGTGAGAGGCCATCAACATCCCCCTGTTTATTGTATGTATTGTATTCTATGCTTGGGCACACGTTTGTGTATTTGGATGTCATTGTATATATTGGCTCTCACAGGACAGTTGATTATGTATCGGGTCTGTAATATGTCTTTGAATTACAGACTCAGTCGTTTGAGCTTCCGCTATTTGTATATATTATGTCAGCCTCATTGTTGTCTGTGTTGTCATTTTTGATGTTGTTTAGAGTATGTTATTGATCTCCTGTATAGACTGCTGATATTATATATACTTGCCGCGTCTCGGGGACGGCCGCCCTGGGGCGTGACACTTGCTCTTTCCAAAAACGGATCGTATTTTCAAAAATACAATTTCCATATCAACGGCTCTTATTGCATCCGTCGCCTAGGTTCCCGACGGCACTACTAGGATCCGTCTCCCAATTGTCCGACGGCTCCACTAGGATCCGTTGCCCACATTACCAACGGCTTCACAAGGATCCGTTGCCCAGATTCAGACACAGTCTGACACACTGTTATGGTTTGGTCCATAACTTGATCAATACGCATCCGATTTACGATCCGTAAGAAGCGTTGGAAAGCAAACGAAACAAATGATTGACCCATGCCAAATTATTAGTAATTTGGAATGCTAAAACACACCGTATGTTATATATGTGTCACTTTTTAGCCTGCTGGTAACCGTTGGAGCGTTCTGGCAGTTTTTCATTTTTTTCGGTTTTCGATCGGAACCGCTAATTTTTGGACTGTTAGCTATCGTCCTGAGTTAGAGGACTCCGATTGAAAATCTAACTGCATATTTGGTGTCCTGGTGCCATTTTAGACCTCTCACAAAAATTTCGTTGAATTCCGGTAACGTTTCCGAAATTTCACAGTTCCGGGGCGTATCTGGGTTTTTAAGTCGCACACTATATAAGGATGGGATCTAATTTTCGAGGTACTGTTCATCATCCCTACCAAATGAGTTTTTCTCTCTCCCCTCTCTCTTTTTCTCACTTTTGACCCCCCTAGAGCCCTCAAAGCTTAAAACCTAAAGCATAGGAAGTGTAGATCGGGTCCCGATCTACACCCCGGTGCTTTCAAATTCGAATTCCGGCGAGATTTGCCCCTCCGTCCCCCCTCTCTTCTTCCCTGATTTGAGCCATTTCGGTGGTGGAGGTAGATCCGGGCGTTAGAAGCCTTTTGAGGGAGGTTTCGGTGCGTGGAGAGCAACCGGACTTCGCTTCCTCCCCTTGGTAAGCCTCTTTTCCTCTCTTTTCTTGCATAGATTTATGCTAGGGGGATGGATTTGGGGTTGGGTGGCTGTGGGTGGCCGTCGGAGTGGTGGTCGGAGGCCATTGGTGGCCGGAGGTGGGTGGTAGGGGAGCTCGGGCTGGCAGGCAGGCAGCAGCACGGGCAGCAGCAGCAGGCGCAGCAGGCAGGGCCACTGGCAGGGCGCGCGCGGGCGTGCGCGCGGGTGGCGCTGGGCGCTGGGTGCTGGGCACTGGGCGCGGGCGTTGGGCGCTGGGTGCTGGGCGCTGGGTGCTGGGCGCTGGGCGCTGGCGGGCGCAGTCGGGCGCGCAGTCGCGCGCGGGTGCGTGCGCGCGGGTGCGCGGTTGCGCGCGGAGTGGTCGCGCGGGTGCGCGCGGGTGCTGGCGCGAGCAGGGGTGTGCGCGGGAGTGCGCGCGGGTGCGCGCGAGCGTGCGCGCGCGCGGGCAGGGCGCCTGGGCACTGTGCCTGGGTGCTGGGCAGGGCGCCTGGGCATGCGCCTGGGCGCGGTGCTGGGGGCCAGTGCGCGCGGTGCTGGGGGCCAGTGCGTGCGCGTGCTGGGGCGTGCGTGCAGTGCGCGCGGGGGCGCGCTGGGCTGACGCGCGGGGCGCGCGGGCGCGCGCGAGCGTGCGCGTGCGTGCGGCGGTGCGTCGAGGCGCGCGGGCCGGCGTGCGACAGTGCGCCGGTGGTGTCTGGGTGTGCGGGCTGGGCTCGGCAGTGCGCCTTGGCGCGCGGGCCGAGGCTCGGCTGTGCGCCCGGGGCGGGTGGCCATGCGTGCGGCTGCCCGGTGGGTTCGGGAGTGAGTCGGGATGCTCGGATACACGTGCGTACGGGCCGTATGTACGTTTATCCGAGTGTTGGGTATTTTAGATGTATTTTTGGGTATTTTATGCATTGTTCTCACCATATTGAATGTCTGTCTTGCAGATCTAGACGGACGGTCGCGCGACGACCCAGATACCGGTGAGTGGGACAATCCAACCCAGTAGAGAGGTGTTATACGCACTTGGGCGTATACCGACCTCTCCTGGGGCACCATGGATAAATATTGACATATTGTAATGTGTATATCATGCGAGCATGATTAAATTGTAGAATGCATGTTACCCTAGACTTTGCATGTTAGGGACTTGCACCCTTAGGGTTTGTGTATGAGCCATGCAGCATGTCCCCTGGTTCCATGTTAGGAAGCCCGGCCGATGCATGTGCCCTACTAGTTTATTTATTAAATTAAATGCTAGTAAATGTTAAAATGCATGTTATAGTGAATATTATAGGGGAGGGGCCTTGCGAGGACAGCGGTGAGACCCGGGTTAGGGTACACCGTGTTCCTTGTTTGGTTGTCGGGGTGTCCTATAACGGGAACTCACGCTGCCCTCCCGAGTTTCTTTCCCCAACGATATTCCACCTTGTTATAACCTTATGCATGTTCCCCGCATCGTAGTTATGCGCCCTGGTGGGTTCTGAGGAATTCAGAACATTAGTGTTGTTATGATGTGTTGTCTGCGGATCCGAGTGGATCATATGCGATGGATAGGCTGTTCTGTTCCCTTCGTTGGATCCTTTAGAGACTACCTCAGCGTTAGACAGGTTGTCCCGTGCAGGGGCTCCCAGTAGTAGGCGCCTCCTGATTTGGTGAAGGACTGTGCTGAACGTGGGAGTGGTCAAACGACCTACGGAGTGAGGAGAGACTATAGATGGACCAAGGGTGACCAACAGCCTAGTCAGTCCCAAGAGCCTATGTCACTCGTTGTAGGGTGAGGGTGAGGGTGTAGTGGGTTGGCGATGAGCGACCCGCTGGATTTGTCTATGGATGATTGTCAGTCCCAATATCCTATGTCACTCCTGTTGAGGGGTGAGGGTGAGGGTGTAGTAGGTTGGCGATAGCGACCTGCTGGATTGGTGTAGTAAGTCCCAATATCCTTGGTCACCCATTGAGGGTGAGGGTGAGGGTGTAGCGGGTTGGCGGAAGCGACCCGCTGGTTTTGTGTTGATTAGTCCCAACATCCTTGGTCACCCATTGAGGGTGAGGGTGAGGGTGTAGTGGGTTGGCGGTAGCGACCCACTAGTTGAGGAATTGCTGATTTTTGATGGCTATGGTAAATGTGGTTGTGGATGTTAAGGTTTATCTGGTTGTGGTCAATATTGTCTATGATGCATGGGTTGTGCCGTTCACTGAGCGTGTGGCTCACCCCTCGCACAATATTTTTCTACAGTGTCATCTGAGTCGGATCCAGAGGAGGAGCTCCCCGAGGGACTTCATCAGTAGCGGAGTAGCGCCACGTCCCGCGAGTTGCAGAGACTATCAGCATCCCTTGTACCAGTATGTATTATTTTCCGTGCTTGGGCACGCGTTTGGTTGTATTTGGATGTCTTTGTATGTATATTGGCTCTCACAGGACATGTGATTATGTATGGAGTCTGTAGTGTGTTTTGATTACAGATTCAGTCTTAGTTATCCGCATTTGGTGTATATATCCTGTCAGCCTTGCTTTTGTTGTCTGTGTGTCATTTTGGCTGCTTGTGTATGATATTATTGACCTCCTGTGTAGATTCTGATATTATATATACACTTGTCGTGTCCCGGGGACGCCTGGGGCGTGACACCATAAAAACCTACTAAATTACGGCCTAAAAGTCACGGTTGTTATAGATATGATATGCATATAATTTGTTTGAGTACAGAATTCATTTTTATGAAAGTATGTATTTTAATAGACTATTATATATCATAAAAATAAAAGTTTCTAACATGTTTAATAAATAAAACAAAATCAAAATTTATGTTATTGCACATGAAACACACCTCATAAATTTTTATCAAAATCTTTATGGATATTTAAATAGAATATACTTTATGATTGAACTTTGTGTGTTTCTTTTAGCACTGCTACACGCAGTGGGGACAGCCCTGTGTGCAGTCCATATACATCTTAATAGGTAAGTTATATCACTCTTTCAAAATTATTTACATTTTCAACAAATATATTCATGATGATATATACATTTTTCACAAAATATATATCTCACATGAAGTTTATTTTTTAAAAAATAAAAATAAAAATATTTGAGCAAGATATGGCAGATTATATTGCATCTAACAATGTTTTAGAAAATGATACATCCGGCCTTGTGTGCAGTCCCACCCACAGGGGCGGAGGCAAAGGTTGGCGGGCTGGAGCCCAGGCCCCCAGTCATGGACAAATTTCTTTGTATATTGTTGGTCATTGATCGCCTGGGCCCCACCAAGCTCCATTGATGAAATTTGTGTTTGTTGATAATTCTTTTGTGTGTGTGTAATTGACTAGGTATTGAAATGAGGTGAACTTGGGTAATATTGAAAGTTGTTAGACTTTAGGGAAGAATGAATAATGAGACCTAATTCATTAAGAGAGGGACTGAGCCCTTTATATAATAGTACAAGATCTAATACACGTGTAACACAGTAATACACGTGTAACACAATAATAATACAATACACATGCAATCTAACACCCCCGCTCAAACTCAAGATGGATCAAACAACGGGAGTTTGCGAATGAGAGACTGAAATCTAGGAACTGGATGAGACTTCGTGAAGAAGTCCGCAATCTGTTCAGCAGAGAAAATGTGTGGAAGCGTAAGTGTCTGAGCAAAGAAGCACTGACGGGCAAAATAACAATCAATCTCAATATGTTTAGTTCTCTCATGAAAAGCTGGATTGCTGGCAATCTGAATAGCACTCCGATTATCATAGTAAAGTGGAGTGGGACCTGTAAAATCAACTCCAAAATCGACCAAGTTACATCTAAGATGAACGATCTCTTTGGTCGTGATGGCCATAGCTCGATACTCGACTTCTGTGCTGGAAAGAGAAACAACATCTTGTTTCTTGGTGTGCCAAGAATTAAGAGAATCTCCAAGAAATATGCAAAAACCAGTAGTGGATCGACGAGTAGTCGGATCTCCCGCCCAGTCAGCGTCAGTGTAAGCTCGAAGAACAAGAGATAAAGATGATGACAGATAGAGTGATATAGTAATAGTCCCACGTAAATATCTGAGGATCCTCATGAGAGCACTATAGTGAACCGAACGATGAGCAGAGACGAACTGACTAACGATGCTGACTGCATGAGCAATATCAGGTCTAGTGATGCAAAGATACACTAGTTGACCCACGATCTGTCTGTATCGTGTAGGATCTAGAAGAAGCTCTCCATCAGTAGGACGAAGCTTTACATGAAGCTCAAGGGGAGTGTCAGCACTGCGAGTGTCAGATAGAGCGGCACGATCAATAATATCTGCTGTGTACTTCTATTGAGAGAGAAGAATCCCCCGCTTACTCTGAGCAATCTCTAGCCCTAGAAAGTAGCGAAAAGTACCGAGATCCTTCATCTGAAACTGACTACTGAGGTGACGCTGAATAAGAGTAATACCAGCTGAATCGTCACTAGTGATGATAATATCATCCACAGATAGAAGTAGAATCACCTGACCTTGCGATGATGATCGCACAAACAAAGAGTGATCCTGAGAGCTCTCAATGAAGCCAACTGATAGAATAATACTGTGAAAACGCTCAAACCACACACGAAGAGCCTGCTTGAGACCATATATAGCACGCCGGAGACAACAGACATGCTGAGGAGGAGTACAAAGACCAGGAGGTGGTTGCATGTAGACCACCTCTGATAAGTTCCCGTGAAGAAAGGCATTCTTCACATCCATCTGAAAGAGAGGCCAGTGACGAGTCGCAGCAACTGCAAGAAGTGTGCGAACAGTGGTCATCTGTGCAACAAGGGCGAAAGTCTCCTCATAATCGATCCCATACTCCTCTGTGAAACCACGAGCAACTAGACGATCCTTGTGTCGTTCAATGGATCCATCAGGTCGATGTTTAACCTTAAAAATCAATTTACAACCGATAAGCTAAACACCAGTTGGAAGAGGAACAATATTCCATGTATGAGTCTCCTGAAACGCCTGAAACTCCTCATCCATGGCATGTCGCCACTCAGGGTGCTGAACTACCTCTTGATAGGACCGAGGCTCCCGATGTGTATGAATAGCTGTAAGAAAAGCCTGAAGTTGTGGAGAATAAGAGCTCACTGTGGCAAAACCAAATTGATCAGGGGTCCACTCTCAAAACTGAAACTGGCAGGCGGATGACGCTCACGCTGAGGATAGCGAGCGATACAACTCGGATCCACAGCCAGGAGAGGGGCGTCAGGCGCAGGAGGTGGAGCACCAAGAGAAGTATCTACAGTAGGACAGGGAGATGAAGATGAAGAGTTACACTCAATCATATTGAGAGGAGTAGGAGAGGGTAAAGACACAGAAGATGATTCAGGAAGAGGAAGAGACTCAATAACAGGACATAGCTGAACAAAAGGAGATGTAGGAGAAGTGGGCTCAGGGGATGTAGATGAAAAATAGGGAACATCCTCAACAAATGACACATGACGAGCGAACCAAAAACAATGACTCACGGGATCATAACAACGATACCCCTTATGCTCAAAACTTATTCCTAAGAAAACACATCGAACCAACCGAGCAGAGAGCTTGTCGCGAGCATGAGGAAGAAGAACATAACACGTACAACTGAAAACTCAAAGACGACTGTAGTCTGGACGGGAAGAATAGAGGCATTCATGAGGGGAAACACCAGAGAGAACGGTGGAAGGAGTGATATTAATGAGATGAACAAAAAGAAGGGCAGCCTCAGCCCAAAATTGTTGTGGGACAGACAAGGACAATAAGAGAGTGAATTGTCTCAAGAATATGACGATGTTTACGTTCTGTAACACCATTCTGTTCATGAGTGTAGGGACAAGACTGTTGAAAGATTGTGCCATGAGATTGGATCAGAGAGCGCATTGTAGAAGATATATATTCCTTAGCACAATCGGATTGAAAGGTTTTGATGCGAGCCAGAAATTGGGTGTGAATCATGGTGGTAAAAACATCATAGATGTGAGCAACCTCAGAGCAATTACGTAGTAAATAAATCCACTTAAAGCGAGAATAATCATCAATGAAGATAATATAATAAGAAAAACCCACTCAGAGAATGTACGGGAGCAAGATGTCAGAATGCACTAACTCAAAAGGACCGGTGAACTGACTATTACTAGAACTAAAAGGTAAGGCCACAGGTTTGACAAATTTACAGCCCTCACACACAGACAAAGAAGAAAAACAAGTAGAGCCTAACACACTAGACTCAAAAAGGCCTTTAAGGTGAGACTCAGAGACATGACCTAACCTTCTATGCCACAAATCAGCATTAGAAGTGACACTACCACAGAAAACAGAGGGGTCTAGAACTGGGAGATGCAGATACACCACGAAGTACTGTTATATATGTGTCACTTTTATCCTTCTGGTCACCATTGGAACATTCTGGCAGTTTTTCAGCTTTTTATTTTTTCGATCGGAACCGCTAAAATTTTGGACTGTTAGCTCTCATCCTGAGTTTGAGGACTCCGATTGAAAATCTAACTGCATATTATGTGTCCTGGTGCCATTTCAAGCCACTCACGAAAATTTCATCGAATTCCGGTAACGTTCAGAATTTCACAATTCTGAAGCGTATCCGGGTTTTGACCGAGCGAGAAGTCATTGGGAGACTTGACTTGGTCAAGGTGGGCCCATGACTTGGTCAATTGGTTTTGGATTTTAGTGTGGTTGGGTTGACTAGGGTCAAACCTCACCTAAGTGCATTTAAACCTCACTAATCCAAGCCTAAACCTAATTAGTTAAGTCTAAGTGTGTGAGTGTGTGAGGTGTGTGTGTGGGATGCTTTAAGTGGGCGCCCAAGCATAGTGTTCCCCCCACTATTCATCATCTTCTCCACTCAATCTCTCTCTCCTCCTCTCTTTAAATCCCCCATATGATCTAGCTAGAGGGGTTAAAATCAAAAACCCTAAGAAGAGAAAGGATAGGTATTGTCCCGATCTATCTTCCGGTGGTTTCGTTTTCGAGTTCCCTCTTGTGTGACCCCTTCTCATGGTCTCTTTTCTCCTCTGATTTCAGCCCTCTTAGGCTGAGTTGAAGGCTTGGTGGCGGTGGCCTTGGTGGTGGTATTTCGGTGCGCAAAGAGCACCCGATCTCCTTCCCTTCCCTTCCTCTCCTTTGGGTGAGTTTCCTTTCCTTCCATTTCTTGTCTAGAAGTATGTTTAGGTGTCTTTTTGGGGGTGAAAGATGTGTTTGGTGGTTTGGGGGCTGTTGGAGGGCTGAGGGGGGTGGTAGAGCCGGCTCGGGCTGAGAAGGCTCCTCGGCGCAGGCAGGCAGGCAGTGCGGGCTCCTCGACGCAGGGAGGGGGGCAGACTGGCAGGCGCTGGGCACGTGCTGCCGGGAGCGCTGGGCGCGTGCTGCCAGGTGCGCTGGGCGCGTGCTATCGGGCGTGCAGGCGTGCGGCGCGTGCAGGTGCTGCACAGGGGGCGCAGTGCGCGCAGGGCTAGCGGGGAGTGCATGCGGGGCACTGCGTTGGGGCGCAGTGCGGGCGGGTGCGCGTGCGGGGCGCTGCGCTGGGGCGCAGTGCGCGCGGGTGCACCCGGGGCTGGACGCGCGGTGCGCGCGGGCACGCGCGAGCGTGCGCGCGGCGTGCGGCGGGTCTGGGCGTGCAGGCTGGGCTCGGCAGCGTGTCCGGGCATGCGGGCAGGGGGCTCGGCAGTGCGTCTGGGCACGCGGGCTGGGGCGCGGCTGTGCGCCCGGGGCGGGTGGCCGTGCGTATGGCTGCCCGGGGGTTCGGGAGTGTGTCGGAGTGCTCGGACTCGCGGGCGTACATGCCATATGTACGCTTGTCCGCGTGTTGTGTATTTTTAATGTATTTTGGTATGTATTTGTGTATTTTACTCACCGTGTTAAATACCTGTCTTGCAGATCTTGACGGACGGTCATGCGACGACCCGGGTATTGGTGAGTGGGACAATCCAACCCAATAGGGAGGCGCTATATGCACTTGGGCGTATACCGTCCTCCCCTGGGGCACCATAGTTTAATATTAACTTGTATAATATGTAATCTATGCAAGCATGATTAATATGTAGTATGCATGTCACCCTAGACCTTGTATGTTAGGGACTTGCACCCTTAGGATATGTGTAAGAGCCATGCATCCTGACACCATGTTTTCATGCTAGGAAAGCCTCGACCTATGCATATGTTCTATTAGTTTAATTTATTAAATTAAATGCGAACTTATGGTATTTTAGCATGCCTTAGGGAATATTATAAGGGGCCTTGCGAGGTCAGCATTGAGACCCGGGCTAGGGTACTCTGTGTTCCTTGTTTGGTTGTCGGGATATCCTATATCGGGACCTCATGGTGCCCTCCCAAGGTTTCTTTTTCCAATAATATTATAACCTCGTTATTATAATATGTGTCTCCCCGCATCTTAGTTATGCGCCCTGGAGGAATTCTGAAGAATTCATGACATTTATAAGTTGAGATCAGTGTTGGCGGATCCGAATGGATCGTATGCGTGTGGATAGGCTGTTTCTTTTCCCTTCGTTGGATCCGTATAGAGACTGCCCCAGCATTAGACAAGCCTTCCTGACAGAGGGCTCCCATCAGTAGGCACCTCCTGATTTGGGTTCGGACTGTGCTGAATGTGGGAGCGGACCAGGCGGCCTACGGAGTGGAGGAGAGACTATCGGTGGACCAAGGGTGATTAACAGCCTAGTCAGTCCCAATATCCTATGTCACCTATTGGAGGGTGAGGGTGAGGGTGTGGTGGGTCGGCGATGTCACGACCCACTGGATTTGTGTATTTCCTGCCACTTAGAGGCTTTGATTTAATTGTGGTTAATATAAATTGTGATGCATGGGTTGTGCTATTCACTAAGCGTGTGGCTCACCCCTCGCATAATTTTTCTCCAGTTATCACTGAGTCGGATCTGAAGGAGGAGCTCCCCGAGAGACTTCATCAGTAGTGGAGCAGCGCCACGTCCCGCGAGTGTTAGAGGCCATCAGCATCCCTTTTTGATTGTATGTATTATATTTCCGTGCTTGGGCACCGTTTGTATATTATTTGGATGTATGTGTGTATATTGGCTCTCACAGGACAGTTGATTATGTATCGAGTCTGTAATGTGTTTTTGATTTACAGATCCAGTCTTTTAGCTTCCGCTATTTGTGTATATATCATGTCCGCCTCTTTGTTGTCTGTGTTGTCTTTTTAGCTGTTGTTTAGGGTATGTTATTGACCTCCTGTATAGATTGTTGATATCATGTATACACTTGCCGCTTCCCGGGGACGGCCGCCTTGGGGCATGACAAGTACAATCCACCAACTCTACGACCAACGCCAATCATCCTACCCGAGTGTGGATCTTGCACAAAACAACCAGAGGAAGTGAAAGAAATGGTTAGACTAGAATCACAAAGCAGACTAATGGAAATAAGGTTCATGCAGAGATCCGACGCATGTAAAACAAATGGAATGGAAAGACGACCAGTTGGATCAGAGGTGGTGGTGATAGATCCACACTGGGTAATAACGAAAGTGGAACCATCAGCAGTATGAATGGGAGGCAAATGAGAAGGAGCAGGTGAACATGCAGTATGTAAAAACTATCAGGTGTCATATGATGGGATGCTCAAGAATAAAAAATTCAAGAAACTGAATTACCCGGAGTGGAAGAGAAGGTTGAGGGACCAGTAGACTCAGACCGAGGTGGATGCTGTAAAAGCTGCTCAAGACGCTGATTGATCACGGTGTCAATATGATCAGAGGTAGTTAAACCTGGTGCAGTGGTGGTAGCAACAGCAGCAGTAGTAGGACGACGATGAACCGGACCACGACCACGACCTTGAGAAGCTTGCAGTGGCATACGAGAAACCAAGCGTTTCTTTGGATGAAGATCCTAGCAGTTATTAATGGCATGTTCTGACCTTTTGCAGTGCGCACAAAGAATTGTTGAAAGTGATGAAATTGCATGGGGAATAGTAGGAGAGGTAGCAGCCAGAACTCCAGAATATATGGTCGAAGATGTAGTCTGTCGAGATGCCACAGTGTGAAGATGAGTCTCCTCAGCGACAATCTCAGCTAGAGTAGCCTCCAAGCGTGGTAAAGGATCCCGATGAATCAACTGTCCAGCCAAAGTAAAAAATTCAGGACGAAGAGCCATAAGGAACTGGCAGAGCTCACGATGATCACGAAAGGCAGCTCACTCATCTGGAGATGCATGTGGACCAGGCTCAATAGTACTCAGCTCACAAAAATAGGTGCGCATGCGACTTTATAGGTCTGTGACAAACAAATCACCCTGAACAATAGTCTGGGCCTCCGCAAGTAACTGGTACTCCCGGACGTCGCTTTTCTCCACAAAGCGTTCAAGAAGCGAGGCTCAAAGTTCGGCTGCCGTGTCGAAGCCAGTGGGATCATCCCAAAGAGAGCGATCAATAGAGTTAATCACATATGAAGAGGCACGTTGATCACGTATGCGCCATGAGATATATGCTGGAGGACCAGACAGTGGAGCAACAATAGTACCATTAAGGTGGCCAAATAAATCACGTGGACTGAGGGTACTCTCCATGGTGTCACACCATGATGGTCAATAAACTACGGAGCTAAGAAGGAAGTCGGACGAATTCAGAACATAAATGAGTCCACAGGGACAGTTGGTTGAACAGCAGTGGTGATCGTCAACGTGGGATCCGGATCAGTCGGATTTTCAGACAACGACATGATCCAAATATCTCATATGAAGCCAAAATATACACGAATGTGTAGATGATGAAAAACTAAACAAAATGAGTACCTGGATGACTAGATTCGGAGTCCGAACGAAGTCGTAACAGTCTAGGAAAGAAACACAAAAAAACAAGGCCAACGGCTGACGGGCGACGGCCTGACGGTGGTCGGACGGTGGTCGGACGATGGCCGGATGGTTGCCGACAGAGAAACATCGGGCAAATAGGTATCCGGATCTGAGCTCAACTATCGGAGTCAGGTCCGGATGCGGGAGGATTCAGATGCGGGCGGGCGCGTCCGAGGGGGTAAATCGGATCCGAGGCACGTGGTCCGCGTATGAGTACGCGTGAAATCCTGGACGATGCGGGATCTCACGGGGATTCTCCGAGATCGCATGTGGTGTGATCTTCATGCTATGCGACGGGGACGAACGAGGAGCTCAGCCGCAACGATGGCAGCACGCGAACGGGAGTGGCGCTCGGATGTTTGCACTAGGCAGCGCGAGGACAAGACGGGTGTGGTGCCGGTGCGGACAGGTGCACTGCGCGAGTACGATGAGGTGGCGCTCGGGCATAGACAGGTGCAGCGATGAGGCGGCGCGCGACAGATGGCACTCACGCACGGACAATGATGACAATGCGTCATTGTCAACAAGAAGAAGACGATGACGTGAACAATGGCGCGATTATGATGATAATGTAACGAACGTCGAATCTCAACGAAGATCCAAGAAAAAAAATTGAGATCTCAAAGGGGCTCTGATACCATGTTAGACTTTAGACTTTAGATAGACTTTAATCCATCAATCATTGTCCTGTGGAGCCAATTCTAGTCAAAACATATTATAAACAACCGTGACGTGTACTTCACAAACATCAATAGATACAATAGAAGAAACGATGACGGCCTACACTCACAAAATCCCAAAATATTGGACGGAACAACTTCTAGGAAATGCGCCTCACAGGAGCTCCTCCTTCATGTCAAACTCGTGTCTAACTTCATGTCAAACTCGTGTCTAACTGGATAAAACAACATTCAAGGAGAGAGCCACACGCTCAATGAATGGCAAGAATTCAAGCATCTAACACATAACGCACGCAAAGTCCCAATAACTAAGGGAAACAATCCAACAAATATAATTGTCATACAATAACGTGGCCTCACCCTCACCATTAAGAGTGACATGGGAATGTTGAAAAAAGAAATCAAATCGCTAACTCATTTAACATTCTGATAGCCCTCTCATGGGTAGCATCTTCTTTGCGGCCTTCCAAGATAGATACAAAGCCACAAGAGTATTGAAATACACATTGGACGCCCTATAATGTGGCGGCACCATGCAAGATAGCTCCAACGTCGAATAACTTCAACACGGATATGAGATAGGGGAGAAACATTCCGCGCTCGCAATACGATCCTCATGGATTTTCCATCCCCAATAATCAATCATCGAACATTGTTGAATCCACATGAATTCCCACAAATATGCACAACAAGAATTATAAGAATCTCTGATGCTGTAATCCGTCGCCATTGAGTATTTGCAATGGCTAATATCCTCCCCGCATCCGTCCTCGTTGAGGGTGTTGAGAAAAGCCAACCGACAATTTTAAACCGTCACCGTTAGTATCATTTGCGACGGTTTATAGCTATCACTGTAGATGTATTTAGCAACGGATATGGGTCGTCGCTGTTGATGTATTTAGCAACGGATAGGAGTTGTCGTTGTTAATGTATTTAGCAACGGATATAAGCCGCCGTTCTTGATGTTTTTAATGACGGAAAATTGCCGTTGACGTTGATGTTTGTAGCGATGACTATTAGCCATCGCGGTTGATGGCAGTAGCGACGCATATAAACCGTCACAACAAAATGTTTTTCTTATCTACACAAGTCATTGGGGATTTATAGATAGGGACGCCATGAGCCGTCAAGATTATACTCTTTTCTTTTTTTGGGGGGTGGAGGGGTTAAATCAGTCACATTGCCTAGTTTTAGTATAGTCTACATCTCTAATAATTATATTAAACAAATCATCATCCTATGAACATTGATTTGAAGTGATTTCCATTCATAAAACAAATTTATAATTACTGAAACAAAACGCTCCAACTACGAAGGATTATCCATGAGGATATCTCCTCAACCAAACATTTAGGTAAAATAATGTCAAAACAAAGAAACAAACTAAGACAATAGTATTTTCTACACCTAAAACTTTGGTGACGGGTGTTCTGCTAACTATTTTGAAGAAGTTTTCAACAAGTCGTCTTTCGTCAGGTCGTGTCATTAGATATTCATGCAAAAGATAGAACAACCTACAAAAATAAAACACAAATTCTTTAGTATATAATCAACAAAGCCTGAATTACATTGTAATTAATTCTCATGTAGAGTGAAGGAACATACATCTAGTTAATTTGAAGAAATCATTCAAAATTATTTGCATTTATTGAAACAAGTCCACAAATACAAGGAAATATCACTGCATCAACTTATTTATGTAGCTAAACCTGTGCAAGAATGAACTACTTACATACACATATATACCTTCTCAATGAATCTCTACTACCCAATCCAGAAATTCATATTTCAATTCCCCTTCCATTTCACATCACATAAAAAATTATTCCAATCAAAATAATTCCAAACTCACATATTTTATAAAATCAAGAGCCCTGTATAAACAACAAAAAGGTAAAATACGTACATACCTCGATATACAGAAAAAAAAAAAACAAGAATAATATTGGTGATTCACATGTTTCCTGTCAAACAACATAGCAATTGGTTATAAAGGAGGTGATACGCCATCGCCATGACAAGTCATGGACTTGACCCATTAATATAAAAACTTGATTTTACTAATTAATAGTCACAAATCTTCAGTGTCAAACTACAAAACCACCAACGCCAACTTCACCAAAGTTATAATGATACTCATCATTCTTTAACAAGTCAACATCCTCTACCATAATTTCAATCAACGAAACTTTATAAAATCCATTGTGCCTTCTCGAACCATGCAAATTGAGTGTCTGATCTACTGAAACAATCTCTCCATGAGCAATAATGTCAAAGTTAAAGTTCAATAAGGAACACTTCTTGTCAATGTGCATGTCGGGACACCTGCATGTATGTAATATGTTGTTAATATTTAAATGAATGAGATTAATATAATTAAATAATTTTCAAATCAGTCATATTGGTGATGCCTTAGTAGACAAATTTGGAAGGCCTCCACTACCACCCAAATTTTGTGTTTGTGAACCAACAAAACCCACTACTCCTACTGATGGAGTGGTCTACATGTAAAATCAAATCAATAATATATTTTTACTATAAAATATAAGTATTAAAATATTTAAACCAACCATTATCTTGGTGCTACTTGAGAAACATTCATCTTTGTTAGGAGTGCTTTCACATTCTTCATTTCTTCTTGTAATATTTTGATTTTCTTACCCATTTGCATTTTTTCTTTTTCCAACATTAGGTTCTTTGGGATTATGGATATTGCATTCTTAAACACGGTTTTGTTTATTCTAGCACCCATACCTCGCACACGTCCTCATCTATCATTTTCGAGAACCTACAAATAAAAAATTGTAACCCATTAGCATATATAATTTACATAAACAAATATGAATTTTTATGTTTTATGGATAACATAGAAAGTACTTGTGTGATGGCATCATCTACACTAGTCAATTGAGAACTAGAATATGAGTCTTGAATCTCCTTCAATTTTTCCTTGTTGTTCAGAACAAAATTGGTTAACAATGTAAAGTTTTAAATTTTTTAGACAGTTAAAATCAAATATGAGGTTGTAATGCACTTACAATTACATCTGGGATCTGCACGGTTTTGTCTTTCTTTGTATGTGCTCTGATATACACTTCAGATCTACTTATTTCAGCATCAGAAATAGCATTTCTCTCTATAATCTTTAGAAAATATAAATTTAAAAAACTCAAATTAAAGATGAAAGATGAAAATTAATTGATAAGCTGCAGTGTTAAAATTATTGTTAATTAGCTAGTTTTCACATCCCATCTCATGATGAACAACAACCATACTTCTTTTAACAGCATTCCCTTCACTTATAGCCTAAATAAATAAAAAACAAATAGTGGCAAATTACATTGACATTATAATAATTTAAATCGTATTAATGTGTATTTAACAAAAAACCTTATGTTCTTCATAATTGCATATATCCACAAATGTCCGCCAATCTTCTTTTGACACATTGGAGGGTATCGGACATTCCTTGACAAGTGGAGGGTCTCTATCCTTCACATACTTGACCTTCAAATCATATTTATGGCTCCTAAACTTTGCATTCATTCTTTCATCAAAGTACTTACCTACAACCACCCATGGCCCATCAAACTCAAATTTCATTCAACGTGTCAATGTCCTTCTTCTTGTATTCAGAAGGCACATCTGCATATGATTTGTAGGATGTGTGAACGAATGAGGATACCGATGGCTGAACCTAAGGCCTCACTATTCGCGTTTGGTTGACCAAGTTCGTTTATACATACGGTTTTCTTCCCCTTAGATTTTGAAAAGATACTCCTGGTAGGGCCTCTTCTCTTTTGACGAAGTGGAGGCAAAAGATTCAGGATGTGATGATTGTGAATCCAAATCCATGAAACTGTTAAAACACACACACATTAATTTCAAGTAAATGGAAGATTTTAAGATGAAATTTGAAAAAAATTGTTAAAAATATATAGTGAAGTCCTTTTTACCTATTTTTCTCCTTTTTTCCCCTTTAATATTTTTATGTGTGACTGAATAAACTAGTTGGGACAACTCCTTGATCTACACTCCAATTATCAAATATTAATCAAGTCACTCCTTTATGTTCATGACACTCAACTAAACACATTGATAAGCAATCATTAAAAGGTAGTGACTTCTATTTCATTGGGAGCAAGAGATGCAGAATTCAGAAAACTTAAACATGGCATTTTAGTTTTTTCTAACACCAAACTACACATGCCATGTTAGAATTTCAAAAAATTCATGGTAAAACTTTACGAATATACACGAGAACTTGCATGGCAATGTCAAAAGAAAATCTCAATGTTTTCTAAGGCTACAGATGTCACGCCCCAGGGCGGCCGTCCCCGAGACGTGGCAATAATAAATATCAGCTATCAATACCTGAGGTCAATAAGGACACCAACAACAATACACAAGACGGCAAAGCAAGATAATGATAACTGACTGAAAAGCGAAGTATAATACATAACAATGTCTGTAAATCAAAAACATTATTACAGACCCGAATACACAATCAATGTCCTGTGAAAGCCAAGTCTAGACCAAAGAAAATACAACCTGTGCCACATGCACGATTTACAAGGCATAAATGACTCTAGGAATGCTGACAGCCTCACACTCGCCACCCGCCGGCAGAACGCTCCACGCCCATAAGACCACGCCACAGGAAAGCTCCAGCTCCACGCCCAACATTGCCCCTGAAAGGAAATAGTATACGAGGGGTGAGTTACAAGCTCAGTGAGTGGCTGGAAACCAATCACCATTCTACAGTTCAATACATAAACAATTTCCTTTCAAGGAAAACATGGGTAGAAACCCATGGATAACTGGGTCACGCGGCGGCGCGACCAACCTCACCCCACCCTCACTCCCGGAGGGAGTCTCTTGGGACATATGGGGAGAGACCATACCGTTGGTCGAAGAGACCCGGATTTACTGGTCTAGAGACCATACCGTCGGTCGAAGAGACCCGGATTTACTGGTCTACTCAACACTACTAGATCATCTACATCTAGATAATCGCCCAACGATGTCCTTCAACATCGATCACGAGACCGGACCCAACAACTATGGGAACGGTCGAACAACGAATGGGTCACGAGGCGACGTGTCTTTGCCTCATCCACACCCTCACTCCTGAAAGGAGACATCTTGGGACTTTGGAAAAAGACTTAGACTGCTCTACACCCCTGGTCCACCTGGTAGCCTCTCCCACCCTCGTGGCCTCCGCCTAGTCCTCTGACAGGTATAGCCAACGCCAGGGAGTTCCTACATCGGATCCAACGAAGGGGAGAACGATTTCCACGCCCGTAACACCATTCGTTAACCCTCTCCCGAGTAGCATCTACAACCCGATCTCCTCAACTCACCGCTCTACACCCTTGGTCCGCCAGTAGCCCTTTCCCACCCTCGTGGCCTCCACCTAGTCCACTCCCACCATCCGTACTGTCCGACACATCGGAGGTACCTACGGACGGGAGCCCTCTGTCAGGTACAGCCAACGCCGGGGAGTTCCTACATCGGATCCAACGAAGGGGAGAACGATCCCATGTTCGCAAAGCGAAACCCAATGGAAAACAACCACTCTCGATACTCGCTTATCGAGATATCACACACAGGCATAACAACAATCAACACACTCATATTAACCTTAAAGTAGTCATAGTCCCTAAACGGGAGTAACTACACAAGTTAGAGGGTCGTAACATCGCCGATCCACCCCACGCTCACCCTTTAGGGGTGTCATGGGTCTTTTGGGACAGACTAGACCGCTCTCCACCCCTGGTCCACCCGGTAGCCTCTCCCACCCTCGTAGCCTCGACCTAGTCCACTCCAACTACCAGTACTGTCCGAACACATCGGAGGTACCGGACGGAAGCCCTCTGTCAGGTCAGCCATCATCGGGGAGTTCCTACATCGGATCCAACCAAAAGGAGAAGACAGCCTACTCACGCGCGTACGATCCTGTTGGATCCGTCGACAACGATTTCTAACACTACTAATGTCATGAATTCTCAAGAATTCCTCCAGGGCGCATAACTAAGATGCGGGGAAACATATATTATAACAACAAGGTTATAATATTCTCTAAGGCATGCTTACAACAATATAATCACATAATCCCATCTTGATTTAAATAAATTAAACTAAATGGGAACATGCATAGTTCGGGGCTTTCCAATTAAAGGACAAGGTGACTAAACATGCATAGGCCGCTATACATGATATAAGGGTGCATATCCCTAGCATACAAAGTCTAAGGTGGCATGGATATATCATATTAATCATGCATGCATGGTATCTACATATTATAGCTAGGGGGCCCCATCAATGCGCGACGCGCGTCTATGCGGGTCGAGCGCATCCCCAGAGAGGGGGGGGATTGGAATCGAACCACTCACCTTACAACCCGGGACCTCGCGCATCCCATCCGACGAGATCTGCAAGGTAGGGCATCCAACTGGTGAGAAACAACACAATTTACACATAGAAATCATTAGAAATACCCAATACTCGGACAAGCATGCATACGGGCTCGCACGCATGCGAGCACGCACGTACGCACGCGAGTCCGAGTGCCCCGACACCTACCTGAACCCTCGAGCAGCCACACGCATGGCCCCCCGCACGCACACGCACGAATGCGCACGCACACACGCACCCCATTACCATCGACGCACTGCCGCGCGCCTGCCCACGCTCCCAGACGGGCTGCCGCACGCGCGCGCACGCTCGTGCGCGCCAGCGCGCACTGCGCGTCCAGCCCACGCGCCCTCGCGCAGCACCCCGCGCACGCCCCAGCACGCGAACGCACGCGCGCGCATGCACTGGTCCCCAGCCCCGCACCCAGGCGCATGCCCAGGCGCACTGCACCGCGCGTACGCACGCTCGCTCGCACACCCGCTCGCACCCGCGCGCACGCCCTCGCGCACTCCCGCACGCACCCCCGCTTGCGCCAGCACCCGCGCACTCCTGCGCGCACCCGTGCACTCGCGCGCACGCGCCCGCGCGCGTCTGGCGCCCGCCTGCAGGTGCGTCTGCTGGCGCACGCATGCAGACGACCCGAAATGCGCGCCCAGCCAACCCTAACCCCATTTTAACCCTTCCCAACTCCTCACACACACCCTAACACATCTACCCAACATGCATGACCTCCCTAACATCCCCTTAAGCCATGAAAACCAAGAAAAGAAGGGGAGGAGCTCACCTTGGAGGGGGAACGAAAGGGGGAGGTTTGGGGGCCCTCGACGCACCCGCGACCACCTCAACCACCACCACCACCTCAGCCCTCCTCCTCAGCCCTCCTCAGCCCTCTATGGCTGCAAATCAGTGGGGGGGGGGGAGAAAATAGAGCATTAGAGGGAGCTTGAGAGAGAGGAGGATCAACAAAACAACAAAACCTACACAAGCTTCTTCACCTTCTCCTTCACTTCTCATTGGGACATTTTCACGAACACTAGGGGGGCTTTGTGTGTGAAAGAGAGAAAGGGAGCTCAAGATGTAGGCGTGGAAGTGAGAGGGAGAGAGAGAGAGAGGAGATATTTGTTGCACACAAATATCTAAAAAGGATGGAAATGACCTAGTCGCCCTTTGACTAGAAATTTTGCGCATGCTTCACTAGAACAGCCATTACCTTCCTCGATATAGCTCCGAATTGCACAATTCCAAGTCCGTTGGAAAGCCAAGAAGATTATCTACAACTTTCATGTTCATGCCAAGATCAAATAATCTCTCCAGCTATTCCGAAATTAGAGCTAAACATAGAGCAGGGCTGTTGCCAGAATTTCTCTCCCCGGGGTATACTTGGAAAAATACCCATAACTTTTACTACAAGAATCTAGTTGATCTAATTCCACTTCTGTACGAAAGCTAACTCAAAACTGGACATCTCATAATAAACTCATATTTAAACCTCTTCATCTTGGATTTTAATAAAATCAAATCCAAATACCAAATCAGGAATACATAACTTCTAGAAAAAAAATTATGTACCCAATTTTCAAACAGAGCGCTCCAAATGACACAGGCACAACAACAGATGCCCTTTCTTTTGAAGGTAGCTGCTCAAATCATCGTGAATGCACAATAATCAAGTTTAATAGTTTTCTAAATCTGCACAAATAATATTAGATCTTGGACAGTCCAACAAGTTGAAGGATTCTAGGATACTCATACATGAGGGGCAGCCATAAGCATTAATGTAGAATGCATGCTCACCAAACACTTTCAATTACACTCCAATTATCAAATGTTAATCAAGTCACTCCTTTATGTTCATGACACTCAACTAAGCACATCGATAAGCAATCATTAAAAAGTAGTGATTTCTATTTCACTGAGCACAAGAGATGCAGAATTTCAAAAAATTTAAAGGGATTTTTTCATATATACCCATGTTCAAACTCAATATTATGAAAATACCCCTGTTTAATCCCACAGTGCAAAAATACCCCTGATAAGTTGTGCAGCCGTGCCCCAATCCCCGACGTCGTTAAGAACCCTAGTTTACCTATGGTTAAAAACCCTAACCTAACATAAGAAATTACCTAAATACCCTAATAAAGAAAGAAAAACTAACTCTACTTGATCACGAACCCTAGCCCTCATTTGAACCTATAATTGGGAAGAAGAGGATGAAGAAATTGTGAAGAGATGCTCATTGTTGGACCTTTTGGGAAGAAGAGGATGAGGGATTTGATGAAAAACGAGTATACAATGTGTTTGAGAAGTTTTTGGAGATGGATGAAATGGTAGAGAAGAAGAAGAAGAAGAGAGGTTTTGAAGATGAAGACTACAAAAAAGGGTAATTTTTCATCCACTAACGTTGAACAAACAGTGAAAATCGGGTAGAGTTGACAGAATTTTAACTCAGGGGTACGGTTGCACAGTTTAAAGGTTTTTTAGAGGTATTTTTACACTGTGAAATTTAACGGGGGTATTTTCATAATATTGAATTTTAACAGGGGTATATATGCAAAATCCCAAATTTAAACATGGCAGTTTAATTTTTTCTAACACCAAACTACACATGGTATGTTAAAATTTTAGAAAATTCATGGTAAAACTTTACGAATATACACAAAGACTTGCATGGTAATGTCAAGAGCAAATCTCAATGTTTTGTGAGGCTGCAGATGCCTTCTTTTGAAGGTAGCTGCTCAAATACCATATTTCATTAGATGTAACTCAACATTGTCATAAGAGTGTGGAAGGCAAAGATTTCGACCCACATTGCATGGATATGAGACGTTTGTTTTTTGTGGTCAATTTTTTGCATACAAATGTATGAAATGTTTTTATGCCATCCATAAAAAGTGGATCTGGAAACTGAAGTTTAATCCAATCTCGATCCATTAGGTAAGGCCAATGTGATATCTTGATGAATAATATGCAAAAAAAATAATAATAATCAATAAGAAAGTTTTAAGCATACCTAAACACTAGTTCATACACAATCAAAATTTCAAAAAAAGAGAAGAAAATAATGTCTTCAAATCAATAAGAACAGTCACAACTCTGTGTATATAGTCCAAACCCATTTTTCAATTAACTAATAACTTATTTCAGCCGAGGAGATGTCAAATTCTTCAGGATCAGGAGAGTTTTCAGGAATGCTCCCACTCTCACTATCATTTTGAGAGTCTTCTTCACAAGAGGACTCATCGTTGATGTTATTATGCACATAGGCTTACAGAAAAGAAAAACTTACAACTCTGGGAGTCTCTGGGCTACCCAAGCTCTTCGCTGCCTATAAAAAGGAGGCGAGTTAGTCGAAGGAGGGCTATAGTGAGAACTAAAGTAGTGACAATATCAGGCTCAGATCTCCCACATGGCAACTGCTGGATTCTTAGGAACAGGAAGAACCACCATAGTTAATGCACTGCTGGATTCTGGAACTTGATCTCTTCAGAGAGCTCATTAATAAACTTTTCTTTGTATTCTAAGGCCTGTCTAAGCTGGTTGAGAAAAGATAGCTTTGGTGTCTTTTCCGATCCCTTATATCATGGGTACATGAAGCCTCCACTTCTACGGATGGCACTATACCCAAAGAAGAAGTGCCATTTGGGCATTATGAGTGGAATGTTTTACCTTTTGGGCTAAAAAATGCACCCTCGGAATTTCAAAACATAATGAATGAAATATTTAATCCTTATGGATCCTTTTCCATTGTCTATATTGATGACGTATTAATATTTTCTGAGAACATAGATAAACATTGGAAACATCTGAATATCTTTCTTAAAATAGTAAAACAAAATGGTCTGGTAGTATCTGCCAAAAAGATAAAACTCTTCCAGACCACAGTTCAATTTCTAGGATATAAAATCTCGGGAAATGATATTACACCCATAAAAAGGGTAATAGATTTTGCAGACAAATTCCCGGATCACATGAAAGATAAAAAACAACTTCAAAGGTTTCTTGGTTGTCTCAACTATGTCTCAGACTTTTATAAAAATGTTGCTTTGGACAGAAAGCTTTTGTCCAACAGGCTAAAGAAAAATCCTACACCTTGGACCATAGAACATACCCATGCAGTCCAAAGGATTAAAGGGAAAGTAAAGCAGTTGCCATGCTTGAATATAGCAAGCCCCAATGCACCAAAAATCATAGAAACTGATGCCTCTGACATAGGATATGGAGGAATACTGAAACAAAGGATTGATAACAAAGAACAATTAGTAAGATTTACTTCAGGGACGTGGAATGAAGCTCAAAGAAAGTATTCCACAATAAAAAAGGAGATCCTTGCCATAGTTAATTGCATAACCAAATTCCAAGGGGACATTTTAAACCAAAAGTTCCTCTTAAGGATAGATTGTAGCTCGGCAAAATATGTACTTGAAAAAGATGTAAAAAATCTTGCTTCGAAACAAATTTTTGCTAGATGGCAAGCATTATTAGGATTTATGATTTTGACATAGAATATATTAAAGGGGACTTTAATAGTCTTCCTGATTATCTCTCACGTGAATTCTTGCAGGGAAATGGACCAAAAGAAGAAGGCAAAGATCCTTCCACAAAGGACCCTAAGAATTGAGAGCTCAAGACCTTCTGTAAACCTCATAAACCAGAGGTTAAGGAAGAAAATCTCTTTGAAAATCAAAATCAATTTGCCGTACTTGCTGAAATAGCATCCCCAGAATCACAAAGCAATTATGAATTCAAAACCTCTGTACCACTATTCTCTATTGAGAAATCTGAAGCAGACAAAGAAATAGCAGAACTTATCAAGATATACTTTCCCAAAGATGACCATTCTGGTACTGGTTATCATTTTTATATCCCTGAAATGATAGGGAAAAATCCTGATTATTATGAAAATATCCTTTTAGAAACAAACAGTGCCAGGATTGTGCACCACTATAAAAATAAAAACACCTTAGAGATCTCATACTCTAAACTATGCATCCAAAAGATATTAACCTTAAGAAACTGGGACAAGAACCCCAATGCTTCTAGGCGATTCCAAAAATCAATGATCAGACCCAACTACTATAACTATTGGGATTATCAAAAAGCTTGGGAAAATGTACTATTAGTTCAAAATTGTGTCCTAAAACATTCTTGGTTTATCCATTTTGTCTGCCAAGCCAACATTCCAACTTGGTTTTACTCCTGGTGGCAAGTATTTGGTGCTGATGGGAAAAATTTACCAGAAGGTATCCAAACTCATATGGAACAGGAAGAGTTAAACCCCCAAAATAATATTGATTTATTACAATACCACAATCAGACAGGGATACCATGGATCCTCCAATGGGATTTCCAGGTAGAAAAAAGATTTCCTCCTCACCTCAAGAGGGACGTATACACAAAATGGTGGGCTAAATATAACCCACAGAAAATTTTATCTGGTTATAAATTACCAATTTATGGAAGGCCACGAGAAGATAGTTATGAGACTGTCAAAGCAAGCCTTATTGGAGAATACACTAAAAGATTCCCAAATTTGAGCCAGGAATCCATTGCACTAAAGGCATATGAGCACATGTTCAAATAACTCAAATAGAACTCATGTCCAAAAACCCAGAAAGGTTTGGTCTAAAACCTTTTTATTAAAAGTGACACTCAAAAATAATTTATTGAGCTAAAAGTGGTATCAGAGCCAAAACTTGTTTTTAATGAGAAAAGAAAATGGTTTTTCAACACTATACCCAAAGAAGAACAGGGTCCGATTAGAGAACAGTGGTATGATCATATGAGATTTGAAAGAAACACTGTATATTTCTTTGATTGGTTTGAACAAACTTATCTTAGATGCCTATTGTCTTGGAGACAAACTAGAACAGCAGTGTTCAAGTTCTCTCTAGCTAGGGCATGTACTGACACCTGCACTATACCCAAAGAAGAACTCGAGAGCTGGTTGCGGGCTTGTCTCCTTTGAACTCAGCTCAAAAATCAACATTTGACTTCCAAGAGAGATATAGTCAAAAAGACTGAAAAACCAATATTCATTCCTCAACAGAATCTTGAAAAAGGGATCAAGTTCAAAGATACACATTCTGAAGAATTGCTGTTTAAATTATCTGAAAGACTGTGAAAGTTATCCATTAATAACATCAACGATGAGTCCTCTTGTGAAGAAGACTCTCAAAATGATAGTGAGAGTGGGAGCATCCCTGAAAACTCTCCTGATCCTGAAAACTCGCCTGATCGTTCTGATATTGAAATCAATAAGCTAGGGACTGTAACTCAGACCTCGAGAACAAAGTATACCACTAAATGGAGGAAGTATAACAATGAAGAGGTGGAATCTATCCTATAAAGCAGTGAAAGATGTGGCTATCATATCTGTTATATGTTTATCACTATTGCCCTGTATCCTACAGGCATTAGCATAAATAAGCATAGAATGACATAATTGGCTGATTTGATATTCAGACATGCCATCAAGATTCCATTCAACGAGAGATTTATGTTCAAATAGAAGAAAATAATGATGTTACTCTTACGACCTCCTATGATGGTAAATCTCTCGTTGAAGAAGAAATGACTTAAAGCAAAAGATGTCACCAGAAGAGGACAAGAAGTCACTCAAGGAAGAATGACCACGGATTCCAAACCCATTTAAGTCCGCAAGCTTTGCCTATAAAAAGGAGGCGAGTTAGTCGAAGGAGGGCATCGGCGAAAAAAAAAACCAAGTCCACAAGAACCCTCTACCAAAAAATCCACCAAAAAATCCATACAAAACTTAGAAGAACAGGATTCTGAGTCTGAAAATTGTGGCTGTGACTGTTGTGAGCTTGTCAAAATCATAAATTCCTAATAATGCTTAGTCTGACTCAAGAAGAGAATAAGGAATAGAGAATAGTGGTACAGAGGTTTTGTACATAGTTTATAACGTTGGTCTCCTATAGAAGCTTTTAGCTCAATAAAAAAACGAAAAATAAAGAATCCATACAAAACTTAGAAGAACAGGATTCTGAGTCTGAAAATTGTGGCTGTGACTGTTGTGAGCTTGAACAGACTCAAGAAGAGAATAAGGAAAAAGCTGTGAACAGTACTTTGAACAGTACTTTGAACAGTACCGGCCGGTGAACAGTGCTTTTGTGACCTTGTAGTCGCGTTGTCCACACTCTCTTCTAAGGTTCAGTAGAGTTAGGGACGTAATACGTCGTTGACTGGTTTCCTTGCACTCCCTCATGGCCAATCTTTTCCGATCCCTTATATCATGGGTACATGAAGCCTCCACTTCTACGGATGGAGCCTCCACCTCTAGAGCATCAAATCCCCCTGCCATTAGGACTATGTCCATTAAAAACATGCAACAGATAAACTATGAGAATATAGAACAATCTGTCAGTAACTGGAAAATCCCTAAAGTCCCAGTTTTCTTCCTTAACCTCTGGTTTTATGAGGTTTACAGAAGGTCTTGAGCTCTCAATTCTTAGGGTCCTTTGTGGAAGGATCTTTGCCTTCTTCTTTTGGTCCATTTCCCTGCAAGAATTCACGTGAGAGATAATCAGGAAGACTATTAAAGTCCCCTTTAATATATTCTATGTCAAAATCATAAATTCCTAATAATGCTTGCCATCTAGCAAAAATTTGTTTCGAAGCAAGATTTTTTACATCTTTTTCAAGTACATATTTTGCCGAGCTACAATCTATCCTTAAGAGGAACTTTTGGTTTAAAATGTCCCCTTGGAATTTGGTTATGCAATTAACTATGGCAAGGATCTCCTTTTTTATTGTGGAATACTTTCTTTGAGCTTCATTCCACGTCCCTGAAGTAAATCTTACTAATTGTTCTTTGTTATCAATCATTTGTTTCAGTATTCCTCCATATCCTATGTCAGAGGCATCAGTTTCTATGATTTTTGGTGCAGATTTTTCCCTATCATTTCAGGGATATAAAAATGATAACCAGTACCAGAATGGTCATCTTTGGGAAAGTATCACCTTAGAGATCTCATACTCTAAATTATGCATCCAAAAGATTATGCATCCAAAAGATATTAACCTTAAGAAACTGGGACAAGAACCCCAATGCTTCTAGGCGATTCCAAAAATCAATGATCAGACCCAACTACTATAACTATTGGCTTGGCAGACAAATGGAGGCTTCATGTACCCATGATATAAGGGATCGGAAAAGATTGGCCATGAGGGAGTGCAAGGAATAGGCTGAAACCATCCGTCTGGATTCTTAGGACTAAAGCGTCCAAAATGTTGGGATCAGCTAAGGACACAGAGAAATTAGGAAAGGCATTAAAAAATATCGGTCCTTTACTTAAGCTGGATTCAACTATCCCAAGGACAGAATCAGCAAATCTTAGATGCCTATTGTCTTGGAGACAAACTAGAACAGCAGTGTTCAAGTTCTCTCTAGCTAGGGCATGTACTGATACCTGCACTAATCCAATGTGAAGATAGTGATATTGGGATTTTGCCCTTATCCTGTCTATTTCCTTTTGGGATATAAGGTGGAAATTCTCATGCCCATCAGTCAAAGGGATGGTTCTTTCAATAGTCTTGATATAATAAAATTATCTTCCTCTCATATTTTCTTCCTCTCATAAAACAGATAAAATAGAGAATAGTGGTCATTCAGTAATTGGACCCTTGAGAATGCTCACTATAAAAATAAAAACACCTTAGAGATTGTGCTACGTTCTATGTATGTTGCTATGTAATATGGTTTATGCATGTTTAATAAGATAAGTCTTTTCAGTAAAAAAAAAAAAAAAAAAAAAGAGATAATAATAAAATAATATATAACAGGGAGAAGAATCCAGAAGACCCTAGCAACTCACGGGTTCAAAAAGGACAGTCACGGGAGCGCATGACAAAAAAGAAAAAGAAGAAATGACTTACTCTTTCAGATAATTTAAACAGCAATTCTTCAGAATGTGTATCTTTGAACTTGATCCCTTTTTCAAGATTCTGTTGAGGAATGAATATTGGTTTTTCAGTCTTTTTGACTATATTTTTGGATGAAGTAGCCGGGGTCTTTGGATTTTGCAGACCTTCGGTATGAATACTGTCAAGGATACTGTTTTCAGTGAGGGCTTTCTCTATCCTTTCAGTTTGGCTACTTATAGATCTTAACGCAACATTAGTAAAATTATTTTAAGAAAATATTACTATTTTAACCCATGCCTCCAGATAAAAGAGGAAGAAAATAACTTTTTTAACCCATGCCTCCAGATAAAAGAGGAAGATAGATATAAGACTGCATTTACAGTGCCATTTGGGCATTATGAGTGGAATGTTTTACCTTTTGGGCTAAAAAATGCACCCTCGGAATTTCAAAACATAATGAATGAAATATTTAATCCTTATGGATCCTTTTCCATTGTCTATATTGATGATGTATTAATATTTGATGCTCTAGAGGTGGAGGCTCCATCCATAGAAGTGGAGGCTTCATGTAGCTATGATATAAGGGATCGGAAAACATTGGCCATGAGAGAGTGCAAGGATAAGGGCTTTGTATTTTAAAGAAAATGTCTTAATTTTTAGGAGAACTATTTTTGGAATCGCCTAGAAGCATTGGGGTTCTTGTCCCAGTTTCTTAAGGTTAATATCTTTTGGATGCATAATTTAGAGTATGAGATCTCTAAGGTGTACAAAATCTGATATTATAGCCAGCCCTCTTAAGACTACTACTGGGGTATCTTCTCTCAGGAGGTCTTCTGATATTGAAATCAATAAGCTAGGGACTTTTTCTTTCCAAATATCACTGCTTGAATTGTCTATCCTATAAATTTGTGATAAAAATGTGTCCTTAACATGCCCTAGCTAGAGAGAACTTGAACACTGCTGTTCTAGTTTGTCTCCAAGACAATAGGCATCTAAGATTTGCTGATTCTGTCCTTGGGATAGTTGAATCCAGCTTAAGTAAAGGACCGATATTTTTTAATGCCTTTCCTAATTTCTCTGTGTCCTTAGCTGATCCCAACATTTTGGACGCTTTAGTCCTAAGAATCCAGACGGATGGTTTCAGCCTTAATAATGGCACATTAAATATAAACCTAAGTTATAGAGTTTACACTATACCCAAAGAAGAACAGGGTCCGATTAGAGAACAGTGGTATGATCATATGAGATTTGAAAGAAACACTGTATATTTCTTTGATTGGTTTGAACAAACTTATATTCCGATGCTACAAAACATGCTCGTTGATCTTCCCGAAGAAGACCATGCTATGGTCCTTGAAAAAATTGATAAATATACCACTAAATGGAGGAAGTATAACAATGAAGAGGTGGAATCTATCCACCCACCGTTTGAAAAAATTAAAGTTACAAAATCTGATATTATAGCCAGCCCTCTTAAGACTACTACTGGGGTAGACCCTGGCAGTCCCTTCAAGGCTGAATATTTTATTCAGGTCATGGAACAAAATAATTTTACTAATGTTGCGTTAAAATCTATAAGTAGCCAAACTGAAAGGATAGAGAAAGCCCTCACTGAAAACAGTATCCTTGACAATATTCATACCGAAGGTCTGCAAAATCCAAAGACCCCGGCTACTTCATCCAAAAATATAGTCAAAAAGACTGAAAAACCAATATTCATTTTTCAAGGACCATAGCATGGTCTTCTTCGGGAAGATCAACGAGCATGGGTACCAAACATTCTTATAATAAAAGACCTCCTGAGAGAAGATATTATAACTCAAATAGAACTCATGTCCAAAATAAAATTATATCCCAAAAAGTTCAAAGTCCCATTCAACGAGATTTATGTTTGTAACACCTTTAGTCTTAAAACAGACTAAACATTTTTATAAAGTTACAAAATCTATCCACCCACCGTTTGAAAAAATTAGAAAAGATCAATTTTAAAATCTGTGTCTTTAGTCTTTCAGATTTATGTTTGTAACACCTTTAGTCTTAAAACAGACTAAACATTTTTATAAAGTTACAAAATCTATCCACCCACCGTTTGAAAAACAGATAAACTATGTTTTTCCAAATATCACTGCTTGAATTGTCTATCCTATAAATTTGTGATAAAAATGTGTCCTTATACCATCTAAAATCAGATATTCATTCCTCAACAGAATCTTGAAAAAGGGATCAAGTTCAAAGATACACATTAGCCCTCACTGAAAACAGTAGACGCTCTGTTTCTGAGAGAGATAGCCAGTATGAGTCCTCTTGTGAAGAAGACTCTCATACACAATCAAAATTTCAAAAAAAGAGAAGAAAATAATGTCTTCAAATCAATAAGAACAGTCACAACTCTGTGTATATAGTCCAAACCCATTTTTCAATTAACTAATAACTTATTTCAGCCGAGGAGATGTCAAATTCAAAACAAACAAGTATTTAATTCCAATATTCTATTGCCAATTTTTTAATATTTTTAATGATTGTCCCAAACTACCACATTCTCATAAAACAACAAGGGACTTACCGATTTGAATCTAGTATCTCAATCTACAATCCTAAAAAACTAAAAAAATATTCAACAATAATAAAAATTCTACATCAATGTTTAGGTTTTCCAAACAATAACTTTTTCTATATCATGGTGGAGCCTATGTTACTAAAAATAGTCTTATACCGATTTATGTAACTAAAATAATCTGAACAAAGGTGGGGACTTTATCACTAAAACAATAATCAATGAAACTAATCTTGACTCTTGTCCCTAAAAAAATAATCAATGAAAATAATCTCGATCCATGTAACTAAAAATAATCTAAGTTCCCGCATAACTAATGCCATAGTTATGCCATAGTATGACCCTAGAGGCGGGTCAGGCACGTGCCCAATATAGCTAGGATTGTGAGCATTCTAAAGCGTCCATGTCACGGTGAGGACTAGCAGCTATAGAGTTTTTGCCCTCTTGCTTTTGTCCCCTTGCCTCATGAGTTGTCTTTTCGCAGCCCACATGCCTTCTAGAGAAGTAACAAGCAACGAATTATGGGACAGAGAATCAGGATATATGTGGATCATGCTCTCCTCTGCGATGCAAACTAGACAAGTGATATAAGCCAACGACACCCACTTTGCTTGAAACTGACTTGCAAGAAGTCTTACCTGATAGGCGAGGCAAAGAAAAAAGCCTTAACCTTCAATGGGGCTTTCATCCCACGAACCTCCCGGACCTTCGCAACCATCACCATCCTTCGATCCTTGTTTTGACGCCACCATGCATAGCATCCTTTAGCAGAGAACCCATCTCCTTTGTGTTGCATTATTTTTTTTGATAAATACGCTTTTGGTTTGAGAGTTGTTAGTGTTGGTGTAGCAGCACATATCCGACGTATATATTCCATTGTATACAAAATATGATTTGTATATTCTTACATGGTAGCAAATTCTTATTTCAAGAACAAAAATTATTGAATATGTAGAAATGTCCTTTTTTTACATATTTAACCATAATTCTTTTTTACATTAACCATAAATCAAGGAACTTCCATAACATATGAAAAAGAGTAATTCTAATAATTACACTGAATTTTATAATAGTTACATACATTTATTCCCGCATCGCCTAACAAAGTGTTGCTGGATTTAGGAATTTGTAGTTTTAAGTCCCTTTAAACATGCCTATTTGGGCTGCATTCTAAATATTAAATTTTAAGTCTCCACATTCTACAGACACCACACAAATCCCATCCCTAATAGATTCATCATTCACATACCCCACCCAGTCTCCACCCTAGCAGAGTGCTTGTATTTTTCACAATGCAAGACAAAGAGCAAGAGGACATCTAGAGCTCATGGCTAGTCAGATGTGGTGGTTGATGCTCAGTCACATGATCATATTTAAAGCCAGGTGTCTGCCAACATTTCAGAAAGTTTCTCCATGTTTTTATGTTTAGATTTAGGAAGATAGTGAAGGAACCAATGTGAAGATATTTTGTCGTGTTTAAACAACAGTGTGAAGGTTGTAACATTTTGCATTGTGTTTAAACAATTATTTAAGGTAGTAAAATTTTGCTTGTGTTTATAAATGTACTGTACTATGGTTCTGTTTTTTGTTTCGGACTTGAAAGGTTATGTAATCTGAATGTTTCAAAATAATGAATCTGAATTTTCAATGGAATGTGAATGGTATGTATTTCAATGATTATATAATTTGAATGGTTCAGTTTGTGAATGGTTTTGTATTCAAATCATGGAAAACAGGTTGCCATGTAGGTTTTAACATGCTTTCAGTTGTTGTGGTTGGTTTTCAATAATGTAACTATTTTTCAACAATTTAAGCATTACCAAAATGTATCTACACTCAATCTAAACATCACCACAAAGTTGAAACATCAAAGTTAACATCACAAAAGAGCTATGTTTTTCATTTCATTTTATCTCATGTGATACACAATCACAAAGCTCAGCATGCATGAGAAAAAATTGCAATCTTCATCAACTTCATAAACTTCTCCATATTTAAAACGAAGACATCAATTTGATGATTGAGCCTCTCTTCAACTACAATGATTTGATATTTCAAATCAATGTTGTTGTGGTTGACGTCATCGATTCACTCAAAAAACCTGCAGTCTTCTTCCTCCCTCCACGCCGGTCATCTAAAAATCATCGACTCAAGTTTGAATACATAAACACGACATCTTCTTTTGCACTGACATTCTCTTGCTGGAAATGAAATGTCATTGCAATTGTTGCTGAAAATCTAACAAAGTAAATTTGGGACCACTCTCAATCATTTTATCAAGCACTTTGTATACCAGTTATAAATGTTTTACACATACTTACAAATTTAGATATCTCTATACATAATGCACTAAAATATTGAAGAATAGGTAGGTCCACATTAATGTCACCTATCGGCATTGACTTCCATGGTTTGAGTGTCGAAGTTGATTGACAAATCCAATCACCACTGTCATTTTTGCTAGCTGTTAGTGTTCCATTCTGAGAGAGGAAGTAGGTGAAAGAGAAGAGACGGATTGGTCGTTGTTGGTGTTTGAAGAAGACGATGATGGAAGACTTTAATAGAGGATTCAATGTAACCGTTGGACCGGGTTTTGAGCCGTTGTAGGGTGTTCTGCAACGTTGTTATATATGTGTCACTTTTAGCCTATTAGTTATATCTAGGTCATTTATGGCTATTTTTCTTTTTCTATTTCTGGCTAATTATATCTAGGGGTTTGGTGGGAGGGGAGAATTTGACCAAGTCAAAGTTGACCATTGACTGGTCAACTATTTTTGTTTGGTAGCTTGGTTGGGTTGACGTAGGTCAAACCCCCCCCCCCCCCCCCCAAACCCCTTTTTGAGAATTAATTGCCTCTCTCTCTCTCTTTTTCTCTCCTTCTCTCTCCCTCCCTTAGATAAACCCATCCGAACCCCCTCTCTTTTGGTCCCCTTTTTGTTTGGTTGTTCATGAAGGAGAAGAAGTAAAAGAAGCACAAAGAGGGGTGCAAAGAAAGGTGTGTGTGTGTGTGTGTGTGTGCATGTGCTTTCTTATGATTGTTGTTGTTGTTGTTAAATCCCTTCTCTCTAGCTCCCACTCATGCCTTTCCCCCCTGTTTTCAGCTATTAAAGGCTTGAGGAGTGGTTAAGGAGGTGGTGGTGGTAGTGGTGGTGGTTGAGGTGGTTTTGGGTGCACCAAGAACACCTGAATATCTCCCCTTCCTTTCCCCTCCTTTGGTAAGCTCTCCTCCTCCCTTATCCTTGATTTTTCTTGTTGTATGGGATGTTAGGGATGTCAAGCATGCTAGGTAGTTGGTTTAGGGTGTGTGGGAGGGCTTGGTGGGGGGGGGGGGTCAAAGGGGTCTGGACGCATGCGCGGGTCTGTTCGAGCACGTGCACGCACAGGCGCTCGGGCAGTCAGGCGCGTGCGCGGTGCGCGGGGGTCGTGCGCGCGCGCGCGCCAGTGTGGCTGCCCGAGGTCTCGGGTAGGTGCTGAGGCACTCGATCATGCATGCGTACGTGCATGCTCGCATGCGTGCGAGCCTGTATGCGTGCATGTCTAAGTCTTTGGCATTTCTAGTTAACTCTATACGTTTTTATGTAGTTATACTCACCATTTTGGATGCCCTTGTCTTGCAGATCTTGGCGAACGGTCACGCAACGACCCGGATTGCGGTGAGTGGGTCGATCCAACACAGTTGGGAGGCGTTCAATGCACGTAGACGTGCATTTTCCTCCCCTGGGGCTCCATAACTGCATATTGACCTTGTTTGTATGTATATGTTATTGCTTGCCTTGCTAGGTTACATCCATGCCATATTAGATATAGTATGCTAGGACTATGCGTCCTAGTATCATGTGTAGGGACCCATGCTCGTGTATGCATCATGTCCCATGCTAGCTTAACCGTGATTTATAGATGCTCCCATCTTATCTAAGCATATCTTTAGCCTATCTATGAAGAAGCATAAGTGTAAGTATGCCTTAAATGATATTATGACTTTGTGGTTATACTTATTTAGATGCTTCCATGATTAAATTCCATGTATAATTATTATGCTTGTTATATATTTAATATATGCTTATGTTAAGCCATGAACCTTGCCTAATGAGATTAAGCAAGTGTATGACCTCTGATGGGGTCATACCATGGCATTGACACTACGAATGATATGTTTTCCCCGCATCTGAGTTATGCGCCCTGGAGGGAATTCATGAGAATTCGTTACCTTTTTCGATGTCTAAAAACCGATGACAACGGATCCATCAGGATCATATTCGTGAGTGTCGAGTGCTCTCCCCTTCGTCGGCTCCATGTTAATGCTGTCCAGCTTATAGCTGTCCTGCGAGGTGCTCTCAGATACTACTCATGATGCCTGTTGGTGCGCCCATATGGTATAGGTAGCGGTCATGAGAGGCCACCAGGTAGAGGCTACCCAGGAGAGGGATACCGAATGACGAACGGTGTAGAACAGTCGACTTTCTCCCAATAGTACTATGTCACCCTGTGAGGGCAAGGGTGCGGTGGGCTCGGGTTGTTACATGACCCACCAGCTTAAGTAGTTGCTTCCATCTGTTGGGACCATAGTTACTTCGAATGTTGATATGTGTTGTGTTGCATGGATTATACCATTCACTGAGCGTGTGGCTCACCCCTCGCATTTATTTTTCCTCCAGTTGGCGTTGAGTCAGATCCGAAGGAGGAGCCCCCTTAGGTACAATATTAGCGGCAGTGCAGCGTCTGTGTTTTGGATCTTGCGTGTGAGAGGCCATCAGCATCCCCCCTTCTCTTGTATGTATTTAATACTCGTGCTTGTGCACCGTATTTGTATATTGATGTCTTTTGGTTTATATTGGCTTTCACATGACAATTGATTATGTAAATCTGGTCTGTAATATGTTTTGGATTACAGACTTAGTCGTTTAGCTTCCGCTATATGTATAAATATATATTATGTCATCTTTCACTTGATAAACTGCGTTGTTGCCTTGGATGTTGTGTAGAGTCTTTATAGATCTCATTTTAGATAGCTGATATTATATATTTGTCACGTCTCGGGGACGGCCACCCTAGGTCGTGACAAAATTAATATTCAGAAGCATAGTTTTGGGATTTAAAATTATGAAATACAAAATGAACGCTAGAAAAATATTTGTCGACTATTGAAACAAACATTTGGTCGAGAGACTGATAACCAACAAACCCAAAGAATGTGGAGATTTAAAATGCAATATTCAAAATGCAAGAATTGATCCCTAAATTGACATTTTTTCAAAAACTTACAACTAAAAATTCATGTTTTTTTACTGATGAAATTGTTGCTAAATGGCAATCAAAGGACCCTATGTAGGACTCATTGAATTTTATTTATTTTTTTTATTTTATTTGGTGAATTAAAATGAATGGTGGGTATCTTGATTAAAAAAAATAGGGCTCAACAACACCATCAGGGTGCACGTCACCTCTCAAGCGCTATCGACGTACACGGACTACCAAGCGGGACCTTGGAGTTCCCTCACCGGTTCAAATCCTTTCTGCAGATCAGGGGGCCCCCAGGAGCCAAGACCAGGGACGTCGCAAGAGGAAGCGGCCCCGCTTTGATCGACCAGCGGCCGCCGCTACTCCAGCTGAGGTGGTGCCAATGCGTGGTCCTGCACCCATTGCTGCAGTTTTGATCCAGTCTAGACGACCGGAGACGCGGTGATGTTTCCACTGCCAGCAAGTCGAACATCTGGCCCATACATGCCCCAATGCTAACCGACCTCTTGTGCCTCTACAACAGCAGTAGCCACCTCAGCAGCAGCCGCAGCGTCAACAGCAGCAGCCACCGGGTGGCTGTGTTGATCAAAAGAGGCAGTCGACGCGGCCTGCGAGGCGTGCCCCTGCTCCTCAGCCGCAGCTTGTTCAGGGGCGTGTGGCAGCACTTACTGTCGAGGAGGCGCAGGCTTCGTGTAGCGTTGTCCAAGGTATCATTCTGATCTCCCAGCTTCCTGCTTATTTGCTATTTGATTCGAGGGCCATGCACTCGTTCTTGTCTCCTGTTTTCATGAGACGAATGGGTGCGGTGTCGGCCCCTCTTGATGCAATGCTGGAGATATCATTGCCGGTCGGAGACCGTATTCTCCTTCGCTCTGTGTATCGAGGGTGTACCGTGGAGATCGCGGAGCATGAGTTTCCGGTGTAGTTGGTCGAGCTCGCCATGATGGATTTCGAAGCCATCCTGGGGATGGATTGGCTCTCAGCTAGTCACGCCAGCATCGACTATTTTGCAAAGTCGGTATCCTTCCGCGTCCCTGGTTGGAGGTCTTTCCAGTTCGTGGGCGATCGGGATATAGCTCTTTTGGGGGTTCATGTCTTCCATCCAGGCGTGGAGACTCCTTCCGGGAGGATGCGAGGGTTTCCTAGCGTGCATCGTCGATGTGGATACACCGTTGCGGGCAAAAATCACTCAGACTCCGATCGTGGCAGAATATCAAAGGTTTTTTCCGATGATCTTCCAGGTCTACCGCCGGATCGCGCGATCGAGTTTGAGATTAATCTAATTCTAGGGACTGAGCCAATTTCAAAGGCTCCGTACCAGATGGCCCCAGCGGAGCTGAAGGTGCTCAAGGAGCAGCTGGAGGAGTTGCTCGAGAAGGGGTTCGCACGTTCGAGTGTCTCTCCGTGGGGATCCCCTATGCTGTTTGTTCGGAAGAAGAACGGTTCGCTGCGTCTTTGTATTGATTACAGGCAGCTGAACAAGCGGACCGTGAAGAACAAGTACCCCTTACCGCGGATTGATGATCTGTTTGACCAGCTCCAGGGAGCACGTGTCTTTTCAAATATCAATCTCCGTTCGGGCTATTGTCTGCTGAAGATCCAAGAGTCAGATATTTCAAGGACGGCCTTTCGTACCCGCTATGGGCACTACGGGTTTCGAGTACTGCCGTTTGGGTTGATGAATGCGTCGGCTGCCTTCATGGATCTGATGAACCAGATATTTCGGCCCTTCCTCGACTCCTTTGTGGTAGTCTTCATCGATGACATCCTGGTGTACTCAAGGAGTCTTGAGGAGCACGATGACCATCTTCGCACTGTCTTGGAGACTTTGGCCCATCAGCTGTTTGCCAAGTTCAGTAAGTGCGAGTTCTGGTTGGAGCGTGTGGCCTTCTTTGGCCATGTGATTTCCTGTGAGGGCATATATGTGGACCCAGACAAGACGCTCGCCATGTTGAATTGGCGGCGACCGTCGAACCCCACTGAGATTCAGAGCTTCTTGGATTTGGCGGGTTATTATCGGAGGTTTGTTGAGGGTTTCTCGAAGATAGCCATCCCTTTGACGCGCCTCACGTGGAAGGATGTCCGGTTTGAGTGGTCCCCATCTTGCGAGGAGAGCTTCCTGGAGTTGAAGCGGAGACTCACCTCAGCGCCAGTTCTTACCATTCCATCTGGGAGTGGTGGATTCGCAGTGTACTCCGATGCATCGCGGCTGGGTTTGGGTTGCGTCCTGATGCAGTATGGTAAGGTTGTTGCTTACGCGTCGCGTCAGTTGAAGCCCCATGAGGAGAATTACCTCACCCACTACTTGGAGTTAGCAGCGATCATCTTTGCGCAAAAGATATGGAGGCACTACCTCCATGGCGAGGAGTTCGAGCTCTTCACGGATCACAAGAGCCTGACTTATTTGCAGTCCCAGCCGGAGCTCAACATGCTTCAGCGATGTTGGGTCGAGTTCCTGAAGGACTATCAGTGTGACATCACTTACCATCCGGGTAAGGCAAATGTCGTGGCAGATGCTCTTAACAGGCAGCCCTTGGGCATGGCCACCCACTTGGCTTTAAATCGTTGGAGGCTTATGGAGGAGCCCGCTTGCTGGATCAGCGTTCGGGAGACGCCTGCTGATGGCTTTTTGGCCAGGCTAGTGGTGCAGCCCGTTCTCCTTGACGAGATTCCCACAGTACAAGGGCAGGATCCTCACTTTCTGGTCCTTTCTGAAGGCGTCACCCTTGGCGAGCGACCGGATTACCAGATTCACGAGGATTGAATCCTGCGGTTCAGAGGCCGGGTATGTATTCTTGACGACGCAGAGCTAAAGCAAAAGATCTTGGACGAGGCTCATCGTTCAAGGTACACAATGCATCCTAGAGGCACGAAAATGTACAGGGGCCTTCGTCGTGGCTACTGGTGGCGTGGGATGAAGGCGGATGTTGGCCACTTTGTTGCCCGTTGCTTGGTATGCCAGCAGGTGAAGTCGGAGCATCAGAGTCCTACGGGGAAGCTGCAGTCCATTGAGATTCCTCAGTGGAAGTGGGAGTAGATCACCATGGACTTCATTTCGGGTTTACCGAGGTCACGTTCAGGTCGCGATGCCGTCTGGGTGATCGTCGACTGACTGACTAAGTCCGCTCATTTCCTCCTCATCTGACTCACCGATTCTCTAGACACCCTGGCGCAGGTTTTTGTCTCCGAGATTGTTCGTCTCCATGGCACTCCGGTCAGCATCATTTCTGATCGAGAGGCGAGGTTTACTTTGAGGTTCTAGCGCAGCCTCCAGCACACCCTAGGTACGAACCTTCACTTCAGTACAGCGTTTCATCCGCAAACGGACGGCCAGTCAGAGAGGACGATACAGACCCTAGAGAACATGCTGCGTGCCTGCATTCTCGACTTTGGGGTAGTTGGGAGAGGCATCTCCCGTTGGTGGAGTTTGCCTACAACCACAGCTACCACTCGAGTATTCAGATGGCACCGTATGAGGCACTCTATGGCCAGAGCTGCAGATCTCCCTTGTGTTGGGATGAGGTTAGAGAGCACTAGTTGGACGGACCAGATATCATCCGTCAGACCTCAGAGAAGGTCAATACGATTCGTGAGCGTATCCGCACCGCTCAGAGCCGTCAGAAGAGCTACGCCGATCATCGTCGCCGTGAGCTCACCTTCGATATTGGTGACCATGTTTTCTTGAAGGTGTCCCTGTCAAAGGGCATCTTCCGTTTCGGTGTGCGGGGCAAGTTGAGTTCGCGTTTCATTGGCCTGTTTCTTGTCCTTGAGAGGATCGGGGAGGTGGCCTATAGCATAGCCTTGCCCTCACAGCTGGCTAATGCCCACGGCGTCTTCCATGTCTCTCAGGTGAGGCGGTACGTCCACAATCCTACTCACATCATTCCGTTCGAGCCACTTGTCTTCGAGCCGGACTTGTCGTTCGTGGAGCAGCCGATCGAGATCCTGGACCGACGCGAGAATAGGTTCCGCACCAAGACCGTCCAGCTGGTTAAGGTGCGTTGGCAGCACCGTTCTGGTGCCAAGGCCACATGGGAGCACGAGGACGTCATGCGTGATGCATACCCACATCTTTTCCCTTCCTAGATGTTTTTGTTTTAAAAATTTTGTGGACAAAATTTTCTAAGGGGGGAAGAATTTTATATATGTGTCACTTTTAGCCTATTGGTTATATCGGGGTCATTTCTGGCCATTTTTCTTTTTCGATCAGAGTCACTAAAATTTTGAATTTTAGCTATATGCGTGAGTTGGAGTACTCTGATTAAAAATCTAATTGCATATTATGGGTCCTGGTATCATTTTGTGCCACCCATAAAAATTTCATCGAATACCAGTTGCGTTTTAGAAAATTGTGCAATTCTAAATTGTATTCAGGTTTTGATCGTTACTAGATTGTCAAGGGGGGAAAGAATTTGACCAAGTCAAGGTTGACCATTGACTGGTCAACCATTTTTGTTTTGTAGCTTTGTTGGGTTTACCTAGGTCAACCCCCCCCCCCCCAACCAAACCCCTTTTTGAGAATTAATTGCCTCTCTCTCTCTCTCTCTCTCTCTCTCTCTTTTTCTCTCCTTCTCTCTCCCTCCCTTAGATATGTTATGCCTGTGTCATTTGAAGCCTTATTTTTCGATCGGAGTTGCTAAAATTTTTAGGTTTTAGCCACCTACAGGAGTCGGAGAGCTCTGATTGAAAATTTGGCTACATAATTTTTCTCGTACAAGTTATGCATTTCTGAATTGGTATTTGGATTTAATTTTGTTAAAATCCAAGATGAAGAGGTTTAAATATGATTTTATTATGAGATGCTCAGTTTTGAGTTAGCTTTCATACAAAAGTGGAATTAGATCAACTGGATTCATGTAGTAAAAGTTATGGGTATTTTACCAAGTATACCTCGGGGATGAAAAATTCTAGCAGCAGCCTGTTCATTGTTTAGCTCTCATTTCGGAATAGCTGGAGGGGTTATTTAATCTGAGCATAAACATGAAAGTTGTAGATAATCTTCTTGGCGTTCCAGCGGATTTTGAATTGTGCAATTCGGAGCTATATCGTAAAAGTTATGGCCGTTCTAGTGAAGCCCGTCCAGAACTTTCTGGTCAGGGACGATTTGGTCTTTCCCCCCACCAACCCACTTTATATGAATTAATGCTCACTCTTTCTTCTCCTTGGGATCGACTTCTTCTTCTTCTTGCTCACTCTCTCGGCAGCCACCCGTGGAAACAAAAGAAAGTGAGAAGGAGTGAAGGAAAGAAGAGGTGGATGTGTGTATGAGCTTTGCTTGGCCTCCCTCTTCTCCTCCCTCTCAAGGTATTCCTTTGCCCCTCTTTGGGGTATTTTTGGTGGCTGGTTTGGGGTATTTTTGGTGGCTGGTTTGGGGTGCTTATGGTGGATGCTGTGTGTGAGTAGGGAGGGGAGGTGTGAGTAGGTGTGAGAGATCCTTGAATGCCTCTTCTTCTTCTCCACCTTATGGTTTTCCTCACACCCCTTTTGTGTTTGTGAGTATGTGTGAGTGAACCTTGTATGCCTTTTCTTCTCTTCTTTCAAATGAGGTTCCTCATGCATCACTTGAACTTGTGTTTATAGGCTAAAAGGGGCGTAAGGTTGGCACATCGGGTGCTCGAGTGCATGCTTAGCATTCTCGCATGTGTGCGGAGCGCGTGGGAAGCGTGCACGAGGTGCTCGAGGACGTGCTTGGCATTGTCCGATGCATGCGGAGTGCGTGGGCAGCGTGCACGAGGTGCTCGAGGGCGTGCTTGGCGTTGTCCGATGCATGCGGAGTGCGTGGGCAGCGTGCACGAGGTGCTCGAGGGCGTGCTTGGCGTTGTCCGATGCGTGCGGAGTGCGTGGGCAGCGTGCACGGGGTGCTCGGGGGCGTGCTTGCAGTATTCGGACCCGTTCGGGGTATCGTGCACCTTGTTATAGCCCAACCCAAACCATTGGTCAATTTCGGGATTGGATGATTCTTGGTGGATTGGTATCATGCTTCGGATTCAATTATTTTTGTCATCTTGCATTTCGCGAGCCGTGCGCTCGTTAGGTGAGTTGTTTGATCCAATCCCCCCCCCCTCGGGATCCGCTAGACGCGCGTCACACATCGATGGGGCTCCCTAGCTATGTTACTTATGTAGATAAGTAGTATGGCCATGCTTAAGCTATAATATGTAGATATCTTGCATGCTAGGCTTATATATATGTATTGTATCTATGTATGAATGATTGTGTTGCATGAGCCCCTCTAGTATGGGCATGTATTTTGTAAATGTGTATGGATGTATAGAATATGGCATGTCTTAGGTAGTATTGTAATACTACTCCCACCATATTAATGGGAATATACAGTATGATTAAGTCTGGGTTAATAACGGGCACCTGCCTAATATTCCCTTGCGATAAGACTCGAGGGCATGGTGTAGTTGTTGCGCCCATGCTAATGGGGCAAAGCTATGACCAGCTTCATGAGATGATGATCTCTCTCGCCCTCTCCCTCTGAACGAACTGAGTAAGTAGATGCGATTTCCTACTCGACTCAGGTTCGTTTGGAATATTGGCATGCACCTATTAGTGCGCGAGATCGCGCTTGACCCTTTCTTTTAAAATTGGCGATATCCAATGCATGCATGTTGCTTATGTGACTAATGACCATGTATGCATGTTGTATGATTTATTAGATGATTGTGCATATGGTTCATGCACATAGCTGGATATATTTATATGCGCATGTTAAAAAAACTGATAGGCCTAGCTGGAATAGGCGTGGGTATGACCCGCTGTCGGGTTGTACCTTATTAGTTAGAGCGCTAGCGATGTAATCGCCCGTGCATCCGAGCGATGCACTCGTTTGGAATTCAGGAGAATTCATTATCTTAACGGTTTGTTAAGCCAGTAGTTGGGGCGTGTCACCCCTTTGTGTCTGAGTGATGCAACCGCGTGGGAGTAGAATAGTGTTCGCTATCATCGATATGTGATTATCGAGTGTAGTGTTATTCCATTGGGTTCGCTTTGTGAACATGGAATGTTTACTCCCAATGTCATCTGTGTTGAAGAGGCCCGGGATGTAGCTGTCCTGATAGAGGACTCCCATCCGTAGGTACCACCGATGCGTTCAGGAGCGTACTGATCGTGGGAGTGTACCAGGTAGAGGCTATCCGGGAGAGGGCTAACGAATGATATTGCGAGCGTGGAATCGTTCTCCCCTTCGTTGGATCCAATGTAGGAACTTCTCGGGTTTGGAAAAGCTGTCCTGACAGAGGGCTCCCATCTGTAGGTACTACCGATGCATTCGGGAACGTACTGACCATGGGAGTATACCAGGTAGAGGCTACCCGGGGAAAGGGCTACCGGTGGACCAAGGGTGTAGAGCAGTCTAAGTCTCTTCCAAAAGTCCCAAGAGTCTCCCTCCGGGAGTGAGGGTGAGGATGAGGTGAAGACACGTCGCCTCGTGACCCATTCGTTGTTCGTCCGTTCCCATAGTTGTTGGGTCCAGTCTCGTATCGATGTTCAAAGACATCGTTGGGTAGTTACCTCGATGTAGATGATCCAGTAGTGTTGCGTAGACCAGTAATCCCGGGTCTCCTCGACCAACGGTATGGTCTCTCCCCAAAAGTCCCAAGAGTCTTCCTCCGGGAGTGAGGGTGAGGGTGAGGTTGGTGATCCAGTAGTGTTGTGTGGACCAGTAATCCCGGGTCTCCTCGACCAACGGTATGGTCTCTCCCCAAAAGTCCCAAGAGTCTCCCTCCGGGAGTGAGGGTGAGGGTGAGGTTGGTCGTGCCACCGCGTGACCCTGTTATCCATGGGTTTCCACCCATGTTTACCTTGAAAGGAAATTGTTTATGTATTGAACTGTTGTATGGTGATTGGTTTTCAGCCACTCACTGAGCTTGTAGCTCACCCCTCGCATACTGTTTCTTTTCTAGGGCAGTGTTGGGCGTGGAGCTGGAGTTTTCTTATGGCCTGGTCTTATGGGCGTGGAGCGTTCTGCCAGCGGGTGGCGAGTGCGAGGCTGTCAGCAGTCCTAGAGTCATTGTATGTATTGTAAATCGTGCATGTGGCACAGGTTGTGTTTTCTTTGGTCTAGACTTGGCTCTCACAGGACAGTGATTGTGTATTCGAGTCTGTAATAATATTTTTGGTTTACAGACATTGTTTATATATTATGCTTCCGCTTTTCAGTCAGTTATCATTATCCTTGCTTTGCTACCTTGTGTGTTGTTGTTGGAGTCTTTATTGACCTCAGGTATTAATAGCTGATATTTTATTATTGCCACGTCTCGGGGACGGCCGCCCTGGGGCGTGACAAGATAAACCCATCTAAACCCCCTCTCATTCTCACCCTCTCTTTTGGTCCCCTTTTTGTTTGGTTGTTCATGAAGGAGAAGAAGTAAAAGAAGCACAAAGAGGGGTGCAAAGAAAGGTGTGTGTGTGTGTGTGTGTGTGCATGTGCTTTCTTATGATTGTTGTTGTTGTTGTTAAATCCCTTCTCTCTAGCTCCCACTCATGCCTTTCCCCCCTGTTTTCAGCTATTAAAGGCTTGAGGAGTGGTTAAGGAGGTGGTGGTGGTAGTGGTGGTGGTTGAGGTGGTTTTGGGTGCACCAAGAATGTTATGCCTGTGTCATTTGGAGCCATTTCGGTTAAGCCTTGGTCACTTCTGGGTCATTCAGGGCCTTTTTAATTTTTCGATCGGAGCCGCTAAAATTTTAGCTTTTAGCCACCTGCGGGAGTTAGAGTACTCTGATTGGAAATCTAACTGCATATTATGGGTCCTGGTACCGTTTAGTACTATCCATAAAAATTTCATCGAATTCCGGTAACGTTTTAAAAAATATGCAGTTCCGAATCGCATCCGGGTTTGGATGTTACCGGATTGTGGGTGACTTTTCTCACCTACCCACTTTTGTGGCATTAAATACCCACTCACACCCCCCTCTCTCTCCCACGTCAACCTTTCCTTGGGTCTCTCTTTCTCTCTTTTCACTCCCCCCATGTGTTTGTGTAAATCCCTCAAAGAGAAGAGAAGGAGAACAAGAAGCATGTAGTGCATGAAGAGGTGATCTTGAGGTGGGTTATGTGAGCTTGTGCTCCTAAGTGGCTGTCCCTCTCTCTTTCCCCCCTGGTTTCAGCCATCAAGAAGAGCTCCCAAGGATGGAAGTGGTGGTAGTAGTGGTGGTGGTCGAGGTGGTCAAGGCGCTTGCGAGCCCTACATCTCCCCCTCCCCTTCCCCCTCTCTTTGGTGAGTTCCCTCTTTCTTATTTGGGTTTTTATGCATGGTTAGGTGTTAGGGAGGTCATGCAAGGTAGATGAATGAGTTAGGGTGTGTGTGGAGGGGTTAAAAAGGGGTTAAAAATGGCTGGGCGCGCGCAGGGGTCTGTCCGCGCGCGTGCGCGTGCAGACGCGCGCGCAGAGGGGCGCTTCCAAGCGCAGGCGGGAGCGTGCGCGCGAATGCGCGTGGGCGCTGGTAGCGCATGCGGTGCACGCAGGCCGTGCGAGCGAGTGCGCGCAGGCGCGCGTGAGCGTGCGCGCGCACGCGGGGCAGTGAGTTTGGGCGTGCGCCTGGGCATGCGATAGGGTGCTTGTGCGCGCGCGCGCGTGCGTGCGCGTGCGTGCGCGTGCTGGGGCATGCGTGGGGCTGCCCAGGGTCTCGGGTAGGTGCTGGGGCACTCGGGCATGCGTGCGTACGCGCGTGCTCGCATGCGTGCGAGCCCGTATGCGTGCATGTCTAAGTCTTTGGTAATTCTAGTGATTTCTAAGTGTTAAATTGTGATGTTACTCACCAAATTTGATGCCCTTACCTTGCAGATCTCGTCGGATGGGATGCGCGAGGTCCCGGGTAATGGTGAGTGGTTCGATCCAATCCCCCCCCCCCTCGGGATGCGCTCGACGCGCGTAGTCGCGCGTCGCGCATCGATGGGGCTCCCTAACTATACTACTTGTGTAGATAAGTAGTATGGCCATGCTTAAGCTATAATATGTAGATATCTTGCATGCTAGGCTTATATACATGTATTATATTCATGTATGAATGATTGTGTTGCATGAGCCCCTCTAGTATGGGCATGTATTTGTGTAATGTGTATGGATGTATAGAATATGGCATGCCTTAGGTAGTATTGTAATACTACTCCCACCATATTAATTGGAATATCGAACATGAATAAGTCTGGGTTAATAACGGGCACCTACCTAATATTCCCTTGCGATAAGACTCGAGGGCGTGGTGTAGTTGTTGCGCCCATGCTAATGGGGCAAAGCTATGACCAGCTTCATGAGATGATGATCTCCCCCGCCCTCTCCCTCTGAACGAACTGAGTAAGTAGATGCGATTTCCTACTCGACTCAGGTTCGTTTGGAATATTGGCATGCACCTGTTAGTGCGCGAGATCACGCTTGCCCCTTTCTTTTAAGTTGGCGATATCCAACGGATGTTAGAGTATATTTTGTATGTTTATGTGATTAATGACCATGTATGCATGTTGTATGAATTATTATGATATAAATCCATGTTAGGGAGTGTCCCTATAATTATTAGATGATTGTGCATATGGTTCATGCACATAGCTGATATAAAATTCTCCTGGATATATTTATATGCGCATGTTAAAAGCTGATTAGGCCTATTTGGAATAGGCGTGGGTATGACCCGCTGTCGGGTTGTACCTTATTAGTTAGAGCGCTAGCGATGTAATCGCCCCGTGCATCCGAGCGATGCACTCGTGTGGAATTCAGGAGAATTCATTATCTTATCGGATTGTTAAGCTGGTAGTTGGGGCGTGACACCCCCCTGTGTCCGAGCGACGCAACGGTGTGGGAGTACAGTAGTATTCGATATCATCGATATGTGATTATCGAGTGTAGTGTTTTTCCATTGGGTTCGCTTTGCGAACATGGAATGTTTACTCCCAATGTTGTCTGTGTTGAAGAGGCCCGGGTTGTAGCTGTCCTGACAGAGAACTCCCATCCGTAGGTACCACTGATGCGTTCAGGAGCGTACTGATCGTGGGAGTGTACTAGATAGAGGCTACCTGGGAGAGGGCTAACGAATGATATTGCGAGCGTGGAATCGTTCTCCCCTTCGTTGGATCCGATGTAGGAACTCCCCGGCATTGGAAAAGCTGTCCTGACAGAGGGCTCCCATCCGTAGGTACCACCGATGCGTTCGGAAGCGTACTGATCGTGGGAGTATACCAGGTAGAGGCTACGTGGGGAAAGGGCTACCGGTGGACCAAGGGTGTAGAGCAGTCTAAGTCTCTTCCAAAAGTTCCAAGAGTCTCCCTCCGGGAGTGAGGGTGAGGATGAGGTGAAGACACGTCGCCTTGTGACCCATTCGTTGTTCGTCCGTTCCCATAGTTGTTGGGTCCGGTCTCGTATCGATGTTCAAAGACATCGTTGGGCAGTTATCTCGATGTAGATGATCCAGTAGTGTTGCGTATACCAGTAATCCCGGGTCTCCTCGACCAACGGTATGGTCTCTCCCCAAAAGTCCCAAGAGTCTCCCTCTGGGAGTGAGGGTGAGGGTGAGGTTGGTGATCTAGTAATGTTGTGTGGACCAGTAATCCCGGGTCTCCTCGATTAACGGTATGGTCTCTCCCCAAAAGTCCCAAGAGTCTCCCTCCGGGGGTGAGGGTGTCACGCCCTAGGGCGGCCGTCCCCGGGACGCGGCAAGTGTATAAATATGATATCAGCAGTCTATACAGGAGGTCAATAATATACTCTAAACAACACCAAAATGACAACACAGACAAAGGCAAGGCTGACATGATATATATACACAAATAGCGGAAGCTAAAAGACTGAGTCTGTAATTCAAAAATATATTACAGACTCGATACATAATCAACTGTCCTGTGAGAGCCAATATATATACAATGACATCCAATATAATACAAACAAGTGCCCAAGCACGGAAATATAATACATACAATCAAAAAAGGATGCTGATGGCCTCTAACACTCACGGGAACATGGCGCTACTCCGCTACTGCTAAAGTTCCTCGGGGAGCTCCTCCTTCAGATCCGACTCAGTGATAACTGGAGAAAAATATGCGAGGGGTGAGCCACACACTCAGTGAATAGCACAACCCATGCATCACAATTCATATTAACCTCAAATAATTCAAAGCCTCTAAGTGGCAGGAACTACACAATCCAGTGGGTCGCAACATCGTCGACCCACCACACCCTCACCCTCACCCTCCAATAGGTGACACGGCTATTGGGACTGACTAGGCTGTTAATCACCCTTGGTCCACCAATAGTCTCTCCTCCACTCCGTAGCCCGCCTAGTCTACTCCCACAATTCAGCACAGTCCGAAACCAAATCAGGAGGTGCCTACTGATGGGAGCCCTCTGTCAGGATGGCCTGTCTAACGCTGGGGCAGTCTCTATACGGATCCAACGAAGGGAACAGAAACAGTCTACCCACACGTATACGATCCAATCGGATCCGCCAGCAACATCTTCCTAACAATTTAAATGTCACGAATTCTTGCGAATTCCTCCAGGGCGCATAACTCAGATGCGGGGAAGCATATATTATAACCACATGGTTATAATATTCACTAAGCATGCTCATTACTAAATAACTCGCATTTGATTTAAAATAAATTAAACTAATGGGACACATGCATAGGTCAAGGCTTCCTAGCATGAAAATATGGTATCAGGATGCATGGCTCTTACACATATCCTAAGGGTGCAAGTCCCTAACATACAAGGTCTAGGGTGGCATGCATACTACATAACAATCATGCCTGCATGCATTACATATTATACAAGTTAATATTAAACTATGGTGCCCCCAGGGAGAACGATACACGCCTAAGAGCATATACGCCTCCCAACTGGGTTGGATTGTCCCACTCACCAATATCCGGGTCGTCGCGTGACCGTCCGTCAAGATCTGCAAGACAGGGTAATCAACTCGGTGAGTAAAATACACAATACATACAAAAATACACTAAAAATACCCAACACTCGGACAAGCGTGCATACGGCCCGCACGCACGCGAGCCCGAGTGCCCCGACTCACTCCCGAACGTCCGGCAGCCATACGCACAGCCACCCGCACGCGCACGCACGAGTGCACACGTACGCACGCACACCCTTGCCCTGGGCGCACTGCCGCGTTCTGGCCCGCGCGCCCAGACACCCCGCACGCACTCCCCGCTCGCACGCCCGCGTCCCCTGCCAGCTCTCCCGACAGCGCGCCTGCCCTACCTGCCTGCCTGCCTGCCGGCCTGCGCGCGCAGGCTCGCGCGCACGAGCCGATGAGCCCGCACAGCTGGAGCCGACTCTACCACCTCCCTCAGCCCTCCCCCACCCCAAACCCTCATGCTCACCTAGCACATCCAAAAACACCTCCTAAACATGCATCTAAACAAGAAAAGGAAGGAAAGAAGGCTCACCCAAGGGAGGAAGGGAAGGGGAGGAAATCGGGTGCTCTTCGCGCACCGATTTACCACCTCCAAGACCACCACCACCAAGATCTCCACTCAACCAAAGAGGGGCTGAAAACAGAGGTAAAAAGGGACCATGAGAGGGGGTCACACATGAGGGAACTCGAATCCGAGACCATGCAAAGGTAGATCGGGTCCTTACCTTTCTTTTCTCCTTCTAGGGTTTCTTGATCCAACACCTCCTACTAGGTCTAAAGGGGGTTTTAAAGAGAAGGGAGAGAGAGATTTGAAGTGGAGAAGATGATGAATAGGAATGCTCACTATTCCTAGGCGTGGGATTTATTTAAGGCACACACACACCAGACACACTCACTCACACACCCACCACTTAAAGATTAATTAGGTTTAACTAGGTTTAGGTTAGGTTTAGGTGAGATTTGACCCTAGTCAACCCAACCACACTAAAAACCAAAACCTTTTGACCAAGTCAAGGGTCAACTTTGACCAAGTCAAGTCTCCCAATGACTTTTCGCTCGGTCAAAACCCGGATACGATTCAGAACTGTGAAATTCTGAAATGTTACCAGAATTCGATGAAATTTTCGTGAGTGGCTTGAAATGGCACCAGGACACATAATATGCAGTTAGATTTTCAATCGGAGTCCTCAAACTCAGGGTGACAGCCAAAATTCCAAAATTTTAGCGGTTTCGATCGAAAAACGAAAAAGCTAAAAAACTGCCAGAATGTTCCAATGGTTACCAGAAGGCTAAAAAGTGACACATATATAACAGAGGGTGAGGGTGAGGGTGAGGTTGGTCGCGCCGCCGCGTGACCCTGTTATCCATGCGTTTCCACCCATGTTTTTCTTGAAAGGGAATTATTTATGTATTGAACTGTTGTATGGTGATTGGTTTCCAGCCACTCACTGAGCTTGTAGCTCACCCCTCGCATACTGTTTCTTTTTAGGGGCAGTGTTGGGCGTGGAGCTGGAGCTTTCCTATGGCGTGGTCTTATGGGCGTGGAGCGTTCTTCCGGCGGGTGGTGAGTGCGAGGCTGTCAGCAGTCCTAGAGTCATTGTATGTATTGTAAATCGTGCATGTGGCACAAGTTGTATTTTCTTTGGTCTAGACTTGGCTCTCACAGGACAGTGATTGTGTATTCGAGTCTGTAATAATGTTTTTGGTTTACAGACATTGTTTATATATTATGCTTCCGTTTTTCAGTTAGTTATCATTATCCTTGCTTTGCCACCTTGTGTGTGTTGTTGGAGTCTTTATTGACCTCAGGTATTGATAGCTGATATTTTATTATTGCCATGTCTCGGGGACGGCCGCCCTGGGGCGTGACAAAGAACACCTGAATATCTCCCCTTCCTTTCCCCTCCTTTGGTAAGCTCTCCTCCTCCCTTATCCTTGATTTTTCTTGTTGTATGGGATGTTAGGGATGTCAAGCATGCTAGGTAGTTGGTTTAGGGTGTGTTGGAGGGCTAAGGGGGGGGGTGTTAAAGGGGTCTGGGCGCACGCGCGGGTCTATCCGCGAGAGTGCAGGCACAGGCGCGCGCAGAGTAAGGCGCGTGCGCGCGGTTGCGCAAGGAGGTTCCGCGCGGGTCGTGCGCACGAGTGCACGCGGGCGCACACGAGCGTGCGCACAAGCGGGCAGCGCGTCTGGGTGCGTGGCAGGGCGCCAATGCCCGCTCGTGCGTGCGCGTGCAGGGCACGCGTGTGGCTGCCCAAGGTCTTGGGTAGGTGCTGAGGCACTCGAGCATGCGTGTGTACGTGCATGCTCGCATGCATGCAAGTTCGTATGCATGCATGTCTAAGTCTTTAACATTTCTAGTTAATTCTATGTGTTTTTATGTAGTTATACTCACCATTTTGGATGCCCTTGTCTTGCAGAACTTGGCGAACGGTCACGCAAAGACCCGGGTTGCGGTGAGTGGGTTGATCCAACCCAGTTGGGAGGCATTCAATGCACGTAGACGTGCATTTTCCTCCCCTGGGGCTCCATAACTGCATATTGACCTTGTTTGTATGTATATGTTATTGCTTGCCTTGCTAGGTTGCATGCATGCCATATTAGATATAGTAAGCTAGGACTATGCATCCTTGTATCATGTGTAGGGACCCATGCTCGTGTATGCATCATGTCCCATGCTAGCTTGACCGTGATTTATACATGTTCCCATCTTGTCTAAGCATATCCTTAGCCTGTCTATGAAGAAGCATAAGTCTAAGCATACCTTAAATGATATTTTGACTTTGTGGTTATACTTATTTAGATGCTTCCATGATTAAATTCCATCTATAATTATTATTCTTGTTATATATTAAATATATGCTTATATTAAGCCATGAACCTAGGCTAATGAGATTAAGCAAGTGTATGACCTCTGATGGGGTCATACCATGGCATTGACACTACGAATGATATGTTTTCCCGGCATCTGAGTTATGCGCCCTGAAGGGAATTCATGAGAATTCATTACCTTTTTCGATGTCAAAAAACCGATGACAACGGATCCATGAGGATCATATTCGCGAGTGTCGAGTGCTCTCCCCTTCATCAGCTCCATGTTAATGCTGCCCGGCTTATAGCTGTCCTGCGAGGTGCTCTCAGATACTACTCATGATGCCTGTTGGTGAGCCCATATGGTATAGGTAGCGGTCATGAGAGGCCACCAGGTAGAGGCTACCTGGGAGAGGGATACCGGATGGCGAACGGTGTAGAACAGTCGACTTTCTTCCAATAGTCCTATGTCACCCTGTGAGGGTGAGGGTGAGGGTGATGGTGCGGTGGGCTTGGGTTGTTACACGACCCACCAGCTTAAGTAGTTGCTTCCATATGTTGGGACCATAGTTACTTCGAATGTTAATATGTGTTGTGTTGCATGGATTATACCATTCACTGAGCGTGTGGCTCACCCCTCGCATTTATTTTTCCTCCAGTTGGCGTTGAGTCGGATCCGAAGGAGGAGCTCCCTTAGGCGCAATATTAGCAGCAGTGCAGCGTCCGTGTTTTGGGTCTTGCATGTGAGAGGCCATCAGCATCCCCCCTTCTCTTGTATGTATTTAATACTCGTGCTTGTGCACCGTATTTGTATATTGATGTCTTTTGGTTTATATTGGCTTTCACAGGACAATTAATTATGTAAATCTGGTCTCTAATATGTTTTGGATTACAGACTTAGTCGTTTAGCTTCCGCTATATATAAATATATATTATGTCAGCTTTCACTTGATAAACTGCGTTGTTGCCTTGGATGTTGTGTAGAGTCTTTATAGATCTCATTTTAGATAGCTGATATTATATATTTGTCATGTCTCGGGGACGGCCGCCCTAGATCGTGACAAAATTAATATTCAGAAGCATAGTTTTGGGGATTTAAAATTATGAAATACAAAATGAACGCTAGAAAAATATTTGTCGACTATTGAAACAAACATTTGGTCGAGAGACTGATAACCAACAAACCCAAAGAATGTGGAGATTTAAAATGCAATATTCAAATTGCAAGAATTGATACCTAAATTGACATTTTTTCAAAAACTTAAAACTAAAATCCTTTTTTTTTATTGATGAAATTGTTGCTAAATGGCAATCAAAGGTCCCTATGTAGGACTCATTGAATTTTATTTATTGTTTTTATTTTATTTGGTGAATTAAAATGAATGGTGGGTATCTTGATAAAAAAAAAATGGATATTTTAGCTAAGATGAGTGAATTCATGACATTGGATTTGTTACATTTGAACAGTCATAGCTATTCAACTTATGACGATGTGGTAATTATATTGAAATACAATTTTCTTGGTGGAACTTTAACTTCTATTTTAATATAACCCATCTGAAAAATAAAATAAAATTTAATAAATTACTATATGTCAATACAACAAAGAAAAATGATATGATGCATCCAACCCCAATTGCAGTTTTTCTTTTTTCAAAAAATTACACACTTTTCATTGAAATGCATGTTGTTGTTATATAAAATTATATATTTACTGAAATACAATAGTTTTTATTTTATTTTTTTTAAAAAAAATATGTCATACTCTAATAGAATTTTATATATTATGATAATATTATATATACGATGTTACCGCTCATGGTGTCACGCAACAAAATAAGACATCGTGCATGTGCAATTTGCATGCACATAACTAGTTAAAACAAAGCAAGAAGAAGAAAGCCATTTATTTTCGGGTGTTCAGTGTTCTTGGAAACTTTCTTGGAGAGACAGAAACTTGATCAACAGGTAAAAAACTAAGAGGTCTCACTCGCCTCCAGCGATGAATCACCCTCCGATCAGCGTCGAACAATACTCGGAAACTGAATTTACGGTCCGTTTCTTCGGCTTGGCACACATCGCCACCGTCGTCACGTCCTCCGCCGCCTACGCGACCCTGTGGGTCAACGATTTCCTCTCCACCTACGACGACGACGACGATGATGACCCCTCACGTTTCTTGGTTGGCCTCGACGTGAAGTACTGGAGGCCCGCCAACAATGGTGTCGCCGTCCTCCAGCTCTGCGTGGACCGGCGCTGCCTCGTCTTCCAGATCCTCCGCTGCGGCGCCATCCCCGATGCCCTCTCGAACTTCCTTTCCGACGAGCGGTTCACTTTCATCGGCGTCAAAATCCACGAGGACGTTCGGAGGCTGACATTGGACTACGACGATGTCTGGGTTGGGAACGTAATGGACCTAAGGACGTTGTTGGTTGTGGTGGAGAGGGAGCGGGTTGCGGCGAGGCGGGCGGAGCTATGGCTGGCGAGGGCGATTCTTTTGTGGAGGGCGAGGAATCAGAGTTGTGTTCAAATGGAGAACTGGGAGGAGGACCATCTGAGTTTCGAACAGATCATGTGCGCTTGCATGGACGCTTTCATACCTTTCGAGATGGCGAGACGCCTCCTCGGTTGATGGATCTGCATATTGTATATGGTATGGATTGTGAGAATGGGTTTTGTTGAAGCAGTTCTTGAATGATTTGGTTTGTGTGTTCTTGATGAATAATGTTTTCTTTTGTGATCGCATGCGAATTCTTGAACGGGGTTTTGGATTGATTTTTTTTTTTTTTTTGAATTATAAAAAAAATCAAATGTGGAAATATGATTATAGCAGAACACAGAGGTTTTGTTTGCAAATGGAAGGAGATTGTTGAAATTAATTGGTTGAAATTCTAACTGTAATTGTAATGTCTATTATATATTACTTGCTTATTAAAGTGATCCAGGTTTTTCATTTTCGTTTTTACCCTCCCATACATACAGCAATTACTTATATCTTATTTATTTAAGCTATTTCGATGAGAGAACAAGGTTGGAGTAGAGGAGGATAAGATCAAAGAATTGTTTGTTTACAAGGAATAAAATGGTATAGCTACGTGAGAATATGTGAAAATAAACTGATATTAGTATTTTAGATCCTCTAGAATTATGTTATTCCATCCAATCTATTTAACTAGTATAAAAGAGTCTCACATGTCAAATCATCACTTGTCATCACCTATATTAAATTAGGTCCGCGGTTAAATCAATTTTTCACTTTTTATATATCTTTATTCACATCTTATTCATTTTTTATCCACAACTTATTTATTATTAATCAAACAACAAAAATTTTATTATTGCATTTCCCAATAAATAAGTAAAAACACAATCAAACAAAAAATGACTTATTTTTTTTTACCTATAATAGAATAGTTATCTATCCCAAAATATTTTATGTCGTCATCCAACAAGGGCAAGATTTCAAATCAAATTTAGATAAATCATAAATATATTTTCAAATTTTCAAATCAGATTTAATTCATATTAATATATTGATATTTTAATAAATAATAATTTAGGATTTGTAACGTTATCTTTATTATAATATAAAAATGTTATATGATATATAAATTTATTACCCTATAAATTAAATGTAATGAGTTGGGTCTGCTACATGAAAATATTTAAGGAAGCCTACCCCCCCCCCCCCCCCCCCCCCTAGAGTGATCTAGAGGCAAAATTATGTAATTGCATGCACGAGACATGTAACTGTATTTGAGATGGTAAAAAAGATAATGATGTAATAGAGCTAATTCCAAGGGGGACATATAATTGGTATACCCTTTGAGATGGTAAAAAAGATAATGATGTAATAGAGCTAATTCCAAGGGGGACATATAATTGGTATACCCCGTTATTTTCACTTAATCCAGCATAGATATACCACTTTATTCAGTTATTCAATGTGAGAGGTGAAAATGTGCTCCTCCTCGAATGTGCCAGACTTTAAAACAATCCAGGCTTGGTTTTTGTAGATACGTAAAGAGACGACGATAAAGGTTCGCAGTGGATCGATTAATGAAATTTTTGTCTGACTGAACCTAATGTAACTCAGGTTGTCTATGCACTCATGTCAAAGGATCAAACCACACGTAATTCCTCTTTTTAGTGTGATCTCACACCGGAAGTGGTGCTGTCCCAAGAACCACCGACGATCAAGTCAAATCTCTATTAAAATGAGATTTTAAGCTTGAGTATTGGATTTTTTGGGGAAGAAGTCCCCCTATGGTGAAGGGGATACCCTTCTATTTATAGGGGAAAGGGGCGTGCCTATTATTCTATAGAATTGTGAGGATAGCGTGAGAGAGAATCTTCCACGTGGCTCTTGGATCGATCAACACGTGGGATCTTGAGATCAGGTCCTCATACCAGGTCGGGCCCTTTGGTCGACTTACTTCAGATCTGAGTAGGTCGAAGCTCGGTCCTCGGACGCCCAGGTCTGGTCGAGGATCCGACTTGGGATGTTTCCTGATCCGACCTGAGGGGAAGATCTTTATCTGAAGTGATCGTCCTGGGCTGAGATGAACCATTTTCCAAAATGGGCCTCTGTATTGAGCTGGGCCTTTATCTGAAGCGGGCCTGCTCCTATTGTAACTTCCTTCTATTCTTATCAATTCTTGAACTCTTATTCCATATTCGGGTGAGACAAATTTTGTCTCCTACATTCTCCTTAACCAAACTCTCATTTTAGGCATGTCAAGTGTCAACGGGTCGGGTCCAAACCCGGATCCGATTACACGTGTAATTTAACCCAAGCTAGTGGACCCGAAAATAAAATAGGATCGAGTCTGGGTCCACCTCAACCAGATCCTATGGATCTAAGACCTGATTGTTTTATATATAACTCATACTTTCAAGAACTTGATTTTTTAATATGTAATAAACTTTAGTAATCCAATGTGTTTGTGTAACTTTGATTAACTTATTTTAGTGATTTGGACAACTAACTTTTGAATTTGTGTAATTTGATTAGTTTGTTGCATAATTTATTTTGGGTGTTGTTGTAATTCATAAGACTTAAAAGTAGATTTAATTTTTATGTGTTTGTGTTAATTTGTTTTAAGGGTTTTTTAGTTTTCAACCCCTATAAAACAAGTTAATTATGGAAAACCTCTTACAAAAAATGAATTTATTATTAACCCCTCACAAAGTTATTACATCTTGAGGAGGATATTTTCCCCTTCAGTTAAATTGTCGGTCTTCGGAGCTTCTCTTCACGAACTCGGACCCATATAAGAATGGATCCTGCACTCACAAAGAAATTAGGGGACACCGGTGTGATGCCAGCCAAAGGTTCTCCGAAGAGATGTATCAGTCAGGGATTATAAACAAAACTCACACAAATTTAGGCGGCTCGAAAGTAGTCAATCAGATTTGATTCGATACCTGAGCTTTTTGAGTTACCTCCCTTTTTATAGGGTTACCTCGGCTAGTTGCCGCTTCCACTACCCTTTGGCTGTTGTAACCGTCACCTCATTGATCACTTAGTGAGCGATTTCGATGGAAACCCCCACATGTTAATGAGGCACGTCATGCCCACATCGTGCAATTAGTGGGCTTTAACTGTCTGCCTACCAGTTACAAGTGTTTATGATCCCTTTACCATTTATTTAGTATGCTCGTGGCCCTTTGGCTTGCTCGTCCGTATATTACGTCTTCGAGTACTCTTGCGAGGTGAAAGATCGCCCGACCAGACCTCTTGTCTGGTCATGTCTTCCCCGCTCGTTTGCGAGGAGTAAGGTCGTCCGATCAGACCTCTATTCTGATCGTGCCTTAACTACTCTAGGTGATATTCATCCACGAGGTGTCTAACTGTCCGGCTAGACCCTTGATCTAATCGTGTCAGCGTATTCGGGAGTGTCATCATGATATTATGGATTTGGATCCGGATTTGTGGGCCTCAAATGTAATGACCCATATCCGTCTTAGCGTGACACATGTCATGGTGCGGATTTTCACCTCCACACATCTTATTAAAAAACCCAAATATTTATGGTTATTTAGTTTTCGCCCCTTCTAAATAGATAAATTATTTAAAGCCCCCTCCAAATACGAGTTATTATTTTAGAACCCCTCAAATACAAATTATTATTTTGTTTCTGCCCCTTCAAAATAGACAAACTATATAAAACACCCTCCATACCATGTCTTAAAATTCTTACAAATTTCATACAATTTCGTATGATATAACATCATTCACATCATGTGGTACTAGTTAGTCATGCTATTCTATAACATATTATACCAATCGTGTTATTTCATTCTGTTTTGGACCATTTCGTACTATTGTGTACCAATCGTACTAATTTTTTTTTATCAATCATACCATGTCATGTGTGTGTGTATTTGTGTATTTGTGTTTAATAAATGTCAAAATAATCTACAATCTACTGATATTAAATAAGTGGATCATTTGGATTAAAGAGTTGTATTGTTATATAAACACCATATTTAATGATGTAGTATTATCTATGCACCATTTTTTTAATGGTTTCAATAATAGAAGATACATCTAGGTTTTATGTGAAGGCAATCCAAAAATTTAAGGGGTTTTATAAAATAATAATTTTTTTTAGGGTTTAATAATAATTTATCTATATATGAGGGGCAGAAACTAAATAACCTTAAATTGTTGGATTTTTTAATAAGATGTAATGACTTTATAAGGGGTTAATAATAAAATTATTTTTTTGTAGGGGGTTTCCAATAATTCACTTATTTACAAGGGGTAGAAACGAAGTAACCCTTGTTGTTTTTCCTTTTTATGAATAGGGAAGAGAGGCAGACTTGCAAAAATGTTTGCTGGGGATTGCGACGTTTCAACAATGGAGGGATGCTGCAAAGGAGAGAACAAGTTTGGTCAGTAGTGATTCTTCTCCACTCATCTGCCCTTTCTCTGATATTTTTATATGTTGTGGTTTGGAATGCATGATTTATCTGATCTGTTCAACTCTATCTTTTTCCCTATCTATTGTCCCCTATTGCTTATGTTTTAAGTTGGTTTCTTGTTGAGCAATTTTATTTTGGCTTTACTTGTGAGGGCATTAATATTACTTTTAAGGGTATGTGAAGATTTTGCTCTAATGGGTGCTTTCTTTGCCTATCTTTCAGATTACATGTATGGGTTTTTATTCGTGGATGTATGGATTGAATTTGTTAATCGACTTTTTTGATATTTCATGAGCTGTAATGTTTTTGAAGTGGACATGTACATGCATATGGGTTTTTATTGGTTGATGTATCGATGTTTGCTTTGCTTTATGTAGCTTAAATTGTTTGAAACAATCAAGATTTCAAGCTGTCTTAATGGATGTCGAACCAGAGCGGAAAGAGAGGCTCTTTGGCTAGATCTGTTGGGGAAGAAAAACCATTCTTCCTCCACCAGATTAGTTAAAGAATTCCTCACCAAATCTAAGCCCCAGTTTGGTCGCGGCATAAGCTATTATGAGATAGATAACTATTCCAATATGCATCACAACTGAAAAATTTAGTCTTTCAAAATTATTTTAGATAAAATACTCATCCACTAAGTTAGTTTGAGCTCTGTTTTTTTTTGTTTTTTTTTCTGAACAAACATCACATGTAAAATTTTCCCCTTTCCACAGGTTTCTCTATCAACCTTGTATTTAAGAAATTGACACGAATTATGTGTAATTTTTCTCAATCTTTTTTCTGTTACCCACTTTCAGAACAGCCTCCATAACTTGCTTGTTTTTTCCTCGACAATTAGATTAACCTTTCAGTTCTGCTTTTTCAAATATCATGACAGCATTTACTGTTGGAATATACTCAAAATAATTGGTAGTTAATCCTCTCCTTGATGGAAGGATTTTCTAGCTTACCATGGTTGGTGAAATTCTAGAATAAAAATAAAAATATTCTATGGAAATAAAGTAAAGAGACATTTTTATTGAAAATACAATAGAATCTATGTCTCTAATAACAAAGAAACAAAAACTCAACAAAAAATAAAGAACAAGACTGAAAATAAAATTCTTCTTGGCTGAATGAAGAGATACCCTCTGCTCTCTCTGCAGTGCCCTTTTTATAGGGTTTTGAGGGTTGAATTGGTTGTAAATGCTGATTTGATCGAGTTGTTAATGCTAATTTGCAAAATATATTAGAGATATAATTGCAAAATCTGTTGGATATCTTGTTGATTTGTTGGAGATGTCAAAGCTGATTTGATTGAAGATTTTATTAATTTGGTGGATCAGATTTAGAAGTTTTGATGAAGCTTTGAGTGTGCTAATTCCTTCCCCAATTTATAACCTGTCAAATTTAAATATTGTTAAATTTAGATTTCTGAATTTTAAAATATAGCTCCACATGAAAAAATATGATTATGCATATTAAATATATAAATATTGTCTATTTGTGCAAAATATGCTTTGAATATAAAGAAGAGAAACTTCTCTAATATGTATGTTGAAATAAATAATTACATAGGGGAATGTTCCAAAAGAACTTTGAAAAGCATATGAAAATATGTTCTTTTGAACATCTAACAATGCATGTGTAACAAGAGAGACACCATGTGTGTGCATCTCTTGAGTGAGAAACTAAATGGTAGTTATACCGTTTAATGAGTTTATATTTTCAGTTTGTTTATATTATACAGGTGTTCCAAACTTCCAACTTTATTCAAGTTCTCCAATTTCCCTAACAATGACCTTTCCTCTGCATACTGAGGGTTATTCTGATCTGTAATATCTTGTCAAACAAACCCCACCAATCCTACTTAAATTTTCATTTCTCTTTTTGTATGCCATGTGGTCTAACACTTTTTCATCCTAATTATCGTCCCTGAGAACATTTCTGTTGGCATTATTGTTTCTTAGTACCAACAGTGATTTTCATTTTATAATTTTATTCTTCAGCAAGACATTAACATAAGGAGCTTGGTCTTTATCTCTGCCCTTTTAACATATATCTGCTGATTTATGTAAGGCCGGTCGCCCTTCTTTCTATATCATCTATTGTGAAATCAAATGCTGCATATTTAGATATGTTGACCACTATTTCTTATTTAATATCTTTTGTATACCTCATCATGCCTTCTCATACTATTCTCTTCCATTTTGTGATGCAATAACCTTTCAGAGCTCATCACTAACCCACCAAGTTCATCTGGTCGATCCAGCAATGACATGAATATGAATTACATTAAAATGAACACAGAGGAAATGTTGATGAAGATGGAGTTCATTTTCTATTTTCCAAAAAATTAGTAAAAGTAGAAGACTAGAAGCAGACAGTTAAAGTCAACTTATTGTGATTCATGCCCTTTAGAAAGACGCTCCTATTGTGAATTGTCATGCTAATGATACTAATAGCCACACCTAAGATTATTTGTCTGGTTCACTGGTATTAATTGCTCTTCTACTGTTCATACTCCAAAAAGTGCATGCCTATGCAGTTGCATTTTAATCTAAAGCCATTCTAAGAGTTCGAACGAGTGAAAATCAATAAGCAGCTTACTTTGGTTCAAACAATGGGTTGTACCAGCTAAAACTTAGATAAGAGAAAGCAATTGGGCGTCCAAGAATAAAGCATTAATTGGGTGTCCAAGAATAAAGCATTAATTGGATGTTGATGAATAAATTACAATTATTTTAGTCAATTTCACATAATCTAGCGAACCAATTATTATTTAGCTGGAAAGTATCACCCACTTTCAAAGAGGAAGTATGGTGTCAAATTTCACTTCCCCTCTGGCCTGGGCAGACACCTATTTTTTAAAAATGTAGAACCAAGTGTCCTTGTATAACTAAATATATAAAACTAACAATTAGATTTAGTTTACACCAAAAAAAAAAAAATGATTTAGTTAGCATCTTAAATATATTTGCTTTGTACACTTAAAAATTAGATTGTAGAAAATCAATCTCAGAAATAGAAATTAATGTTAAGCTCTGAAGTCATTCTTGGATACATGTTGATTATTGATTGATCGCTCTTTGTGCAGTTTCCACCTTACATATATGAAGTTAACTTTAATAAATTTGCATCTCTAGGCATGCAGGATTCATATGTTATTCCCAATATTACAATGGACGTGACTATCTCAAGTCAGTATTTCAGGTCACTCTTTAGATTAAATATTTGAAGTGGTGACTGCCAATACACCACCTAATTCCTTTTTTTTCAAAGTCAGGGTCCCCAAAGGGGCTGTTACAAAATCAACGACATTGTCGCTGGATATCAAAATGCAGAGTGGATTGTAGCTATAATGGACTGTAGATCAGGTGGTAAGTCTGTCATCCACATACCTCCTTAACATGTGCATGGTCAATGCAATGTGAGCCAATCTGCTCTTTATTAGCCTCCGGTTTCTGTTATTTTTGTTAACATTACACCTGCTTTGGTTATATGATATATCTTCTCCTGGGTAACTGGTGAAACACAGAGATAGGAATAACAATGGTTGTCTACACATTATTGACTAGAGACCTCGAAAATAATTCAACAGAGCATGTTTCTGCTTTGGGTTTTATGCCTTGGGTAATTCCACTTGATTTACTATTGCACTGCAAATACATTAGGTTTGATTTTTATTGTTTATCAATGATCCATGGAAATACAAACTCTTCAGACCATGTAGATCAAATAAGTATAATTACAAGTGGATAAAGAGTTTTAAGTTTTGATTGCAAATACAACAGTTTGTTGCTTTTATGTTATTTTTTTTCTAACAATAGCCTGAATTTACGGTGAAACTTGGTGAAAGATGAAAGGCTTCGTTGGTTTCTTTTTAATGAAGTTCTGGATTACTTGTTCCTGTTTGAATTTGTATATTGATTGAACTCCACATCCACATGATATATATCTACATTAGAAGTTGACCTTCCTTCAGTTCCTCATGTTGCTTCTGGCAAATAAATCAATAGACCAACCCTACTACATGATGAATTCAAAATATTCATGACATTTTTTTATGGTCGGTCATCTCATTTAAAGTCACTTCCAAGAAATGTTCATAGATGCCGGGGACATTTCCTTGCGTATGTACTTAAAATTTCTTTTTAGGATACTAGAATTTTCTCATAAACATGTTACTGCATAGTAAACAGGTTTTGGATTCTAAGAGATCTAAGAAAAATGCATCAGAATTTGCTCGAGCTGATCAATGTTTTCTGCTTACACGTCTCCCATTTCCAGGTTCGAAGACAAAGTTAAAGTCTGGAGCGTGAACTTTCAGCTTTTTATAGCATATTTAAGTGAAGAAAAAAAAATGTTGGTTGTGGGGAATGAAGCCATTGGTCCAGTAGACAAGCATTTTTTTGCGTCTTACAACCGGAATCTGCACATGATTCAGCTATGTTTATTGTTTTGTCAAATACTCAAATGTTGCATATTGGATTCAAATCCTATATATACTCTTATAGGCCATCTTTTCTGATCGCTATAATGGATTTTGTATGTACTTTTCCGCAGCAAGCACATATTGTTCTAGTGCTAAAATATATATTATATGATAATGTGTATACTTGTTTTTACTGGATAGCACAACCCAATGTGGGATTAGCATGTATTTTTGGAATGCCTGAATCTTTGGACCTGGTACAGTGAAATATATGGCAGCCTATCTGAATGGTGGTGTATAGGCTGTCATATAATATCTGATGAGGACTTATCAAAGCCGTCTTCAATTGGTTGGTCTCAAGTTTAATCAATATTAGCATATCATTATAAGTGTTCTTTGTATTTGCTGCTGACCGGTTGGTCTCAAGTTTAATCAATATTAGCATATCATTATAAGTGTTATTTGTATTTGCTGCTGACCATTGGAAGTATTCAAAGTAATCATTGTCAGATTTTCCAGCGGGACAAGACCAAGGATGGAAAAAACTGTGGAGGCTACCGGTGCTTCCAAAGATAAAAATGTTTCTATGATAACTAATTTGGGGCCGTTTGCCTACCCGCATCTACCTGGACCATATTGGTGTCAGAATGGAGGTAGTGTGTCCTCTCTGTAGAAGCAACAATGAAACAACTGAGCACCTATTCTCCCAATGTGATTTCACAGGGGATTGCTGGCGTCTAATTCCTGGTCATCTTCGGCCACCGCAATAAGTATGGCAAGCGGGATCCTGGGCTGCCGTACTACAGGATAACGAATGGGATAAAACACGAAATGGTAAGATGCGTCAGCATGTGTTTATTTCTATGCTATGCTATGGCAAGTATGGGTAACCTGGAATAGACTCATATTTCAAGGTGAGAGTCCTTCTCTATGGATCACATTGACAAGGGCCATTCTGAACAATCTAGGGAGGAGGTACACATGAGTACATTAATTCAAAAGGTGGTGATTCCAAGGAATAATGGGATAGCAAATCCACAGAGAAGGGCTATCATTATAACTGATGGAAGCGTACAAGCTCAAACTCGCGCAGCTAGTGCAGGGTTTATTATAATTCAGGAAGAACCCAACAGAGTCATTTCTGTAGGATCAGTGCTGAAGGCAGAGTTGAGAGGTATTTTACTTGGTATTACTGAGGCTTTGAGGATGGGCTTTCGTGACATCATAGTTTGCTCTGACGCGGAGATCATAATACGACTTCTCCGAAGTACAAAAACAGGTACCCCTTCCTTGCAAAGCATGGTGGAACAAATACGAGAGGACACCTCCAATATGAATCAAATCCAGTACATCAAAGTCCCAAGGGTCTGTGTTAGAGGATCGAAGGCACTTCTGAAGATGGGCCGAAACATGCAACAAACCACAATATCGCAATTCCTCCGGGACAGTAATATACGTAGCATTGTATCACAAAATTGACATAGTGTACATAGTTGCCTGGCCCTTATAAGGACCCAAGGATACTAGTTGTATAATCTTTTGCATATACCTAATATAGTTGCTCTGGAAAGAGCCTTGACACAAAAAAAGAAAAAAAGTTAACCATTGTTAGATTTCATCTTGTAGGTGTATCGAGGCCATACAGGGAGCAAATGCCTAACTTACGCCCTGTTTGAAGCAGATTGTCAAGTTAATTCTGTTAGTCTTTGGATAATGGGTTCCATGAGTTTTGAAAAGCTAAGTTTTTTGTTTCAGATTTTTGGTTTTTGCGTGCTGGTTGATTGTTTTCTTTTAATAAGAAACTAGATTTCACAATTTTTGAGAGAGATTTTTGTTATACTGAAAGTAATACAAATGCCTGACAATATAAACACATGCATAAAAGGGGCTTCATATGCAATCCAATCCTTCCCTAAGGACAAGAGTCCAGATCCTCTACTATAGTTTCCCTGCTATGATTGTGCGTAGCTCTCTTTCTAAACATGTCACGTGTAACCAATAAAAATGAATGACTCAAGTATAACCACTGTTCCCCCAACCCCCAATGGCCCAATCCTATTTTTTAATTAAATCACATTATTCTATCTAAGCATGTAATTTTTATGAAATCTTTTTTTGGGGGCCATTGGGGGTAAAAAAGAATAGTGGTGCCCACAAACCAAACATTAAATTTGAACAGTTCATTTTGATTGATTACACGTGACATGTTCAGAAAGAGAGTCAAGCACAATCATAACAGAGAAACCATAGCAAATCCGGACCCCTAAGGACAGAGGACTATATACTTCAAAAAAATATAAGTACAACTCACTTAAATGAACTATAACGTGGGATTGTTCATGTGAAAGTCAGTAACATTGTCTTTCTGTGGTCCACACTGTCTCCTAACCTAATAAGTACTAGGTTAGAAAAATATAAAAAAATATATTTTTTCAATTTGTCCCAGCATATATTCATTTTTGGTGAAGGCACATAATTCATTACGAAATTACATACCTTAAAACAAAATTAAAAACACGTAAAGAGGACTATCGATCACCATGAACAGTCCCTTCACTGAACTAACTTTAGTGGAACGTTGGGTGCATAATCTAGTTTGAGGGTTTTGACTGTTGGATATGCATGAACCACTGATTCAACCATTCATAAACTGTTGACTTACAGTTCTCTCATACCTGAATTTCCCTTCCCTAAATAAATTTCAATTTCACTAAGAAAAACAAAGTGCACGCAGTAGCCATGGAAGAGCATCTACTCCCCAGTGTCTCCTACAATGCAGTCCAATCTCATACACCACCAAGAAACCACAGGCGGCTCACGCGCAGGTCGCGCTCGGCCCCCTCCCTCTTCACATGCACCCAATCCATCCCACCGTGCCTCGCCATCGACAACTCGCACCGGACCCCTTCTTTCGTCCGAATCGCCTCGATCGGCGCCGCCCTCTACATAACCTTGGGCGTCATAGTCTTCATCGTAAAGCGTGACAGCTTCAGCGGCCACCGCACGTGCTCGCTGGTCGACGCGCTCTACTTCAGCGTGGTCACCCTCTGCACCATCGGCTACGGAGACATCGTGCCGCGCACGCCCCTCACGAAGCTGTTCGTGTGCGCGTTCGTATTGGTGGGATTCGGCTTCGTCGACGTCTTGCTTGACGGGCTCGTGCGGCACGTGTTGGACAGGCAGGAGGCGGTGCTGCTGAGCGCGGTCGATGGCGGGGAGCAGGGAAGCGTCGTGTTGCGCACGTACGTCATGGACGTCGAGAAGAGGCGGATGCGGATACGCATGAAGGTAGTAGTCACAAAATACTGTCAGGATGCAACGTGGACGGGTTGAACCCTATTCAACCGGGCATTTGTACTGATTTGGATTGATATTTAATGGAAAGTGAGGGAAAATGAGAAAAAGTAAAAACTTTCTCTTTGACTATATAAAAATAAGTTATTTTCTTCACTCTAGAGGAGGGAAAGTGAGTTTACATTTTTTTGGATTTCAAAATTAAATGTTTAGTGGTATTGAATATTTTTATTTGTTCTTATTTTTTTATTTTATAATAAAATAATAATAATATTTATTTAAATTTTTTTATTTATTATATGACATGTCCTTGTTGATTGTCTTTCAAAATTTTATTTATTTAAAAATATTTGATTGATAAGTTAGGTTGCTCTTATATTATTTTTAAAGTAGCATACAAACAATATATATTTTTTGTCATCTTTCATCACTTTCTCTAATAACATACACAATATATTTTATTTTCGATCATTTTCATCATAAACACAAAAAATAGTTTTTATTTTACATCAGAGACACAAACAACAGTTTTTATTTTCCATTACTTTTTTAAACAAGCACAAACAACATATAAACTGGTTAAAGAAAAAATAATTTCTTTTCCAATCACTTTTCATTTGACTTAGATTCCTTCTTTTCTTTAACTTTCCCTTAGAGATTGTGTTGTGCCATATGAAAAGTGAGGGAATTAAGAAAAAGTAAAAAAATTTCCTTTTCAACATCTAAACACATGTTGTCTGTGCCAAACAGAAGAGGGAAAAAAAAAATTCTCGCTTTTCCTTTGTTTTTTTTGTCTTATTATGAGAGGAGTAAAACAATTTTACTCACGGTAGAGGAGGGAAAGTGAACGAAAGTAATGAAAATTAAATTTTTTTTTATGTTTGAATATTACATGTTTGATGATAATTGTGTTTGTGTAAAAATTTGAAGAGAAAATAAAAGAAAGTAAGTGAATTTGGGTCAAAGGGAAAGTGGTGGAAAGTAAAAAAATTCCCCTCTGACTAACTTTCATGGTATTTGTGCATATGGTGGAAAAATTTTCAATCACTTTCTCTCAAATTCTCACCTATAGGGAAAAAAAAAGTTTTTTTCACTTTTTCTAATAAGACAAAATAGGAGAGGGAAAGTGATAGAAAATTTTTCTGTCATTTTTCATCACATGCACAAACAACAGTTTTTATTTTCCATCACTTTCTATAATCGACACAAAAAACATATAAACTGGTTCAAAAAAATAATTTCTTTTATATCAGTTTACTTTTAACTCAAATCATTTTATTTTCTTTCGATTTCCCTTCGTGTTTGTGTACAAATACACCATAGTGTTCAGATTCATTCTGAACCCGAAACCGAGTATCCGGTATATAATTTGGGTTGGTTTTGGGTTAAGGATTCACCTAACCCGAACGCAAATCCAAAGTAGAGAGTGATAGATTTTAAAGTTTATAGTCAAATTTTAATTTTTTAATTTATAAGAGCATCTCCAATCCTATACCTAAACATTTACTCAAACTTAAATTTGAGTAAAAATCACTCAAAACCCTCTCCAACCATTTACCCATAACAAATCAAGCTTTTATTCAAATCTTTACCCAAATTTCAACATCTCTTTTTTTCATTTATCTCTACATTTTCTTCCAATGTAATATTTTTTTTCCTTCAACTCTACATTTAGTTTAATTATATTAGATGTTTTCCCACCTCCCAAAATTTTCACCATCTCTTGAAATCGAAAAAAAAAAAATAGTCTTCTTTCTTAAGTCTTCATCTTTGTTTTTTAACTTCTTATTTTTACTCCAATAAAAAAAATATTACTTTTACCTTTTTTAAAAAAAATTGGATGATAATAATTTTTAAATTTAAATATTTTAAAAGAAAGAAAAATTGAGTAGTAATTTGAGAAAAGGACTTTGAAAATGTTTATAGGAAATAATTAGAAGAAGATGTGAAATTTTTAAAAGATTTGAGTAAAACACAAAATGATGGTTGGAGACACATCATATCAAATCAAGCTTTTACTCAAATTTTAAGTGAAATTTGGGTATAGGTTTGAGTAAGGGCTGGAGATGGCCTAAGATAAAATTTGAATTGTCTAATTTATTTTTTCCTATAATCTATCACTTTAATAGTTTCCATCTCTTAAATTTTTTAAATAAAAATAAACCCTCATTTTCATCTTTCTTATTTATGTCGAACGAAGTATTGATTTTTATAAATTTTTAATTGTTTAAAATAACACAATTTTTAGGTGAAATTTAAATCCAACCTGACCCGAATCAACCTGTGGTTCGAGTTTAGCTTTTTGGATTTAAGGATCCGGTTGGGTTGGATTAGGTTTGGATCAGCTTCCTCCAATCTTAGATACTCACGTTGAGCTCCAACGACCCAACCCACCCAAGTTACACACCTAGTTAAAATACTCCGATTAAATATCTTCCATACAAAATGTGCCATTCTGAACATAATACATGTAAAACTCACTAATACATACAAATGCTTGAATTATTTGAAAATATTTTATCTTCGTGTTTTTCAGTAATTCTGTATGATTTACTGAATATGACATTTATCCAACTTTATCACTATGATGAAGGTGGGGTGCGCGCTGTGCGTGGTGGTCGGGTGCGTCGCAAGCGGGACGGTTGCGGCGCGCGTTTTGGAGGGACTCGACTGGTTGGAGAGCTTCTACCTGTCGGTGACATCGGTGACGACGGTTGGGTACGGTGATTACTCGTTCACGACGGTGAGGGGGAGGGCATTCGCGACGGCGTGGCTGCTCGTGAGCACGCTCGCGGTCGCGCGGGCGTTCTTGTGCCTGACCGAGCTACGGATCGAGAGGCGGAACAGGAGGATCGCGGAGTGGGTGATGAAGAAGAAGATGACAGTGGGGGACCTGGTGGCTGCGGATCTTGACAGTGATGGATCTATAAGGTATGGTTTCAGGCTTTGTTTTGGGTCATCTGTAGCACAACTGCGGGCTTTTCCTGTATAGCTGTATCAACCAATACATTATCGCCATGTGTATACTCTTAGTGGTAAGAGCTCTGTCATCCACTCACCCATCCCAAAAACAGATCGTCTCTTACCGGTAAGAGATTACACATGCTACAGGGATGAGCCTGTATCACACTATATCCGATTCTATCATATACCACTGTTTACTTGGAATCGGATATGTCATGCATACTATAATCATTTTAGAATAATGTTTGGACAGCTCCACCGATGGTTTTATAGACAGTTCGCATGTGTCTTGATTTTTTTTTAGATAATAGATCTCATTGAGTGAGTTATATATTTTAATAAAAAATGTATATTTCTACACAATGAATTTAATGAATAAGATATATATAATTTTTTTTAATAAGTTATATATATCTCCCATAAAGAGATATATACATCGTTGGATGGCTATAGAAGTATACGGACTGTTCATACGGACTACATGTAACCACGCCTCTTCTAAATAATTAGTTAGTGTTTTTTCATTTGCAACAGTAGATTTCTGTGTGAACTGAATAATAAGTTTGTGAGGATCTGCCGATCTGGTGATGTGTATGAATCAATCACATTGGTTTCGGATGTTTACGAACTAGCTAGGTTTATAAATAAGGTCATTTTGGAGTGAAAAAAGACATCAAGTTTTAGTTATTTATTTTGTGAGTTTGAAAGAGAATTGTTGAACCCTTTTGACTTTGTTAAGCAATAAATGCTAACTAAATTGGTTTTATTCTATGTAGTAAAATTAAAAATTGTCATAGATCTTTATGTTATTAAAAAAATATCGTTTTAATTCTTACTGTCACCTCAACTAACTAGATATATGATTAACCCTAACTACACATTAATAGTTACAAGAATGCCATCACTTTTTATTTTAAAAAAATCAATATAGTTCCCAAAAAACTTATGAAAATCAGAAAAGATCCCTATAAAATCAATAAATCCCTTCAGGTACCTATCTCATTAGACAATATTTATTTTAGTCTCTACCGTAAAGAAATTAACCAGATCTGTGGTTGACTCTAACCATACATGACAAATTATTGTAATACCCTTTCAAAATTTACTTGATAAATTATTGTCATATACTAACCAGATTTGTGGTTGACTTTAAGGGAAATTACTGATTTTACATAGACCTTTTTAGATTTTCATAAGTTTCTACTGAATTATCGATTTTTCCTCTTTTTTTTACCCTTGGTGAGTATAGGATAGTAGGAGAATTTTCATGAAAAGGCAAAGCATTTTTGTCAACAAGAGGACTAAATCGGATTCTTCATACTTTATAGGGGCTTATTTGAATGTATTTATTGGAGTAATTTAATTCAGGGACTAAATCCATTAACCATATATATCTTTTAGCTAGGGACCTGTGATGATTTTTAATTTTAGAGAGACTAAAATCGATTTAGACAACTTTCCATGGAGGTATTAGATTTTTCCCTAAATATATTTATGGTGATTGAGTGGAATTTAAAACAAAACCACTAACACTTCTGGCTTAAAGAGCTGTCCTTTACACTTTTGTACAATCAAAGTAAGGAATGTTGTGATCTTGCACTCTAGATTATATGCATGATCACATCATCTCTACAGGTGTTGTCCTTTAAAAAAAAAATTTAATGCAGTTGCTAGATGGTATTGTCATCCACAAGAAGCGCATGTCTTTCACGTTGAAAAGTTTATATTTTTATTTAACAAGGTATAAGCTGAAGAAACCACCCTTCATTTTTTTTTATATGTTCATTCTTTAATATGACCCATTGTACGTGTAGTGATATGAAACAAGAGTGCAGACACACAGCCTTGTTTCCAACTCCAATTCCAGTTTTATATGTTTCATTAGCGTCGTATATTTATATTAATTAGGTATATGTTTTAATAGATATTTTTTATATTTTCTATAATACACATCCATGAAATTCCGTTGGGGTATATGCTTCATTTTTTTATTTATAAAAACATGTACCTCATTAAATGAGATATATTATTTTAAAAAAATGGAAATGTGTATAAACTGAAATTGGGGATAAAAAAGGAGCTATAAATAACATTATCCATGAAACAATGAGAATTATGTCAAACTTTAATGTATTTTTACATTGTTATGTAATATTTAACATTATATGGATCAATATATAATAGCTCAATAATTCTAATTAAATCATTCATTTATTTCTACGTCATTTAATTTTGTGTTAAAAATTATTGAGACATATTTTTTAAATAATGCAATTGGTTTTGTTAGAATAAAGGAAAATGAATTCTTGTTATTGTATTAGAGAAGGCAAAGGCTCTATTTATAGATACATAGAGGAAAACCTAAAATACTAGAAAATGAAACTAGGAAACTAATAATATCACAATAATGATAATAAAGACATAATATTCTTCTAATAATTACTCTTTAACACCCCCTCCCAAACTCTAAAGGGTAGAACCCTTAGATTTTCCACAAAAATGAGAAGGTGGCGGAGGCTGACAACAACAACGTGCAGCACGACAAGGCACGACATGACGTGACAGAGGCGCTACACGGCGCGGCAAGGGCGCAACAGGAGCACGGTAGGGGCGTTGCATGGCGCGGGAGGGGCGAGGACAGGAGCACGGACAGGCGTAGAGATGGGCCTGAATATGCGCGCGGATGGCGCAAATAGCGGGAAGAGGCTCGCAGAGAACGCTCGAGGAGAGGGCGTGGAGGCTCACAAAGACGCGAACATAGGACAATGCGCGGACGGCACCGTCGACATGGAGAGTTGTGAGATTGCACAGAGAGCGCAAGAGGGCGGTCGATGCCGCAGGGAGATGCGCGAAGGTGTGCAAGTGGAGTCGCGAGATTGCACGGAGAGCGCAAGAGGGTGGTCGATGCCACAGGGAGATGCGTAAAGGTGCGCAAGGGGAGTCGCGAGATTGCACAGAGAGCAAGAGCAGGGCAGCGTAGGGCGCGGTAGGTCGCTCGGCTGGACTGGGCACTCGACAAGCGTGGCAGGGCAGATCCGACACGGCTGGGCAGGGCTGCGTGACGTGGCAGGGCAGATCCAGGCACGGCTGGGCAGGGCTGCGTGACGTGGCAGGGCAGATCCAGGCACGGCTGGGCAGGGTTGCGCGACCTGGCAGGGCAGATCCAGGCACGGCTGGGCAGGGCTGCGCGACCTGGCAGGGCAGATCCAGGCACGGCTGGGCAGGGCTGCGCGACCTGGCAGGGCAGATCCAGGCACGGCTGGGCAGGGCTGCGCGACCTGGCAGGGCAGATCCAGGCACGGCTGGGCAGGGCTGTGCGACGCGGTAGGGCAAATCCAGGCACAGCTAGGTAGGGCTGCGCGACGCGGTAGGGCAGATCCAGGCACAGTTGGACAAGGCTTCACGACGCGGTAGGGAAGATCCAGGCGTGACTGGGCAGGGCTGCGCGACGCGGTAGGGCAGATCCAGGAGCGGCTAGGTAGGGCAGGGCCACGCGATGCAGCAGGGCAGATCCAAGCAATGCTGGGCAGGGATGCGCATCGCGGCAAGGCAAATCCAACCATCCAAGCACGGCTGGGCAGGGCTGCGCGTCGCGGTAGGGCAGATCCAGGCATGGTTGGGCAGGGCTGCACGTCGCAGTAGGGAAGATCCAGGCACTGCTGGGCAGGGCTGCGCAACGCGGAAAGGCAGATCCAAGCACGGCTGGGAGGATTGCTGGGGGTAGCTAGGGGTGGCCGGAGAGCGGCCAAGGGCAGCAGAGAGCACCGAAGGGCGGTAGAGGGACGCCGAATGGCCGCTGAGGTTGGTCGGTGGTCGAGCCGAGACAACAGAGGACAACCCAAGGCATCGGAGTACGGCCAATGTACCAGAGGGCGGCCGAAGTTTGGTAGCCAGTGGTGGCTGACAGTTGAGGGCGGCGGCCAGTGCACGCAGAGGCGGCAGTGGCGCACAGAGGAGCATGCAAGGTGGCTCCGGGACATGCAGGGGCATGATGAGGCGCGCTAGGGAGGTGTCCTGGACAGGATCCCGGGAGATCTAGAACAAGATCACGGGAGATCCTGGGAGCTGTCCCAGGAGCGCTGGCACCAGCTGGCAGGCGCTGGCACTCGCGGGCATGCAATGGTAGGGCAAATCCTTGGAGATCCAAGAACGCTAGCACGCACTGGCAGGGCAAATCCCGGGAGATCCGGGATCACGGGTACTCGCTGGTAGAGCAAGATCCCGCAAGATCCGGGGCGCTGTCCCAGGATCGCTGGCACAAGCTGGCAGGGCACCTGGTAGGGTTGGCAGGGCATGACTACAGGGCTGGCAGCATGACGGCAAGGCTGGCAGGGCACGATGGCAAGCTGGCAGGGCGCCTGGCAGGGTTGGTAGGGCGCGACAACAGGGCAGGCAGGGCTGATGCAAAAAGGCCTGGCAGGGATGACGCGGCAAGGTTGGCAGGGCGCCTGGTAGGGTTGGTAGGGCGCGGCGATAGGGCAGGCAGGGCCGACGCAGCCGGGCAGGCAAGGCGCAACGGCAAGGTTGGCAGGGCACAACTGCAGGGCTGGTAGGGTCGACGCTGCAGGGCAGGCAGGGTTGGCAGGGCACGACGGCAGGGCTGGCAGGACAGCGACGCGCGAGGATAAGCCCCGAGGGCGCGGACAAAGCGATTGACGGTGGAGGGTTTAGATCTCGCGAATAAAAGTCCTCCCCCGCTTCGATTGAAGACTCCTCAATCGAAGCGGGGAAGAGAAAGAGAAGTTTTTTTGGATCTAGGGTTTTGGAGGTGGAGGCTCTCATACCATGTTAGAATAAAGGAGAGAGAATTCTTGTTATTGTATTAGAGGCTATATTTATAGATACATAGAGGAAAACCTAAAATACCAGAAAATGAAACTAAGAAACTAATAATATCACAATAATGATAATAAAGACATAATATTCTCCTAATAATTACTCTTTAACAAGTTTAATTAAAAAAAATTTCCCACATCTACTAGAGTACCAAAAATTGTAGAGTGCTATGGAGTTTCATATATTATTAATGTACCATGCATTAAATATTTTATCTTGAAAATAAAAACATAAATATGCTAAACGAAATGTGATAGCTTTTTTACTTGTATTTGTGCTTTCGTTTTTCTATTGTTTTTTCTCACTTGCAGTGAAATTTCACTCTCTATTCCATTACTCATTATCTAGAATCATAACATCATCACCTATTATATGTGTACTTAGTTTTTTCTTTTCTTTTCATTTTGTGTTTTCCATTGTGTATGCAGCAAGTCTGAATATGTCATATACAAACTAAAGGAGATGGGAAAGATAGCAGAGAAGGATATTCTACAGATCTGTGAACAGTTTGATAGGTTAGACGCACGCAATTACAAGAAAATCACTCTTTCAGAACTAATGGAGAGTCATCATTTAAGTTTTGCGATGATGGATGAAAAATGAATGTATGTTCCTCTATCAAGATCCCTGCTCGTTCTCTATGTTTAATTTGATGCCAAACGCCTCGCAATATTGATGATTCTTCTTCGATTCTTCTTTAATAGATCTTCACAAGAGAAGAAACTCTGTCAATCAAGCTCAAAGGTATACGGTGAACTTGGGGTCCGGATCGAGTCGGGACTTGCTTTGATTAGTCCCATCAGTATCGAACTGCACAGTCATTGTTGGGTACATATTCTACTCTCCTATTGAATCCAGTTAGCTATTGGATAAAACATGAATTTCTAAGTACCATAAATATCTAATAAGAAAGTGAAACATATACTTAACAATTGGTTATGTAATTGGATTCATAGGTTGTACGGTTCAATTTATAGGTTGGCAGTTTGATACTAAGGGTGTGCGTGTGCCTAAGGGAAAGTGGGGAAAAATGAGGGAAAGTTTAAAAACTTTTCCTTTGACCACTTAAAAACCTGGTGTTTGTGCCACACAAACATAGGGAAAAAACTTTTCCTCACTTTCCCTTTGCTATTTTGTCTTATTAGGATTGGGGGGAGGGGAGGATTTTCCCCTCCCTAGAGGAGGGAAAGTGGGGAAAAGTGATTTTCTCTCCTCACCAACAAGAACAATATGATAAAACATTCATGTAAGATCTCTCTCTCTCTTATCCTTGCTTTTTTTTTATTAAATCTGATTTGATTTATTGAATGGATCTAGATTTTTTTATTTGCTTAATAGATCTAGGTTTTTTTTCTTTTTTTTGGATATTTTGTTTTTGCTTAACCTAGATTGAGATCTTATATCCATTTTTGTGGTTTATTTGAGATCTTAGATTGAGACCTTTTTTAATTCATCCTTGGGTTGAAGATCTAAAGCAATCAAAATATGTTTTTTCTACCTACCCCCAATAAGAGTTTTTTTTTGTTTTTTCTTTTTTTCTTTTGGAGTAAGATGATTTCCACATTTTGTTAAAAAGGAAAAAAAGCATCTACAAAAAAATGAAAACCATCAATCTTTTGAAAATCTTAAGATTCAATTAAAAAAAGTGGTTTCCAGATATTACTCTAGAGTTTGTGGTAGCTTTCAAAAAATTAAAACCTTCATAGTTTGAAATCTCATAAGTACATTGTAAAGTAAATTTTTATTCAGGATAATAATTTTTATTTTCTGTCATTTTCTATCAGAAGCACAAATAACAGTTTTTATTTTCCGTCACTTTCCATTACAAGCACAAACAACAATTTTTATTTTCCATCATTTTCCATTACAGGCACAAACAGCATATAAACTGGTCAAAGGAAAAATCTTTTCTTTTCCATCACTTTCCTTTTGACTAACATTCCTTCACTTTTCCTCATTTTCCCTCTGTGATTGTGCACAAACACACCCTAATGAGCAAGGGCGGAGCCACGTTGGGGCGAGTGGGGGTAGCTGCCCCCACTCAGTTTTTTTTTATTTAAATTTATTATATACCCCTAAGTGAATCTTTAGAATTACCCCAAATCTATAATCTATATACATATATCATGTCTAAAGAGAGACGATGTAGATAGTTTCTCCAACCAGAACCATTTTGTAATTGCACACACGTAGAAAGGTTTCCATGGCTTGCTTTTTTTTCTCTTTTTTTTTTTGAGGGGATCAGAATGTGTGAAGTGAAATGAAAATGGTGAAGTGGTTCTTTTTGTAATAAGCCCACACAAACGTGGAAAGGTTTGCATGGCTTGCTTATTTTATTTTTTTTGTGGTGGGGGGGGGTTCTTTTTGTAATGGAAAATGGAAATGCCAAAGGTGGTTCTTTTTGTAATAAACCCACTTCACGTGGAGCAATCTCTTAGACGAGTTTCTAATATTTGTTTTTCACACGTGGATCTTTAGTATTTCAAACATATCCATGTCCCTTTTTTTTCATAGAAAAAAAATGGAAATGCTAGAATTAGAGTGAAAGTATGGCTTGTTCAGGGCTTGATAATTAATTGTTTAACTGGGTCCTATGAGAATTTTTAAAGTGGGGCTTCATATATATTTACAAAAAATCTAACTTATTTAAATCATTTATATTTACAAATTAGATACATAATATTTTATAATAATTTAAAAGTCTAAAAACAATTAAAAAAAAGTTAAATTTTAATTGAATGAAAATTTATAAAAATCTAAAAAATACCTAAAGAGGGTTTGAGTATCATTTAATTTAACTAATGGGAAGGAGAGAGAGATTTACTTAGAACTAGACGTTGGAGAGAGATCTTGAAACTGAAATACCTAGAGAAAGGGTGATTTGTCATTATAATTGGATATTTGGGAAGAGAAATTTTAAGCTTGATTTTGAGAGAAAAAGTGTGTTGGAAGAAACTAATACACTATGAAAAATCATGGCACATCTCACCATCTTTTTATTTTTTTCCATTGACGGTTCTTGGGGTCCATCCCTGGGTTGGGGGCTCTAAGCAAATTGCCTTGGTCATCTCTCACCCTGGGTTTATTTATGAGATGGATGAACTCATCAAACTTGGCTGATGTGTGCTTTTGAGGTAAATTTTTTTTTTCTTGACAATAACTTCAAGCCTCTTATTTCCAAAACATCAAAATTTGAATACCTAGCCAATTTATATATAAATTAATTGATAAATGATCTTAGAAAATCTCAAGATTTATAAATGAGCTTTAATGACTTTAATTTTTGTTCTTTAATTATTGTAAGAGTATAATTATTGTTATTATTATTATTTGTACATCCCTTGTAATTTTAGGTTCTTGAAAAAAAAAAATTAAATATTGTAGTTGAAGTTCACCCCCCCTAGAGTGAATTCCTGGCTCCGCCACTGCTAATGAGACTGATGGAAGCTAGTCCTAACTGTATCCGGAGTCGTAACTTGATCAATGATGACACGGAGGGACATATTGTATATAGTTTGGTTTATATTGTATTGATTTTTCCATTCTTTTTTATTAATTTCATTGGTAATATAGTTTGGTTTATATTGTATTTTATTGTATATTGTACAGCTTAATGTACTTCTTTAAACACAATACTTAATTTCTGTTAAGCCAAAGTAATTAATATATATATTTTACTGATTGTTATACTTTAATTTTGTTGCATTCAATTTTATTTTTATCTGCTTTTGAAGAATTTGTGTTTATCAATCATTACACAAACAATGTATTTTATTTTCTGTTATTTTTTATAACAAGCACAAACAATAATTTTTATTTTTCATCGCTTTGCATAACAGACACAAATAACATATAAATTGGTCAAACGATTCAAACAAAAAATAATTTCTTTTTCATGAATTTCCCTTTGACTCAAATCAGTTTCCTTTCGTGTATGTGCACAAATGCACAAACACACCGTAGGTCACATTTGTTTGATTTATTGACTAGATAGATAGCATAAGTTTTTCATAGTAGGGACCATAACCATTAGATCGGTGCACTTTTATTTAGTTATTATTTTAATCCGTCAACCCTTATTCTCTCCCCTTCCCATACTCACTTATATACCCCACCCAATCTCCCTCGAATTTATGTTTCTAGAATAATAAGAGTTTGATCCTGACCTTGTTTAAAATCCGCAATCCAACTTGATGGATTGGTCGATTTGGAAACAATTGGTTAATTTTCTTTCATGATCGACTCATTGCTCAGTTGACGTCAACAAAATTCTCATCTGGTAAATTGACTGAGTTAGATAGAGTGGAATTGCTAATTTTTATTAGGATTGCTTATCTAACTCGAGTAACTTGATGAAAAATATATGATCTGTTGTAAATATATGCATTTGTATGTATTAGTGGATGACCACTCATTATAATAGATCTCTATCTATTGGTATATATGTTATATTAATATGTAATTCATGGGGTGTATGTATTGAGGTGTCCTTTGAGTTTTCCATAATTATGTTTGTGGGGCTATAAATAGAAGAGTTTGTGTAATATGAAAGAGGAGAGGAAAGAGAAAAGAAAGAAGAATGAGAATAGAAGAGAAGTTCCTGAAGAACTTCATTTCCCTACATCTCTCTCTTGTGTTTCCATTTATATTTTTCATGTGTTTCTCTTTTATTTCATAACACGTTATCAACACAAGTTGCTCTGTTATTTCAGGTAATGTAGTTTAAACAAGATTATATTGTCTTATTTACTATTCCTTAGTCTTCTTATTTTATTTTTATATTACATGTAAGTGTTATCTCTGAAGAGATATACTTATATAGATTTCAATACTCCTAAAGAGTTACATGTAGTTCATTTGTTGTCCCAGAAGGGCTGGACTAGAAGTTTAGAATAATATGACTTGAAGTCAAATATGTAAATATGCATTTTAATGGTTTTCTCAGAAGGGCTTGACTAGAAGTCTAAAATGGTGTGGTCTAAAGTCATGAAATGCTTGACATGAAATTCTTGACCTGCAATCACGAAAAAGCTTTCATCATTTTTAAGCACACACAAGATGTGAGAGATCATTTGATTGACTAATCGGTTTGCATTTTTGTGATGGGCGTTAGTATTAGTTCTTCATGAACATTTTTTTTCTAAAGGTGTCCCTCTTCGTGAGCATTTATAGGTGTCACTCATGAATTTTTATCTTTATCTTACCCCATCATTGTTTCATTTTATGATGCTATCTTTGTACATGTATCTTTATAAAATTTTAAGGAATGAATTTTCACTGATTATAAATCTTGCAAACCAAACTCTTAGATCTTGTTTCCGCTTAATACATGTTGATTTTCTTTATATGTGTGTAATGTTTTGCTTGTGTCTCTTGAAGAGAAATTAAAATAAAAATTATAGCAACAAGTGAAAGAACCTTTCAGATCACTGAAATGAAATTTAATCAGTTATATATATAAATTATGCAAAGCAAAATTTCTATTCATTTCACATGCTTTGCTCCAGTTAGTGGTATATATCAATTCCATATATGCTCTTATGAATTAGTATATGAAACATGCAATTGTACCTAGCATTAAAATTATTAATGCAAGCATACATTCATCCATTGAATGTTCTGTACACATTTGAGATTTTGACTGACGTTAATTGTTTGGCAAGTATCATTGAAATTCATGGTCCTCTATTACTACCTTAATACTAGTCCGGTTTAATTAAATCAGGGTTAGTGGTTGACTGTTCTGGTAAATCAGCAATTACATGTGATTTTTTGTATAGCATATTGCATATTTCATTTGAATGAGCATGTTCCGAATTGGCTGATGACACTATGAATTTCTTTCAACTAGTGTTTGATGTATAGCTCCTCCTCCACAATGACACGCATTGTTCAATTGAAATTAATTGATCTTTTCCATTCGATTATTTAATCAATTTTGTTTTCCTTGCTTAAGTCATATATTTAATTTTGTATTGTTATTGGTAAGGTAACAATACATATGTTAAAATCATTTCTATTTAATTATTTATCATATCAAATTTAATGCACTTGTCTGTAAAATTATTTTTTTGAATATTTGATATGAAATTCATTTTGATATTATAAGTTATGTGTCCATGCAGGACCATACAAAAATTATTATTATATGAATCCTTGAAGGATCATATTAAATATATGATTATGTGTCCCAGTAGGACTATACAAAAATAATTGCTACTCGTGTCCCTATAGGACCAAACAAAAATTATGATATTTTATTTGGTTCCTTGAAGTATCATACAAAATGACTTTATTATGTCCCAGCAGGAATATGTAAAAGTTATGATATTTTATATAGATCATTGAAGGATCATAAAAATAAATGGCTATATTTTGTCCCAGCAAGAATATATAAAATTATGGTTATCTTTCACCACCATATTCAATATGTTTCAAAAGTGAATATTGTATGCCTCGAAAATGCTCCAGTAGTATCAATATTGACAGAATAATATGAAAATCATTCAACATTGGTTTCATGCCTTTTAGTTACAGCACAATGAGATTTTGAAAAAAAATGTAACGCGATCCATTGGCTTAGCATCATTGTCTGAAGCAAATGCATTTTATTTATTTATCTATTTTAACCATGAAAGTGGTCGTGGTTATGAGTAAGATCCTTATTTATAAAATTGAAACTACAACAATCATAGACTGTGAAACAGTCTCGCCCCACCAGAAGTGGATTGCAATTGAACAAAAGCCATATAAAGGAAAAAGGTTTGCAGAACAAACCCCTGAATTACAAAAAAAAAAAAAAATGATTGTTGTCCATGTGGTGCTAAAAAGCATGGTCATGTACATGATGTACGATCAGACCTCGGTCAATTATGTATTTACATCTTTATAATTTATTTATTTTTATTATATGAAATGCATTTATTTTGTTTCTGTATTTGTATTATTATTTAACATTAGTTCATCCAAATTTTAATGCTATTTCTGGTACTATAAACTTAATTAAAGGCTCTAGCTGAGCAAAGTTTTATATTAATGATGTTGAAAATGTGACATTCGAATTGTAAATACTCCATCTTAATTCACGGCTCCAGCAAAGCAAATATTTGAATTTTATATAAACTTGATTAAAGGCTCTAGTAAAGTAAATATTCGAATTTTATATAAACATGATTAAAGGCTCCAGCAGAGCAAAAAATATCATGTCATATATTTGAACTATAAATATTCCACCTTGGATTGATATTCCAATTGAAAAAACTATCAGTATGCCAGCAAATGAATCCACAAAGTCATGCTTAAAGCATGAAAGACATATAGATTCAAAAGATTCAGTTCCCTAACGGAGAAAAATAATGCAAATGCTCCAGAAGAGCGTGAAACACTTGTAAGATCCACATTAATAACTTCTGCATAAGATCAAGGCACTGAAGAGACATAAGTCCCCGAAGAGACACATTCTTGAAGTGACACATCCCTGAAGGATAAATATATGGAAATGAAGAAATTTATATAAATTATGCGCATACATAAATATTGTGGGATCGCAGACAAGTGACATTGATGATATATTTCTCATTATAGATGATAATTTAGAATCACATTTAGTGGATGAACATTGATGGAACATAATTGACCACAATGGAAAGATAATATTCAAGCATAATTGAAATTACTTAAAAGCATCAAGTAATTGGACCAGTAGTCCTAACCCTGAAGGTGTTAAGCTCGTAAGTTGTTTAACAAATACTTTAATAACTGGTGCTGCATACTTGGATAAGAACTCCAAAAAAGAGTAAATAATGAACTAGACGTTCTGCGATTCAAATAATTTTATGGTTGGGCATGACCATCTCAGATAGCCATCTCAAATAGCCATGGTACACAATGATGCGTCTATCAATTAATATTAATTTGTGTATCCTTTATAGAACCAGAAGTTTCTTTCATCCATTGATATAGTCTGATAATTTTTCCGCCGTTAGGGAGAGGAAATCCGTCGTTGGAAGAACGAAGAGAAATTTTATGAAAAACTTTATCTTTGTCTCATCTTAATAATCATACAATTCAATTTGAACTAATGGTTCACAGAATAATTCATTTGGAAAATATTACAAATCAACTGTTAAGTCGCATTCACTAATACAAAAAGAATAGTAAAATCACATGTATCAGCTGTGAATACTCTAACAAGAGTTGATGTCCAGTAGGACAATCTATTATAGTAAATCAATATATGGCATGCCAGAAGCATGGTGGTGCAAAATATAAGATTCTCATAAAGAGAAAGACACAAGAAAAGGTAAATGAAATTGGTGCTCCTGCAGAAATCTCAAAACAAGCAACATAAATAGTTGATGAATCCCATTTTTCTAATGAATTAACCCAAGAAGAGGTAGCCCCTGAGGTGGCACATATAAACAATGAGATCTCATTAAATCATGAAGAAAAGAGATGTGATAGAAACAAAATCATTGTCGACAATGCATTTTCATATGTTGTTGCTCTTGATATTGTGAAATATAATGAGGATCCTAAACCGCAAAGCGTCGATAAATGTCGACGTAGAAATGATTGGCCAAATTGGAAAGAAGCAATACAGGCAGAATTAAACTTGCTAGCGAAACATGAAGTATTTGGACCTGTAGTTTAAACACCTGAAGATGTCAAGCATGTAAGATAAAAATGGATATTTATAAGAGAGCGGAATGACAAAAATGAAATTGTCTTGTCACACAAGGTTTCCTGCGGAGACCTGTTAATTTAGAGACAAATTCTCATGTAATTGATGCGATCACATTTTAATTACTTTGGTAGTCTTAGAAATATTGAATATGCGTCTAATAACATACTTTTACTTTTCTCTTTTGAAACTCGTGATATTTTTTTTTATTATGTCCTTAATTATTTTTTTGTATCATTATGTTACTTTTCTTTTGTGATATACTGATGATATATACATGAAGCTCCCTGAAGGATTTTAAATGCCTGAAACAAATAACTCATCCAAAAGATAAAATTACAAATATCTATCTTCATATGGGTTGAAGCAATCTGGGGACATGTGGTACAATCTTCTCGATGAATATTTGTTCAAAGAAAAATATGAGAACAATCTGAGATGCTTTTGTATTTTCATTAAGAAATCAAAATCCGGATTTGCTATTATTGCAGTATATGTTGATGATTTGAATCTAATAGGGACTCCAAAAGAACTTACGAAAACTTCTTTATATGTAAAGAAGGAATTTGAGATGAATGATCTTAGAAAAATAAAATTTTACCTCATTCTACAGATTGAGCATTTCTCAAATGGAATCTTCCTCCGTCAGTATACATATACAGAAAAAGTCCTAAAGCACTTTTATATGGATAAGGCTCATCCATTAAGTTCTCCAATGGTTGTTCAATCATTTGATATAAAGAAAGATCGTTTTCATCCTAAATACAATGAAAAAGAAGTTCTTGGTCCAGAAGTACCGTATCTTAGTGCAAGTGCTCTAATTTACCTTGCTAATTGCACATGCATATATGTAGCATTTATTGCAAGATACAATCCTACGCCAACTAGAAGACATTTGAATGTTGAGGCTTCATCAAAGGCAATTGAACCAAACTCATCTCGTCGAAATTCTTTCACACATGAGCTCTAGAAGAATGGCGATATTGATGTTAAGCAAGTTCGTTCATTTGATAATTTAGAAGATCTATTCATCAAAGCATTGTATACCAACAGTGACGTGCAAGAAGCTGGTACAAAATATTGGTATACGTCAACTCAAAGATCTTCATGTTGAACAGGAGGAGTCTTCATGCTGATCAGGGGGAGTAATTTAATTTAAAATATTTGTGTACTGTACTCTTTTTTCTTCGACCAGGTTTTTTCCACTGGGTTTTTCTGGCAAGGTTTTAATGAGGCAGTACAGAAATATGCACAAGAATATTGTACTCTTTTTCCTTCGCTAAGTTTTTATCCCATAGGGTTTTTTTTAGCAAGGTTTTAACGAGGCATATTCTCTATGTAGTGGTTATCCAAGGGGCAGTGTTGTAAATATATGCATTTGTATGTATTAGTGGATGATCACCCGTTATAATAGATCTCTATTGGTATATATGTTATATTAATATGTAATTCATGGGGTGTATGTATTGAGGTGTCCTTTGAGTTTTTCCATAATTATGTTTGTGGGGCTATAAATAGAAGAGTTTGTGTAATATGAAAGAGGAGAGGAAAGAGAATGAAAGAGAAAAGAAAGAAGAATGAGAATAGAAGAGAAGTTCCTAAAGAACTTCATTTCCCTACATCTCTCTCTTATGTTTCCATTTATATCTTTCATGTGTTTCTCTTTTATTTCATAACATGATGCACTTTAATTGATGTAACCAATAATCCAATTGGTGTTACTAAAGCCACCCCTTGGAGTTGAAATCCCACACTGAAAAATGACAACAAGAGGGGTGGGGTTCTCCTCCCCAACAAAATAGAAGAGATAGAGGAATATAAAGAAAGAGAGAGAGAGAGAGATTGGAGGGTGGTAGTGGGCATTGTATGTGTCACGCCCCAGGCGTCCCCGGGACGCGGCAAGTGTATATATATATCAGAATCTACTCAGGAGGTCAATAATATCATACACAAGCAGCCAAAATGACACACAGACAACAAAAGCAAGGCTGACAGGATATATATACACCAAATGCGGATAACTAAAACCGAATCTGTAATCAAAACGCACTACAGACTCCATACATAATCACATGTCCTGTGAGAGCCAATATACATACAAAGACATCCAAATACAACACAAACGCGTGCCCAAGCACGGAAAATAATACATACTGGTACAAGGGATGCTGATAGTCTCTGCAACTCGCGGGACGTGGCGCTACTCCGCTACTGATGAAGTCCCTCGGGGAGCTCCTCCTCCAGATCCGACTCAGATGACACTGTAGAAAAAGATTATGCGAGGGGTGAGCCACACGCTCAGTGAACGGCACAACCCATGCATCACAGACAATATTGACTTCAACCAGAAAATCCTTATCCTCCACAACACATTATCAAGCCACAACAATGATATCAACGACTCAAAGCCGTGGGTCGCTCGATCGCTAACCCACTACACCCTCACCCTCACCCTTCAATGGGCGACAAAGGATATTGGGACTGGCTATACCAAACCAGCGGGTCGCTTCCGCCAACCCGCTACACCCTCACCCTCACCCCTCAAGGGGTGACCAAGGATATTGGGACTAACTGCACCAAAAATCAACGGGTCGCTTCCGCCAACCCGCCACACCCTCACCCTCACCCTTCAACGGGTGACATAGGATATTGGGACTTACAATCCAGTGGGTCGCCACATCGCCGGCCCACCATACCCTCACCCTCACCTTTCAACAGGTGACATAGGCTCTTGGGACTGACTAGGCTGTTGGTCACCCTTGGTCCACCGATAGTCTCTCCTCACTCCGCGGTTGTTTGGCCACTCCCATGTTCAGCACAGTCCTTCATCAAACCAGGAGGCGCCTACTAGTGGGAGCCCCTGCACGGGACAACCTGTCTAACGCCGAGGTAGTCTCTAACGGATCCAACGTAGGGCAACAGGACAGCCTATCCATCGCATATGATCCACTCGGATCCGCAGACAACACGTCATAACAACTCTAACGTTCTGAATTCCTCAGAACCCACCAGGGCGCATAACTACGATGCGGGGAACATGCATAAGGTTATAACAGGGTGGAATATCGTTGGGGAAAGAAACTCGGGAGGGCAGCGTGAGTTCCCGCTATAGGACACCCCGACAACCAAACAAGGAACACAGTGTACCCTAACCCGGGTCTCACCGCTGTCCTCGCAAGGCCCCTCCCCTATAATATTCACTATAACATGCAATTTAACAAGTGCTAGCATTTAATTTAATAAATAAACTAGTAGGGCACATGCATCGGCCGGGCTTCCTAACATGGAACCAGGGGACATGCTGCATGGCTCATATACATATCCTAAGGGTGCAAGTCCCTAACATGCAAGGTCTAGGGTAACATGCATTCTACAAGTAAATCACGCTCGCATGATATACATATTACACATGGTCAATATTTATCCATGGTGCCCCAGGAGAGGTCGGTATACGCCCAAGTGCGTATAACACCTCTCTACTGGGTTGGATTGTCCCACTCACCAGTGATCGGGGTCAACGCGCGACCGTCTGTCGAGATCTGCAAGACAGGTATTATTTGGTAAGTATTAATCCACAATTATCATTAAATACATAAATAAACACCCCAAACCCACAACAAGCATCCAACACTTCCCCAACACTTCCCCAACAACTACTCGCGGCCTCGGCAACCACCCGCACGGCCCCCGGCAACCACCCGCACGGTCGGCCACCGCCCGGACGCGCCACCGCGGGCCCCGCACGCCTTGCGCCGGTCCGCGAGCACCCTGCGCGCTCCCGCACGCAGTGCCTCGCCCCGCGCGCACCCCGCGCGCACCTCCGCCACCTTGCCGCACCTCGCGCGCACCTCGCACGCACCCCGCACACCTTGCCGCACCTCGCGCGCACCTCGCACGCACCTCGCGCACTGCCCCGCGCCCCGTGCCTCCTCCGCGCGCGCCCCGGCACCTCGGCCAGCACCTCCGCGCGCGCCTAGCACCTCGGCCAGCACCTCCTCGCGCGCCTGAGGCCACCAGCCCACACTCCCGCCCTGCCAGCACACCAGCACGAGCAAGGCAGCCAGCCCCCGACCCGCGCACGCCCGCGCGCAGGCCGCGCGCACGCACGCCCGCGCGCGCACGCGCATCCTTGCACGCGCCCAGCCCACGCGCGGCCCGGGGCTGCTGCCGCCGCTGCTTGCTGCCCGAGACGGCGTCCCCGCCTGCCGAGCACCTCCAACTACCTCTCCCACTGCCGCCGACCCCTCCAACCACCCCCGACCACCCTCCGGCGACCCCCACAGCCACCGACCACCCCCAATCACAAAACCCACCCCCCAAGCACACATTCATGCAAGAAAAGAGGGAAGGGAAGCTTACCGAGGGGAGGGGAAGACGTTCGGTAGCTCCTCGCGCGCCGAAACCTTCCTCAAAGGCTTTCCCACACCCCGATCTATCACGGCCCTCAACTTGGGTCGAAACAGAGGAGAGAGAGAGGAGGTCGGGGAGGCTAGGATGGTCGGAAATCGGTTTTGAAGACACCGGTGTGTAGATCGGGACCCGATCTACACTTCCCGTGCTTTAAGTTTTCGATTTCGAGGGGTGCAAGGGGCTTGAACGGAAGAAAAACGGAGAGGGGAGAGAGAGATCTCGACGAGGAAGACGATGAACAGTGCTCCTCGAAATTAGCTCACCCCAATTTATAGTGCGCGACTTAAAAACCCAGATACGCCCCGGAACTGCAAAATTTTTGCAAACAATACCGGAATTCGATGAAATTTTCGTGAGAGGTCTAAAATGGCACCAGGACACCAAATATGCAGTTAGATTTTCAATCGGAGTCCTCTAGCTCAGACGATAGCTAACAGTCTGAAATTTTGCGGTTCCGATCGAAAAACCCTAAAAATTTTAAAACTGCCAGAAATGCTCCAACGGTTACCAGCAGGCTAAAAAGTGACACATATATAACAGTATGGCCGTCCCCTGCCACCTCCCCCCTCCCTCTTTCTCTTTTTCTCCCTCTTTCTCCCTCACCTCTACCATTTCCTCCCCTGTCGCAACCATTTCCTCCGCCTGCCTTTGCCGCCCTCTTGGCCCTCCCCTCTTCCTTTTTCTCCTCTCTTTCTTGCTTTTTTTTTTTTCTTTCATGCAGATGAAACCCCATTTTAGGGGTGGGGCTCCTTCAATAAAAAGTGGATTTAACACACCGATAATCCAAATCCTAACTACACTATTTTACTGATTAAAACAATTTATATTAGAATTTACTTAGTTTTTGTTGAATTAATTATAAAATGAGTAAAACATAAAGTTCTGCATAATATGTTAATGATTTATTATATTTTTCTTTTATATTGATATATTTTAAATTAAAATAGCATTTTTTTTTATTAAAATTCATTTTAGATGGTCACATATGCATATTTTAATTATAAAATCATAATACTTAATCTATTGATTTATTTATTACGTTTTTCAAATTTTTTACTATTACTATAGTGAACTTTATTAAATAATTATTTTTATTATATACATTATATTATCAATTTATTAAATGTTTTTGTACAAAATTCTTAATACGATCAATTGACTTAAGGGTCATCAAAAAGTCCGAAGCCAGAAAACCCAACCCACCCGACCCAGGCCCGGAGGGTCAGAACCCAGCCCGGCCTCGTTCACGACCAGGCCAGACTCGAGCTTGCTTATGGAAGCCCGGCCCGACCCACAAGCCAGCCCGAATTGGGCCCGCTCGGGCTGGCCCGTAGGCATGCCAACGGGCCCTACCCGTTGGCCCGTTGGGGGCCCAACATTTTAAAAGAATGGGGCAACTGCCCACATTTTATTTATTTGAAAATGGTGTCCCCCCAATAACCCCCCTGTCCCCAATAGAAAAAGGGGGCCCACCTTGGCCCCCTGCATTAATGGGCGGGAGTGGCGGATGTGCCCATTTCAAAATTTTAATTTTTTTTATTTTTTTTTAAACAGGCCCGCACGCTTGTCCGTGAGCCTGAAATTGAGCTTGGCCTGTAAGGCCTATTCAGGCCTGAGCTCGTGGGTGGGCCATGGGCCTAATTTTTTCTGATGGGCCAGGTTGGCCCGGCTCGCTGGCCAAAAAAAGAACGTGGGCTTAGATTTGAGCCTGTTTTTCACGGGCCGGGCCGGCCCAACCCGCCGGTTGCGGATGCCTAAGTTGACTCGATGACTATGCTAGATCAGTTGATTGTTTGCCTATCCATATTTTTTGAGTTTTTAAAAAGAATAATGCTAGTGGCATTTTTACCTGTAGTCCATGTTTTTTTTAAAAAATAATAAACACATTATAATGAATTAAATGATTTGAAAAAATATAATATTTAATATGAATTAAATTAGTCCATTTTTAATGAGATACATGGAAACTATCTCACTGTTTGTATATGATTATGAAAGAGATATTAGGGTCCTTTTTTTTTTTTCTATTTTAAGGGATTTTTATTTTTAAGCCCCTCTAATCTATACTATTTAGTGATCGATGCCTTCCATTTTCATATTTTTTTTGAAGTCCCAACTTCACACACCTATTTCATTTTTAGTCCCTCAATCAAACGTCCATTTGAATATTCAAAAAAGAATATTCCATATACCGTTAGTTTGTGAAATGAGAGATTTATTTTGAAGTCCATGTAAACTATGTTCTTCTCCTTTTTTCATATTTCATTTTAGGTCCTCAACTTCAAGCGTCTTTTTCTCTTGAGTCCATAGACAATATATCTGTATGATTTTGTAAGCATTTTGATATTTGAAATTTGTATACAAAATGTTTGGTGAAATATCTAAAATAAAGCTACATTTGTATTGTTAGGTGTTCAATAACAAATTTAGTGTTATTCAACGCTGCATATATGTGATGCTTGGCCCGTTGAGGGGGTAGTAGGTCGAAGAGTCGGACATCTAAATATAAACTATTTTCCCAATTAGGCGATGTGGGATTAAACATCTCACCCTCACCCCAATCCATAGGCTTTTTGGGACCCTTAACCTACCATCCCCCTCAACGGGTCAAATGTCACAATATGCACACTTATGTGAGATTGCATTATCTACTAGCCTTAGTTGTCTAATTGAGATTGATTATATAAGCGGAAGAAGAATGATTACATAAGCAAATTTTGAGAAATTTTTTACTATTGAATTTTGATTTAAATGATTTTTTTATCAAAAATTTTGAAATATCAAATTAGATATTTTGAGTGTGTTTAGAATTTTAAATTTAAAAATTTAGATGCCATTAAAAAATTTGTATGCAATAAATGAAAAATTTATTTTTCATGGTTTTATACTTTTATTTACTTAGAGATTTTTAGTAATTTTATGCGAATCAAACATATTTATATTTATTATTTGTTTATGTTTTTACATTTAAGCTACTATTATTTTAGTTTTTATTAATTGTTTCTATATTTTAAATATCATTTATGAAAGATCCAAGATTTTATCCTACTGTTATAAAATCTTAATTACGCCACTATACACCATAATTAATTTAAAAAATCAAATGATGGAAGTTGAAGATATGTTGAATCATAAAATTGATATTTTGGTTATAACAATGTTGAAATTTTTTTTTGTTCATCAAAAAACCATGTTGAAAATGGTTCCATTGAGGGTTTCTTTCATTTAGGGAGTGTATAATTTAGGAATTTTAACTATCCATTAGCCCCAAATAGACAGACATTTTGCACATGGACTATTAATGGAAAAGTCGTTTGAAGTTGTGGACTTTAAATGTAAAATAAAAAAGGAGGGATCAATTAATAAATAACATAAGTTATAGAGATTTAAAAATAATAATTTCAAAAGGTAATTTAAAAATTTCTACCGTCCGTTAGCTTAAACAGACTGACATTTAATGGAGGGATTAAAAATAAAATAGGCATCGACTTAAAAAGAAATATGAGAAAGGGAGATATCGATATATAAATAAGCATGTTACATGGACTTAAAAATAAAAATCTCATTTTTTAATTAACAAATGGTTCGAATGGGAGTCCTTCCATGCACCTAGAACAGTGGAGAGGGACCCCAGTCCCAAAACTGATTTTTTTTTTTCTTTAAAAAATCCATTAAAAGGAACCACCCAGAGGCCCCGAGACAAAGCTGTCCAGACTCATATGCCGAGAAAGCAAAAAAAGAAAAAGAAAGAGAGTATCCTTCCCGCCCAGACGACCAAAAAGCCAATGCTTCCACGCGATTGATTTCTCGTATTCTATCGAATCAAATCTCCCCATCCATTCTTTGAAATTAAAAAAAACAAAAAAAAGAAACCCTACCGAAACAAAAGCAAAAGCAAAGCAAAATCAAAAGCAAAAGCGGAAACCCTCCGTGCTAGCACTACTCAAAATCCCATTCCTTGCTTGCTCTTCGGTCCAAACCCCCCTCAAAAAAGCAGTCTTTGGTCTCACATAAATTCACGATGCCCTGCTTTTCTTCTCACTCTTTGCTTTCCCGCCGTCGTCGTCGTCGATTGTTGTGGACACGATGGCGAGCTCGAGTGGGACGAAGTCTGGGCCTGAGGGCGGCGGTGCCCCGCCAAAGAAGTCGCTGTCGAGGAGGATGACGAGGATGCCCACCATGGTCGATGTGCCGGAGGACGAGGCCACCGGCGACAGCGAGAGGGTCCCGGCGTCGCTCAAATCCATCGCACCCATCCTCCGCGTCGCCAATGAGATTGAGGAGCTCAATGGCCGTGTCGCCTACTTATGTAAAATGAACAAAATTTGCAAACTTGACTATCTCTCTTTGATTTTATTTGGGTTTCTGAAATTGATGGTGTTTCTGTGAAATTAGGCTTAATTCAATGCATGATAGATTTGTATGGCTAATGCTATCTTATATTGTTAATAAAGATTCTAAATTGTTAGAAGAGTGTTGCAATATTTAACCATGCCGTGTCGCAGTCTTGTTTCATCATGGATTGTTTTTTCATGTACCTCTGTGTTCTATTTTGCTAGCTTTGTTTAGATAAATCTGTGCATGTATTGGCTGTAAATGAGACTTGATGGAACTGTGGATCTCTGACATTATGGAGTTCCGATTGGTTATCATGAGATGCATGTGTCAGTTCAAAGTTAACACAAAAATGTTTGTGCTGATGCTTGCACTAGATTGCAAAGAGATGGAGTAATTTTAACTTTATTATGATGAGCTTTGGTCTTCTTTATTCTATTTCCAACACTAAGCTTCTTGTTATTTGGTAAATCTGGTCTTGAACAATTCAGTGACGGGGGTCTACTCCGTGGGTTCACGGGGATCAAATGTATTTCAGTCTCAGGCACCTTTGCTTGAAAACTAATTTGTGGGTTCATATGGAATTATGGATCAACTGTATCTCACACTAATGTGATTGTGATATGAGAAGCCGAATAGTATTTATTTTCTGATCTATGAATTCAAATGTGCTGTAAGGCTACTATAGTAGTTATTTACTACTTTTTGATCTTTGCTAATCGTGAATTTAAATAAAGCTATAATTCTGCAATTGTTGCAGTCTCTTCTTCTGAATATCATTTAGTTACCTACATGATTTGCTTGAATTGAAATACCCATATTCAATGATATATGCAATTATACTTTGGCTGTTGGTATGTGTTTATCTAGGTCGTTTTCATGCATTCGAGAAGGCTCACAATCTGGATTCTATATCAAGTGGACGTGGTGTTCGCCAGTTCAAAACATATCTGTTGCATAGGCTTGAAAAGGTAGATAAATTGAGCCTTTTCTTCCGGACACACATTCTCTCCCTTCAGGCATTCTATCTCACACCTTAATTGTGACCATTTTTATCAGATAAAACAATAATAACTTTGGTTTTGGGGTTAACTAACGTCATACATAATTTCCATCAACATGATTTTCCTTCGTTGTTTATTTTTTTTTTTCAGTTTTTCTCTCTTTCTTGTTTTATTTATTTATTTATAGTTTTCTCTGCTTCCTTTTCCCTTTTCCCTCCATTTCTCCTTTCTTCGGATCTTATTTTCCTTTTTTCCCTTTTCCTTAAGTGTTATCTTATTATGCATATCAAATTAGGCAACATCATGACGATTCTCAACTGTGTTTTTTTTTTCTTTTTTAATTTTTTTTTAATTTTTTATGATTTCGAGCTATAGTGAAATGTTCTTTAATTGAGAACTCCCACTGCTAATATATTTTAGTTCACATTTATGATTTATATTATCTAGGAGTAGCAAAGATATTTTTATCAAAGGTTTGAATGTCAAAGTCGATGATGTCTACCGAGTCAGAGGACATGTCATTGACGGATGAGTGACGCTTGGGTGACACAGCAACATGATTTTTTTCTCAATATATATATATATTTTTCCAAAAAAGGAGATTCATCATAATTTTTCTCTTTAGTTTTGGGGTGTCAGGGAGAGAGAGAGAGCAGTCAATTATGAGATATTAGATGAATATGAAGTATTTGGTCTTTTGATAATAAATATTTTTGGAAAGAAATATGTCTGTTTATTGTTTCTGAGGTTGAATTTGGCTGCTTTGTATATTGGAATCGTTGATCTTCTTAGTTTGAGAGCCATATTTTATCCAGGACTATCTTATCCAAGATGCATCGCATGATTATGCTTATTCTAAATTAACTGAACTTTGCTGTATACTTCATTATAGAGGAATATTTACCTTCAAAGAATTATAGTCTTTTACTAATGCGACATACTGGCTGATCGCAGAGTTTCCTACCTTCAGCGCAGCTGATTCCCTCATTTTTAGTTTCTTTACAGCAAAACTGCTTACTTAAATCATGAGTGTTCACATGGCCAGGAGGACGAAGGAATGAAGCGACAACTTGCTGCAAGTGACCCAAAAGAAATTCAAAAGTTTTATCTCTGGTACTATGATGAATTTATCAAGGGAGGCCAGGTCAAAGGAAAACCGTGAGTGTGGCTGTTTAATTCTGACTTGCTTTCTATAGATTCGTTCTTTAAGTACAACTGTGTTCATGAGGCATTCTGTTGCATTCCACTGTATGTCACTCAAATCTTTCACACTTTCAGTGAGGAGATGTCCAAGCATTATCAAATTGCATCAGTGCTTTATGATGTGTTGAGCACAGTGGTTCCTGCGGAGAAAATTGATGAAGAGGTTTGATTATGCTGTTGGGATGACATCTTCAATTTGAATTGTTTGTCAGCATAGGATAATCTATACTGTCGGTAGATGGTGAAATGTGATTATAGACATGTGCATTGACAGATATATAGACGTGCTAAAGACGTGGAACGCAAGAAAGCTAACTATGTGCCCTTTAACATACTTCCATTGTATGCTTCAGATGTTGCTTCAGTTATAATGGAAATTCCAGAGGTCGTACACTTATCCACATTTGTATCTATTGTCATATTTTCAAAGCAGTTTATATGTCTTCTTATCATGAAAATTATATATGATATTTTTCAACTTGGTATAGGTTAAAGCAGCAATCAATGCTATTCGTCAGGTGAATAACCTTCCACTGCCAAGAAACCATTCTACAGATCAAACCCAGCATGGCAATGTAGGCTTTTCGAAGCCTGAGGATAGGGATAAGTTCATCCGCGATTTGCTTGACTGGCTTTCGTTGGTCTTTGGATTTCAGGTAGAGAAATGTGGTCTACTTGTCACTATGTTGTGTCATCCTCTTATGCCTGATTATTTACAAATGATGCATGGGGCTTGCTACTTATGAAATCAAAAGATTCTGATAAGTTTTCTGTGCAATGTTTGAAGAAAGGAAATGTTGAAAATCAAAGAGAGCATTTAGTTTTATTGCTTGCAAATGTTAGCACGAGGAATAAGTCCCATGGAGACCAGGTGGTAAAATGCTTTCTTACATTGCATACTTTTTTTGGTGGTTTTTATTAAAGTTTTAACATCCGATGCTATGTGTGTACAGCTTGAAAGTATAACTGTAAGTAATGTGAAGGACAAACTTTTTAAGAATTATCGTTCATGGTGTGCCTATTTGCATCGTGAACCAAACCTCATGTAAGTAAATGCATTGCAACATTTTTAAATGTAGCTACAAGATTTATGTTGTTCTCACAAATTGCGATGTAGTCTCACTCGGTTAATGGTTGTCTTTTTTTCCTTACAGGGAGGATATCAATGGTGTTGAAGGGCAACAATTGGATCTCCTTTATATTGGGCTCTATCTTCTTATTTGGGGTGAAGCATCAAATGTCAGGTTCATGCCTGAATGCCTTTGTTATATCTTTCACAAAGTAGGTTTCCTTTTATCTTCTTGTTCCAGCAAAATGTTGAGATTTTTTTAGAAGTATCTACTCATTGGAAATATAATATGGAAATTTAGCTTCTTTTTTCAACATTTTTACTCTCTCTCCAGCTGATATTACTGGTTATAACCTAGGTGCATTTTTGTATGCTTTTTTTGGTCATTAGATACATTTCTGTAACTTCTCGCATGCTAACAGTTTGACTAATCAGACATAAAATGTCTGCCTTGAACATTGTGAAATCCAAATTTAGATTGCAGAAAGGGAACAAATTCAACTATAACATGTATTGATATACTGTCAACAAAAGTGAAGGACACTCCATGAATTCGTTGACATGACCATGTCTGGAAGATCTGTTGATCATCTGCTAAGAACTTGTGAAGGGCTACAATCTTAATTTGCAATGAAGATTCAGCCAATGATCCACATGAATTAACTGCGATTTTACGTCATACTCATGAACATTTGTAAGGTTGTGTGCTAGCTCTTCATGTGGACCTGTTCAAAGAATAGGGAGTGACTTCATTGCATCCTAACTTGAATTTAAAATATTTAGCCTCCTACTAGATCCCTCTACTCACCCCGAATCTTGGCCAAAGCATGGCAGGCTCCTCTCCTCTCACCAACTGCCATCCTATAAATCCAACACTTAACCCAGAAGAAGTTGATGTCATCCATAAGCCAACCCTCATTGGATGGGATAAGGTTGTAGTAATCAGAACGGTTATGATTTCTGTCTAATCCGATATAATTGTCGGTGAGCAGGAGAGGAGCCTGCCATAGTTTGACCAAGATTCAGGGTGAGTAGAGGGATCTAGTAGGAGGCTAAATATATTAAATTCAAGTTAGGATGCAATGAAGTCATTTGGTAAGTAAATTTTTGGTGGCACCTTTCCACTTCTAAAGGAAAAAAGAATACCGACTTACAGTAAGGGAGTTATTTGGCAAGTGAATTAGTTCGGAGTTCGGGAAAATGCAGAGAATTCTTAAAAAAATTCGGAGAAAATTTTGGAAGTTCTGTAAATAGAATGGAGAATAGAGAATAGTAATCATAAACGAGTAAAATATATTAAATTATTAATAGGTGAGGTTGCTAAATAGCTAAAATTTTCTGAATAATGCGGTAGTAATTTGCCAAAATTCCTAAAGGAGCTGTGAAAGTTGTAAATTGAGTTTAAAATTACCAGTGTTAATTCCTAATCCCTTTGATATGACATGTATTTTTGAGTGTTTATCCAATAATATGCTGAGTTTATGATTGTGCTATGTATTAACAAATAATAATAGATAACTAAGATGTGAAAGAGTAGTATCCACTATTCAGAAATTTTCAATCTCAAATGATGATATTCGGTCTACAATAATGAGAGAGAAGAAAGAGAATTTTTTTGCCTACTTGCTAAAAAGATAGCTTGCAAGTTGGTTTGGTTGCTTTCTGGTAGGGCACAGAGAGTTTATGTAGAGAGAGTTTTCTAACAAATCAGAAGCTTTGAAGCCTGACCTCGATTCCTAGTTTTAGATAAGACACTGAAGATCCTCTTGTTCCTTTCTAATTAAATTTAGTTCTGGAATCTCGTGACATAATAACATTTTTAAGGTTGTGGAAAAATGCTTAGATGGCTTAATAGGTCATAATTGGTTTCCCAAGATAGGTGTTATCATTGCTTTTAGTTACACTTGGGTTGATCACAAAAAGATCTAAAATGCGTATCTGTGACATATGTTGGTTTGAACATTTTTAAACTAATAACAAATAAATAAGACATGTATGTTTATTGTTCATTCCATGGTCACTCTTGAAGCTCACTAAATTCCTGTTTGCTATATGCTTTTCTTTTTGGTCTTGTTTCATTTCAATTTTTTTAATAAATGTTGTTTTTTTGTTACTTGAATGGACAAGATGGCGGAAGAGCTTTGTGGATTTTTAGATCGAAATGTGTCCCATGTTACTGGAGGGTACCCTGAAATATCGCAACGCAGTGATGAGTATTTTCTTCGTGAAGTAATTACTCCTATATACAAAGTCCTGCGCAAGGTTAGACACTAACAGTTGCTATAAATGTCTTTTAACGTTCTATTGTTCAGTTACTGCATTTCTTATTTAAGTTGATGTCATGTTATTGGTTCTTGTTTAATGATAAAGGAAGCTCAAAAAAATAAAGGTGGTACTGCTAGCCATTCTAAATGGAGAAACTATGATGATCTGAATGAATACTTTTGGTATGTATTTTCTTCAGAAATATCTTTTGTATGCCTACATGTTGTGCCAGAGCTTCTATTTGTCATATTTTGTTCCCATGCAGGTCCAACAAATGTTTCAAATTGGACTGGCCCATGAAAAAGGATGCAGACTTTTTTGTAGAGGACACAAATCTCAAACCCTCGGTTGCAAAATCAGAGATGCACCCCAGACGTGCGGTATATTTCATTCTTATATAATTTTATCCTACCTATATGTATGATGATAGAAGTCAGAGGACTACTTAAAAAACACAATTTGGGATAAAAATAGAGTTATATTATTTAGCCATATAATCATCATCATCACCAGATTATGATCATATTTTTTTTGTTTTTGTCCAAAAAAGATTGTGTTAAAATATTCATGTGATGTATCAAATTCAAATACCTCCATTTATTAGTAGTATATTGGATTTCCAAAGGCTTTTCTTATAGTCTAAACTGCATGAAGGGTCAGCAATTAATATAGGTACTTTGGGATTTGTGGTTCTCGTGATCAGGTTGTCTTATTGAATAGAAATGCAATATTTATTGAAGAGGGTTACTAGTTTTCAATGCAGTAGGATTTGTCTGGCCTCTCTTCTTTGTGAAAATTATTGCATTCCAAGGTTCTTTAGGTATCTCCCATTTGGAATGAGCTTTATTTTTAAAGAATGATGGTTTTTTCGGGTGTTCCTAAACTTTTGAATTCAAATATGAAATTTCGGAGGAAAAAGTAACTTGAAGAAATTATTTTTCCTGTTCTAAGAGTTCTGGGGAAGAAACAATACCAAACGACACCCATGTGATTGGTCCTTCTCCAAAACTCTACATTTCTGAATCTCAAGGAGATTAGTTCTTCCGTGGGTCTCGAAGATCATCTAGGTATAGTGAGATCTACATTCAATAGTGTTATTCCCAAATGAAAAAGTTGAAAATCCACATTAGATCTATGAACGACCTATTCATCCTCCTTTAGGTCGAACATGTTCCTAAGCATTCCTAACAACTGGTTTCTCTACATCCCCTCCAACAAACTAAAACATGGTCCGGTCATTTGGTATCTTACAAGGAAGCTAGTTTAGACATGGATGGGCAACAATGGGGTTTAGATCCTCTGCCTGTTTTTTCCTGCTTGTATCTTAGTTGACTTTTATTGTGGGATTGCCACATCATCACAATTAAAATCAAACGGTTATAAATATATCAAATCATGAATGGATAAATGGATTTATTTTACAGGATGAATTTATGACCGTCTGATTGATCAAAAGCACAAAACAAGTACAAAAAAAAAGCAGAGGATCCAAACTCGCAACAATGAACCGAGACCTTGCAATTATATATCGTCTTTTAGCTAGATATTGAATCCATGTATTCCAGTAACATTTTTTCTGATAGGCCTACCAAAATTTATAAAATGCTTGCAGAGTTGTATTGTGTATATAAGAGTAAAGATGCAAGTCTGAGAACATCAAAGCTAAGCTTTTGATGAAGCATATTGTGTGTAGCATACACACTGACATCATATCAACCAGTGCGGAATACTATACGACAATACTTTACGCCCTTGTTTTGGTAGCAATATAAGCTATTTTGAGATAGATAACTATCCTAGCATACATAAGGAATAAGTTATTTTATAGTTTGGTTGTGTTTTTGGTTATTCTCCTTGGGAAACATAATAATGAAGTTTTTATTGTTTGGTTGACCATGGATAAGTTGTGTATAAAAAGTGAATAAGATGTGGATAAGAATTTATAAAAGGTGGATAATGATTTGACATGTGGGCCCCTTGTGATAATAGGTGATTTGGCATGTGGGCCACCCTTATACCAGTGGAATAAGACAATTTCGGGGGGATTTTGAATACCAATACCAGCTTATTCTCACTTATTCTGGCATAGATACACCCACCTATTCCTTGCAAACAAACAAGTTTTTGGCATATTCCCCCTGTTCCACACCTATTCCTCTACTCAATTAGGGAATACATAAATTAGGTTATCTTTTTTGGTTATTAATAAAATATCGCCCAATCTACAAGTCATCGAGATGCGATTCAAAACTAACCAGAAGATATTTTGGGTTTTGAGAAGGGTCATCTGGACAATCCATCAAATTGTATGGATGAACGGATTGATTAGGACGATCTCATGCTTCGTTCAAGATGTGATTTCCTTCTCACCAAGATAGAACAATCCCAAGATCGTCCAGATGAATGCAGAAAATATGCAGATCCCAAATTCAAGGGTTGTTCATCATCCCACCTGTGGACATAGGCAGTGTAGCTGAACCAGATAAATATAAAAAATTCTCATGTGATTCTAGAATTGCTTTTCCTCTTTTTCTCATACCTTCCAACCTAGATCTAGAATTTAGGGACGGCTTCCACTCTATAAGATATGGGATGTATTTTTCATTTTTCCCGGATAAATTAATATTTTGGAAGTTGATTCAAGAAGAAAAGGGCTGTGTTACCTGTATTCAAGGGGCAGTTTAATGCGTCTTCTCATTTTGAAAAAAAATGTGCCACTTCGTATGAGCTAAAAAGAAAAAGGAAACATATAATGTATATAGCATGTGATACCGTACCATAAGCATTGATACCTTATTCATTGTCTAAGATCTTCTTATTGTTTCCTGTGTCAAAGTCCTTGTATAGATCCCTATGGAAAAACCCTGTCATGATTATGAAATGTAACAAATGGATGTTAGGGTAACAGTCATAAGATATACTTTTATCCCTTTTTTTCCTCACAAGTCAATGCTTCTAGGACAAAAGTTCTCTATGGCTATGGTCATTTAAAAAAAATGCTAAGGATACAGATGGGTTTGATGCAATTAACAGAGGTGATGGCTACAGGTTAAAATGCAATCAATGTTCTAAAAACTTGGTTTTGCAATTGAATCAAAATACTGAGGTTCATTTTTAAGAATTCTTTTCTTTTTTTATTTTAAATATTTGGGCAAAATGCGTTTGGACCCCCTGAAGTTTTCTAAACCTGCATAAACACCCCCTATAGTTTAAAAATATGCAATTACACCCCTTGCAATTTGATTTTCTATTAAGGTAAGATAAAAGTACGATTTTACCCTTTTAATTAAATCTTTATCATGTTTTCACTTTTTTTGTGGGTTGTTTTCACCTTTTAATTAACTATTATATAACTTAATTCTCACAAAAATGCATCCAGATGTATTTGAAGAATTAATTATTGTATAAGTTAATATTCATAAAGCATGTCTAGAATTAATTAATTAATTTTTTCTATGGATATTTAGATAGTTAAGGGTAAAATAGTAATTTTAAATTACTTTTGTCACATCTTAATGAAAAAATATAATGGCAGGGGGTGTAAGTGCATGTTTTTAAACTTTAGGGGGTGTTTCTATAGGTTTTAAATATAATGGCAGGTGGTCTAAATGCATTTTATCTTAAATATTTCTCCTTTTGTTCTCACTGATTCCATGTCTCAAAAAAGAGACTTCCACATATGGTAGATAGTGATTTCTACTCTCCAGAGGAGGAAGATGCATTATGATCAACACTTGTCATACTTTAAAATGACATTTACCAAATTCACACGTATCCCTTGTTGGCATGAATACTTATGATGCAAATCCGTCACGCTGTCCTATTTGAATATGAATATCTTTGTTGTTTTTTGGTGGCACACCGATTGGAGGACTTAAATTTATTTTTCTTGAGAAAAAAAGGTAAGCATTCTACCCTAATTATATTAAGAGAAGTAAGAGAGCAAAGTTAAAAGTAAATACAAAATAAAAGAACCCCGACTTAGGCATCATAGAAGATGTATATACATAAACCCTCACCCCGACTGATTACCCTTGAATTACAACTTTCCCTCCAACCAGTGTCACACTTGATGCTCCGCACCTATGAAGCACGGACACGGCCACACGACAATTTTTATAAAAATGGGACACGGGTACGGCTAGGACACGGCAACAAATAAATCAATGTAATAAATATATACTGTATATCCATATGAAGTCAAATGTTTTCCTCTTTCAAAATGTTTCAAAATACAAAATAGTCATGCTTCATACATAAAAAGTTTTAAAAATAAAAAAGCAAGCATCAATTGAGCCAACTTCAAGTAGCCCGTCTTGATCACCGTCAATTTCAAGTAGCTCATCTGTTTTTCTATTTTTTTTAACCTTTTTAGTAAGAGATTTTGTTTAAATGGGTTGCTTTGGGATGTTATAAATGGGTAGGATACTTGTCGGCTATGTTTGGGCTTTCCTGGCTTTTTTTTTCTTCTTTGGACAGAAATCGGTTGGGCCGTGTCCAGATCAAAATGCAGGCCCATTTCAACAGACACGACTGGGGGGGTGTCCAACACGTGTCCACATGCCGTGTCCGTGTATCGGACACGGGTACGGGAGTGTCCGTGCTTTCCAGCCCTGCACGATAGATGCCCCAATCTTTTTCTTTCCAGCAAACCACACCCCTAAATGTGACCCCATTCCTTGCAAGTCATATAGCCAAGCAGCAGCCAAGACATAATACTGGGAGATCTTTGCTTGAATGCTACGGTCACCTTGTTGACTCAATCTCCTCCCCACTAACCATAAATCATCCTATTTGTTCAAGTCCACCACCATCACTGTCAATGCCCATCCTGCCCCATGTTTGCCGTGTCACTGAACACAAAAAGAAGAGGTGCTCCATGGTTTCCTCTGCTACTTTCACAAACAACATAGTTCCTCATCATTTGGTGCCCATCTAGCACTGTAAGATTTTTGAGCAACTTGTTTTGGTACATGAGGCACATGAAAGCTTAGACATTATCATAAGCTTTCCCGAAGTCAAGCTTGATGACAATTCCCCTGCGTCGACATAATGCCATCCTGTAAACATCTACCAAGGTGAAGGACATCTGATTCTCCTCCACCAACTCCCCTAACACCTTCGATATGTTAGCCATGACTTTCGCTATCATTTTGTAACTGCCATTGACCAACCTAATTGGTCTGAAATCTCCAATTTCCATCGCCTCTTTGTTCGGGATAAGGGTGACAAAAGACACGTTCAACCCCCAGTCCCCTGTGAGTCTTGGAAGAACTCCTCAAACATCTCCATAACACCCTCTTCCACAATGTGGCAGAACTCTTGGTAGAATCGAAGACCAAATCCGTTTGGCCCAGGAGCTTTATCCGCATCGGCCCCAAAGATCGTTTTCTTCACCTCCTCCTTCGAGAAACGAGCTTCAAGCTGTTGCAGACAATGCTCTGGAATGCGCTTTAAGTCTTCATCAAACCACAAAAGCCTTTACCCATGGTCTGCGAGAAGACAACTTTGAAATATTCCACAAACTTATCCTCTATTCTCCTTTACCACCTTCTCACTGTCCACCTGCAGCTTAACAATTCTGTTAGTTCTCCTTCTTTGGTTTGCCGTTTTGTGGAAAAACTTGGTGTTGTTATCCCCCTCTTTGAGCAACAAAGCCCTCGAATGTTGTCTCCATTTTACCTCCATCCGCAAAATCATCACCTGTTCATTCTTAAAACTGTTCTGAACCCCCGTGTCCTCGGCCAATAGCATCCCAGTTTCCCCTTAAATATTAAGCTTCCTGATTCCCTCTAATTCATGCTTTCTTTGCATTCTTGTCTCTCTCCTCCTTTCCCCATAGTTTCAGTCTAGCCTTCAACCTTTGATTTTGAAAGCCATTTTCTTTGCCCCAGACAGGTCCCTCACTGGAACCCTCCAAGTAGAAGCTACAATCTCACCAAAACCCTTTGAAAACAACCACACAGATGATGGATCGGAGCAGATGATCAGATGTTTGATGTTGATAAGATGATCTCTGTTGCTCTTTGGTGGCACACAGATAGGAGCAGTGGAAAGATGAAATCGGTGAAGATATATCTTTCACACGAGACACATTTCAGTTGGGGATGCCTCTGATTGGACATATGCCAAGCTCTGACATGTTTCTCGACTCTGACCAAGATGCTTAGATATTCACATCTGGTTTATCAGCACATGGGGGTTAAAGCTGTCAATGGAAGTTTGCTTTTCTTTCTTTGCTTATATAGTGAAATGTTGATGATGAGATGAGAGTGGCATCAGAATATGATAGGGACATCGTCTTTAGGCTCTCTCGGTTTTGATGGAGCCTTACATAACTGCTGTCTTTTAAGAGGATGAATAATGTGAGTCCACTTTACGCCGCTTGTGACCTAGCTTCCACTTTTTTGCATAAGCAGTCTGAAGCAGGATGGGATGCGATGGAGGGGTATGTGATGATTAGGTTTACTGTTCGGGATATGTGGTTTGAGAAAATAAAATAAAAAAATAGATTCTAGGACATCACACCCAAGAAGGTTAGGGTTTCACACCCAATACATTAGGGTTTTACACCCTCACAAATCTCATCGTAGGATATGTCAAAAGAAAAGCTTTTTTCATTCATTCTAAAATCTGTCTCTCTTCGTAGATGCTACAACTTTATTTAATGAGAAAGTAATTTAATCTAGGCCATTGATCATCCAAAAGATCAATGATCTAGATTGAATCCTATAATCACTTAAAGTAAAAAACAAACTAAGTGATTAATCTAGGCCATTGATCATTCAAAATAATCAATGGTCCAGTTAAAATCCTATATTCAAAATAACTAATCTATATCCATATAGGAATAAGATTAGATCTTTTGCCCTTCCTTCTTTGATAGATTGTAAATCCCACCGTTGGTTCGATGTCCCCATCACAGTCGCTTTAGATAATCATGGTCGGGGACTCGAGAATGCAATACTTGATTTTGATACAAGTGGATGTTTTTGCTCCAGAATGAGGAAGGTTTGAATTCTATCTGTTTGAATTTGTGTGCAATCTAGTCAAGCCAATTTTCGATCTCAAGCTGGCATATTCAGGTTACATCTGGTTCAATCAGGTTGTCAAACAGTTTGGTATAATTTGGTGCTTTCAACTACACAAGTGTAGAGGGAGAGATATCATACTCGTATGCTCTATATTGAGCATATCCTACATATTTTAATGATGTGCTATTAGTTTCGATAGGAAGGATTTTGCTCTGTAAACCTTTTGTCATTTAGTTTTTAAACAAGGCTTCCTCCATTCTTAAGATCCACCTTATGAAAGAACAGGAGAACAATGATGGTATTAAGCCGAGAAAGTATGTGGGAAAATTTCAGCTTGAATCCAAGAAGGGGCTCTTACATTTCGGGCATAGGACTGCTCTTTTTAAGGAGCAATGGTAAAAGGAGATGGTCTTCCTCCTTTAATGGTCTGAAATTGGTATGCAAATAAGTCTCTCTTTAGTCATATGATTCCCATTTATGTCTGGAAAGTTATGCCTTTTGAAGTCGATACGTGCAAGTAGACCATTCTGGAAAGTGACGGCTAAATTAATTTGGCCATATCCTAGGGTTGTAGCAGACCACCTGGCTGATGGCTGGACAACTCCTAGCTGTCTCCTGGGCACTGGGCAGCTGCCACAGCATGTGTTCGCTCTGCAATTTTTTTTTGGGGTTCGCCTTCCATTGGTTTCTTCTCTGTGGAACACCATCGGGGTCTTTCATGTAGTCTTTAGAAGCCTAAATCCATATATAATTTTTGTGATTGGCTCCATGGGGCCATAAATATCCTCACATTCATTTGAGGCAGTTAAGAGTTGCTTCTACATTGATTCAGATGAAACTGTTTTGAAGTCAGTCTGTCAGTAGTAATATTTTTTTTTTTATTGCATTTTAAGTTGATATCTATATATATATATATATAGATAGATAGAGATAGATAGATAGATAGATAGATAGAGATAGAGAGAGAGAGAGTTAGTAGTACTATGGCTGTTTCTGCCCAGTTTGTTGCATGACATGGTAATATTTGACTCTTTGTAGATGTTTTGGTCCAATGCATTGTTGGGTTGGAGGGTTTTAGCATGTTGATTCTTAACTGGGTTTGTGTGAAAAATTACAAAACTCTTTTTTGTGCTATATATTTATACCTGATTGCAACTTTTTGACTATGTCAAGCATACTTTAAAGAGGGTGGACATAGAACAGATTAGTTTGAAGAAAACAGATGGTTACTTTCTATACATATTTTTATTAAATTCAATGTAAAACTGATTAATGTAATTTAACATTATCTGCAGAACCACAGTCATGTCACTGGGCAGAGAAAACCCAAGACTAATTTTGTTGAAATCCGCACATTTTGGCATCTTTTCCGAAGTTTTGACCGCATGTGGATGTTTTTTATATTGGCCTTTCAGGTATCAGAACATGTTATTTTGACCATGATGAATTATACAAAATTAGATTATTTTAGATTTTCACCATATTGTTAATTGCTTTTCAGGCTATGGTAATCATTGCTTGGAGCCCTTCAGGGGCTCTTACTGCACTTTTTGATCCAGATGTGTTCAGAAGTGTTTTGAGCATTTTCATAACTTCTGCTTTTCTGAACTTCTTTCAAGGTAGAAATTTTAGTCCTTTAAATTTCATTATTATTCATAATTTTACATTATATATTAATATATTGTAGTGCAGTTTCGTATAACATCAGCATGGTGGTCATGCTGAATTTTTTTTTTGGTTCTATAAGAATTTTGCTTCACATAGCAATGTTGGAGTTTGCAGCTGCATTGGATATCATTCTTAGTTTGAAAGCTTGGGGAAGCATGGCATGTACACAAATAATTCGGTACCTCATGAAGTTTGCAGTTGCAGCAGTATGGGCGGTAGTTCTTCCCATAGGATATTCCAGTACCGTACAAAATCCTACAGGCTTAGTCAAATTTTTCAGTAATTGGGCTAATAATTGGCGAAACCAATCATTTTTTGATTATGCTGTTGTAATATATATGATACCCAATATCTTGGCTGCATTGTTATTCATGGTTCCACCTCTTCGAAGATCCATGGAGAGATCCAATTGGCGCATTATTATCCTTCTTATGTGGTGGGCCCAGGTAAGTATCTCATATTGTGTTCATTGTCATACTAAATGCTAATTTGGTCTTACAATTATCTGTATTTAATTGCACTACAGCCGAAGTTGTATGTTGGAAGAGGCATGCATGAGGATATGTTTACGCTTCTCAAGTAAGGGCACATATATTTTAGATTTTTTTATTTTATATTATAGTTGTTTCACTAACTAAATACTACTATGTTATTTTCTTCACTCAAAAGGTATACACTTTTTTGGACCATGCTGCTCATCAGCAAACTGGCATTCAGCTTTTATGTTGAGGTAATCTGTTACTTCTATCTGATATTGCACATTATTCTTGGGCGCCGATTGAACACAAGTACATAACTATTGCCTTTAATTAGATTTCAATTTTTATGTTAGTCCTGTCAAAGACATTTTGAAGGAACTTTTTCCTTGTAGATTCATCATGTCACAGCAAGCAATTTTTTTTTGTTCATCTTTAGTATGAATGTAGTTATGTTATATATCTGAAGAAGTGACTGTATTTTTTTTGTTATGTAGAAGTGATTGTAGATATTTCTTGCATTGAAAAAAGATAGGCACACATCTTTTGAGATGATGTATCCATAATTAGAGGAATGTGTCGTACATACAACATAAATTGGTATTGATTACCAATTAATTAATTGGAATTTGGCTATCAAAATATATAAATATTTATTGATATAATTTTAATTAGCCGGTAAGCCCTACCCACATGCAAAGATGTCTAGTTTCAAGTCCCATCCACTTTACTGTGTATCCAGTGAATTCAAAAAATTAAAAATAATTCTTTTCTCTCGTTGTAAATGTTTGTAAAAATGCCACTAAATCTTCAAAGATAACTTATCAAGTGCATAATCAAATGATGGGGGAAGATTATTACTCCCACTCCCCATTAAAAATTCATTTTTTTGGGGGTGGGGAGGAGAGCAAAGGAAAAATGTGTTTTGGGGGGGGGGGGGGGGAGGGTGGGCAGGGTGTGGAGGAAGCGGCGATTTGGTGGAGGAGGGGGAGAGAAAGAGAGAGGCCGGGGAGGGGGAGGGTGGTGGTGGGGTGGGGGGAGGGAGAAGGAGATAGAAAGAGAGGAGGAGGGCGGCCTTTCTTTCCCCCTCTCCTTCTTTCTCTCTTGTTCTCTTTCTTTTCCCTCTCTCCCCCTCCTCCTGCCACCCACCGCTGTCCTCCCTTCGCTCTTTCTATCTCTATTCCTATATTTTCCCCCAACCATTCACCTGACCACAAAATTTATTTTCTGGGGTGGGGTGAAAGATTGGCGAGGGGCTAAACGCCCCCAAATGATGGATATGCATATTCTGTTGTATTATTTATAATGACTCAGATGAAATATAGTTGAATATCCACCAATAGTGGCCTTCAACCAAATACGTATGCCTACAGTGGACCATGACCTCAAGTAGGAAGGTTAACATTGTTTGCTGATGCATGTCATAGTCCCCTTATAGAAATCATTTGTATTCAGAACCACATTGTAGTTCATAAACCAAAAATTACTGGAGTATGAGCATTAAAAGCATGAGAAAGGGAATTTGTGATTTCACTCAGTAAATAAGAGGCAGGGAAGGGTGTTAACTGTAGGAACTTGTGGGAAATTTATTATAAATTAGATATTAATGCTTCTACTTATTAAAAACTTTGTGATATGACATGCAGATATTACCGTCAAACATGGACAGACTTTTGGACATTGCTCCTTCAAAATGTTTAATATTTAAAAATATAGTTGTGTGTCAGACACAACATTGAGACCTTGGATCTTTAGGATAGGAAGAAATTGATTTTGGGGCAAATATAGGGTGTTTAGGCCCCTTTTTTTTTGCAACAATTTAAGGGTTTTTGACTTGAAATCGCAGACATTATAGGTGAAAGGGTGACCATTTGGAAGAGAGGGAGTGGCTGTTCATGAGGATGAGGGGGAAAACTAGGAGGGCTGGTTGTGTGAGTTTAGGCGGAATGTAGGAGTTTGAGGTTATACATTTGTTGGATCTAGGGTCATATACAAATTGATAGCTTGTGGGAAACTATTGGCAGAGTTTGAACTGGAGTGAGACTTGTAATTGAACATTAAATTTAAGGTGGAAAGGTTGAGTGGAAGTGGGATTCTTTGGGGAGGTTGGATTATGTTGAGATTTCGACTTGAGGTAGGGGATGATGGGAGGGAGACGTGGACTGGGAGGAAGTATAGAAAACACTTCGATAGGTTACACCTAACCTCCTTGATCCGCTTGAGTTGAATCACCTCCAAATTGCAAAACTCATTAGGGAAAATATTATTTGATGATCTCATTCAACATACAGGATTTGCAAAACCCAAATCCAAGGAGGTATCTGACACACTCAAATGGATTCCCTGATTCCAATGAATCCTGGACTCAAGCCCATACAAAGAGATCCACTCATCACTTATGACCAACTAATAGATTGGGATCCTTTATTACATTAATTAGTGGATTGGGCATAAACAATACTTGACCTCTCATTAAATTGGGCGCATGCCTCAGTTTCTAATGGAATTGTGGTAGGGTGCCTACCATTCAATAGAAAGGACCTGCTGATTAAAGATTGTCCAATTAAACCAAAAATCCATATAATTGACCCAACACCAATTAAAATAATTAAATTTCTAAGTTCCAAACACTTGATATAAATACAAGGTTTGTGACATATCTCCCAAACCATACATGGAGTATCCTTGTTACATGGGAAAATCCACATCACTGTAGCGGAATAGTACTTTATCATATGATATAACGTGGTTAAAATACAATCCAATTTTTTTTTTTTTTTTGAGAGAAAAGGTTGGAGCTTCATATATATCCAAGTGATACATCTTGAAGATAATCAGCGATAGGAATCTCCAAAAGTAAAAGTGCAAAACATAGAAAATGAAGAGAGAGAGAGAGAGGAAAAAAACGACCCTCCCTTCAGGAGCGCTTCAAGGTGAAGATGTCCAATACGTGAAGAAGACCACTAGATCTATAGATCATACCAAGGATGCTGCAGAGACTTAATTTCTAAGTTGAAGAAGAAACATGGAACTCCATTAAAACATCAGAATTCTCATTGTTAATTATAGATGCATGACTAAAAAATTAAAGATGCACTTTTTCTGTGGTGAGCATCTTCAAGGAATGTTTTCCTGGATCCTTTTAATATTCCTAGTGCATCTATGAAAATGTTGGAGATGTTGTGTAAAGGTGGCTGTTATGCAAGCATTACAAAAGTGATGACATAATTGTCTGGGCAACACTTAGGCCATGCCTAGTGACTAGGTGATTTATTTGGGCTTAGGAGTTTGTTCGTCTAATTAGCCTGTTCATTAGATGAGCACATGGGCCTGTGCCCTGTATATGCGCCTAGGTGTTGCCTGACCCACCTAGACACAATTAACAGACTTTTGACACATTTAAAATAAACGAATGAGACTAAAACAAATGAAGAGCTATGATTTAATCAAACCAACAAAAATATAAATAGCTAACCTAATTGTTTTGATTAAAAAAATTAACTCAACTAAAAAAAACTATCATTCTAAATATATTATTCATTGACATGACAAAGTCAAAATGTCCCTCAGAAATATTGATCAATTTTTTAAAAAAGATATGGCTCATGACCATCAAGGTATTGATTTTCTCTTTGATGTCCAACAAGCAATAAAAAATAGAAGAAATAACATCACGCAGAAGTAGTAGCTCAATAGTAGGTTTGTTCCCCCTCCTCACCCACTGGATTGCATTTTAACCTTATGCTTTTAATTATACATATAACAGCCTCATCTAGATTCAGGAGGGGATGAGGTTTGTATTCAAGTGGGGATTAGTAGATACCTCTTTTAAGACATGACCCACCTTTGGAATGTGGGGTCCTTTCTTTGTAAGCTTTGGGGGCTTGCTTATTTTTACTGAAATTGCTGTAGGTTGCCTACCAATTATTAAAAAAAATAAAAAAAATAAAGAAATTTCTCATCTATATTCACTTGTTAAAAAAAAAGAAGATAAAAAGGACATGAGTGATTAGAGAATTAAAATTAATTAATTCACTATCATAAAAAGTACATTGATAATTAAGTGCTACCTAGGCACACTTACATTGCTAGGTGTTTGACCCCCTCCTAGGGGAATCTAGCCGCCTAGACAACTATGGTGATGCTTATATTTATATTATCAACCTAGAGTAGAAGGATATTTCAAGGGTTGGAAGATTTGATGGTGAAGAGATTACTTGTGAAGGTTCTCAATGAATAATTTGACATTTAAATGCACGATATATAGATATTGGAATTGGAAAATTACCTGGAAACTGGAAAATATCTGATTATAAAAATTCACTGCTGTAAATTTTCTGGGAGTGGTCAAAGTTTTTGGTGTGTGACCAAGAGCTAGAGTGGGTAAGGATCCAGGAGATTTCTACCATGAAGTTCCAAAACCAAAGTCTGCACATCAAAAGGCATCATTTAAAAGAGATTTTTATTTTGAGACTAATATCATGCAATCCAGTATGATTTTTATTTTTGAGTTTAATTCCACTTTGGAGAATTGACTTACTAACAACAGTTAGCAACACTATGACATACACAAGAACGATATATAAGTAGTTGCAATTGTGGAAGAAGTTTATGCATTTTCATATCTATCCTTCATCTTAATTTCAATCATGATTAGTTACTTCTAGATATATGCATGTTCTATTCATTCTTACTTTTTCTAACAAATGTATTTTTTCTGCTATAGATTTCTCCTTTGATTGAACCAACCAAGCTGATCATGGGAATGACAAATGTTAGCTATGAATGGCATGAATTTTTTCCAAATGGTATGTCTTCTGTTTCATTCCCTTCTCAAATCATGGCTGTTCATGTGTAGCCTTTGTTTCCTAACTTGATGGAAAATCTTGCAGTAAAGCATAATATTGGAGTTGTTATATCGATATGGGCTCCAATTGTCCTAGTGAGTAATTTTACAGAAATCTGGTCAAATAAAAAAACTGCAAGCATCTTACTTGTCATTATTATGTGCTTGGCTTTAGGTATATTTTATGGATGGGCAGATTTGGTATGCTATATTCTCTACTTTATTTGGTGGCATTCATGGTGCCTTCAGCCACCTGGGAGAGGTCTGTGGTCCCTTTTATAAATCTCTACATAAATTAATTATTTAATTTTTTTCTTAACAGCAGATTCTACAATGATAATTTTGTTTAAGAACCTGCAATTGAATGTGTTTATACTGATCTTGAACATCCTCATTTTACAAAGATACGGACGCTTGGGATGTTGCGTTCACGGTTTGAGGCTGTGCCCATAGCTTTTAGCAAGAGGCTTGTGCCATACTCCAGAGGGGATTCCAAAAAGCATCGCATGGTACTTTTCTTTGAGGAATCTATGAATTTTATGTCCTTGAGCATGTGTACTCATTAGATGCCATTAGTTGACATTCATAAACATGTATTGATTGGAGAGTAATTTGCATCTGAATCTTGATATAGAACTTTTAAATATACAGTGTACCCCATATTAAGTAATATTTCCTAAGCAAGTGAATCATCTATTTATATGTCATTTAATGTGCATACTATGTTTTATGCATAGACTGACACCATATAGGCAGAGCCCAATTTATGTACATGTGCTCATTTAATCCCTATCAAGTAAACACAAATCCATTGCCAAAAATAACCTCTGATATCCACTATTTTTCAGGAGCTACTTTCATATCATGTTCAATTTTTAACTATCTTTTATGTTTGTTGGCTTAAAGTTACTTTCTATCGTATTGTTATGTATTAGAGTGTATATGGCTATGTATCTCTAGCTCAATTTAGTAGAAATATGTAATATATCTACTCAAATATTTGTTTTTGATAAGTATACAATGTTTTTTTTTAATATATGCGCTTAAGCATAGAATGCTATGCCGACAAGGACCTTAATAGTCGTGAATTATAACAAAAGATGAATGAGAAGAAAGTTTTGGTCACTCTTAAAAACTAGAAGAAAACACAATTGGAATCATGACATGTTTTATAAGAAATTTACGATCCTGAACAATGCACAAATCTTGCTTGAGGAGCCATCAAGAGTATGCAATTTTGGATTTTTTGTAAGCAAGTTTTATTGTTTGTCAACCTAGTAAAAAATGTTTTGATACATCTATGACGAATTATTGTACAATTAACTATGCAGCTTTTTGGATGGTGAAGAGCGTAATGGACAATAAATTAATTTCTTTCTTAGTTTTTATTCTCCTTATGGAGAAAGCCATTGTAAAATCAAAGACTTTTCTATGAATTCAATTGGAAAATGTATTGAAAAGCTATTGTTTGCATGAAGAAAATATAATATAGAAGCTTGTGTATGAGTTGAGTGAAATTTTTATCCTTTTTCCTTCCACCATGATGATTAGGTATTAGTGATCCAAGATGAATAGGAACCCTCTTTTCATGAATGAACATATTTTGTATGGTTAACAACTAAAGGAATGGGGGAAAAATGGATTGCGGACTTCTGATTTTGGATTTATGTAAAGTTGTTAAAGACAAATATTTTAGCTTATTGTAGAACCATTAGAAGGAATAGAAAGCATAAAAATGCACACGACACTTGACTCAAACAATCAGCTTATGCTTATTTCACTGTTGTTTTTTTTGGGAAAAAGGTTGGAGATTTAGAGGGCATGAAAAAACCAACAGCATATACCTGAACAAAAAAAGCTGTTCTTGTATCAAAAAGTCATGTAACGTTCTGGCTTATGCTGTGGCTTCCCTGAGTACCTTAAACATGGATGAAGCTTTATCCAACTGTTTTAGAATCTGCTTTTTGTCCATTCTTCCTTGCTATTGATGGTTCATTTGAGGATTATATTCTTACTACTACAATTTGAGTGTTAAACATGGATTTTGGCACCCTGTGATGGTTCGTCCTCCTCCACTCATAGGATCTTGAAAAAAAAAAGGATCTCCTTTGGTCTACCTGTAGACAACCTTTGCCTTTTCCATCATTGAGTTTATCTATGTTGCCAGGTTGATTGCTCTCTATCGTTTCCCTTCATGTGCCTCACCACTATGCACATTCACATGCTCAGTTGTCATGCACGACCTGACTTTATGTAACTCTTTGGCCATGAGCCATGAGCCATGCACCACCCAATACTGTGCACTCTTTTCACATGTGAGCCCACTGCTATGCACGTGCTTCGTTTGCAAGCCCTCTGCCATGCATTGCCCTTTGCCCACCCGTCCTTGTGCATGCTTATCTCTCATGTGTCCACTGCCGTGTAGGCCCAATTTTTTCAGCTTAACCATTTTTAGTGATTGTTATTTTCTTATTTAGACTTAGGTTCAGTCATTTAAATTTCTAATGAGGTCTATTTATGGTCCTTCAGGCATTTTTGGTCTATTTTGGGGATTTCATTTGTCTTTCTAGCACTTTATGTAGGAGCATAATTCAATTTGTTTGGATCTTTCTCTTTATAGGTATTAACTTATATTAAATGGCTTATCTTTAGTCTATCATAGATTTCTTCTAATTAGTTCTTAGGGTGTTTTTCATTTTTAATTGTCTCTCATTTTCCTCTGGACTCTTTGACATCTAAATCTGCTAAATTTCATTGTCCTTGTTTCTTTGAGTCTTTCTATCGCAGATGCCTGATCATCAACATCATGGATCTCCTGATTATTGCTTTTGAGAGCCTATAGTTTCATTGTCCATGTTGTATTTGGAGTTCTTTGTTTCTTTTGTAATATGCTCATTGATGAGTTTCTTCGTTAGTCTTTATTGCTTTTTTTGATGAAAAGTTGGAGCAATCATATTAAAGAATTGATGCCCCTGAATACAGAAAAAGAGATGAGGGATCTTTGTATAAAAAAGTTGAGGAGGAAGGAACAAAAACATAAGAAGCTTCCCTCCGAAGATTTCCCTTGCAATGGATTATCCCTAAGCCTCACAACCCAATCCATGTGTTTCCCATTATAGTAGATGTCGTCTCATCCTCTAGGAACGTGATAACCCAAACTCTAAGGAGAGAGTGGCTGCATCCGGTTATTTTCCTCATAGGTCCTCTTGTGTTAGAAAATGCATTTGTTTTACATTGTTTAAATGCCCAACACACCACATGAGGTTTGAGCTATTGAAATTTTGCAATACTAATATGATCACTATGCTTGCGCTTGTTTTGGAACCATCTCCACATGCCTTCTAGGTCACTAAAAGAGCATGATGCCCCTAAAGCCAAGCTCACATTATTTCAAATCCGTGAGCTAAAAGAGCACCCAAGAAAAGTTGCTCTCTAGTTTCCTCTTCCCTTTCGCATTCGCAATTTCCATTATCATTATGAGCCCATTTCCTCCGGTTTGCTTTGGTTAGGGCCTTGATGAGTGTGAGAATCCACATAAATTATCGAATCTTCAAAGGAGTGAGAACCCCCAAATGAGGTGCTTATGCCTTCCGGTGGGGCTGTCTTTAGGAGATGCATGTTAAACTTTCGATAGAAGGTCTTCATGGAAAATCCAGTACCGGGGGGGGTGTGTGTGTGTGTGTGTGTGTGTGTGTGTGTGTGTGGAGAATTCCAAGATACGGTATTCTCTTCTTCCAAGTTTAACTCACCTCCTCTTGAACAGTTGCGAGAAGAGTAACAACCTCCTCCTCCGATTCTACTTAGTTGGGTTCTGTTGGAACCATGTGGTTCAAATGATGGTGCTATGGCATGTGTACCATGGTTTTGGGGTGCCATTTTGAGAGAGGTGTATTTTAGTTTTCTTTATTGGTAGGTTTGTTTCACTAGTTTCATTATAATCTACAAATATGGCCTTTGCTTTCTACCAAATGAGGAAGCCTTTTCCATTTCTCTAAATCTAACAACCATCACCTCTCCTTTTGTTCGACATTATATAGATATTTATCTTTGTTTTATCATAAGTTGTCAAAACACCATTTGTGGAGGAACCACAGAAGAGGTCAGATAAGTTGGCGTGCCCATCATAGTCTTGCACAAAATGAAGTGCACCACCCTAAAGAATCTGTATAAAAAAAAGCAAAATCCAGTGTTTTAGGAACTAATAGTGGGCGTCTATCCAATATTGGTAGTGTCAGGCAATTGTTTTAACTGCTGTGCAGTTGCCTTATATATAAACCAATAAATTTGTTTTCCAATTTTGACTGATAATACCTCTTTTCCAAGAGTGATATCAGTATATAAATTTTATCTTTTGAAGAAAGGGTAACATATAAAACTCCTGAATGACCTTTTTTCTTGAACAGAAACCAATGTTAATATGATGCATGAACAGTAACCCTTACCAAGGAAACCATTGTGGTGACCTCCCAAAATTTTCTAAACAAATATGTGATCCATCCATCCTTGAGATCTTCATCTTTTGCATATGGCGTATTCAAACTTTAACTTCATAATTCATGGTGACAAGCACAGAGACTCTCTTTCTAAATGTATCTGTGACTTTGTCCTTCTGGCCTGATTTGCTCTGCAGCAAAAAAAGGTTTCCATTGTAAAATTGCCCGCCTGTTATGCGTGTGGTTTGCTTTGGTGTTGTTATTTATATACTTCAAGTCCTGATGAGATGCATGGACAACAAATATCTTCTGAATGAGGTAATGTCTCATCTAGTCCAGAGCTTAGACCAAATTGTACAATTCCTACTTGTATATTATCTACTCATCACTCAGCTGGACATTTTAAAAGCAATAGGTGTTCATTTTTGTGAATTTAGAACATCCACACTGATATTCACAGCATACCAATTGTCCAAAACTTTTATCTTCCTTTTTCATTTTATTTTTTTAGTAATTTATGTTCTAGTTTCTTGTCATTTTTTGTACGAGGACTATTTGATTTTTTCTTGTTTATTTCTTATGTTATTAATTATTATGTGCATGATTTGTGTTTTGACACTATATTTCTCATCAGGATTTTCTTTTTGTATCAGGTTGAGTGGCTAAGTTATTGATGATGGATATTTTAGATATTCGTGAAACATATTTGATGATTTTTATCTTTGAATTGGCAGGATGAGTCATCGGAGAGAAAGAACATAGCAAAGTTCTCCCAGGTGTGGAATTTATTCATCGATTCTTTGCGAGAGGAGGACCTGATCAGCGATGAGTTGAGATTGTTTTTTATCAGTTCATTGTATAATAGCCAGTTTAGGTTCCCAAATTCTGAAATTATGTAAAAATTGAAATTTTTTGAATAGGGAGATGGATCTGTTGTTGGTGCCATATTCTTCAGGTGACATATCTGTTGTCCAGTGGCCACCTTTTCTTCTTGCCAGTAAGGTAAATAAAACAATTTTTCTCTCCTGTTCTTTTAAAGATGAGGTAATGCAATTTTATGTAATCTAATTTATTTTATAGCTGTATTGACTATTCATGTTTAATTGCCATTAGATACCCATAGCACTGGATATGGCGAAAAATGAGGACCCTGATTTGATCAAATGTATCAAGGATGATGATTATATGCATGATGCAATTGTTGAATGTTATGAGATATTGAAAGAGATTATTTGTGGACTTTTGGATGATGAAAATGAGAAAAGGTAAGGAGGAATTATTTCGTGATTTATTCACTGTTCAGCCAATGATTAGAGAACTGCAATAACTGTGTGAAGATTCAATTTGTTTTATTTAATTCTTATTTGATTTTCATATGGTTGGCTTTCTTTATCCAGAATGATAAAAAATATAGCAAACATAATAGAGCAAGGGAGGTTTCAGAATGAATTCAAATTGAGCGAACTGCATCAGCTTAGCAGTAAAGTGGAGAGACTCTTAAGCCTTCTGGTAATCTGCTTCCTGTTCACATTCAATTCCAGCATTGTTCATGATTGTGGGGCATGAGCAGTCTAGATATGATGGTCAAGCTTTTTTTCTACTAACCCATGTCGTTTGACAGAAAAATAATCCCAATGATAGTGAGACATATAGGACACAGATCATCAATGTTCTTCAGGATATCATGGAAATCATAGCACAAGATATTATGTCTACTGAGAATGGGTGAGTTTCTCTGAATGATTTTAATTTTTACCACAATCTCTGCCACACACCCCCCCCACCCCCCCATCCACACACAAGAGCATCATAATCCCAACAATATAATTCTTCCTTTTATTTTTCTTTACGCTATAGAACACATGAACAATCTCAGCAGCAGATGATGGGGAATGAGAGCGACAAGTTGAAACCCAAATTTGCTAATTTGAACCTGCAACTTATGACGGATAGATCTCGGATGGAGAAGGTAGGTTTATTTGAATTTTTTTGATCAAATCTTTCTTTCCAAGTCTTTTTGTCCGATCATAGGATCACATGCATTTGCAGGTTGTGAGGCTTCATCTACTTTTAACTGTCAAGGAATCTGCCATAAATGTACCAGTAAATTTAGATGCTCGTCGGCGTATTACGTTCTTTGCTAACTCTCTATTCATGAATATGCCAGATGCTCCAAAAGTTGGTAACATGTTATCTTTCAGGTTGATTTTTAACTAAAAAATATCTTTGATAAAAGTTGTAACATTTTATATTTCTGGTTTATTTTGAACTCACAGAATTATTTCATTTTAAATACTTTAAATATTGGTTTATACTCAATTTTTGTTCTCTATCTGGATTGGTTTACTATAGCAAGTTTGTCCAGTTTATTAAAAAATATTCTTGAATTACTTTGAAGTGCTTTATAGTATGATCCAACTTGTCCTTATCAATTCTATGTCAAAATTTAGATGCAGTCCAATTTATAGTGCACATTTTCTGCTTGTAAACATGATATTAGTATTTTTTTTTTGGGGGGGTAGGGGATGGGGAGGGAGGCTGGTCAATGCATATTTGTATACTTCAAAAACATCAGACAATGAGGAAGAACCATAAATGCTCTTGAGCTTATTATCGATTGTTATAGGATGATCGATCACGCCCTTCGCAAGTTAAATTACAACTTGAATGGGTGAGAGTACATATACATTTGCATTACCTTTTAAAATGGTGTTCATTAAAGAAATAAGAAGAGAATTTTGATGAAGAGGTTGCGCATCCATGTATTAGTATATATCTGATAATAAGAAATGATAAAATGCTTGTGTAAGTTATTTTGTTGTACACACCCTTTGTAGATGAGCTGGTGATGTGGACTACAAATAATTAGACTTGAGATACTGTTTAATTTTTGAACCTTTGACGCGAAATGTAGCCAGATAAGTTTAGGAAATGTTGTACTCTTCAGTACATAATCTCATAGGAGTGCTTGTATTTGTTGAGGACACTATATTATCTCTTTAGGTAGTGAAAGCTTTACTGTGTGGAAGATTTTGACTAAAGAAGGCATAGTGGACTACTTCGTGTCTCACAATTTTTCTCGTCCATGAGCAAGACTACGAAAGAAAGAACAGTTGAGGAAGAAGACATTGGAGTTTTTAGCTTACATTTCCCATCTATATGTGTGAGTACCTAGTATTAATTTTTGAGTGTTTGGGAGCATGGTTTCTTTTATGAACGTGCTTTCGTAAGAGGAAGGAAAGGGATCTTCTGAAAGATGGTAAAGAAAAAGAAAATCCTAAAAACTTCACATAGAAAGCCTGAAACCAATTTGAGTTGACTGGCATGTTGTAAACTTATTTCATGGATGTTATCCATTAATAAATTTCTGTCATAATCATGGAACTAGCTAGGATTTGATTTTTCAACTATCTCGAGGTTACATTTTTGTTTGATTTTTCAAATAATTCTAAAACTGTGAAATTTATCTCCTTTATTTTCTAAGATTTTTTTATTTGTTCTTGTAATAGTGTTTTGACTCCTTATTTCAACGAAGATGTTATCTACTCTCAAGAGGAACTTACGAAGGACAATGAGGATGGAATATCAATTTTGTTTTATCTACAGAAGATATATCCAGGTAACATATAGGCATGGATGTTGCATTGATCTTTTTCCTAGATGACTATGAGCCCTGACATTCTTCCCCTTGACACAAAATACTAGATGAATGGCAGAACTTCTTGGCTAGAATAAATGCTCCCAATGATGAAACTGCTCTACGGCTAAACATGGAAGATGTCCGCAAATGGGTCTCATACAGAGGGCAGACACTTTCAAGAACAGGTTGACAATATGTGACATTTTCAGCCCTCAGAAACATTTGCTTTTCTTCTTGTTGACCTGTTCTTCCTCTCTGTACAGTTAGAGGGATGATGTATTACCGGCAAGCATTAGAACTTCAATGTTTTTTGGATATGGCAGAGGATTCTGGTAAGAGTATTCAGAATATTTTTCATTTTTCATTGGCTTATTTTTTATACTTAATTGAGATTGACAGAATATATGGTAAATGAGGAAAGAAAATTAATGCATTACCTCAATTCTAATGCAGATATTTTTGGTGGCTATAGAACTAGGAATGACAATGACCAGATGAAAAATTATTCACGAGCTGTTGCCGACATGAAGTTTACCTATGTTGTTTCATGTCAGGTATATGGTGCGCAAAAGAAATCCACTGGGCGAGATTTTAGCTGCTCCCAGAATATTTTGAATCTCATGTTAACGTAAGCATGGAATTTTTCTTCCGTTATCAGTAAATTTTATGTTTAACGCTTCTGGCTTTATTAATCCAAGGAAATTGTGTAGGTATTCATCATTACGTGTGGCATACATAGATGAGGGAGAGGAAACAGTGAATGGAAAGTCAGAAAAGCTTTATTATTCTGTCCTTGTTAAAGGAGGTGAAAAGTATGATGAGGTATGATACCACTATAGATTTGAGAAGTTTTGATCTGATACTCATTGGTTGTAAGTGAACAACTTAATATCCAAGAATCTGGTCTGCATTATTTAGATTAAGCCTGAGCTGTCATTTAAGCAGTGTTGTCACATGGTTGTGGCCCTGAGGCAAGGGAGTCACAAAATACCACGGTAAATCTGCCATGCCTTACTAGGCATGCAGTGCCATGGAATTTTGTGATGAGAATGAAATAAAAAGAATCTAGTGGGGATCTAAAGCAACTTCAACATGACTAGCGACTTTGATTTTGTTTTGTACGTATATTTAATAACTAAAATATTAGGTTTAGTTGGGTAATTATCTAGAAGTGGATAGTTATAGGTGTAGTTAGTTGTATTTGTACACTATAGAATGTGTTGTAGATGCCCTATGGCGGAGTATGTATGACGAAACTGTGTAGTTTGAGCTTATTGGTTAGCAGGATTTTTGTCCCCCTCGAAATGGGCAACAAGGGAGGTTTCTCTCCCCTCAAATGGGTGTTATCTATGTTCAAATGTATCACGTATTAGATTGATTTAAAGTTTATTTTTAGTTTCTTTAGAATAAAAAGCTTGTTTGTTGCTAAAGAGCATTGTTTTCAGAAGTTGAGTCACTATACTATATAACCTGGTCAGCCAGAAAGATAGTTTTATCTAACTCTTATGCTGCTCCACTAATTGTTTGCAATTCTTTGTTTGATGGTTTAATTAGTTTGGGTTTGTACACACTTTGTTACCTAATGCATCATAACATTTATTAGTTTGCAACAAAAATTTAATTCCTGTATGAATCATTCTATATTCAATAATTCATGCATTATCAATAATTCACGCAATAAGTTAGGAGTTTCCTACTTCTTACATGAACAATTATATTTTTCCTACAGGTACCAGCATATTGTAGATCATTGTTGTAGGGGCCATCATATTTATTGTATCTTCATTTCATTGAAACACCGCTTGAAAATCTGAACTGCACTCATTTATCACAAATGAATGGTGTAGGGGTGATGTAATGCTCACATGTAAGCCATGTTTTTGGCTAAGAACTTTAACTTGACAACCCTGGATGTAGTCATAGCCATATTGTTCTATTTTTTATCTCAAAGCTTGAGCATGAGACAAAAAACAGATGCCATGTGTACCAAGTGATGATAGAATACTTTAATTGTTTTACAAAAGTTAATTGTGCTGCTGAAATCTTTAATCGTAATGGAGCAACTATGATACACTGACAATATGGCAGAAGGGGGAAATGCAATAACACCATTAGTCATTCAATATAAGCTTTCACAGAATGAGACCAAAAATTGATTTGGGTAAAAAATGATGTTAAAATACTTTAATTGCTTCTCAAAGCTACGAAGCTATACTTGATTTTCTTAATTCTTATTTTTACTTTAAAATTTTGAAATGCAAATCTTTCAATGAATTTTTTTTCATCATTTGATGTAACTACAGGAAATTTATCGTATTAAACTCCCTGGTCCACCAACGACAATTGGTGAAGGAAAGCCTGAAAATCAGAATCATGCCATCATTTTCACCCGTGGTGAAGCACTGCAGACAATAGATATGAATCAGGTACTTCCTCTGCTTATGTCTTTATTCCAATTCATCCCTACTTACATTATGCTTTCGACTCATTTCATTTTCAGGATAGCTATCTTGAAGAGGCTTTTAAAATGAGAAATGTTTTAGAGGAGTTTCGGAAATCTCATCATGGGCCTTGTCCACCTACTATAGTGGGTCTCAGGGAACATATTTTTACTGGGAGGTTTGTATTTGCTTGTATTATGATATCTTCTACCATTTTGAGTAATCACATAGACCTCCATTCTTTTTATTATTATTGTTAGGCATACTAGGGCATTGCACCTGTGTTGCACAACTACAGTTATTTCCCCCTACAGGTAACAAATATTTGTTAATAAATTCACTTTTTCTGTGAGTAACAGGTATTTTGTGATATTCATTTTTTGAGGGGTTAGTAGTTTTTTCCAGATAATTTATTTGGCTTTTAATTGCAGAGAAAGTGGATTGTTACATGGGGGGGGGGGGGGATTAGTTAGACAGAAGTGAAACTGAAAGGGCCTTTTCTTAGATGGAAGCACACATGGATGGACTCTCCACACTTGTTGATAGTTTCCATAAAATAGAGAGATTTGGATTATGTACATATATTTTTGCACATTTTTATATGTAGACCAAGTTTAGAATCTCACTCTTTCTATCTTCTCTTATCAGTGTCTCTTCACTAGCTTGGTTTATGTCCAATCAAGAAACTAGTTTTGTAACTATTGGGCAGAGAATTTTGGCAAGTCCTCTCAGGTATCATTGTTTACTTCATACTATAGTTTGCATGATGTCACGATTTTTTCCTTTCATATATAACATAAGCAAAGTTGTGGAACTCACTTAAATGACATTTGATTTTATTTTAAATTTCAATTTTTATTCTGGCTCCAGGAATGTGTAGTTGTAGCTTGTTTCGTAAGAGGATTATGGTTTTCTTCAATTTGATAGAATACACATCATTATGGGGAAAAAAAAGAAGAAATTTCTACATATTCTGATTTTTATTTTATAAATATGTTTAATGTTCATCACTGATCTCCTCTGCTTGTTTGATAAACATATCCCAGGTTTACTTTGGCATGTGTATCCTTCCATGTTATAAAAGTATTGAGTAAAATGAAACATAATTAATTGTTATGCAGAGTTTTCTTCTTTCCTTTTCTATCCATTTAGGCTTGTTTACCAAATTTACCTTTAATAGAGATGTGGGGGCTGTTTAGAATAGTATATGAGTTTCTGTAATAGCTATCGATCACTGGGCCATTATTACCTTCCAAATTTCTTGAGTGATCAGTATGGAACTCATGACACTCAGTTTTTAAGGAAATTTACTCATGCCACTCAGTTTTTATATTCAATACAGATTGACATGATTCTAATGAAGCATTAGCGTGTGATGTCTTGTTTTATGGTTAATCCAACTCTTCCTAAACTTAATTAAAGATGAGAAATAGAACCATACTCAATCATCAAAAAAACCTCCTCTAGTTCTGGTAATTAAGGAATTGAAGTATTACTTCTTAAGATAATGAAAGGATATTATTATGTGGTTGTTCACTTAAGTCCTGGAGTTTCAGAGCGCAAGCCCTAGACAGTTGAACACAAAAATGAATACATAGAATGAGATTATAAACATTATAATTTCTCAAAAGGTTCACAAAGTAGAAAAGAGATTGAGGAAAAAGAAATAATGAAAGAAATTTAGACAGGGATGATAAAGGATGACAAGAATATATAAAGGATGCATATTTCTTCATTTTAGAATTTATATCTGCTAAATTGTATACTGAGATGCACCATGCAGAATAACAGATGCTGACTTGATTATGTTGTTTTGATTATGTTGTTGTATTCGTCATGAATACCCCTTCTGTTGAACATAAATGTGATTTACTATTTTTGGTGGGTAATGCGATATTGTGATTCACCTTGAACAAACTACAAGTGCACATCTCCTGTGTTCCCATGCTTGTTTGGTCTAACTTTTCTGACCATGCAGGGTGAGGTTCCACTATGGGCATCCTGATATATTTGATAGAATATTTCACATTACCAGAGGTGGCATAAGCAAAGCTTCAAAATACATCAACTTGAGTGAAGATATATTTTCTGGTGAGATAATGTAAATCTTATATTCGTTCAGCACTTCTAGCGAAGCACTAAACATATATATTTCTGCAGGTTTTAATTCAACTCTTCGAGGTGGAAATATAATCCATCGTGAATATATGCAAGTTGGAAAAGGGCGTGATGTGGGTTTGAATCAAATTTCTCTATTTGAGGCAAAAGTAGCAAATGGAAATGGGGAGCAAACATTGAGCCGTGATGTTTATCGGCTGGGACGTCGATTTGATTTCTATAGAATGCTATCATTCTACTTCACCACAGTCGGTTTTTATTTCAGTAGCATGGTAAGATCATTCCCTTTTGTCAGTCTTTTATTGTTAACTGTTCACAAATATAGTATGGGCAGGACACGGCTGCATCTATTGAAAGGAAAAAAACTCTAAATGGGCATTGGAAGGAAGAAGATTAGGAAGTGGGGGGGAGTTTAGTAGGAGGTAGTAATAGATATGGGGTAGAGATGTCATCAGGCTATCCAGTTGTAGTTCCCACTCATTTATACAAAAACAATTATAAAAGAAAGGAATTGGATATAAGTATTTAATCACAAGGATATACTATACCTATGTATCACTTGGCTTGACTGGCCATGGCTGATTCAGTATATAATAAACTTTTGGATTTCAGGTTACAGTACTCACTGTGTACATATTCCTTTATGGGCGTCTCTATCTAGTCATGAGTGGGTTGGAAAAGGCAATTCTGGATGATCCAAGCATCCAGCAGAATAAGTCACTTGAATCTGCTTTGGCTTCACAGTCTGTCTTTCAGCTTGGTTTGTTACTTGTGCTCCCCATGGTAATGGAGACTGGGCTTGAAAAGGGATTCCGCACTGCCCTTGGAGATTTTATTATTATGCAGCTGCAGCTGGCCTCTGTTTTCTTCACCTTCCAACTTGGAACAAAAGCCCATTATTATGGAAGGACCATCCTCCATGGGGGATCAAAATACAGAGCTACTGGTCGTGGATTTGTGGTATTTCATGCAAAGTTTGCAGACAACTACCGTAGGTATTCCCGGAGTCACTTTGTCAAGGGATTGGAATTGATGATACTATTGATTGTCTACCAAGTATATGGCCACTCATACCGCAGCTCAAATGTGTACTTATTTGTCACATTCTCTATTTGGTTCTTGGTTGTGTCATGGTTATTTGCGCCTTTTGTATTTAATCCTTCGGGATTCGAATGGCAAAAAACTGTTGATGATTGGACAGACTGGAAAAAATGGTTGGGAAATCGTGGTGGGATAGGCCTCCCACAGGATAGGAGCTGGGAGTCGTGGTGGGATGGAGAGCAAGAGCATCTGAAAAACACAGATATCCGCGGTCGGGTGCTTGAGATAATTCTCGCACTTCGCTTTCTGATCTATCAGTATGGGATCGTGTATCACCTTGACATAGCCCATCGCAGCAAGAGTTTGTTGGTAAATTACAACATTCTCTTTTTTACAATTTTTTAATCTGTTCTACGGCATAACCTGTCTGACATTCCGATGTTTTCTTGTAGGTGTATGCACTATCATGGCTGGTCATGGCCACTGTTCTGTTTGTTTTGAAGGTATATATTGAAATTGGAAGTTGTGTTCCCTTTGTTGTTCTATTTACGTTGTATTTTACCAGTCTTTTTTTGTGTGATTATCCTCTAATACTCTTGGTGGTCCTACATTCATAAACCTTCATACAAATCTTAAGGAATTAATAGTGATAACGAAAAATTTTAGTTTTCTGGTGATCTTCCACTCAACTAATAGATCATATAAAGGAACAAGTATTAGATGTATGAGTTGAGACTAAATGAGGTGATAGGTCGTTGTATTTCTCCCATTCTTATCTAGTCATAGACTTTATATGCTACAATAAAAAAAACATCTGATCTCTTTTTCTGTTGTGCAGATGATGTATGATTTATGGGTGCTTATAATCTACAACATGAAAAACATATCATATAGCTCCATAATAGTTAACAAACCATACTCTTTCACAGTAGAAGTAATCAACCACACCATATTCCACTACTCATGTATGTGATGTTTTTCTTTTCACTCTGTTTCAGCTGGTATCAATGGGTAGACGAAGATTCAGAACCGACTTTCAACTCATGTTTCGAATCCTCAAAGGTCTTCTCTTCCTCGGTTTTGTGTCTGTCATGACTGTATTATTTGTGGTCTGTGGCCTCACCATATCAGACGTCTTTGCGGGCATTCTGGGTTTCATGCCCACTGGATGGGCCTTTCTTCTGGTGATTTTCCCTCACAAATACCACATTTCGTCCAATTAATATCATATTGTAGTCACACCTGACATGATTTTGTGTTCCCTGTTGTAAAGATTGGACAAGCATGCAAGCCCTTGTTGAGGAAGGTGAGGATATGGGACTCCGTCAAAGAGCTCGCAAGAGCCTACGATTACGTAATGGGGATAGTTATCTTCGTGCCCATAGCTGTGTTATCATGGTTTCCCTTCATGTCAGAATTCCAGACACGTTTGCTCTTCAACCAAGCATTCAGTAGAGGTTTGCAGATCTCAAGGATCCTCGGCGGGAAGAAGGATGCCTCTGTTTCATCTAATTGACCTTTTAGATTAATTATGTTCCCTGTTATAATCTACGCTTTCAGAAAGTGATTTTACAACTTTCTTTGGGAAAGTGAGTAAGGATATCATCTACCTTGCATCATTTGAAACAAAATTATCACTATACTGATTTTCAGTTTTGTTCTGCTTTTTTACAACCTTATTGTATGTTTGCTGCAGGGTTAATCACTGCATGCTTCCTGAAAACTATTACAAAAAGATGTTTACACTGCTTATAAGTGTAAAAGCATCTAATAACAGAGACCATATATAATACAAACCCCCTCCCAGACGAGTTTCTTAGTAGGATTCATAAGAGTTGGATCTAGGTTTACTGATAGGTGCTTTTATTTACACCCCTCAAATTTTGCATATATATATATTTTTACTTTGCACACCCTTGTAATCCAGATTCATTTTATACACCCTTCATACTTATTTATTGATTTGTTTATTCCCCATCCCACTTCATCTCTCTCCATCAAAATAATAATGTGTCCTGTGCCAATAACGTGTTTATTTCTCAACTTGTCTCATGTCATGTTGTGCTAGCATGACTTCTCAACTTGTTTTACACCTCTATTAAAACAGGGGATTCAAGCTCTGGTGAGTGAAGGTTCCTCCCACACCATATCTTCTTCTGGTGTTCTATAGTCAGATTTTGCCCTCCCCAAGTCTATCCTATTTACTCAAACTGACCTAATCACCATTTCGCTATGCCAACCCCTATTGAGTTTCAGTTCTCTTCATAGTTTATATACTTCCTGCATAGGTTTGCAGTGCATCAAGTGCTCTGATCTTTGTTCCTTTTGCTAGAGTAAATGATATATCTAGCCCTGTGTGTAGTCTCATTCATAGTTTACACCCGATTCCTTTTTTTTTTAAATATATACACTTACTTATTGAAGTACATACTGTTGTATGAATGAAGTGTGTGTATATATATATATATATATATATATATATATATATATATAGCCTCATGCACTGTAATAAAACTCATATACTACGATAGCACAATATATGAGGTTGTAAATGTGTCTGTATCAAATCGATTGATTGCATTTAACGCTCTTTATTATATGGTTGGTTTATGGGCCCTGATTGAAAATTCATAAATCTATATCTATCTATACTACCTATAAAAGTACCAATCCATGAAAAACATTTGTTGGACATGTTTACCCTTATCAATTCATGAAAATTCATTCCTACCTCAAATTATATTTGATTAGGCATATTTATCCTTTTAAATTCTTTGAAATCAATTACTTTATATAATGTGTTTAATGTATTTAATTTATACATTTATTTTAATTCTATATATTTATTCATATTTAACATTTAACATTCTTCACAATCAATTACACGTTTATATGTCTAAATTTACCCTTTCAAATTCTTTGAAATCAAATACCATATATAATGTGTTTAATGTATTTAATTTATACATTTATTTTAATTCTATACATTTATTTGTATTTACCCTTTAACATTCTTTACAATCAATTACATGATTATATATCTAAATTTAATATATATGCAACTTAATTTTATATAATTATATAATATACCTACATATATTATATATTGTAACCGTTAGAAAATCCTTATATATAATAGAAGCTCTATGTATTTAATTATTAATAAAAAATTAAATAAATTTGGAAGGGAGAGTAAATCTATCTATATCTATCTATATCTATATCTATATCTATATCTATACTACCTATAAAAGTACCAATCCATGAAAAACATTCGTTGGACATGTTTACCGTTATCAATTCATGAAAATTCATTCCTATCTCAAATTATATTTGATTAGACATATTTATCCTTTTAAATTCTTTGAAATCAAATACCTTATATAATGTGTTTAATGTATTTAATTTATACATTTATTTTAATTCTATACATTTATTCATATTTAACATTTAACATTCTTCACAATCAATTACACGTTTATATGTCTAAATTTACCATTTCAAATTCTTTGAAATCAAATACCATATATAATGTGTTTAATGTATTTAATTTATACATTTATTTTAATTCTATACATTTATTTGTATTTACCCTTTAACATTCTTTACAATCAATTACATGATTATATATCTAAATTTAATATATATGCAACTTAATTTTATATAATTATATAATATACCTACATATATTATATATTGTAACCGTTAGAAAATCCTTATATATAATAGAAGCTCTATGTATTTAATTATTAATAAAAAATTAAATAAATTTGGAAGGGAGAGTAAATTCAACCAAAATTGGGATACAGATCTGATATGTTAATATCCATATTTACGTGGATTTAGGTCTTTCATTCTACATATCTATGCGAATGAGTTAGTGAATAAGAATTAAATTTCTCTTTATATGCATAAAATTTTCAAAGTAACACCTCATACACATATACTATAATGATAATTATTGAATAATTTGAATATCAAGGATTATAATCTAACACTAACAAGAAAGTACAAATATATATAGATTATTCAAACAGAAAATAAGTAAAAAATGGGACATAATAATTCAAAAGAAATTAAATATCTTACTCTTTGTTTGTTAAATTATCAACAAAAAAATTTATGTGCAACGCACATGTGCTTCAACTAGTAGTTGTGATGTAAATGGCCGGTTTATGAGTTTGGATTTTATGTAGTGAAACCACATAGAAACCCTGGGGCAGCCATTCATTGGCTATTACTTATGCGGAGTATTTTGTTTTCATTTTTTTTATAGACTCCTACCGGTAATAGTCTCTTGAAATTACGTTCACTAAGAGCCCGTCTATCACCACCAACCTAAATGCTCTCCCCCCCAACCCAACAAAAATTTAAAACATCTTATATTAGGCACTCATCCCACCAATTTCAGTTGACACAAACCCAGTCATACTGGGGTGTCTAATATGACACAAAGTGTGTCATCCAAAAATTTTCAATTGCAATATTTTGACGCGACACACCTTGGGTCAAAGTAAGTTGTACAGTTCGACATACTCTGAGTCAAACCATAGTGTCTACTATGATCTAAGGTGTGTCATCCAACACTATTCAATTGACAATAATTTAATTTTTTTATCTATCATAAATATCATAAATACATAACAAATAATATCATAAATAAATAAAATTCACGTACGTAATTACATAAGTTAATTCACATACATATCATGTACATTCACAAATCTAATATTTTTTTGTCGTAAATGAAAACATACTATTGACATAACAGTTTTCCTTGTTCAACATTCACACATCCAAATTCAACCAACGAACATATCCATATTATATTTTAACTTTTGAACAATGTATTAAGTAAAAAAATGTATTAACGTGGATGTGTTAATTAATTGAATTTGGATGTATACATTTTCAACAGGGAAGACTGTTATGTTAATAGTAGGGTTTTATTTATGTAATGTATTGGATTTGTGAATGTGCAGGTTGGATATGTGAATGTTGAATTAACTTATACGACCATGTATACGAATGTTGTTTATTTATGATATTTTATTTGTTGTGTATTTATGATATTTATGATAGATAAAAAAAATTTCGTAATAAAAGAATTCTATGTGACACACCTTAAGTCATAGTAAACATCTTAGTTTGACTCGAGTATGTCAAATCGAACAATTTATGGTGACTCAAGGTGTGTCGCGTAACTTTTAAAATATTGTAGTTGAAAAATTTTGGGTTCGCATAACTTTTAAAATATTGTAGTTGAAAAATTTTAGGTGACACACCTTGGGTCACAAGTGAGGTTGGTGGGATGAATGTCTAAAATAAAATGTTTTAAATTTTTATTAGGTTGGGGGGAGAGTAATCGGTTTGGTGGGATTAGACCGGCTCAACATTTTATTTTAGACATTCATCACACCAACCTCACTTGACACGAACTTTGTCATACTAGGATGTCTAATGTGACCCAAGGTGTGTCACCTAAAATTTTTCAACTACAATATTTTAAAAGTTATGCGAACCCAAAATTTTTCAACTACAATATTTTAAAAGTTACGCGACACACCTTGAGTCACCATAAGTTGTTCGATTTGACATACTCGAGTAAAACTAAGATGTTTACTATGACTTAAGGTGTGTCACATAGAATTTTTCAATAACGCCCCAGGCTTACACAGCAAGAAATTGTCCGCTTTGCCCCTAAATGGGCTCACGGGTTTAAAACGCGTCTTGGTGTGTAAGAGCTGTGCTCACATATAAGCACAGACTATCTCCTCCCATTAGGCGATGTGGGACTAAACACCCTCACCCTCACCCAATCCATGAGCCTCTTGGGACTCTTGGGCCTGGGCCAGGCGTCACAATCACCCCCTCTAATAGGCCACACGTCCTCGTGTGGGGCCACTCACACCCACCATCGCGAAATGGACAGGCTCTGATACCAATTGTAACGCCCCAGGCTTACACAGTAAGAAATTGTCCGTAATTGTAACGCCCCAGGCTTACACAGCAAGAAATTGTCCGCTTTGCCCCTAAATGGGCTCACGGGTTTAAAACGCGTCTTGGTGTGTAAGAGCTGTGCTCACATATAAGCACAGACTATCTCCTCCCATTAGGCGATGTGGGACTAAACACCCTCACCCTCACCCAATCCATGAGCCTCTTGGGACTCTTGGGCCTGGGCCAGGCGTCACAATCACCCCCTCTAATAGGCCACACGTCCTCGTGTGGGGCCACTCACACCCACCATCGCGAAATGGACAGGCTCTGATACCAATTGTAACGCCCCAGGCTTACACAGCAAGAAATTGTGGCTTACACAGCAAGAAATTGTCCGCTTTGCCCCTAAATGGGCTCACGGGTTTAAAACGCGTCTTGGTGTGTAAGAGCTGTGCTCACATATAAGCACAGACTATCTCCTCCCATTAGGCGATGTGGGACTAAACACCCTCACCCTCACCCAATCCATGAGCCTCTTGGAACTCTTGGGCCTGGGCCAGGCGTCACAGAAGTAATGTGACACATCTTGAGTCACCATAAGTTATTTGATTTGACATATTCCGAGTCAAGCTAGAATGTCCACTATGACCCAATGTGTGTCGCAAAATACTATCAAATTGATAATAAGTTAATTTTTTTATCTATCATAAATATCATAAATACACAACAAATAAAATATCATAAATAAACAACATTCGTATACATGGTCGTATAAGTTAATTCAACATTCACATATCCAACCTGCACATTCACAAATCCAATACATTATTTTTTTTCACAAATGAAAACTTACTATTAACATTACAGTCTTCCCTGTTGAAAATGTATACATCCAAATTCAATTAATTAACACATCCACGTTAATACATTTTTTTACTTAATACATTGTTCAAAAGTTAAAATATAATATGGATATGTTCGTTGGTTGAATTTGGATGTGTGAATGTTGAACAAGGAAAACTGTTATGTCAATAGTATGTTTTCATTTACGACAAAAAAATATTAGATTTGTGAATGTACATGATATGTACGTGAATTAACTTATGTAATTACGTACGTGAATTTTATTTATTTATGATATTATTTGTTATGTATTTATGATATTTATGATAGATTAAAAAATTAAATTATTGTCAATTGAATAGTGTTGGACGACACACCTTGGGTCATAGTAGACAGTATGGTTTGACTCAGAGTATGTCGAACTGTACAATTTACTTTGACCCAAGGTGTGTCGCGTCAAAATATTGCAATTGAAAATTTTTGGGTGACACACTTTGTGTCATATTAGACACCCCAGCATGACTGGGTTTGTGTCAACTGAAATTGGTGGGATGAGTGCTTAATATAAGATGTTTTAAATTTTTGTTAGGTTGGGGGGACAGCATTTAGGTTGGTGGTGATAGACGGGCTCTTTTTTTTATACATTCACCCCCTAAGTGGCAGTCATTCATTGGCTGTCATAGAGGACCTCTGTGGTTTCACCATAGAGGATTCAATCAGCAAATCTATGGCTAGCATTAGCACCATATTTTGTCGGGGATTTAGCACTAGGTTTTATGATTGACCGGCACACATCATTGTAAACATATGCTTCTTGTGTCATATGCATGCATATTCTCCTTTTGACCTCGGGTATGTCGATGGTTTCCAACAAATATTCTTGACAAGTGGTATCACAAGGGAACCAAAACAATATCATCATAAGGTCAGTGCAAATACATGGGAGATATCATCATAAGGTCATGCAATAGGTGATACCGGCCGTTTTGTGGTCTATATGGAAGATCCGGAATGAAGTGATTTTCATGAATGTCAGGCGTGTCAAAAAAATCATGTGAGAGATGACAGTTTTCTACATTAGGGAAATGGGCGTAACATAGTTGGAGCGAGGGGCATTGTTGTGCTCCGAGATAGTCTTGTGATTGTTAACTAGCTCGCTTTTGAATATGGATTGAAAGGAGTCTATTGGTAGATAATCCATCCACATATAACTTCAAGATATCTCTTCTTTCAAGAGCATTTTGGCGCTTTTTTTTGTTTTGTTCTCTCTATTTCTCCTCACCTTCATTTAGACTTGTAACCCACTATTTTGATTTTATATAAAAGTGATGGTAGCTCTACCTTCCCCCCCCCCCCCCCCCCCCCCCCAAAAAAAAAAAAAAAAAAAAAAGCAAATTAAGCCTGCAGACATAATATATCACATCTTATTTGACAACATTTTAAACACAGAGCTCTCAGTGGTTTCCACACCCACTTTATTTCCACATTATATATATCCCAGAATTACATTTAAAATTGAAAAAAAACTCACATGATCATCAGAAAGAGCACAGAATCCCTTTCTGAAGCACACATATATATCATCATCAACACACACATATATATACAGAGAGAGCGGCCTCAATTGATTCTTCTTCAACGCATCATGCCTCCTTCCATAGCAGGCGGGGTTATCCCTCCCAGTGCCTTCTTTTCCATGTTGGCTTGCCACCCTACCATAATATAACAAGCAAAATTTAAGAAACATTAGCAGCCAGAGCATCAATTATATTAAAACACTTGAATTATTTGATGCGGGACAGAATTGGAGATGATTCATTGGAGAAAAATAAATTTTAAATCAATACTCATATATATAATTTTTATGAGATTTTTTTCATTAATATTTTTGACAAATTTCTCTATTTAATATCATAATAATCACATTTTATTAGTGAAATCTGAATCCTAATAGGAATTTTAGAATTCTCATTATGCTTTTCTTACTTTTAGTAGTTTAATAATTTCATTACGAGAGTCTTGTATTTAGTTAGATATAATATATTTAAATAATTATTTCATTTATATAATGTGTTGAAAATAAATTAAGTTTTTGTATTTGCGGCATTAAAAAATGTCAGCACCTTTTGTATAATACAACTTTTATGAATCAATAAAATTAACTCTCTTTTGGTTTCTCTTCCTCATGGATCCAAGTAATTTATGGTGGATTCAAAAGTTTATTAGATTTTGACGTAGATTAGATCTCTTCTATCGTTTTATGTTGCGTTACTATGAGTCCTTGAAATTTATCATGGTAATTTAGAGAACCCATGATACATATATAAAAGGCGTTGTTACACTCATTTTTTTTTACATTTCAAAATAAAGTTCTATAAATATATCTCGTTAGAAATCTAGTGAAACATATACACCGCATGTCTGACGATGTATATACCATATTAAATTTTTTTTTCTTATATTTACTTAAAATAGATTCATTCAACTTAAAATGGAGTGAAATTTTTTTTATTAAAGAATATACATAATATTTTTGGACCGTAAAAAATGAAAACATTTGTGATCTAATTTCTCGTTTGTAAAAATGATCGAGTCTAATATTTTCCAGTATAAAAAATGGATTGGATTTGGATTAGTTACCGATGTCCAAGTCGAAGCCACGGTTCTTGAGCTCACGATATTCCTGGCAGAGGGCGCAGGGTTCGCAGCACCAGTGGACGAGGCAGTCGCAGCAGGGGCTGGCTTCCAGGTGATACTGTTTCCTCATCTTAGAACGGTAGAAGCACGAGTAGATGCAGGCATGAAAGATGGATAGGCATAACGTTGCGTAGATTAACCCACTCGGTCCACAAGCTTCAATTAATTATAACATATATATAAATATATCAAAGTTTATACTTTTTTTTTTTTATAACATATCAATTATAACTTATGTCGATGCAGACGGATTCCAACCCCTCCCCCTCCCTTTTTATGTTTTTTCTCATCTATTTTAGAGTTGTAGTACGGCTTCGTAATAAAATTGTGCAGTAGTATTATCTATCTTTTTTTTAAAAAAATGTAAAAATGAATTAAAATTATAATAACATCAAAGTTATCCACCAATGGCTATAACACAAGTTATCCACCAGTGTTAAGATAAGATAAGAATTTATAGGTCTTGGTATGAGTCTTGGTGTTGATTTAACCTTATATATATAAAAAAAACATCAAAGTACTAAGTACTAACTAGTGAAGATAACATGCTGGGCTGTGGCGGGTGGTGTGGGGAGGGGTGTTCTTCTTGTGAAGGAAATTAAGCTTCAATGAACTAAATGACCAAGGGGCTTCTGTTTCGTTTTCTAAACATCAAATCCAAGACTGGTTTGTGAAGTTTAAGAAAAAAAAAAAAACTACAAAAGGAAAATATTAACAACTTATAAACTTCTTTTTTTTAGAAAAAGGAAATAGTTTTTTTGGTTAAATATGGAAGGTGTTCTTTTAAAACTTCTTTAGTCACATATGCCATCTTTTTTTTACATGCAAGGATTAGAGAAACTATAATTGTGCAAATTTATGTTTTGGTGCTGTTATACTCATTTGCATTCTTATCTGCAGTCTCCGCCAACTTTTTTTTAAATGCAAGGATTAGAGCAACTATAATTGCATGTGCAATTTTATGTTTTGGTGCTGTTATACTCATTTGCAATCTCAAAGCAGTACCTAATCACCAATGTACTACGATAGCTTGTGTAGTATACATTGCTTTATTACAGTATACGTTGCATTATAATAATATACGATTTTTTTTTTATCTTTTCAAAGAAAAAATATACAATAATGAATATCAGTTTATATTTCACTTTTTATAATAATATGTATTTCAATGGATATATATTTTTGAAAACAAGAAAACTGAGAGCTATATCAGTTTCCTTTATGTTTTTTTTAAACAAGTGTCGGAAGCAATGTGAACATGAACTTACCATTCTAAAACCGACCAGACCCGTTCGGTTGAGCTGATAAATCTTCATCTGGTTTAAATTTTACTTTGCCTCAAAAAACCCACCAATATAAAAAAAATAGTAAAAATCAATCAACTCATCAGTTGAACTGATGGTTTTAAAAACCAACTATGAATTGATTAAAACTTGGCTCTCTATTCACTAAAATTATAATTAAATATTTATTAAAATATTATGTTTGACAAAAAAAACTTGGGTCAATTGCCCAAATACCCTTGTAGCCCAACCCCAATATTTTCTGTGCTCCCACATTTTGAAATTTTTTTTTTACCCCTCCAACAAACATTTAATTTTTTTTTTCCCCTCCTTCCTTTAATTCCCTCAGCACCACAAAATCGTAGTTTTTCCCTATAAGTGCATGTATGTTTTTTGTAACTTGTAGAATACAAAATGCAATTTCTGTAAATATTATCTGTAAGTGCATTATTATGGATGTCATGTAAAATGGTAACTTGTAAAATACTAAAGAAACATATGGTAATTCATAACACCTGAAAATATTTTATCACAAACATCACAGTACTTGAATTCATCGAATGTTTGTATTCTGATATTCTTTTCCTTCCCTAAGGAATTGAGATGTTGTATTTTCTCGGATCATCTTCATGTCATTTTGGCTAAAATCGAATATATTGTTACACATTTGAGTTAGCAAGCGTACATCATTAGAAAGAAAGTGCAATTTAAACTATATTAGAGATGCAACAATTAGTACAACACCTAAATAAATTAAATACCAATAAGTGTGTACTTCATGACAATATAAGAATCACATATATATTAATGTTATGCATTAATGTATGTTTCTCTAGTGTTTTGCAAGTTACGATTTTTACATAATATAATAATGCATTTACATATAATATTTACAGAAATTACATTTTGTGTTGTTCAGGTTACAGAAAACATGCATGCACTTACAAGGGGAAACTGCGATTTTGTGAGGCTGGGCGAATTAAAGGGATGAGGGTAAAAAAAAAATTAAGTGTTTACTGTAGGGGTAAAAAAAATTAGGTGTTTACTGTAGGGGTACATAATTTTTTTTCAAAAGGTGGGGGCATAGGAAATATTAGGGTTGGGCTGTAAAGGTATTTGAGCAATTGACCCAAAAAAAACTTATAAACCCATATAAATTCTTGTCAACTCGGGGTATGACATATATGTCCCTGCAAGTATAAAAAAAAATGTCCTATAAATCCCTACCATTAACTGTTATTAACTCACATCGGGTTAGAATTAACTATGAGTGTAATTTGACTATTATACCCTCTAAAATTTAAAAAACCTCTATTGTGATTTCTCTGTTATATTTTTTATCTCATTCAACTTTTGTTTATTATATTTTATATGTTATGTATGATTTAAATTAATACGATGCTTCAGGTTTTGTAGGAATAATAAAAATAAATTTCTAAACTTAAAGCATCAAGTTATTTTTTTTAATCTTTGATTGTATTAAGTAAAAATCGGCTCAAGGACAAATTGGTCATTTAAAAGGACCTATAAGTCTTTTTCAATATTTTAATAGATTTATATGGGTGTTTAATTTCGTATGGATGGAATATTATGATAATATTATATTAATTTAGAAGAAATTTTTATTGAAGGACCAAATTAACTAACCATAACAGTTTCAAGGATGTGCATGTCCCACCATAAGTTTATAAGGACTTATATGGGCTTATGCATGTTTACGAAGACTTAAATGTCTGTAACCCATAATAAAATCATGTAATGATATTAATTAAAAACATAAAAATTATTAATTAGGGTATAAGACTTTAAATTATGCAAAAATAAATATGTTCATTTAGTGATAATAATTAATATATTTATTATGTCATGATAATATCAAAGTTTAATTTTATTTGAAAAGATGGTAGATTTATGAGTATCTTCACTTGTATTACAAAGTCTGAATGAGGTGAGAGGAAAAAAAGACAAAAAAGATATAAAAAAAAATCAAAAGAGCACGGAAGCTTCACACGGAAGGTTTAAATCTAGTTAACCCATTGATCTATTCATTTTTTCAGTTTAATGAACCGTTCGATTTTTAAAATATTGCATAAATGATCATAATTGATATGTAAACTGCAAATTGAGCAACTCAGAAAACTAATATAAATTGCCCATAAAAGCAGTTTAGTTTCTCTTTCGTCCCTTTCATTCACAAAAGCATGCAACAGATGCATAGAGAAACAAAAGCACAACATAATCAAAAGCCTTGACTTACAGGTGGAACCCTTGTCGATGATCTCCGCGATACGGCCGAACGTGACGCAGGGACACCATAGAGTCACGCAGCATGAAATAAGGAAAACAAAAAATATTTCAGAACTTCCCATGCATGCAATATAATGACTTTATGTTGGGTTATACCACAACATTAGAGAGAGAGAGAGAGACGACATACAATTGGGGGCATCTTCAAAACAGCCAAAGAGACCAGTGGACCAATTGGCAGGTGTTTGGGATTGCATGGGTGTGTGTGTGTGTGTGTGTGAGTGAGGGAGGGAGAGAGGGAGAGTGTGTTATAAGAAGGTGTTGTTTGATTGGGTTGAGCTTTATAGTGTGAGAGGACACAAGAAGGAAGTGCCGATGTCAACGCCAATCTGAACGTGTCACAGATTGTATGTATTTTTTTATTTTTAGTGCACTGTGGGTCATCCTCCTTTTTTAAAAAAAATTGTTTGGAAAAAAACATTGAAAAGTAAGTTAAAAGTCTTTATTTTTTTTATACTGGTCCTCCCCCAGTACCCCTTTGAGGATCATACTTTTTGAGGCGCTGATACACTATAAGGCCCCGGATCAGGGATGGAACGGATTTTGCGATGGGAATTTGACACAATGTCATTGTGGATTCAAACATACTTTGCCGTGACACACGACCTTCTCAGGCAATTTTTTTCTGTATTTGAAAAGCATTGAAATGTCATTGAAAAAAGCTTTTTTTTTTTTTTTTTGGGTAAAAGTATTTTAAGATAATTAACTTTTATTAAAGAGAAAATACCCAAAACAATCATTTCAAAATTTCCAACGCCCCTGCTTCTCTGAACATGGAGTACTTATCCGCCATGGTCCCAAGGGCACGTCTATCCTTACACACCATTTGCCTAAACACCAATAAAAAAAACAAAAAACACATATATATATTTAATTTGAATATCACTAATCCCACAAACCATTCGACGGTGGATCTGTCAACCTTCCTATATAACAATCGACAGTTTGTCTGTCAACCTTTATCTAATAAATTCGACAATCACGTTGTCAACTTTTCTTTACAACCTTCGACAGTTTCTTTGTCAACCTTTTTTTACAAACTTCGACAGCAACTTTGTCAATATTCCTTTACAACTTTTGACAGTTGGTCTGTCGAATTGAGAGAGATTGTTCAACCTTCGTAGTGTCGAACCAAATATTTTTTTAAATTAAAACTTGAAACACATTCAAGCACATTCAACATTTAATGTACATCAAAATATCAAGACATCCACATTACATTCAACACTACAATTACCACATGACTACTAATAAAAACACTTGAACCAGAAGCAACAACTAATTTTTTTCAACCTCCTTGCATTTGCATGCAAGGCTATTGCAGAAAATCAAAACCAATTAATCCAATCCGCATACTCTAATTTAAAACCAAAATCTCACATTAAATAATTTTTTTTAAAACTCCGTCTATCTCAAAATCCTCAATCACTGAGTTTTTCTAAAATCTTACAACTAAATAACCATACTAATTAACCCAATCCCCACAAAGCCATAAACAATCGATAATTTTACTTTACATTTAATATTGAATGTGGTCAAATGTGTCTTAGGTTTTCTTTTGAAAAAATATTCGGTTCGACACTGTTAAGGTCGAAGGTTGTAGAGGACAATTGACAGAGATTCCGTCGAATATTGTAAAGAAAAGTTGACAGAGCTGCTGTCAAAGTTTGTAAAGGAAGGTTGACAAGGAGAATGTCGAAGATTGTAAATGAAGATTGATAGGATGACTGTTGAAGATTGTTAAATAAAGGTTGACAGACCAACTGTCGATTGTTTTAAAGGAAGGTTGACAGGTCGACTGTCGAATGGTTGGTGAGATTAGTGATGTTTAAGTTAAATTTATAAATGTTTTTTTATTTTTTTGGTTTGTGTTATTAGGCAAATAGTTGGTGGGAGTAGACGTGCCATGGTCCCAAATGGACCCTAAAAATGGCATCATCGACCTGCATCTCAAAACGCTCTTCCAACCGTCTATACATTGTGATATTGTTATTGCAAAGTATATGTATACATTATAGTAATGCATGAAAATTAACAAAAATTCCTTAAAGGATTGAAATTGCCTTATTCAAAGCCATGCACTTAATTAAACTGAAACGATTTTTGTAGAATTAAAGCATTTTGAATAAATGTGGTATAACCATTTTAATAAGTACTTAATGAAGAAGGGTATGTTATGGTCTGTTAAGCCCAACCCTTGCGTATTTATTAAGAAAATAAAACTCGAATTTATAATTATTGTAGTATTTGTTGATTTAAATCTATGGTTAAGTCAACACTCGTGACTAATAGGGTCCCGTTGGGAGTGCGGTAGACACCATTGAATTCTATAACCACGGCTTTCGGAAAACAACAAATGAGTGAATTGTGTTAGAAAATCATATTTTGCATTTGGGGTACTTATTTGGCAAATATGATGACGTAGGCTTACGTAACATTTTGAATTACATAAATGCCCTTCCTAATAGCAAACCATCATCGAGTGATGGTTTTAAAATTGATGATGACTATTTGTGGCTGTCGGTTTTAAAAGGGGTTTGGTTTATACAGACATGGCACTTTTTAATTTCCAGAATCTGCTTTATTCTTACGAGATGTGATATTTCCATCATCGAGTATCATTCATCATTTACAAAAGGGAAATCATCCATATAACCACCCCCCCCCCCCCCCCCATGAACTTTCTAAAATTCATATTGCCTCATGATTTTTTTTGAAATTCATATAACCTCTGAAAATATCTATGTAAATATAAATAACCCCCTGAGTTTAATTCCCGTTAACAGATAAGTAATATTTCTGTTTGGTTAACCTCAATTAAAAAAAAATACAAAATAACCACTATCACGTGTTAAAAATGTAAAAAATAATATGTAAATGATTTTTTTACCCATTCAAATAGGGTTTTATAATTTGTTCGAATGGGTAAAATCACATATGGATGATTTTATACATTTTTAACACATTATATGGGGTTTTGATATACATTGTTTTCAATCAGGGTTAACCAAGCAGAATATTCACATAATATTCTTCATCTGTTAGCGAAAGTTTAACTCATGGACTATTTTGATTTATATAGGTATTTTCAGGAGATTATAAGGACTTTAAAAAAAGTCAGGGGATTATATGGATTTCACATAGTTTACAGGGGATTATTTGAATATGTCCCTTTACAAAAAGCATACGAGGAATGTGGATTACACTTGCTGATTGGTGATTGGTGTGTAATTAATCATTTTTCATCATGGCCTGATTGAATAATAAGATCCTTCCTCATGAATTGTAGGGATATAGGGAGCTGTTGATTAACCTAGCTTCGCTCCAAAAATCACTTCTAAATCGTATATATGCTTTTATGAGGTTATATATATATTTAAAAAATACAAAAGATAAATCTTCAAAAAGTAATGACCACAAACAAAAGAGTATATAGCATTTTCAGAGTGATTTTTTTGGGAGATACACATCTTTTTCCAGGGATAGAGGGCCTCCTTGCCTCGAAACAGGACGAGGCGAGGACTTTATTAGGGTACATTGAACTAACTTTTTAATAGAACTTTATTTTTTTTGATAAAATGTACAAAATAAATTTTGTATAAATTAATCAAGTTTATTCAAATCTAGTAAAAAATGATACAAAGATATAAAATGAAACATTACGGAGGAGGATAATTTTTCCTACAGTTAAATTTGTAGAAGTAGGATTAAAACTTGGATTGGATTTTTTGTGGAAAGGAAAATTAATTTGGTAGCTTGAATATTACTCTTCTTGTCTCAATCACTAATTGAGCCTTTAGAGTGCTATCTCGCGACCTCTTTATAGGCTGCCTACGTATTCCTTGGGGATCAAGTCACACGTAGTTCCTTAATTATCCTTGCAACTGCCTTGCCACTAAGTGTTTAGTGGGCTTTTTTCCAGAGAAACGTTCCCCATGTTTACGCTCCATGTCGGACCCTTGATTACCAACGTTTCATAGGTAGTGGGTCTTAATTGTCAACTTGGCAGTTACAAGAGTTGGTGGTCTTTTGACCGTTTCTCCAATCTGCTCGGGGCCTCTTAGCCTACTCGTTTATCTGTTACGTCTTTTGAGTGCATTTGCGAGATGGAAGATTGCTCGACAAAACCTCTTGTCTGGTCGTGTCTTCCCTGCTCGTACGCGAGGAGTATGGTCGTCCAACCAAACCCCTAGTCTGGTCGCGCCTTAACTACTCGAGTTGGTATTCTTCTGCGAGATGCTTTGATTGTCTGACTAAACCCTGGATCTAGTCGTTCCAACGCATTTTGGGAATGTCATCATGGCTAAGAATCCGGACTCAGATTTACGTGTCCCACGCATGGCCCATATCCGTCTTGCTATTACGCGTTAGTCCTAGCCTGACACGTGTCGTGGTGCGGATTTTTACCTCCACAGATGCCCCCTCTTATGTTCTTTTAAATTGTCAAGAGAGCAGGAGATCAGGAAAAATCATCTCACCTTTGCCCCTTTTGGGGGGTCAAAGATCTGGTCGCCTGTCTCCTCGGGATTCTCTAATCCGTTCAGGATTTGACGGATGATTTGTTGTGTCAACTCTAATGGCGCATGGCCTGCCGTGGTCTTCTTATTAGAAAACTCAAACGTCGGCGCCTCTTAGGTTTTCGTTAAACCCATTTTCTTGGCATTGATTGCTACTCGATATCTGCAGCGAATAAGTGCTGCCGTCTTTTCGAAGTGTCGCTTCGACGGTATTTAAGGGTTGAGAGGGAAGTGCTCCTCATACCATCTCATTCTTTCCTTTTGATCTTTGAAAGCTCCATGGATATTGCCACTATCATGGAGAAAACCGCAATTATCGCAGCCCTTCACAGAGAGTTGGGCATCTCCTCAGACTCCGTGGTTGACGAGTTGGCTGAGGATGAGGTCCCCACTCTCTATCTTGATTCCGTTCTCCTCCATCCCAGCTATTTCAAGGATGGGGTTCTTTCTCTTCCTCTGCCACACTTGGTGGCAAAGTTTCTCGACTTCTTTGGCCTACACCCTATCTCGATTGTTCCCAACGTGTACCGCATCTTGATGTACGTGGTTGCGCTGGGAAGGAGGACTGGGGTTGAAACTGGTCTAACAGAGATTCGCTGGATCTATCGGGTCAAGGCTTCAACCTCCGGGCGGTCCCTGTCCTTCTACATCTCTCGCCGGGCCAGGGCTCTAGAACTGGTTCTCGAAATGTCCTGGGATGACATCTTCAACTGGGAGAGTCAACGGATCCGGGTTCGGGGTCCTTGGATGTCAGATGCCTGGGATTCTTCCCGCTGCCACCTATGCCGTCCCAGAAGGAGATGGTGGATGCCCCCAGGCCGGATGTCGAGGAGGTCAAGATGGATGACATCTCCCGGGTGATGGAGTATCCAGACCGATCATGGTGGGAGCTTCTTGGATTGGAGGAACCGAGACGTGCGCCATCCGAGGTGAGATTTCTTGCCGGTGTGGTTGAGCCTGCCGATGGCCTGGGTTCGGTTCCCCATCCTCCTGCTCCGGTCAAAGGGATGCGGCGGCGCTCTTTGAGGCTCCTCCGGTTGGGCTCTGGATCATGTTCCATTGCCCAACCGGTGGACCTTACCTCTTGCTGCTGCCCTCTATTCGATCTCTGCCCTCTTCATCGTCTTCCTCTTCTTCTTCTTCATTGTCTGTTCCCCATGGGGATATTGTTCCTCCCACCTGTGACATGGATGCTGACGCCCCGCCGGTGGTGCCCCCAGTGATCCCGGGTGCTGGTGCAGATGCTGCTCCTATTCTAGAGGATCGTCTTCTACTTGTCAACCTCCCTATGGACGATCCATCTAGAAATTTACAAGCCTCACCCCATGCAGCCGTCCTCTCCATAGATCAACAATTGCGGTTTCTTTGCGAAGCTTGCGACGGTGATGAAGAGGTTCATCTTCTGGACTTCATTAGCGGCTACCACTTGGGCTATGCTGACCACTCACGTGGTTTTCGAGAGATGAGCAACGAGCTACCCACACTTCACCGCGCCGCACGAGAGAGGAGATTTTGTGGAAAGGGCCGAGCAGAAAACAGAACAGAGGGTTGAACATGTATATATTTTTTTTGTGTAATCTTTATCCAATCAATGAATAAAAAATTACTTTTTGGGTCAACCTTGCTCTTGTCTTGTGCACTCGTGTCGTTTAGCCAAGTCCTTAAAGAACATAGGGTACCTTTCTCGTTTTATGCTTACTTTTTCCCGCCTTATCGCTTCAAAGCTAAGTCGTCTTGATTTCAACTGCAACTCGCTCGCACTAGGCGAATAGGTTACTCTGCGTGAAATGAGTAGAGGTGCCCTGCGTTATTCCCACGATCAGGATGTCCCTGGTCTCATTCTCCTGATCGTAACGACCCTCCCACTGATCTATCTTTTTACAAGGCCATGTGGAAAGTTAGAGATAGACATATTATAAACTCGCCACGTAAGCTACACGTTTGTCAAAACTGACCCCTCGTCTCTCACGCCAACTGTCCCTCAATTTTTGCAGAAGATTTCAGAGGCAAATCTTCCACGATCTTGATTTTTGCGCCTTTGCCATGATTGCGGGATGTTCTTCAGGAAGAACCGTCCCCTTTATGTAGTCGTCATTCGACGAGAAGAGGAGAGAGAATTCAAAAATCAAATCCCCTCGTTGTTTTCAAACTTTGCCTCTTCTCTTTTTTCTTCTCGCATCACCATGTCGACAGACATCGTTCAGAGGCTTAGATCTTCCCTGTCAATCCTTGAATCCATCATCATCACGCCTACTCAGGAGAAATTCTTCGACCTCATGAAGCATCAGAACCCCGATGCGCTCTTCATGTACTCTTCTCAAATGCTGAGAAGTTCCCTTTCCTTTCCTCTTCCCCCATTAGTTAGGTATTTCTTGTGTCGGTTTAGGCTCCACCCGACACAATGCTCTCCCAACCTGTTGAGGGTTTTGTTGTGCATTGTCACCATCAATTGCCAGCTGGACCTCGATCTCGGAGTAGACGACATCTACCACCTGTACGATCTGAGGAAGACAGAACATGCCTTCTACCTTTGAGCCAAGAAGGACAAGATTCCACTTGTGGAAAAGATTCCTTCCTCTGACAGTGGGTGGAGAGAGGAATGTCTTGTACAGCTAACCGGTCCCTGGGAGTTCTCCACCTTCGGGCTGCATGCTGGGCCGAAGGTGCCTCGGATCCTTCGTTCGATGAAATTGGGTAAGCTTAGATGCGATTGTCCTTTCAAACCTTTCCCTTCTTCATCATGACCTGATGCGCTTCTTTATTTTTTGTCAGATGACCTTGAGCGAGCAACCCCGGATCCTTCAGTGGTGAAGTTTGATCAGATTACTTGTGCCCAAGAATTGTAGGATAAAGATTTAAGCAAAATTCTTAGCCTCCCAACTTCTCGGGCTGCTGGCTCTTCCTCAGTGGTTGCTGGCACATCGTCGAGCACCCACGCTTCTTCTACTTCTTCTCCCGTCGTGAACGAGGAGGTGGCTGGACAGCTCACTGCGGACTTAGTCAATCGGTCATGGATCACCTAGACGGCATCGTGACCTGAACGTGACATTAGCGAGTCCACAACAATCCCTGATAACCAACTCCCACGTCCACTGAGGAATCTCCATGGACTGACGCTTTCCAACGCGATGATGATTCTCGAACTTTGCCTGAGGGCATGCCAACCTGGGGAAACAAGGTTACCCATATCGCCTTTTTATCGCACCACAGCAATCTCAATGAAGACTACCCCAAAGTAGTCCACGGAAGCCCAATAAAACTTTTGAGATCCACGAAGGCATCCGGCGCATTCGTCAACCCCGACGGCAGTACTTAAAACTCGTAGTGCCTGAAACGGTCACGAAAGGCCATCTGCAGGATGTCCAACTCCCGGATCTCCAACTTGTGGTACCCTTGTGCGAAGATTGATCTAACAGAAGACACTCGCTCCCAGAGCTGGTCAAATAGATCATCAATTCACAGCAAGGGGGGGGGGTACCTGATCTTCAATCCTCACGGGAAGATCAAACAATACCTCGAACAATTAAGTCCAGATTCTGCTCCTCGAGCATGGCTGGCGCTCATGATGACACTTACGCGCTTGGTAAGCCGCTCAACCGCACTAAATTCACAAGACACGCAATAAGTGGTCGTCGAACCTCAACAATGCCTATGCGACGTCATCTATCTGATAGGGCGATTGAGTCCCATCACGAACGCTAGCATCGCGTCTCCTTATTTGCGACCAATGTGGGGCAAAACGCGACAGTATCCACAACTGTGCTTCACATGCCGCCAGAGATTGGTCGCTCAACTGTAACCGTTGGAACTCCAGCATCCTGCACTCCATGGGCAGATTCATCACGGGGAGTCCACGCTCTCGACATCATCCAGTAGCGCTCTCCCGGTGTGGCCTCTACCTGGTAGCCTCCCAAGCCCGCTATCTCTACCATATGGGCGCACCAACAAGCATCTCACAGGGCTCTGGCCTCAACCGGGCAGCTACAACGCACAATGATATATCGAAGCGACTCCAGATGCCACTATGGAACCCAGTCCACAAGCAATCGCCCACCAAGCTGCAATAGGATGTACCCAATCCCGATCGTACGCATCACCACTCGCTACAGCACCTTTCAAGTGAGGAAAAATCCATCATCAATTTGATGCTTCAAAGGTATTCCTTGACTGGGAAAAGAACCTTGGCAGGGCAATATGAGGGCCCGATATAGGATATCTCAACAACCAAACAAGGAACACGGAGTACCCTAGCCCGGGTCTCAACGATGACCCCGCAAGGCCCCTTAATCCTGAGTAGGAAGGCTGGAAGAAGACATCACCCCTTAATGAGCAATACGCCACATCCTCAACACTTGAAACTGGCGCTGCACGTGAACTCCATGGTTACCAGCAATACCGATGCACGGGAAAGAAGCTCCATTATCGAGACGCAATCCATACCTTAGAAATTGCGATCAATTCATCATTATCATACTACTGGGCTGGAATCTCCTACCCAAGCCTTAATCCCACAACAAGGGATCCAACAACTGACCCTAACCAGTCGACCCAGTCGACAACTTAAGGGTGGGTCCAGGGGGGTCACGTCCACGTCAACGGATGCGAGGAGGCATGTCAGCAACCTAAGATAACTTCTAAAATAAGAGTACTCAGATGACAATCCTACGACTCATCATCTATACGACTAGACTTAGGCTCTGACAGGACCATGCTCTGATACCAACTTTTGTCACCCTAGGGCGGCCGTCCCCGAGACGTGGCAATAATGGAATATCAGCTATCAATACCTGAGGTCAATAGAGACTCCAACAACAACACACAAGGTGGCAAAGCAAGGATAATGATAACTGACTGAAAAGCAGAAGCATAATATATAAACAATGTCTGTAAATCAAAAACATTATTACAGACTCGAATACACAATCAATGTCCTGTGAGAGCCAAGTCTAGACCAAATAAAATACAACATGTGCCACATGCACGATTTACAATACATCAAAATAACTCTAGGACTGCTGACAGCCTCGCACTCGCCACCCGCCGGAAGAACGCTCCACGCCCATAAGACCACGCCACAGGGAAGCTCCAACTCCACGCCCAACACTGCCCCTGAAAAGAAACAGTATGCGAGGGGTGAGCTACAAGCTCAGTGAGTGGCTAGAAACCAATCACCATACAACAGTTCAATACTCAAACAATTTCCTCTCAAGGAAAACATGGGTGGAAACCCATGGATAACACGGTCACGCGGCGGCACGACCAACCTCACCCTCACCCTCACTCCCGGAGGGAGACTCTTGGGACTTTTGGGGAGAGACCATACCGTTGGTTGAGGAGACCCGGGATTACTGGTCTACACAACACTACTAGATCATCTACATCGGGATAACTGCCCAACGATGTCTTTGAACATCGATACGCAACCGGACCCAACAACTATGGGAACGGACGAACAACGAATGGGTCACGCGGCGACGTGTCTTCACCTCATCCTCACCCTCACTCCCGGAGGGAGACTCTTGGGACTTTTGGAAGAGACTTAGACTGCTCTACACCCTTGGTCCACCGGTAGCCCTTTCCTCGGGTAGTCACTACCTGGTATACTCTGACGATCAGTACGCTGTCGGATGCCTCAGTGGTACCTACGGATGGGAGCCCTCTGTCAAGACAGCTTTTCCAATGTCGGGAAGTTCCTACATTGGATCCAACGAAGGGGAGAACGATTCCACACTCGCAATATCATTCGTTAGCCCTCTCCCGGGTAGCCTCTGTCAGGACAGCTGCAACCCGGGCCTCTTCAACACGGACGACATTGGGAGTAACCATTCCATGTTCGCAAAGCGAACCCATGGAAATCAACTACTCTCGATAATCACATATCGAAGAGAGCGAACACTATTGTACTCCCACATGGTTGCGTCGCTCGGACACAAGGGGGTTGCCTCTGCTCTCACACAGAAATAATCCCAAGGCACATAACCCAACAGGCGGTTCATATACACGCCTAGCACGGGTAGGCCTAGCCTAATGCCCCACTACCGGCTTAACAAAACCGATAAGGTAATGAATTCTCCTGAATTCCAAACGAGTGCATCGCTCGGATGCACGGGGTGATTACATCCCTAGCGCTCTAACTAATAAGGTACAACCCGACAACGAGTCATACCCACGCCTATTAAAGATAGGCCTATCAGTTTTTAACATGCGCATATAAATATATCCAGGAGAATTATATCCAGCTATGTGCAAGAACCATATGCAAAATCATCTAATAATTATAGGGACACTCCCTAACATGGATTTACATCATAATAAATCATACAACATGCATACATGGTCATTAATCACATAAGCACACAAGGCCTAACTTAAGCATGCGTTGGATATCGCTAACTTAAAAGAAAGGGTCAAACGCGATCTCGCGCACTAACAGGTGCATGCCAATATTCCAAACGAACCTGAGTCGAGTAGGAAATCGCATCTACTTACTCAGTTCGTTCAGAGGGAGAGGGCGAGAGAGATCATCATCTCATGCAGCTGGTCATAGCTTTGCCCCATTAGCATGGGCGCAACAACTACACCACGCCCTCGAGTCTTATCACAAGGGGATATTAGGCAGGTGCCCGTTATTAACCCAGAATTATTCATGCTGGATATTCCAATTAATATGGTGGGAGTAGTATTACAATACTACCTAAGGCATGCCATATTCTATACATCCATACACATTACCAAAAATACATGCCCATACTAGAGGGGCTCATGCAACACAATCATTCATACATGAATACAATACATGTATATAACCCTAGCATGCAAGATATCTACATATTATAGCTTAAGCATGGCCATACTACTTATCTACATAAGTAATATAGCTAGGGAGCCCCATCGATGCGCGACGCGCGACTACGCGCGTCGAGCGCATCCCGAGGGGGGGGGGATTGGATCGAACCACTCACCATTACCCGGGACCTCGCACATCCCATCCGACGAGATCTGCAAGGTAAGGGCATCAAATTTGGTGAGTAACATCACAATTTAACACTTAGAAATCACTAGAATTACTAAAGACTTAGACATGCACGCATACGGCCTCGCACGCATGCGAGCACGCGCGTACGCACGCATGCCCGAGTGCCCCAGCACCTACCCGAGACCCTGGGCAGCCACACGCATGGCCCCCCGCACGCGTACGCACGCATACGCACGCACGCACGCGCCCCAGCACCCCCTGGCGCACTGCCGCGCGCCCAGACGCGCTGTCTCGCGCGCACGCTAGCGCGCGCCCGAGCGCACTGCGCGTCCTGCTCGCGGGCACTCACGCGCACTGCGCGCCGGCGCAGCACCTCGCGCGCCTGCCAGCGCGCCTGACTGCGCGCGCCGACGCCCCTCTGCGCGCAGACACGCGTGTGCCCAAATCTCTTCCACCCCCTCCTCAGCCCTCACACTCACCCTACCACCTATGCATGGCATGCATGAACACCTTAAGAGCCCTAACAACCATTTAAAACAAGGATAAGGGAGGAGGAGAGCTTACCAAAGGAGGGGAAAGAAAGGGGAGGTATTCGGGTGCCCTTGGCGCACCAAAACCACCTCAACCGCCACCACCAACACCACCACCTCCTCAGCCTTACTTGGCTGCAAATCAGGGGCAAAATAGGGGAGCATGAGAGGGGTGAAAGCTAGAGAGAAAGAAAGAGAGAAAGGGACAACAACAACAACACAAACACACCTTTGAGTGCTCTTCCTCTTACACTATTCCTCTTCTTTTGCTTCTTCTTCTCCTTCTTTTCTTTCAAAAGAACACACACACACACACATTCACACAAGGGAGAGGGAGACGTGGGAATGGTGAGGGAGAGAGAGAGAGACCACTTTTTCCACCATTTGGGGGGGGGGGGGTGATGAGAAGGGAAAAAGGGGGGGTGCACCTAAGCTAAACTCACCCACACACATTTAAAATATCCATAGTTTTCTTACTCTTTAAGCAATAGGGGGGTGAGGTTACCCAAGGTCACCTTAACCACCAAAATATCCCAACACTATTCCTCCTAACAAACCAGAAACGACCAAAACCCGGATACGATTTGGAACTTCATAATTTTTAAAACGTTATCGGAATTCGATGAAATTTTTATGAGTAGTACAAAATGGCACCAGGACTCATAATATGCAGTTAGATTTTCAATCGGAGTACTCAAACTCACGCAGATAGCTAAAAGTCTAAAATTTTAGCGGCTCCGATCAAAAAATTAAAAAGCCCCTGAATGACCCAGAAGTGACCAAGGCTTAACCGAAATGGCTCCAAATGACACAGGCATAACAAAAATGCCTCATCCGGAGTCATCGGTCCAGGAGGATGAGACAGGAGAGGGGGCGGCAGCCACACCTGGCACACCTTCGACTCTTCCTTCTGAGGGTCCAAGTGGGCCTCCTGTGAATGCAGCTGGTGATCAAGGATTAGAGTTTGCTCCGACCTTTGGCGGAACGGGACGCCCATCGAGTCCTACTGCTAGCAAGTCACTAGTTGCGGTAGTGGTTCCGTCCTCTCTTAAAGTTGAGGTGGTCGAGGCCTACATCTCGGTCATCCTGATAGTCGACTTGGCTCGAGCTGAGTTGCCATCAGTCGAGGCCGTCGAGATGGCGCCTCCTTTGATGGTTGTACTTGGGTCGAGCCCAGTCGCAGCGATGGGGGTTACATCCCCTGCAAAAGTTTCCTCAGGGGTGCCCCCAGCCGTTATGGTGGAGATTCCATCCTCCATCTTGCCACCTCTGAAGGTGTCCTCGGTCATTCAGACCGCGGCTATTCCTTCAGCACCTTATTGCTCAGAAGTTCCCTCCGTCTTGGTGTTGGAGGCCCCTCCTTCCGCGGCAGTCAATGCTCCATACTCTGCCTCCTCAAAGGCTACATCAGTCGGTGGTGCCTCCCCTGTCAAGGCCCCCGGAGCGGTTGCTACGTCTGGCACCTTTTTTGGCGGTCCCCTGGCTGGGCGTGTCAACAAGGAAGTCGCTTGTGCCCAACTCAGGGCTTGCCTTCTCGACGATGACTTGGAAAGCACTTACTAGGCCACGACTGAGGCGCTTTTTACTCGGCTCGGTTGGAGCATTTATAACTTAAGCAATTCAACCTTTCTTCTTTATGCCCCAATTCCAGTGTCCTGATGATTTGCTTTTCCAGAACTCTGTCCTTCTTCAAGCACTTAGCAAGCGAGAACTCGGCGCAAAGAAGACCGAATCACTGTTGAAGGCAACGTAGGAGCTCGCACATCGCAGAGAAGCGCAGCTAAGGGTTGCTGAGGAGCAAACTGCAATCGTGAACTGAGCTCGCCTAGCGGCAGAGTTGGCTAAATCTTCTGCTCGACGTGACTTGGCCGCTATTGAAGCTCGTGCCTTGGCTGCTGAGGAGCGAGTGAAAGAGCTTCTTCACTTGAAGCTTTCTGAGTCCTTCGATCATGCCAAGCTTTCTTTGCGAGCAAAAAATGCAGAGAAGCGAGTTGATGCTCTGATGCAGGAGTCACAAGATCAACAAGCTGTTATCTGTGGCCTTCGAGCTGAGGTTGCGGCCGCTTATGTGGACGGTCTGACGAAGGGTCAAGACGAGGCCTTTGTGAAGGTGAAAAATCAGATGCAGGAGATCTCGGATTCTTTGGCGACTTGCGCCAACAAGAATTACAAACGTGGTTATCGTTAAGGATATGAAGACAGGTCAAACAATGTCTCTCCTCATGTCGCTAGCGCTTCCTCTCCTGCTTCTGGGTCTGATCCCGATGATGGGTCTCAGAATGATTGAAATTTTGTAAAGACAATGTTTTCTTTAAACGACTTGTCCTCTTAATGTTTACTCATTTCTTTTTTTGTTTGCATAACGTGTATGCTTGGAGTGCTTGTTCGCTAGGATAATAGGAATGCACCCTTTCAGAATTTAAGCCCGTTTAATGGACTAATTTTGCTTATCCTTGCCTCGCAACCTCCAGAAGCTGGTCGTAGGGCCTTGGCCCTCTGAGACCTTAGTGGGCATAGGGGGAGCTTGTACTTCCTAACGACCTCATATTGTGAGTGTATCGATTAAGAACTCGAGTGCTTAATCGATGGATGGGGCATCCCCAGCGCGACCTCTTTCACGAAGAGTGCTCATCCAATTAACCTGAACATGGCCTATTCGCGACCTCTTTTTCTTAGAGTGCTGTTCATAACCAAGTTCATGCGTGACCTCGAACGGGCTTTCATACTTATAAAATATTCACAATGAGATGAATAAAAACCAAGCGAACAACTTTTATTTGAAAAGTAGTACTTTTTTTAGATGCATCACATTGCGAGGTCTAATAAGTGCCTCTCCATTCATTCGTTCTAAGTAGTAAGCTCCTTTTGGACCTAGCCCAGCGACTTTATATGGTGCCTCCCAATTGGGTCCGAGTTTACCATCAGATCGTTTTTGGGATTCGAGGAATACCTCTTGCAAGACCAAGTCTCCGGCCCGAAAGCTTCGTCGTGAAACTCTTTTGTTGTAGCTTCGAGCAATATGGTTTGGGTAGTTCGCCATTCTGATGGAAGCAGCTTATCTTCGCTCGTCCCTTAGGTCTAGGTCAGATGCGAGAACTTCTTCATTAGCGCTTGACTCAAAGTTTTCGATCCTGAAAGTTGGGATCCCGAGCTCTATAGGAATTACTGCTTCGACACCAAAGGCCAGGGAGAATTGGGTTTCACATGTGACCCTTCGTGCTGTCGTGCGGTAAGCCCATAATACTGAGGGGAGTTCGTCCACCCAAATCCCTTTGGCTGTGTCGAGGCGCTTCTTGATCCCATCCAAGATGGTACGGTTAGTGATCTATGCCTTCCCATTACCTTGGGGATAATGAGGAGAAGAGAACAGATGCTTTATTTTCAGCTCCTTGCAGAACTCCCTTATGGTAGCGTTGTCGAACTGTGTTCCGTTGTTGGAGATTATAGTATTCGGCACCTCGAACCTGCATACAATCTCCTTCCATAGGAAACTTCGCACCTCAACATCACGAATCCTGGCCAGGGCCACAACTTGCACCCATTTGGTGAAGTAGTCGGTGGTGACCAGCAGGAATCGCTTCTGAGATGGTGCCATGGGCATGGGTCCGACTATATCGAACCCCATTGAGCAAACAACCAAGCACTTTGAAGGGTATTCACATCCCCTGCGGGTCGATGGATAGGCGGGCCAAATTGCTGACATTTGTCACATCTCCTCACAAGATCGAGTGAATCTTTAGCGAGGGTCAGCCAGAAGTAACTAGCGGTCAGTACGCAGCGAGCCAGGGACCGTGATGTAGTATGGCTCCCACATTTTCCTGAATGCATCTCCTCTAGCACTTCCTTGGCTTCGTCGAGGGTGACACATCGCAAGAGTGGGCCGTTGAAGCTTTGCTTGTACTTAATGCCTTGATCAGAGATCAAGAACCGAGCGGATCGATTCTTAATTTTTCTGGCTTCTTGCTTATTTGGCGGGTGGATGTCTTCTTTTAGGTATGACAGGATGGGATCTATCCAAGTCTCTATTCGAGGTTCCGAATCTATTGCCATGACGGATTCAAACCGAGCAATGCTTGGTTCTCCCAGAAACTCGACCTGAATCTCACGAGATGGTTCACCTTCTAGAGCACTGGCCAGATTTGCTAGGGCATCAGCTTGGGTGTTCTACTCGCTATCGATCAAGTGGATCTTCCAATAACTGATTTGTGCAAGCAGGGTTCATGCATAGCTCTGATAGGCAGCCATGCATTCGTCTTTTGTCTTATATTCTCTTGTACTCTGGCATACCACGAGCTGAGAATCACGGTAGATCACCAATTTACGCACGGAGAGATCTACAGTGAATTCCAAGCCCGTGATCAGGGCCTCATACTCATCTTCGTTGTTGGAAGCCTTGAAGCCGAGCTTGATCGCATGTTCGAACATAAATTCATCCTCATTTAGTAAGATCAGCCCTGCTCCTGACCCTCTTCGATTGGATGCCCCATCGACGTGGAGTGTCCAAGAAATTGGCCTGAAGTCAGAGACGGTGCAGACCTGTTGCTTGGCCGGCGTAAGGTCAGCGATGATGTCTGCAACCACCTGTCCTTTAATTGCATTTTTGGGCTGATAGTGGATATCAAAATCCGATAGCTCCACTGCCCACTTCAGCAATCGTCTTGCAACATCTGCCTTTCGCAACACGACCTTGAGTGGCGAGTCGGTGACGATATGGATTGAATGGGCTTGAAAATAATGGCGTAATTTCTGGGCAGAAATGAGTAAGGCAAACGCAAGTTTCTCAATGCGGGAATACCTGGTTTCTGCCCCATTTAACGCTTTGCTGGCATAGTAGATTGATTGCTACCCCCGGTCTACGTCCTTCAACATCACAGAACTGATTGCATGCTCGGAAGTTGCGACGTAAAGGAGTAGGATATCTCCCGGAGAAGGGCATACTAGGAGTGGCGGCGTACTGAGGTATTTTTTAATTTCCTCAAACGCCTTCTAACATTCCGGCGTCCATTCGAACCTTTGCACTTTTTGAAGCAGTAGGAAGAATGGTTGACATCGATCAGTGGCTCTGGAGATGAATCGGTTGAGGGCAGCCAACCTTCTAGTAAGCTTTTGCACCGCTTTCTTGTTCCGCGGCTGTTGTGCCTGTGTCATTTGGAACCATTTTTGGTTAAGCCTTGGTCACATCAGGGTTGTTTAGGGCCTTTTCTTTTTCAATCGGAGTCGCTAAAATTTTAGCTTTTAGCTACTTGTGAGAGTTGGAGTACTCTGATGGGAAATCTAATTGCATATTATGGGTCTTGGTACCGTTTTGTACTGCCTATAAAAATTTCATCGAATTCCGGTAACGTTTTAGAAAATATGCAGTTCCAAATCGCAACTGGGTTCAGTCGTTACTTGGTTTCGGTTGGTGAGATATTTTCGATGATGTGGTCACGCTTGGTAACCTTACTCCCCACCTTGCTTAGTGGTTAAGAAACTTAGGATATTTTTGGGTGTTAGTGGGTGACCCTAACCCTAAACTCACCCCCCTCTCCTAATCTTGCTCTCACCCCCCCTAGTGACTTTTGTCACTCCTCTCTCTCTCCCTCTCTCATCCGTTGGAATTTTTGGGCCTCTCTCTTGGCCTCTCTTTCACTCCCCAAGTGTTTGATAAAATCCCACAAAGAAGAAGGAGAAGATGGTGGAGCAAGATGAGGAAGTGTCCAAGGTTAGTTTGTGCATGTGTTGATGTTGTCATCTCCCTCTCCCCCTCCCCTAGCCCCTCTAATGGGTTCCCCCTGGTTTCTCCTTTCCCCCTGGTCAGCAAGAAGAAAAGAAGTAAAGATCGAGGTGGTGGTACTGGTGGTGGCGGTCGAGGTGGTCGAGGGTGTGCTTGCGAGCCCCTACACCTCCCCCTTCCCTCCCCCTCCGTTTTGGTGAGTTTTCCCTCTTCTTTAACTGATTTTTATGGCTGTAGGGACTGTTAGAGGAGTCATGCATTCTAGGTGAATGGGTTAGGGTGTGTGAGGAGGGTTGGGGATGGGTTAAAGATGTCTGGGCGCACGCGCAGACGGGCGCGCTGGCGGTGTGTGTGTTATGCCTGTGTCATTTGGAGCCATTTTGGTTAAGCCTTGGTCACATCTGGGTCATTCAGGGCCTTTTTCTTTTTTTATCGGAGTCTCTAAAATTTTGGCTTTTAGCCACCTACAGGAGTTGGAGTACTCTGATTGAAAATTTAACTGCATATTATAGGTCCTGGTACAATTTAGTACTGCCCATAAAAATTTCATTGAATTCCGGTAACGTTTTGGAAAATATGCAGTTCTGAACTGTATCCGGGTTTTGAGAGTTCCTGGTTTGATTTGTCAAATAATGTGAGATATTTTGATGAATGTGGTGACCTTGGGTAACCTTACCCCCCTTTGCTTAGTGGTGAAGCAACCACTTGGTTATTTAGAGTGTTAGTGGGTGAGTTTAGGTTAGGTTCACCCCCACATTTTTCCATTACACTCACCCCCCCCCCATGTGAGAAAAAAATCTCTCTCTCTCCCTCTCCCACTCCCCACGTGGACCTCTCTTTGGGTCTTTCTTTCTCTCTTTCAATCCCCCCATATGTTTGTGTTAATGCCTCAAAAAGAAGAGAAGGAGATCAAGAAGGACATGAAGAGGTGATCTTGAGGTGGGTTATGTGAGCTTGTGCTCCTAAGTGGTTTCTCCTCTCTCAAGCTCCCTCTCATGTCTTCCCCCCCCCCCCCTGTTTTGCAGCGAAAGGAGGCTGAGGAGGGCTGTGGAGGTGGTGGTAGTGGTGGTGGTGGTTGAGGTGGTCGCGGGTGCATCGAGGGCCCCCGAATCTCCCCCTTTCATTCCCCCTCCCTAGGTGAGCTCTTCCCCTTCTTTTCTTTTTCTTTTTTCATGGCTTAGGGGGTTGTTGGGAAGTCATGCATGCTAGGTAGTTGGTTTAGGGTGAGTGAGAAGTGTGGGGGAGGGGTTAAAAGGGGTTAAGAATGGCTGGGTGCGCGCAGGGGTCTGTCCACGCCCATGCGCTCGCGCAGAGTGGCGCTGGCATGCGCAGGCGGGCGCGCAAGCGGGAGCGCGCAGAGCGAGTGCACAGGTTTGCGCAGACGCTCGCAGCGCGCGCGGTGCGCGCGGGTTGTGCGCGCGAGTACGCGAGGGCGCGCGCAGGGCAGGTTGTCTGGGCGGGCTTGGGCATGCGGCAGGGTGCCAATGCGGGCGCGCGCGCGCGTGCGCGTGCTAAGGCATGCGCGGGGCTGCCCAGGGGCTCGGGTAGGTACTGGGGCACTTGGGCATGCGTGCGTACGCGGGTGCTCACATGCGTGTGAGCCCGTATGCATGCATGTCTAAGTCTTTGGTATTTCTAGTAATTTTTAAGTGTTATAATGTGATGTTACTCACCAAATTTGATGCCCTTACCTTGCAGATCTCGTCGGATGGGATGCGCGAGGTCCCGGGTAATGGTGAGTGGTTTGATCCAATCCCCCCCCCTCAGGATGCGCTCGACGCGCGTAGTCGCGCGTTGCGCATCGATGGGGCACCCTAGCTATACTACTTGTGTAGATAAGTAGTATGGCCATGCTTAAACTATAATATGTTAGATATCTTGCATGCTAGGTTTATATTGATGTACTGTATTTATGTATGAATGATTGTGTTGCATGCGCCCCTCTAGTATGGGCATGTATTTCTGTAATATGTATGGATGTATAGAATATGGCATGCCTTAGGTAGTATTGTAATACTACTCCCACCATATTAATTGGAATATCCAGCATGATTAAGTCTGGGTTAATAACGAGCACCTGCCTAATATTCCCTTGCGATAAGACTCGAGGGCGTGGTGTAGTTGTTGCGCCCATGCTAATGGGACAAAGCTATGACCAACTTCAGGAGATGATGATCTCTCTCGCCCTCTCCCTCTGAATGAACTGAGTAAGTAGATGCGATTTCCTACTCGACTCAGGTTCGTTTGGAATATTGGCATGCACCTGTTAGTGCGCGAGATCGTGCTTGACCCTTTCTTTTAAGTTGGTGATATCCAACGCATGCTTAAGTTATGCCTTGTGTGCTTATATGATTAATGGCCACGTATGCATGTTTAAGTGGGCCATACCTTGTATGCATGATGTAAATCCATGTTAGGGGTTACCCTTATAATCAATTGTTAGATGATCGTGCATATGGTTCATGCACATAGCTATGATATAATTCTCCTGAATATATATGCGCATGTTAAAACTGATTAGACCTATCTGAAATAGGCATAGGTGTGGGTATGACCCGTTGTCGGTTTGTACCTTATTAGTTAGAGCGCTAGCGATGTAATCGCCCCCGTGCATCCGAGCGATGCACTCGTTTGGAATTCAGGAGAATTCATTATCTTATCGGTTTTGTTAAGCCAGTAGTTGTGGCCCACCCATGCTAGGCGTGTATATGAACCGCCTGTTGGGTTATGTGCCTTGGGATTATTTCTGCGTGAGAGCAGAGGCAACCCCCCCTTGTGTTCGAGCGACGCAATCGTGTGGGAGTGCAATAGTATTCGATATCATCGATATGTGATTATCGAGAGTAGTTGTTTTTCCATTGGGTTCGCTTTGCGAACATGGAGTGTTTCCTCCCAATGTCGTCTGTGTTGAAGCGGCCCGGGTTGTAGCTGTCCTGACAGAGGGCTCCCATCCGTAGGTACCACCGATGCGTTCGGAAGCGTACTGATCGTGGGAGTATACCAGGTAGAGGCTACGTGGGGAAAGGGCTACCGGTGGACCAAGGGTGTAGAGCAGTCTAAGTCTCTTCCAAAAGTCCTATGTCACCTCTAAAGGGTGAGGGTGAGGATGAGGTGAAGACACATCGCCGCGTGACCCATTCGTTGTTCGTCCGTTCCCAAAATGGTTAGGTCCGGTTGCGCATCGATGTTCAAAGACATCGTTGGGCAGTTATCTTGATGTAGATGATCCAGTAGTGTTGTGTAGACCAGTAATTCCAGGTCTCTTCGACCAACGGTATGGTCTCTCCCCAAGAGTCCCAAGAGTCTCCCTCCGGGAGTGAGGGTGAGGGTGGTGATCCAGTAGTGTTGTGTGGACCAGTAATTCCGCGTCTCTTCGACCAACGGTATGGTCTCTCCCCAAAAGTCCCAAGAGTCTTCCTCCGGGAGTGAGGGTGAGGGTGAGGTTGGTCGCGCCACCGCGTGACCTTGTTATCTATTGGGTTTCTACCCATGTTTTCCTTGAAAGGAAATTGCCTTAGCATTGAACTATTGTAATGGTGATTGGTTTCCAGCCACTCACTGAGCTTGTAGCTCACCCCTCGCATACTGTTTCTTTTCAGGGGCAGTGTTGAGCGTGGAGCTGGAGCTTCCCTGTGGCGTGGTCTTATGGGCGTGGAGCGTTCTTCTGGCGGGTGGCGAGTGCGAGGCTGTCAGCAGTCCTAGAGTCATTTTGTGTATTGTAAATCGTGCATGTGGCACAGGTTGTATTTTATTTGGACTAGACTTGGCTCTCACAGAACAGTGATTGTGTATTCAAGTCTGTAATAATGTTTTTGGTTTACAGACATTGTTGATATCTTATGCTTCTGCTTTTCAGTTGAGTTATCAGTTATCATTGGTTTGCCAGCTTGTGTGTTGTTTATTGGAGTCTTGTACTTGATAGTTGATACTTCATTATTGCCACGTCTCGGGGATGGCCGTCCTGGGGCCTGACAGTGTGCGCGTAACGCGGGCGCACGGGTGTGCACGGAGCGTGCGCGCAGGTGCGCGCGGGTCATGCGCTTGAGTGCTCGCGGGAGCGTGCGAGCATGCACGCGCGTGGGGCAGCGTGCCTAGCCACACGACAAGGCACAAGTGGGCGCAAGCAAGTGCGTGCGCATGCAGGGGCCACACGTGTGGCTACCCGAAAGCTCGGGTAGGTGCTGGGGTGCTCGTGCATGTGTGCGTACGTGCGTGCTCGCATGCGTGCGAGCCCGTATGTGTGCATGTCTAAGTCTTTGGTATTTCTAGTTATATTCTAAGTGTTTTAATGTGATTTTACTCACCAAATTAGATACCCTTGTCTTGCAGATCTTGGCGATCGATCACGCAATGACCCGGGTTGTGGTGAGTGGTTTGATCCAACTCTTCAAGATGCGCTCGATGAACGTAGTCGTGCATCCCGCATCCATGGGGCTTCTTTGCACCCTAAATATGCTAGATACTTGTATGCTAGGCTTGTATAGCTCGTATATTGCGTAGAACCCCCTTTTCTATCATATACTTGCCTATGTATCATATTCATGTGTGAATTATTATGTTTGCATGCGCCCTTCATGTATGGGCATGTGTGATGTGTGTTTATATGAATGTATAGAATATGCATGCCTTAGGTAGTCCCTATTTATAGTACTACCTTCCTATGTTAGTAATATCTAGCATGATTAAACCTGGGTTAATAACCAGGTGCATACTTAATATTTTCTGGTCATAAGACTGGAGGAGGTGGTATGGTTGTTGCACCTATCTTGTTGGGGCAAAGCTATGATCAGCTTCTGAAGAGGATGAGACTTTCCCTCTCTCTCACCCCCTTCTCTCTTTGCGTAAACTGAGTAAGTAGATGTGGTTCCCACTTGACTCAGGTCCACTTGGGATTATCGGCATGCACCGATTGGTGCGCGAGATCGTGCTTAACCCTTTCCTTTTAAGTTGGTGATATCCAACGCATGCTTAAGTCATACCTTGTGTGCTTATATGATTAATGTGTCTCATGTATGTGTAGTTAGGCCATGCGTGGTATGTGTGTTGCATGATTTATCGTTTATGATGTATATTCGTGTTAGGGAGTATCCTATAATTAATCATATGTTATCGCGCATGTTAAAACTATTTAGGCCTATCTGAAGTAGGGGCTTCTTCGCACCCTAAATGTGCTAGATATTTGTATGATAGGCTTGTATAGCTTGTATATTGCGTAGAACCCCTTTTCTATCATATACTTGCCTATGTATCATATCCATGTGTGAATTATTATGTTTACATGCGCCCTTCATGTATGGGCATGTGTGATGTGTGTTTTTATGAATGTATAGAATATGTATGTCTTAGGTAGTCCCTATTTATAGAACTACCTCCCTAAGTTAGTAATATCTAGCATGATTAAACATGAGTTAATAACCGGGTGCATACTTAATATTCCCTGGTCATAAGACTGGAGACGTGGTATGGTTGTTGCACCCATCTTGTTGGGGGCAAAGCTATGACCAGCTTCCGAAGAGAATGATACTTTCCCTCTCTCTCGCCCTCCCTCTTTGCGTAAACTGAGTAAGTAGATGTGGTTCCCACTTGACTCAGGTCCGCTTGGGATTATCGGCATGCACCGGTTGGTGCGTGAGATTGTGTTTAACCCTTCCCTTTTAAGTTGGTGATATCCAACGCATGCTGAAGTCATACCTTGTGTGCTTATATGATTAATGTGCGTTATGTATGTGTAGTTAGGCCATGCGTGGTATGTGTGTTGCATGATTTATCGTTTATGATGTATATTCGTGTTAGGGAGTACCCTATAATTAATCATATGTTATCGCGCATGTTAAAACTATTTAGGCCTATCTGAAATAGGCGTGGGTACAACCCGTTGTCGGGTTGCTCCTCATTAGTTAGAGAGCAAAGGATATAATCGCCACCCTGCATCTGAGAGATGCACTTGAATGGAATTTAGGAGAATTCATTGTTGTATCGGTTTCGTTAAACTGGTGGCTATGGCATTAAGTTAAGCCTATCCATGCTAGGTGCGTGTATGAACCGCCCGTTGGGTTATATGCCTTGGGCTTATTTCTGCATGAGAGCAGAAGTAACCTCTCGCGTCCTAGCAACGCACCGTGTGGGAGTACAAGAGTATTCGTTATCGTCGATATGTGATTATCGAGAGTAGTTGACTTTCCCATAGGGCTCGCTTTGCGAACGTAGGGTGCTTCCTCCCGACATCGTCGTGCGTCAAAACTACCCATCGTCGAAGCTGTCCTGTTTTGTTCCACCACTTGTAGGTGCTACCGATGCCTATTGCGGTACACATCTAACATAGGTAACGATCGTGGATGGCTGACAGGTAGAGGCTAAGCGGGAGAGGGCTACCGGATGATATTTCGAGTGTGGAGTCGTTCTCCCCTTTGTTGGATCCGTGTTGAAGCTGCCTGGCATTAAAGCTGTCCTGACAGAGGGCACTCACCTATAGGTACTACCGATGTGTTCGGCAGATGTATTGATCATGGGAGTATACGAGGTAGAGGCTACCCGGGAGAGGGCTACCAGATGATGAAGGGTGTAGAGCATAAGGATTATCCCAAAAGTCCCTAGGGTCAGTCCTCTAGGGGCTAGGGTGAGGATAAGTTGAAGTCACGTCGTCACGTGACCCTTTTACCCATCGAGTATACTCTGGGTATGCTACTCCTAACGCTTGAGGTATCGAAGTATAACTCTACCTCGTAGCGGATGGACTCGTTGTGTCTTGTTATCCAGTAACACCATGTGTTATGGCTAACAATTGTTCCTCCCCGTGTGTCCCAAGAGCCTCCCTCCGAGAGTGAGGGCGAGAGCGAGGTATGGTCGCGCCGTCGCGTGACCTTGTTATCCGTTGGGTTTCTACCCTGTGTTTTCCTTGAAAGGAAGTTGCCTTAGTAATGAATTGTTGTAATGGTGTTTGGTTTCCAGCCACTCACTGAGCTTGTAGCTCACCCCTCGCGTACTGTTTCCTTTCAGGGGCAGTGTTGGACGTGGAGCTGGAGCTTCTCTGTGGCGTGGTCTTGCGTGCGTGGAGCGTTCCGTCCGGCAGTTGGCGAGTGCGAGGCTGTCAGTAGTCCTAGAGTCATTTTATGTATTGATAAATCATGCGTGTTGCACATGATGTATTTCTTTATTTGGACTAGACTTGGCCCTTGGGCATGACAGCGGCGGCTCCATCTCCATGATCGCTTTGATCTGATCGGGGTTAGCTTCGATTCCTCGTTGAGTCATCAAATACCCCAAGAACTTGCCCGAGCTGACTCTGAAGAATCACTTCGTTGCATTTAGTTTGAGGTGGTATTTGCGCAACACAATGAAGACCTCTTCCAAATGGGACAGATGGTCATCTCTGCGCTGGCTTTTGACCATCATGACACCAATATAGACTTCTATGGTTCTCCTAATCTGGTGTTGGAAGATCTTTGTGACCAGTCTCTGATAGGTGGTGTCACGCCCCGTGTTATATATCTGTCACTTTTTAGCCTGCTAGTAACCATTGGAGCATTCTGGCAGTTTTTGAGTTTTTTTTCGTTTTTCGATCGGAACCGCTAAAATTTTGGACTGTTAGCTATCGTCCTGAGCTAGAGGACTCCGATTGAAAATCTAACTGCATATTATGTGTCCTGGTGCCATTCTAAGCCACTCACGAAATTTTCATCGAATTCCGGTAACGTTTCTGAAATTTCGCAGTTCCGGGGCGTATCCGGGTTTTGACCGAGCGAGAAGTCATTGGGAGAGTTGACTCGGTCAAAGTGGGCCCATGACTTGGTCAACCCTTTTTGTTTTTTTGTGTGGTTGGGTTGACCCAAGTCAAAGCCCACTTAAACTCATTAATCAAGCCTTAAACCTTGATTACCCTAATCTAAGTGAGTTGACTATTTAAGTGAGAGCTAAAAATTTGCCCCCCACTATTCATCTTCTTCCCCAACTCATTTTCTCTCTCCCCCTCTCTCTTTTTCTTGATTTTGAGCCACCTAGGGTGCTTGAAACTCAAAACTCAAAACATAGAAAGGTTAGATCCGGTCCCGATCTATCCCCCGGTGTTCTCGGATTCAAGTTCCGACAAGTTTGGCCCCCTCTAACCCCCTCTATTCTCCCCTGTTTTCAGCCCCTTTTGAGGTAGGAAGAGGTCTTGGTGGTGGAGATCCTTGGGGAGGCGTTTCGGTGCACGAAGAGCCTCCGATTCCCTTCCTTTCCTCTCCTTTCCTTGGGTAAGGGTTCTTTCCTTCTTTTTCATGTTTAGATGCATGTTAGGAGGGTGGGGTTGAGTGTGGAGGGCGGCTGGTGGCTGTCGGTGGTGGTTGGGGGCGGTCGGAGGCCATTGGTGGCCGGTGGGTGGTGGTAGAGGTGCTCGGGCAGGGTGGTTGTCTGTCCCGGGCAGGATGGCAGCACAGGCGCAGCAGGCAGCGCAGCAGGCGTGCAGTGGCAGGGCGCGCGCGCGCGTGCGCGCGGACGTGCGCGCGGGCGTGCGCTCGGGTGGCACTGGCGCGGGTGTGCTGGGCGCTGGGTGTGCTGTGCGTGGGTGCTGGGCGCTGGGGCGCTGGGCGCTGGGCACCATGCGGAAGCGGGCACTCGGGCGACGTGCTGGGCGTGCTGGGGGTGCTGGTCGAGTGGGTGATGCGCATGGTGGTGCGCGCGGAGTGCGCACGGGGCGAGGCGCTGGGCGCGGGGCGTGCGATGTGCGCGCGGGCTGCTGCGCGTGTCCTGGCGTGCGGGCAGGGGCTCGGCAGGGCGCTTGGGTGCGCGGGCTGGGGCGCGGCGGTGCATCTGGGGGCGGGTGGCCGTGCGGGTGGTTGCCGGGGGTGCGGGAGTGAGTCGGGGTGCTCGGGCTAGCGTGCGTACGGGCCGTATGCACGTTTGCCCGAGTGTGGGGTATTTATTTGTGTATTTTTGGTATATTTGTGGATTTTACTCACCAAGTTGATACCCTGTCTTGCAGATCTTGACGGACGGTCGCGCGACGACCCGGTTACCGGTGAGTGGGACAATCCAACCCAGTTGGGAGGCGCTATATGCACTTGGGCGTATACCGTCCTCCCCTGAGGCACCATAGATTAATATTAACCTGTTAATTATGTAATCCATGCAGCATGATTGATATGTAGTATGCATGCTCCACTAGACTGAGTATGTTAGGGACTTGCACCCTTAGGTTGTGTAAGAGCCATGCATCTTGTCACCTTGTAATCATGCTAGGAAAGCCCCGGCCTTTGTATGCGTCCTAATAGTTTAATTTGTTAAATTAAATGCAACTGGTAATATTATTGCATGCCTTAGGGAATATTAAGGGGCCTTGCGAGGTTAACATTGAGACCCGGGCTAGGGTGCTCCGTGTTCCTTGTTTGGTTGTCGGGATGTCCTATATCGGGACCTCACGGTGCCCTCCCAAGGTTTCTTTTCTCGTCTATAATAATGCATGTTCCCCGCATCTTGGCTATGCGCCCTGGAGGAATTCTGATGAATTCAAGACACTAGAGTTGTAGAGATGTGTTGTCAGCGGATCCGAGTGGATCATATGCGTGTGGGTAGGCTGTTTCTCTCCCCTTCGTTGGATCCGTGTAGGGACTCCTCAGCGTTAGACAGGCTATCCTGACATAGGGCTCCCATCAGTAGGCACCTCTTGATCTTGGACTCGGACTGTGCTGAATGTGGGAGTAGACCAGGCAAGCTACGGTGTGGAGGAGAGGCTATCGGTGGACCAAGGGTGATTAACAGCCTAGTCAGTCCCAATATCCTATGTCACCTATTGAGGGGTGAGGGTGAGGGTGTATGGATGTATATGGATGATTATAAGTCTCAATATCCTATGTCACCTATTGAGGGGTGAGGGTGAGCGTATGGTGGTTCGGCGATGTAACGAATCACTGGATTATGTTGTTAAGCCACTTTGAGGCTGGTTGTTGATTGTTTGTGGTTGATATAAACTGTGATGCATGAGTTGTGCTGTTCACTGAGCGTGTGGCTCACCCCTCGCATAATTGTTTTCCAGTGATTACTGAGGCGGATCTGAAGGAGGAGCTCCCTGAGCGACTGCACCAGTAGCGGAGTAGCGCTACGTCCCGCGAGTTTTTGAGGCCATCAGCATCCTTCTGATTGTATGTATATATATTTCCGTGCTTGGGCACCCAGTTGTGTATTATTTGGATGTATGTGTGTATATTGGCTCTCACAGGACATATGATTATGTATCGAGTCTGTAGTTTGTTTTCGGATTACAGACTCAGTCTTTTAGCTTCCGCTATCTGTGTATATATTATGTCAGCCTTGCTTTCATCTGTGTTGTTGTCATTTTAGTTGTTGTTTAGAGTGATTTATTGATTCCCTGTATAGACTGCTGATATCATGTATACACTTACCGCGACCCGGGGACGGTCGCCCCGGGGCGTGACACCCCGGGCGTCCCCGGGACGCGGCAAGTGTATATGATATCAGCAGTCTAAACAGGAGGTCAATAACATACCCTAAACAACATCAATATGACAACACAGACAACAATGAAGCTGACAGGATATATACACAAATAGCGGAAGCTAAAAGACTGAGTCTGTAATTCAAAAACATATTACAGACTCGATACATAATCAACTGTCCTGTGAGAGCCAATATATATACAACGACATCCAAATATAATACAACCGCGTGCCCAAGCACGGAATATAATACATACAATAAAAAAGGGATGCTGATAGCCTCTGATACTCGCGGGACGTGGCGCTACTCCGCTACTGATGAAGTCCCTCGGGGAGCTCCTCCTTCAGATCCGACTCAGACAACACTGGAGAATAATATATGCGAGGGGTGAGCCACACACTCAGTGAATAGCACAACCCATGCATCACAATTTATATTAACCACAATTTTATTATTCACGCCTCAAAGTGGTTGGAACTGCACAAATCCAGTGGGTCGCTACATCGCTGACCCACCACACCCTCACCCTCACCCCTCAATAGGTGACATAGGATATTGGGACTTACTAAGCTGTTAATCATCCTTGGTCCACAACTACACAAACCAGTGGGTCGCTACATCGCCGACCCACCACACCCTCACCCTCACCCCTCAATAGGTGACATAGGATATTGGGACTTACAAACCAGTGGGTCGCTACATCGCCGACCCACCACACCCTCACCCTCACCCTCACCCCTCAATAGGTGACATAGGATATTGGGACTGATTAGGCTGATAATCATCACTACACAAATCCAGTGGGTCGCTACATCGCCGACCCACCACACCCTCACCCTCACCCCTCAATAGGTGACATAGGATATTGGGACTGACTAGGCTGTTGTTCACCCTTGGTCCACCGATAGTCTCTCCTCCACTCCGTAGGCCGCTTGGCCACTCCCACATTCAGCACAGTCCGTCCCAAATCAGGAGGTGCCTACTGATGGGAGCCCTCTCACGGGACGGCCTTTCCAACGCTGGGGCAGTCTCTACACGGATCCAACGAAGGGAACAAAACAGCCTATCCATACGCATATGATCCACTCGGATCCGCCGACAACACATCTCAACAACTCTAATGTCATGAATTCTTCAGAATTCCTCCAGGGCGCATAACCAAGATGCGGGGAACATATATTAATATTATCGGGAAAATAAACCTTGGGAGGGCACCATGAGGTCCCGATATAGGACATCCCGACAACCAAACAAGGAACACGGAGTACCCTAGCCCGGGTCTCAATGTTGACCTCGCAAGGCCCCTTAATATTCCCTAAGGCATGCTAAAAATATCATAAGTTCACATTTAATTTAATAAATCAAACTAATAGGACGCATGCATAGGTCGAGGCTTTCCTAGCATGATAACAAGGTGTCAGGATGCATGGCTCTTACACATATCCTAAGGGTGCAAGTCCCTAACATACAAGGTCTAGGGTGGCATGCATACTATATAACAATCATGCTTGCATAGATTTTACAAGTTAATATAAAACTATGGTGCCCCAGGGGAGGACGGTATACGCCCAAGTGCATATAGCGCCTCCCTACTGGGTTGGATTGTCCCACTCACCAATACCCGGGTCGTCGCGTGACCGTCCGTCAAGATCTGCAAGACAAGTATTTAACACGGTGAGTAAAATACACAAAACATACAAAAATACACTAAAATACCCAACACTCGGACAAACGTACATACGGCCCATACGTACGCGAGTCCGAGCACCCCGACACACTCCCGAACCCCCGGGCAGCCATACGCACGGCCACCCGCACGCGCACGCACGAATGCGCACGCACGCACGCACCCCGGCACCATCGACGCACTGCCGCACGCCTGCCCGCACGCCCCGACGCGCTGCCGCACGCACGCGCACGTTCGCGCTCGCCCGCGCGCACCGCGCATCCAGCCCGCGCCCCACGCGCAGCACCCCGCGCACTCCCCAGCACGCGCACGCACATGTGCGCACTGGTCCCCAGCTTCGCGCCCAGGCGCATGCCCAGGCGCCCTGCCCCGCACCCAGGCGTAGTGCCCAGGCGCCCTGCCCGCGCGCGCCCGCGCGCACCCCCGCTCGCGCCTGCACCCACGTGCACCCGAGCACCCGCGCGCGACTGCGCGCCCAACTGCGCCCGCCAGCGCCCGCCTGCGCGCGCACGCGTTCAGACCGCTCCCAGCGCGCGCCCAAGCCCTCCTAACCTCATTTTAACCCCTCCCAACCTCTCACACACCCCCAAACACCTCTACCTAGCATGCATGAGTTTCCCACAACCCCCCTTCAAGCCAAGAAAACCAAGAAAAAGGAGGGGAGGAGCTCACCTTGGGAGGGAAAAGAAAGGGAGAGGTTCGGGGGCCCTTCGCGCACCGAAACGCCGCCACCGGAACCACCACCACCTCCACTCAGCCTCCTCAGCCTCCTCATGGCAGCAAAACACAAAGATCCACCACCACTAGCACCTCCACCTTCTCTTCTCATTGAATCATTTTATCAAACACCTAGGGGGAGGGGTTTGAAAAGAGAGGAGAGACCAGAAGAGGCTGGTCGTGGAAGTGAGAGGGAGAGAGAGAGAGAGAGAGCCTTTTTAGCACACAAATATCTAAAGGGGAAAAGACCTAGTCGCCCTTCGACTAGAAATTCTACGCAAGCTTCACTGGAACAGCCATAACTTCCCCGATACAGCTCCGAATTGCTTGATTCCAAGACTGATGGAAAGCTAAGAAGATTATCTACAACTTTTATGTTTATGCCATGATCAGATAATCCCTCTAGCTAATCCAAAATTAGAGCTAAACATCGAGCAGGGCTGCTGCCAGAATTTCCATCCCCGGGGTATACTTGGAAAAATACCCATAACTTTTACTACAAGAATCCAGTTGATCTAATTCCACTTCTATGCGAAAGCTAACTCAAAACTGGACATCTCATAATAAAATCATAATTAAACCTATTCATCTTGGATTTTTACAAAATCAAATCCAAATACCAAATCAGGAATACATAACTCAGGAAAAAAAAATTATGTACCCAAATCTTCAAACAGAGCGCTCCAAATGACACAGACACAACAGGTGGTCCCGGCATTTTGTAACCCAAATGGCATTACTTTGTAGCAGTAAATGCCAGTTGGGTTTATGAATGCGGTTTTCTTTTGGTTGGGCTCGTACATCTGAATTTGATGGTAGCCTAAATAAGCATCCATAAAACTCATTAGTTCGTTACCCAATGAAGAGTCCACTTGCTGGTCAATTTTTGGAAGTGGGAAGCTGTCTTTTGGGCACGCGCTGTTCAAGTCGGTGAACTCCAAGCACACCGGCCACTTCTTGTTCTTCTTTGGAACCACCACGGTGTTGGCCAGCCAGTCGGGATGTCGCATCTCGCGGATGAACTTGGCGGCCAATAGTTTGTTCACCACGTCACGTATTGCTTCTGCATGTATTGAGGCCATTCGTCTTTGCTTCTATCGAACTGGGAGAATGGTGGGCGAAATGAACAACCGGTGATTTTCAACCTCGGGGTCGATTCCCGACATATCGTGATGTTTTCAGGCAAATACATCCTTGTTTTTGATGAGGAGGTCGAGTATTGCCCTTCTTTCCTCGGCTGACAGCAAACTCCTAACGAGAAAGAATTTCTCGGGGTCAATAGGGTCTATGGGGACCTGCTCAAGGTCTTCCAGAACCTTGTCTTTGGGACCGGGTTGGCTTTCGTCCACCTTGACTCGATCCTGAGGTAATTGCTACCTCTTAGGATGAATTTCTCCCTCCTCGGGTAGTTCCTCGGGCAGGGTTGATTTCCCCGCCAGGGCCGCCATGTAACATCGTCTCGCGGCTACCTGATCCCCTTGAATCTCCATTATCCCCTCAGACGTGGGAAAACGAAGACACTAATGATAAGTGGATGGGATCACCTTCATCGCCGCCAACCATGTGCACCCGATAATTGCGTTGTATGGCGACGGGAGGTCCATGACGGTAAACTCCGTCATGGTTGTCTGGTTCCCTGCTCTGACCGGCAACGTGATGCGTCCGGCTGGGATGACTCGTGCACCATTGAAGGCGACCAGGGGATCCCTGGTTGAGACAAGGTCAACCGCCTTCAACCCCATCCAAATGAAGGGTTGCATGAAGAGGATGTCGGCCGAGCTTCTTGTGTCGACAAGAATCCTCTTGACATCAAAATTAGAGATGCATAGAGTAATTACCAGAGCATTGGAATGTGGGGCCTGGACTCCTTCTAGGTCGACGTCAGAGATGGTGATGACCCCTTCGTCATCGCTCTTTGCTTTCTTTGTGACCAGCTTCGATTCCTGGTCAATTTGCATCATTTCAAAGGAGATTTGCATCTTCTTTGAATCTTGTCGGACGCTCTTCGGATTGGCAAAATGTGGTTCGCCTCCGAAGATGACATCGATGACCCCAGCCGAAGTGTTGGGGTCAACGTTTGTAACGTGTTTCTCTTCTGCAGCCTAGGTCTTCTCAGAGGGGACATATTCCTTCAAGCACCCTTTGTGGACCTGTTCTTCCAGGAATCCTTGGAGAATGCGGCAACAATCAGTCATGTGCCCCACGCTTTTGTGGTAGTCGTAGCGTAGAGATTGGTCCTGCTTTGACTCATCACTCTTCATTGGCTCAGGTCACCTGAACCATTGTTACCCTGAATTTTGGGCAAAATTTGGGATGGTGGGATCTTAAAGAATTTCCCCCGTCCCTCTCGCACCTCATTCGTTGAGCGCCCTGCATCTTGTCCTTTTTTCCCCGTCAGTCCTTCTGACGAGACTCTGATGAGCGTTTTGTTGCCGGTGCGGGAGTGGTGGCTATCGACGAGGATCGGGATGCTGCCACCACTTGCTCTAGGAGTTGAGATTCCTCCTCCACCTTTGTGTACTTTTCAGCACGCCCCATTAGATCACGCAAATCGGAAGGAGTGCGCTTGATAAGCGATTCCTTCAGGATGTTCCTAGTTGGTAGTCCGTTGCGGAAAGCCATGACCGTAGCATCCTCGTTGCAGTCTTCTACTTCAAACTTCAGGATACGGAAACGATAGACATATTATCGAATTGATTCTCCCTATTGCATCTGGATCTTCATGAGATCTCCAAGGTCATTCTTCCTTTGCCTGCTGCAGATGAAGTACTCGGCAAACATCGTGCCGAGTTCTTCGAAAGTTCAAATCATCACAGGTGGAAGAAGATGGAACTAGGTGAGCGCGGCCCCTTCCAGGCTGGATGGGAAGAGGCGGCACATTAGCCCATCGTACAGTTCGTACAATGCCATGGAGTGGTGGAATGCCAAAATGTGGTCGTAAGGATTCGTCGTGCCATTGTACAGCTTGAACTTGGGCTGAACAAACTTCCGTGGAAGTTGTTCTCTGAGGATGGCAGAGCAAAATGGGGAGGCGAACCCCCGTAATGCATGCTCCACCATTCTGTGATCTCGGGCGCACCACACCTTTGAATGCAGATGGTGGCGGGCTGCCCGATGGCTCCTTCTGTTTGCTGAGGGGGGTCACCCCAGTACCCGTCGAATGCTTCACGCAAGGCCGATCTTTCTTAATGAGTTGACCTTCGCAATGATTCCCTTCGGACGGACCGTTATCGGTGTAGGGAATGTCCGCGTCTTTGTTCCTCATGGTTCCGTCGGCTAGCTCTAGGGGAACGTGAACATCGACGGTTTCGTTGCCTACGATTTGAGGAAGAAATACTTCCTTCCGAATCGTGTACGGAGTTGGCTAGCCAATTAGGCTGTGCCGGAGGTGGCGGCAAGAGGCCCTGTTGAACGGGAAGTTGCGGATTTTGGTTGGCGTAGAACTGTTGCATCGATGCTTCAATCATTTATTGCATGGATCGTTGGAGGCGGGTGAAGAGGGTCTCTTGTGCAGACTCCACCACCCGCTGGAGATCCTGGGCCTGACTGGTCAGGGTCCCGGGTCAATCATCGATGGCAACATTTGGAGGGAGGTCAACTCGACTTTGTTGCCTCTCCGAATTGGTGTCATTTGGATCAGACATTGTGAACACTAGCTTTTTGTTACGAGTATCCCATATACGGCGCCAAACTGAGGAGGATAATTTCTCCTACAGTTAAATTTGTAGAAGTGGGATTAAAACTTGGATTGATTTTTTTGTGGAAAAGAAAATTAATTTGGTAGCATGAATATTACTCTTCTTCTCTCAATCACTGACTAGGCCTTTAGAGTGCTATCTTGCGACCTCTTTATAGGCTACCTACGTACCCCTTGGGAATCAAGTCACACGTAGTTCCTTAATTACCCTTGTAACTGCCTTGCCACTAAGTGTTTAGTGGGCTTTTTTTCAGGGAAACGTTCCCCATGTTTACGCTCCACGTCGGACCCTTGATTACCCACGTTTCGTAGGTAGTGGGTCTTAATTGCCAACTTGGCAGTTACAGGCGTTGGTGGTCTTCTAACCATTTCTCCAATATGCTCGGGGCCTCTTGGTCTACTTATTTATCTATTACGTCTTTCGAGTGCATTTGCGAGATGGAAGATCGCACGACCAAACCTCTTATCTGGTCGTGTCTTCCCTGCTCGTACGTGAGGAGTAAGGTCGTCCAACCAAACCCTTAGTCTGGTCGTGCCTTAACTACTCGAGGTGGTATTATTTCACGAGATGCTTTGACTGTCCGATTAGACCCTGGATCTAGTCGTGCCAACGCATTTTGGGAATGTCATCATGGCTAAGAATCCGGACTCAGATTTACGGGTCTCACGCATGGCCATATCCGTCTTGCTATGACACGTCAGTCCTGGCCTAACACGTGTCGTGGTACGGATTTTTACCTCCACAATTACAATAAGACTAGAGCTTGGATCTATATATTATTGTTACATAATTTATAAATATTTTTAATCTAATATAATTGAGATTTATTCATCTTCTTTATATTTTGTTTATATTAATTATGAATGTAAAAAAGTCAAAGAGGATATATATCAAATACCATGATTATAGAAAAAATTAATTAGGGGTTCTTGGGATACCCATCTATATTAACCCTTAGTTCATGGATTGTTTTGACTTAACAAGAGTCTCTAAATTCAAATTCTATTATTTTTGGATCCCTCTAACTTACAAACTACTTAACATCCGTTTAAAATACCCTTACCCTCTTATTTAAAACCCTCATCATTAAATGACAATGGAGATAAATATATTGTCTTCGGGACTATCCTCACGAACGAACTATGTATAACAACGCTCTTGATTTTTAAGAAAATTAAAAGATAAGTCTCGGAGGCAATAACACGATCCTCATAATTTGAGGAGCACACTTTTGAAAAGGGTAATGGATCAAGCCACCCACTTAGCTCACAGACTTCTAATAATGGAGACTTAACCAACATTAGCTCACAAACTTCTAATAATAATAAAAAAAACATTAGCTCACATACGGGTGAGAACAACATTAGAAATCACAATATATACTCTACTAGTAGAGTATATTAATGGTTGAGGAATCGCCTCTAAACTGCAGATGAGACTGTGGATTGAGTATATCAATGTTCATTTCATAATGATATGGACAAGGCCGTAATGACATAGACGAGAAAGCCGACATGAAAGAGACCTCCTTATCTCATAGGAATGATGTTTAATGGGTGAAAAAATGTCTAAAAATAAATAAATAAATAATGAAATAAACAAAAATAACATTTGTTTAGGAGGTACCCACCATTGGTCAGCTTACATGTGTTAATGGTAGGTCTTGATATCAAATCTTAACACTAATTTAACTCCAATATATTTCTGTGGGTTTGAGGGTATACATATACAGATAGTCTACCTAGCTCGACTGTAAGACCAGCTATAAGGCTATCCGTTATCAAAAAAAAAAAAAAAAACACATTCGCTTAGGAGAACAACGACATCAATGATCTTCACTGCGTATGAAATTATCAAAATTGCCATGTGCCCAAAGGGTTATTATCCGACATGGCAACCACAAATCACACTTCAATCATGGCCGACCACAAACAACTTTTCCAATCCATAATTCACCCGTCATTCTCAAAGTCATTATCAAAGACAATAATTAATTGGAAAATTATCAAAGTAACAGAAAATTTTGATTAGCCTTCATGACCCATGCTTATATGAAATAATCATAAAAATAACACAACAATAAAAAAATAATCGGATAAAACTTCTTTTGTGAATGGTCTGGCTGAGTCATTGAATTGATTAAAAAAATTTATCACAGAATTAGGACCCAAATTAATTTTTTTTAAAAGGTTGACATAGAAGGTGTCATGCGTCCAATACTTCTAATAATTGCATTCAGGTTATAGGCTGTGGGGGTCTGATATGCTTTGGTGGGCCAGGAAAATGGGCCCCGCAATAAGTATGCTTTTTTGAACAACCAGATCTAGCGTATCACATGATGAAACATAACATTGACAAACTATCACAAAAAAAATAAAGCACAAAATAGTAAATACATCAGATATATGATCCATGATAGTTTTGAGGTCTACTTTTGAGCACTGGCCATGGTTACCACCCATGCTTAATTGCGGAGATAGTGGTAATTATTGTGGGTTTGCATAGGGCGATGATCAACATGGGGTGTTCAGAAATATATGCGCTCTCTCAGTACCTTCTTTTTCTCAATCTCATATCATCGGTTTATGCTTTAAGAAAAATAAAATAAAAATAAATCTCATATAATAAAATATATGATTTTGTATAATGAAAAATGTACTTTAATAAATTACATGAATTCATTTATAATAAATATTAAAAAAATTTACGAGATACATATTCGTTAAAGTGAGCACATAACGCCAAGTATATTTATGAGACTATTCGGACAATCAATTCATGGGACCGCACAACTCTAGCTTTATGTAGAACCAATTACTTGGTTTGGTCGCCAAGGAATTCACATCAGATTTTGCACAGTAGTGTTTGAAAAATAGTGGTTCATTGTCACTAGAGTAATACTTTATTTAAGGAGAAAATGTTATGTACAATTTTTTTTTAGTCCTAGTTCTATTCCTCAAATGTTTTACTTTTTTTTAAAATAATACATCTCATTTAATGAAATATACTCAAATGAGCTGCATGAATCATTTATAGAAAATGTGAAAAGTTTCTAAGGATATATATATAGGAAATTTTGCATTTATACTCCTGTTAAATATGATATTTTGCGTTATACCCCCCTTAAAAAGCTAATTGCATCTGTACCCCTGAAAAAATCTTTCGTGTTGCAAATGTGTCCCTCCGTCTGTCTCCATTACCAAGGCTGAACCAACCATGGTTATGAATCTAACTCTACCCCACGAAATGTCTCTTTTACCCCCATGGAATTTTGCATTTATACCCCTATTAAATATGGTATTTTGCGTTATACCCCTATTGAAAAGCTAATTGCTTCTATACCCCTGGAAACTTCTTTCGTGTTACAACTGTGCTCCTCCGTCTGGCTCTGTTACCAAGGCTCAACATATAAGTTATGTTGTTTTGTATTGCAGTTAGAATATGACACTCATGTTGATCTAATTTTTAAGTATGGAGGGTTTTGGATGATTGATAAAGGCTTTGAAAAAAGAATATATAAGAACATATAAGAGAACATGTCTTGTTGTATTTTTCAATGGTTAAATATTTTACATATCATTTGGATCTTGTTTATTAAATAGCAAAAATAAGTAGCTGAGGAGGATATTTTCCCCCTTCAGTTAGATTTGTAAGTTTACTGAGAAAAAGAACTCAAGCAATACGAATTCTCGCAGTTATGCTTCGATTCTCTCCACGACTGAATAGGAAATAACCCAAATAGAGCTCAAAGATTGGGTTTGATTCAATGGGTAACTCTCTTCACCTTTTTTTACTGTACCTTTAGAGTGCTGAGCGCGTGACCTCTTTATAGGCTGCCTACGTACCCCTTAGGGATCAAGTAACACGTAGTTCCTTTATTGTCCTTGTAACCGCCTTGCCACTAAGTGCTTAGTGAGCCTTTTTCCAGGGAAACGTCCCCGGTATTTATGTTCCACGTCGGTCCTTTACTACCCACGTTCTGTTGGTAATGGGTCTTAAATGCTACCTTGGCAGTTACAGGCATTAGTGGTCTTCTGACCGTTTCTTCTTCTTGCTTGGGGTCTTTTGATGTGCCTGCCCGTATGCTTCACATCATGCCTTCGAGGAGTAAGGTCGGCTGACCGGACGTCATGTCTGGTCGTGCCTTAGACTACTCGCCTTCGAGGAGTAAGGTCGACCAACCAGACCTCATGTCTGGTCGTGCCTTAGACTACTCGCCTTCGAGGAGTAAGGTCGACCGACCAGACCTCATGTCTGGTCGTGCCTTAGACTACTCGCCTTCGAGGAGTAAGGTCGACTGACCAGACCTCATGTCTGGTCGTGTCTTAGACTACTCGCCTTTGAGGAGTAAGGTTGACCGACCAGACCTCATGTCTGGTCGTGCCTTAGACTACTTGCCTTCGAGGAGTAAGGTCGACCGACCAGACCTCATGTCTGGTCGTGCCTTAGACTACTCCCCTTCGGGTGCCCAACTGCCCAACTAGACACTGGATCTAGTCATGTCAGCACATCAGGGAGAGTCATCATGACCAAGGAATGGAACTCGGACTTGCGGGTCTCATGGTAAGCCCACGTTCGTCCTGGTGTGACGCATTACCCCTTGATGTGACACGTGTCGCGGTGAAGATTTTTACCTCCACAGATGCCCCCTTTTCTGGTCTTTTGGCTTGTCGAGAGAGCAGGAGATCATGATAAATCACCTCGCCCCCATTCCTCTTTTGGGGTCAAAGATCCGGTCGTCTGCCTTCTCGGGATTCTCTGACCCGCTCAGGATTTGATGGCGGATTTTGCTTTGACAGCCTTAATGTCTCGTGGCCTCTAAATGGCGTATGGGAAATCTAAACGTCAGCATCCCTTCGGATTCTGTGAATCCCCTTTTTATTGGCATTGATGATTACTCCTTGATACTTGCAGCGAACTAAGTGCGGCTGTCTTCTCAAAGCGCCGCTTCAATGGATATAAAAGGGGGGGGGGGGCGCGGTGAGAGGGAGGAGCCCCTCATCCCATCTCATGCCTTCCTTCATTATCATGGAGAAAACTACCACTGCCGCAGCCCTCCTCAAAGAGTTGGGCCTCTCGTTTGACTTCGTGATTGACGAGTTGGCCGAAGATGAGGTCCCCACCCTTTATCTTGATTCCGTTCTCCTGCATCCCAGCTACTTCACAGATGGGGGTCTTTTTCTCCCTCTGCCATGCTTGGTGGCAAAGTTTCTTGATTTCTTTGGCCTCCATCCCATATTGGTCGTTCCCAATGTATACCGCGTCTTGATGTGCGTGGTCGCGTTGGGGAAGAAGACAGGAGTTGAGCTGGGCTGACCGAGGTCCGTTGGATCTATTAGGTCAAGGCTTCATCCTCCGGGCGGTCCCCGCCCTTCTACATCTCTCGTCCGGCCAAAGCGCCAGAGCTGGTCCTCGACATGACACAGGGCGACATCCACGACTGGGAGAATCACCGGATTCAGGTCCTTGGTTCCTGGATGCCAGACGGTTGGGATTCGTCCCATCGCCATTTATGTCACCCCCGGAGTCCGATGGTGGATGCCCCCAGGCTGGAGGTCGAGGGGTGAAGATGAGAGACATCTCTCGGGTAATGGACTATCCGGACCGATCGTGGTGGGAGCTCCATGAATTGGAGGAACCGCGATGTGCTCCACCCATTGCAACTTTTCTTGCAGGTGTGGTAGAGTCAGTGGGTTACTCTGGTCCTATTCCTCCTATCATCGCCGTGCACAACTGGGCGAGGCGGCGCACCTCGAGGCTCCTTCGGCTGGGTTCTGGATCAAATTCCATTGTTCTGCCGGTGGACTTAACCTTGTCACCTTCGCATTCTGTTCCGCCATCTCCACCTGCAGTTCGACAATCTTCCTCTTCTTCTTTTTCTTCATCGTCTGTTCCTCTTGAGGAACTTGTTCCTCCCACCGGTGACATGGATGCTAACACCCTACCGGCGGTGCCCCCAGTGACCTCGGGCGCTGGGGTTGATGCTGCTCCTACTCCTGGAGACCGTCTACAAAGTGTCCTCCTCCCATCTGGCGGTTCTTCAAGGAATTTGTAAGCCTCTGTTCATGCCACCTCCCTCTCCATAACTTATCAGCTGCGGTCACTCCTCGAAGCCTGTGAGGGTGATGAGGAAGATCGCCTTCTGAACTTAATCAGCGGATACCGCTTGGGCTATGCTGACCATTCTCATGGTTTTCGAGAGATGAGCAACGAAGAGCTTCCCAGACTGCACCAAGCTATGAGGGAGAGGAGACTTCGTGGGAAAGGACGAGTAGAAGACCGAGCAGAGGGTTGAAACGCCCCCCCCCCCCGAATAAAAAATTACTTTCTTTGCTCAACCTTGATCGTCTTTCATCTACTCGCTCGCTGTACAATTCTATTGGTGGGTCGTGGAGTCTCAAAAACTTATCGTATCTGTGATCACCCGCGAATAGGATGTCACGCCCCAGGGCGGCCGTCCCCGGGACGCGGCAAGTGTATATATGATATCAGTAAACAAGAGTTTAATAATATACTCACACAACAGCTAAAACGACAACACAGATAAAAGCAAGGCTGACATAATATATACACCAAATGCGGAAGCTAAAAGACTGAATCTGTAATCAAAACATACTACAGACTCGATACACAATCATATGTCCTGTGAGAGCCAACATGTCCATATACACACAAATACAATCCATACATAATCCAAACTAGGTGCCCAAGCACAGAGATATATACATACAACAAAGAGAAGGATGCTGATGGCCTCAAAACTCGAGGGATGTGGCGCTACTCCGCTACTGGTGTAGTCGCTCGGGAAGCTCCTCCTTCAAGTCATCCTCAGTGATCACTGAAAAAGATTTTATGCGAGGGGTGAGCCACACGCTCAGTGAATAGCACAACCCATGCATACAGTTTATATTAACCACAATTCATAGCAAAAGCCTCAAAGTGGCATAATCAATCACAAGTCCGGTGGTTCGCTACATCGCCGAACCACCACACCCTCACCCTCACCCTCACCCCTCAATATGGTGACAAAGGATATTGGGACTTAATGGGCTGATAATCATCCATACACAATCCTGTGTGTCGTCGCATCGCCGGCCCACCATACCCTCACCCTCACCCCTCAATAGGTGACATAGGCTCTTGGGACTGACTAGGCTGTTGGTCACCCTTGGTCCACCGTTAGTCTCTCCTCACTCCGTAGGTCATTTGGCCACCCCCACGTTCGGCACAGTCCTTCTACCAAATCAGGAGGCGCCTACTGATATGAGCCCCTGCATGGGACAACCTTTCTAACGCTGAGGTAGTCTCTACACGGATCCAACGAAGGGAACATAATAGCCTATCCATCGCATATGATCCACTCGGATCTGCTGACAGCACATCTCTACAACTCTAATGTCTTGAATTCTTTCAGAATTCCACCAGCGCGCATAACCAAGATGCGGGGAAATAAATAAGACAAAAATGAGGAAAAGAGACCTTGGGAGGGCAACCTGAGGTCCCGATGTAGGACATCCCGACAACCAAACAAGGAACACGGAGTACCCTAACCCGGGTCTCAATGTTAACCTCGCAAGGCCCCCTTATATTCCCCAAGGCATGCTAACAATATCACAAGTTTGCATTTAAGTAAATAAATCAAACTAATAGGACGCATGCATAGGTCAGGGCTTTCCTAGCATGATAACGAGGTGACAGGATGCACGGCTCATGCACAAATCCTAAGGGTGCAAGTCCCTAACATACAAGTCTAGGGTGGCATGCATTCTACACATAGATCATGCTTGCATGGATTATAACAAACAGTTAATACTAACTATGTGCCCCAGGGGAGGACGGTACACGCCCAAGTGCATGTAGCGCCTCCCAAACTGGGTTGGGTTGTCCCACTCACCGGAAGTCGGGTCGACGCGCGACCGTCCGTCGAGATCTGCAAGACAGTGTATCAACTGATGAGTAAAAATCCACAACTACTACCAAAGACATCAAAAATACACAAAACCCACAAACAAACACCCAACACTCGGGCAAACGTGCATACGACCCGCACGCACGCTAGCCCGAGCACCCCGGCAACCACCCGCACGGCCGGCAACCACCCGCACGGCCACCCGACCGCCCAGGTGCACCGCCGCGCCTCAGCCCACGCACCCAGCGCACCGTCGGCCCATGCCCGAACGCCTAGACCCGCAGTCGAGCCTCCCGGGTGCACCGCGCGCCCTCTGCGCCCCAGCGCAGCCGCCTGCGCGCACCCCGCACGCCTTGCGCTGGCCCGCGAGCACCCCGCACGCCCCGCGCGCAGCGCCTCACCCCGCGCGCGCCCCGTGCGCACCACTGCTGCCTCGCCGCGCCCCGCGCGCACCACCGCTGCCTCGCTGCGCCCCGCACGCACCACCACTGCCTCGCCGCGCCCCGTGCGCACCCTGCACGACGCCCCTCGACCAGCACCCCAGCACACCCGCGCACAGAACGCCCAGCGCCCGCACCCTGCTGGCCACCAGCTCCCCCCGAGCGCACGCCTGCGCACACGCACGCGCGCGCCTTGCCAACGGCTCCGCCTGCTGCGTCTGCTCACTGCCTATGCTGCCCGAGACCACCAGCCCACATGCCAGCACTGCCAACCCATCCAGCGCGCCCAGCACGCCCCCTGCATCACCCGAGCGCACGCCCGCGCGCACGCGCTCGCGCGCCCGGCTACCTGATGCCTGCCTGCTGCGCCCGCTGCCACCCTGCTCGGAACAGATCCCCCAACCTGCCGAGCACCTCTACCACCCACCCATCGGCCTCCGACGGCCTCCGACCGCCCCCAACCACCTCCGACAGCCTCCCACAGCCGCCGACCACCACCCAAACACAAAACCCCCCTCCTAACATACATCTAAGCCAAAAAGAAGAGGAAAAGGAGCTTACCAAGGGGGAGGAAGAGGCGTCCGGGTGCTCTCCGCGCACCGAATCGCTTCTCCAACGGTCTCCACCACCAAGACCAACTCCCACCTCCGATTTGGCTCGGATCTGAGGAGAAGAGAGGGCGGATGGGAGGGCTAGGTTGGCCGGAATCGGGATTTGAAAGCACAATGCTTTAGGTTTTTGGGTTTGAGGGCTCTAAGGGGCTCAAATGGAAGAAAAGGAGAGAGGGGAGAGAGAGAAATCAATTGGTAGGGATGATGAATAGTGCCAAACAAAAATTAGATCTCACTTATATAGCAAGTCACTTAAAAACCCGGATACGCCCTGGAACTGTGAAATTTCAAAAACGTTGCCGGAATTCGATGAAATTTTCATGAGTGGCTTAAAATGGCACCAAGACACATAATATGCAGTTAGATTTTCAATCGGAGTCCTCTAGCTCAGGACGATAGCTAACAGTCCAAAATTTTAGCGGTTCCGATCGAAAAACGAAAAAACTCAAAAACTGCCAAAATGCTCCAATGGTTACCAACAGGCCAAAAAGTGACACATATATAACATAGGATCCTCGAACAGGATTTACGAACCAGGTTCACGAACAAGATTTCTCTGGTCGTGCCCACGTGTCCATTGGGGCTTTCTTGTCGTTCCGTCTCTTCTCCCTGCCACGTGGTAAATTCGTGATAATAAATTCACCACGTAGGTTGCACGTTTATCGAAACTGGCACCTCATTTCTCTCGTCGGCTGTCCCTCGATATTTGCAAAAGATTTCGACGGCAAATCTTCCATGATTTTGATTTTCACGCTCCTGTCATGATTGCGGGGATTCTTCGAGGGAGGACCGTTCTATAAGTTTCCATCATTCGATGAGAAGAAGGAGAGAATTCAGAAATCGAATCCACTGCTCGTTTTCAAACTTTACCTCTTCTCAAATTTCTCCTCGTGCCACCATGTCAATAGACATTGTCCATAAACTAAGGTCCTCCCTGTCAATTCCTGATTCCATCGCCATCACACCTACTACTTTCAGATCCATATATGATCTTAAAGGCGGCAGCTCTGAGAAGCTCTTCATGTATCCTTCTCAGACGCTGAGGAGCTCCCTTTCTTTTCCTTTCCCTGAGCTGGTTAGGGACTTCATGTGATGATTCAATCTTCACCTGGTGCAATGCTCCCCTAATTTGTTACGGGTGCTGATGTGCATTGTCACGATTAACCACAAGCTGCAGCTTCAGCTCGGGGTGGACGACATCCACCATCTGTATGACTTGAGGAAGTCGGAGCACGCCAATTATCTTCGGGCGAGACCTGGCGCGGTCCCTCTCGTGGAAAAGCTTCCCTCATCCGACAGCGGATGGAGGGATGAATACCTTGTGCAACTGACCAGCCCGTGGGGGCTTCCTGCCACTGCTTCGGGTGACGCGCCGTGGGTGCCATGTTGCCTTCGCTAGGCGAAATTGGGTGAGCACGAAATCATTGGATCTTATACACCTTATCTGCCCTTGCCTTCTCTCTTTAGCCAATAGGCCTCCTTATGCTTCCTACAGATGATTCAGAGCGCGCGCCCCCAGACCCATCAGTGGTGAAGCTGGATCAGATTGCCAGGGCTCAAAAGCTGGAGGAAAAAGATTTTCGCAAAATCCTTAACCTCCCCGCATCCAGGGCTGCCAGATCTTCTTTGATGGTACCCGGCTCGTCTTCGGGGTTCGACACATCTCTTGCCCTTGCTGAGGCTGCCGCTTCCGAAGAAGTGGGCGAATGGTCCGCTGCCTCTAGAGGCAAGTTGGCTTTGGAGAAGAGGCCTAGACTGCCACTTCCTTCTAAACAGCGGACCAAAGCTGCTCGCTCGACCTCATCGGCTGAGGGGGTGGACTCTAAAGGCATAGTCGAAGCCCTACTGGATGTTTCCCCTGTATCCCCCACGGGGATCGAACTACCTTCGAGTGCTGTCAGTGTGGCTACCGCCGAGCTTTCTTTGCCCTCCACCAAAGAGGGATGCCCACCAAGTTCTCTAGTGATTCAGGTACCAGAGACGGTGGAGGTTCCCTCTTACCCAGAAGTCGATCCCTCCTTTGTCGAGGAGGTAGTGGCCACGGCTTCATCAGCTCCTCTGCATGGGGCTATCCCAGCCACCGTGGCAGGCTTAGTGCCTACGGTCGCTGCTTCGTTAGAGGTGCCCCCAGCCGAGATGTCAGAAGGTACTTTCAACATTACTACTCCTTCAGAAAGTGCCACCAATCGTCCCAGCTTCTGCTGGGATGCCCCCAGTCGCTTTGGTCGTGGTAAACGCTCCTCTTGTCACGACGTTCGCGGTTTCACCTGGCGCTGCTATGGAGGCTGGGGCTCCACTCTCTGCACCCTCGGACACCCCCTCGGCCTTTGCTTCTACAGCTACAGCTGGTACCTGTCACGCCCCAGGCGTCCCCGGGACGCGGCAAGTGTATATATATATCAGAATCTACTCAGGAGGTCAATAATATCATACACAAGCAGCCAAAATGACACACAGACAACAAAAGCAAGGCTGACAGGATATATATACACCAAATGCGGATAACTAAGACTGAATCTGTAATCAAAATACACTACAGACTCCATACATAATCACATGTCCTGTGAGAGCCAATATACATACAAAGAGATCCAAATACAACACAAACGCGTGCCCAAGCACGGAAAATAATACATACTGGTACAAAGGATGCTGATAGTCTCTGCAACTCGCGGGACGTGGCGCTACTCCGCTACTGATGAAGTCCCTCGGGGAGCTCCTCCTCCAGATCCGACTCAGATGACACTGAAGAAAAAATATTGTGCGAGGGGTGAGCCACACGCTCAGTGAACGGCACAACCCATGCATCACAGACAATATTTACCACAATTCCATTATTTATCCAGCCTCTAAGACATAACAACATGATCCAGTGATTCGTACTTCGCCGAACCACCACACCCTCACCCTCACCCATCAATGGGTGACATAGGTTATTGGGACTGATAATAATCCATTCACAAATCCAGTAGGTCGCTCATCGCCAACCCACTACACCCTCACCCTCACCCTACCACGGGTGACATAGGATTTTGGGACTGACTACACATAACCAGCGGGTCGCTTCCGCCAACCCGCCACACCCTCACCCTCACCCTTCAATGGGTGACATAGGATATTGGGACTAACTGCACCAAAAACCAACGGGTCGCTTCCGCCAACCCGCTACACCCTCACCCTCACCCTTCAATGGGTGACACAGGATTTTGGGACTGACTAGGCTGTTGGTCACCCTTGGTCCACCGATAGGCTCTCCTCCACTCCGTAGGCCGCCTGGTCTACTCCCACATTCAGCACAGTCCGTCCAAAATCAGGAGGTGCCTACTAATGGGAGCCCTCTGTCAGGAAGGCCCTGTCTAACGTTGGGGTAGTCTCTACCGGATCCAACGAAGGGAACAGAACAGCCTAACCATCGCATATGATCCACTTGGATCCGCAGACGGCACATTATAACAACACTAATGTTCTGAATTCCTCAGAACCCACCAGGGCGCATAACTATGATGCGGGGAACATGCATAAGGTTATAACAATGTGGAATATCGTTGGGGAAAGAAACTCGGGAGGGCAGCGTGAGTTCCCGTTATAGGACACCCCGACAACCAAACAAGGAACACGGTGTACCCTAACCCGGGTCTCACCGCTGTCCTCGCAAGGCCCCTCCCCTATAATATTCACTATAACATGCATTGTAAACAAATACTAGCATTTAATCAAATAAATAAACTAGTAGGGCACATGCATCGGCCGGGCTTCCTAACATGGAACCAGGGGACATGCTGCATGGCTCATACATCCTAAGGGTGCAAGTCCCTAACATGCAAAGTCTAGGGTAACATGCATTCTACAATTTTCAATCATGCTCGCATGATATACATATTACACATGGTCAATATTCATCCAAGGTGCCCCAGGAGAGGTCGGTATACGCCCAAGTGCGTATAGCACCTCTCTACTGGGTTGGATTGTCCCACTCACCGGAACTCGGGTCGACGCGCGACCGTCCGTCGGGATCTGCAAGACAGGGTATTAACTGGGTAAGTATAAATCCGCAAACATTATTAAATACACAAATAAATACCCAAAACCCACAACAAACACCTAACACTCGGGCAAACGTGCACGCGACCCGCACGCACGTTAGCCCGAGCACTCCGGCAACCACCCGCACGGCCACCCGACCGCCCGGGTGCACCGCGCGCTTCAGCCCGCGCACCCCGCACGCTTCGCGCCGGCCCGCGAGCACCCCGCGCGCCCCCGCGCGCCCCCGCGCGCAGCGCCTCGCCCCGCGCGCACCCCGCGCGCACCTCCGCCACCTCGCGCGCACCTCGCACGCACCTCTGCGCCTCGCGCACACCTCGCACGCACCTCCACGGCCTCGCCGCGCCCTCCGCGCACCGCCACGGCCTCGCCGCGCCCTCCGCGCGCACCACCACGGCCTCGCCGCGCCCCGCGCGCACCACCACCGCTGCTCAGCCACCTCCTCGCACCCGCGCGACCTGCTCCACGCGCACCAGTCCGCCCAGCACCAGCCGCCGCACCACCCCCGGGGCTCCGCGCGTCCCCTGCGCCCAGCCGCAGCAGCCCGCGCGCGTCCCGAGCACCTCGCGCCTGCAGCTCCTCGCCCTCAGCCGCACCAACAGCCCCGCGCACAGCCGCCCGAGTAGCCCCGCACCAGACCTGCGCGCACCTCGCGCGCACGCCGCGCGTACGCGCGCCCGCGCACGCACGCGCGCATGCCCGCGCGCGCCCGGCCTGCGCGCCGCCTGGGCTGCTGCTGCTGCTGCGGTTTGGCCCGGACGACCTGCCACTGCCCGAGCGCCACCACCACCCCTCCCTTGACCACCGACCACCTCCAACCACCTCCGACCACCCTCCGACGACCCCCACTGCCGCCGACCACCCCCAAACACCAAACCCACCTCCCTAGCATTCATCTATGCAAGAAGGAGAGGGAAAGGAGGCTTACCGAGGGGAGGGGAAGATGTCCGGTAGCTCTTCGCGCGCCGAAACCTTCCTCAAAGGCTCTCCCACGCCCCGATCTATCACGGCCTTCAATTTGGCTCGAAACAGAGGAGAGAGAGAGGAGGTCGGGGAGGCTAGGATCGTCGGAACTCGAATTTGAAGACACCGGAGCGTAGATCGGGACCCGATCTACACTTCCCGTGCTTTAGGTTTTTGGTTTTGAGGGGTGGAGGGGGCTCAAACGGAAGAAAAACGGAGGAGAGGAGTGAGAGAGCTCAAGGTCGGGGATGATGAATAGTGATTTCAAAATTTTAGATTCCATTTATATAGTGTGCGACTTAAAAACCCGGATACGCCCCGGAACTGCGAAATTTTTGCAAACGATGCCAGAATTCGATGAAATTTTCATGAGTGGCTTAAAATGGCACCAGGACACCAAATATGCAGTTAGATCTTCAATCGGAGTCCTCTAGCTCAGACGATAGCTAACAGTCTGAAATTATGCGGTTCCGATCGAAAAACCCTAAAAATTTTAAAACTGCCAGAAATGCTCCAACGGTTACGAGCAGGCTTAAAAGTGACACATATATAACATTCTTCCCCCCTTAGGAAATTTTGTCCACAAAATATGCAAAAACATCTAGGAGGAGAAAAGATGCGTCACACCTGGCATCCATGAGCTCTCAAGTGTCCTTAACACCGGGACGGTGCTGCCATCGCACCTCGACCAGCTGGACGGTCTTGGTGCAGAGCCTCCTCACGCGGCGGTCCATGATCTCAATCGACTGCTCCACGAATGACTGTCCGGCTCAGAGACAAGCGGCTCGAACGGGATGACGTGAGCAGGATCGTGGACATAACGCCTTGGCCATGGGACAAGGACGACGTCGTGGGCACGAACCAGCTGCGGGGGAAAGGCTACATGATAAGCCACCTCCCCAATCCACTCAATGACGAGAACAAGGTCCCATTAAAGAGCAACTCGGCTTGCCTCGAACGTCGAAACAGAGGATGCCCTTAAACCAGGACACTTCCTTGCAATTATGGTCGCCAAACCCGAAGGTAAGCTTCTGGCGACGATGACCCGGGTAGCCCTTCTGTCGGTTCTGGGAGGTGCAGATGTACACCCTAACCAACCCGGCCACCGCGAGGTCAAACAACTAACTTATGGCCCCTCCAACTGGCGCTCCACTACCGTCCCAACACAAGGGAGGTATGGAACTGCGCCTGTAGAGTGCCCATCACCGATCCATCCGGGTGCTCGAATGGCAGTCGCTTACAGGCATACCCCAACAATTGGTGGTGCCTCACCCAACTGCCCTCAACATCGAGCACGCAGGCACATAGCATGTCCTCCAAGGTTCGAATCGCCCTCATTGACTGGCTGTCCATCGGCGATGAAACGCTATACTTAAATGGAGGCTCGCGCCTAAGGCTGCGCCACAACCTCAAAGTAACCCTCGCGTCTCAACCGAAAATAGCACCGATTGGAGTGCCATGAAGACGAACAATCGCGAAGGTGGAAACCCACGTCAAGACGTCCAGAGACTCAATCAGTCTGATAGGGAGGGAGTCGCGGACTTAGTCAGTCGGTCAATGATCACCCAGACGGCGTCGTGACCCGAACGTGACATTAACTAGTCTGCAACAATCCCTGACAACCCATTCTCACGCCCACTGAGGAATCTTGATGGACTGACGCTTTTCACGCGATGATGAATCTCGAACTTTGCCTGAGGGCATGCCAACCTGGGGAAACAAGGTCACCCACATCATCTTATCATCACACCACAGCAACTCAACAAAGACTACCCCAAAGTAGTCCTCGGAAACCCAATAAAACTTTCGAGATCCACGAAGGCATCCGGCGCATTCGTCCACCCCGACGGCAGTACTTAAAACTCGTAGTGCCTGAACGGTCACGAAAGGCCATCTACGGGATGTCCAACTCTCGGATCTCCAGCTTGTGGTACCCTTGTGCGAAGATCGATCTAACAGCAGGCACTCGCTCTCAGAGCTGGTCAAATAGATCATCCATTCGCGACAAAGGTAATTGATCTTCTACCTCCACGGGGAGATCAAAACAACACCATGAACAATCAAGTTCGGATTCTGCTCTTCGAGCATGGCTGGCGCTCATGATAACACTTACACGCTCGGTAAGCCGCTTAACCGCACTTAATCCACGAGACATGCAATAAGGGGTCGTCGGACCTCGACAATGCCTATGCAACGTCATCTATCTGATATGGCGGTCAAGTCCCATCACGAACGCTAGCATCGCGTCTCCTTATTTGCGACCAATGTGGGGCAAAACGCGACAGTATCTACATCTGTGCTTACATGCCGCCAGAGATAGGCCGCTCATCACAACCATTGGAACTCCGGCATCCTGCACTCTATGGGCAGATTCATCACGGGGAGTCCATGCTTTCGTCATCATTTAGCAGCACTCTCCCGGTGTGGCCTCTACCTGGTAGTATCCCAAGCCCGCTATCTCTGCCATATGGGCGCACCAACAAGCATAGCATCTGGGAGCACCTCGTAGGGCTCTGGCCTCAACCGGGCAGCTACAACACATAATGATTTATCGAAGCGACTCCAGATGCCACTATGGAACCCTGTCCACTAGCGATCGCCCACTGAGCTGCAATAGGACGCACCTGGTTCCGATCGAACGCATCACCACACCCAATCGCGATGCGTCAGAGCAAACTGCGAACCCACCCCTCCCAGACGGAAGGTAAGAACTGGCGCTGAGGTGAGCCTCCGAGTAAACTCCAGGAAGCTCTCCTCGCAAGAAGGGGACCACTCGAACCGGATATCCCTCCAAGTAAGGCGGTTAAGAGGAACAGCTATCTTCGAGAGTCCCTCGTCAAGCTTCCTACAATAACCTGCTAAACTCGGGAAGCTCCGAATCCCTGCGGGGTTCGACGGTCGCCAATTTGACGCGACGAGCGTCTTGCCCGGGTCCACAGATATGCCTTTACCAGAACTCACCCAGCCCAAAAAGCCTTAACCTCTAACCAAAACTCACATTTGATCTACCATCCATCTGATGCTTCCAGGGTATCCCTTGACTGGGAAAAGAAACCTCGGGAAAGCAGCATGAAACCCCGATATAGGATACCCCGACAACCAAACAAGGAACACGAAGTATCCTAGCCCGGGTTTCAACGCCGACCTCACAAGGCCCCTTAATCCAGAAAGGAACACTAGAAGAAGACATCATTATTAAAGAACATTACCAACCTCACCGGATCATCTACATCTAGATAATCACCCACCGATATCCTTCAACATCCATCTCAAGACCGGACCCAACCTCTATGGGAACGGTCGAACCACGACCGAGTCACGAGGCGACGCGTCTTTGTCTCATCCACACCCTCACTCCTTTCAGGAGACTTTTTGGGACTTTGGGAGAGACTTAGACTGTTCTTCACCCCTGGTCCACCGGTAGCCTCTCCTCCACACCGTAGGCCGCCTGGTCCGCTCCCACAATTCAGCACAGTCCGAAACCAAATCAGGAGGTGCCTACTGAGGGGAGCCCTCTGTCAGGAAGGCCTCTCTAACGCTGAGGAGTCCCTACTCGGGTCCACGAAGGGGAGAACGATTCCATACTCGCGACATCATCCATTACAGGACCGAACCCAACATCATCGGGAATGGTCGAATAAACCATTTGGTCACGAGCGAACCGTCTTCGCCTCATCCACACCCTCACTCCCGAAAGGAGACATTTTGGGACTTTGGGAGAGACTTAGACTGCTCTCTACCCCTGGTCCACCGGTAGCCTCTCCCCGCTCCGTAGCTCGCCTGGTCCTCTGACCGGGAGCCTGTCTAACGCCGGGGCTGTACTACGCGGATCCGACGAAGGGGAGAGCGATTTCCACGCTCGCGACACCATCCATTAATCCATTTCCGGGTTAGCCCCTACCTGACACGCTCCCACGATCAGTACCCCTCCGACTGCATCGGCGGTACCTACGGATGAGAGCCTCCTGCCAGAACAGCTACAACCCGGCCTCCTCATCTTGAACAACCACTCTCAGCACTCGCGTTGCAGTCTCTAGCTCCATCTCCCTCAGCAGGGGAATCCTTAACTCTTCACCGCTGGAATCACCACGGGGACTGGGGGTACTTCGGGTACCACAGGCGGATCTGCCACCAAGGGGACCTGTGGAACTGCATCACGGGCCGCCCTCAGCTCCCGGATCTCCCGCGCCTGCTCTACCAACGCTCTGGTCTGCGCCTCCAGTGCCTTGATCCGAGTCTCCACCAAATCCGCTATCCGAGCGAACGCACGTTCCCGTGCGGGAGGCTCCTGCGCCGATCCTGGCCTCACAGCCGTGGACTCTCCAGTAGCATCCTCGCCTCTAGCAGGTCCGAAAACCTCCAAAGGTCGAGAGGGACCATGTCCGCGCCGTCCTCCACGAGGAGACATATCAGCAATCCTAAGAAAACCAGACTCTAGGATCAGAATACCCATATCAAAATCCTAGGACTCATCTCTACGAAAGAAGACTATTGGCTCTGACAGGACCAGGCTCTGATACCACCTTTTTGTCACGCCCCAGGCGTCCCCGGGACGCGGCAAGTGTATATATATATCAGAATCTACTCAGGAGGTCAATAATATCATACACAAGCAGCCAAAATGACACACAGACAACAAAAGCAAGGCTGACAGGATATATATACACCAAATGCGGATAACTAAGACTGAATCTGTAATCAAAATACACTACAGACTCCATACATAATCACATGTCCTGTGAGAGCCAATATACATACAAAGAGATCCAAATACAACACAAACGCGTGCCCAAGCACGGAAAATAATACATACTGGTACAAAGGGATGCTGATAGTCTCTGCAACTCGCGGGACGTGGCGCTACTCCGCTACTGATGAAGTCCCTCGGGGAGCTCCTCCTCCAGATCCGACTCAGATGACACTGAAGAAAAAATATTGTGCGAGGGGTGAGCCACACGCTCAGTGAACGGCACAACCCATGCATCACAGACAATATTTACCACAATTCCATTATTTATCCAGCCTCTAAGACATAACAACATGATCCAGTGATTCGTACTTCGCCGAACCACCACACCCTCACCCTCACCCATCAATGGGTGACATAGGTTATTGGGACTGATAATAATCCATTCACAAATCCAGTAGGTCGCTCATCGCCAACCCACTACACCCTCACCCTCACCCTACCACGGGTGACATAGGATTTTGGGACTGACTACACATAACCAGCGGGTCGCTTCCGCCAACCCGCCACACCCTCACCCTCACCCTTCAATGGGTGACATAGGATATTGGGACTAACTGCACCAAAAACCAACGGGTCGCTTCCGCCAACCCGCTACACCCTCACCCTCACCCTTCAATGGGTGACACAGGATTTTGGGACTGACTAGGCTGTTGGTCACCCTTGGTCCACCGATAGGCTCTCCTCCACTCCGTAGGCCGCCTGGTCTACTCCCACATTCAGCACAGTCCGTCCAAAATCAGGAGGTGCCTACTAATGGGAGCCCTCTGTCAGGAAGGCCCTGTCTAACGTTGGGGTAGTCTCTACCGGATCCAACGAAGGGAACAGAACAGCCTAACCATCGCATATGATCCACTTGGATCCGCAGACGGCACATTATAACAACACTAATGTTCTGAATTCCTCAGAACCCACCAGGGCGCATAACTACGATGCGGGGAACATGCATAAGGTTATAACAATGTGGAATATCGTTGGGGAAAGAAACTCGGGAGGGCAGCGTGAGTTCCCGTTATAGGACACCCCGACAACCAAACAAGGAACACGGTGTACCCTAACCCGGGTCTCACCGCTGTCCTCGCAAGGCCCCTCCCCTATAATATTCACTATAACATGCATTTTAACATTTACTAGCATTTAATTTAATAAATAAACTAGTAGGGCACATGCATCGGCCGGGCTTCCTAACATGGAACCAGGGAACATGCTGCATGGCTCATATACATATCCTAAGGGTGCAAGTCCCTAACATGCAAAGTCTAGGGTAACATGCATTCTACAATTTAATCATGCTCGCATGATATACATATTACACATGGTCAATATTTATCCATGGTGCCCCAGGAGAGGTCGGTATACGCACAAGTGCGTATAGCACCTCTCTACTGGGTTGGATTGTCCCACTCACCAGAACTCGGGTCGACGCGCGACCGTCCGTCGAGATCTGCAAGACAGTGTATTAACTGGGTAAGTATAAATCCGCAAACATTATTAAATACACAAATAAATACCCAAAACCCACAACAAACACCTAACACTCGGGCAAACGTGCACGCGACCCGCACGCACGTTAGCCCGAGCACTCCGGCAACCACCCGCACGGCCACCCGACCGCCCGGGTGCACCGCCGCGCTTCAGCCCGCGCACCCCGCACGCTTCGCGCCGGCCCGCGAGCACCCCGCGCGCCCCCGCGCGCAGCGCCTCGCCCCGCGCGCACCCCGCGCGCACCTCCGCCACCTCGCGCGCACCTCGCGCGCACCTCGCACGCACCTCTGCGCCTCGCGCACACCTCGCACGCACCTCCACGGCCTCGCCGCGCCCTCCGCGCACCGCCACGGCCTCGCCGCGCCCTCCGCGCGCACCACCACGGCCTCGCCGCGCCCCGCGCGCACCACCACCGCTGCTCAGCCACCTCCTCGCACCCGCGCGACCTGCTCCACGCGCACCAGTCCGCCCAGCACCAGCCGCCGCACCACCCCCGGGGCTCCGCGCGTCCCCTGCGCCCAGCCGCAGCAGCCCGCGCGCGTCCCGAGCACCTCGCGCCTGCAGCTCCTCGCCCTCAGCCGCACCAACAGCCCCGCGCACAGCCGCCCGAGTAGCCCCGCACCAGACCTGCGCGCACCTCCGCGCACGCCTGCGCGCCCGGCCTGCGCGCCGCCTGGGCTGCTGCTGCTGCTGCTGTTTGTTGCCCGGACGACCTGCCACTGCCCGAGCGCCACCACCGCCCCTCCCTTGACCACCGACCACCTCCAACCACCTCCAACCACCTCCGACGACCCCCACTGCCGCCGACCACCCCCAAACACCAAACCCACCTCCCTAGCATTCATCTATGCAAGAAAAAGAGGGAAAGGAGGCTTACCGAGGGGAGGGGAAGACGTTCGGTAGCTCTTCGCGCGCCGAAACCTTCCTCAAAGGCTCTCCCACGCCCCGATCTATCACGGCCCTCAATTTGGCTCGAAACAGAGGAGAGAGAGAGGAGGTCGGGGAGGCTAGGATCGTCGGAACTCGGATTTGAAGACACCGGAGCGTAGATCGGGACCCGATCTACACTTCCCGTGCTTTAGGTTTTTGATTTTGAGGGGTGTAGGGGGCTCAAACGGAAGAAAAACGGAGGAGAGGAGAGAGAAAGCTCAAGGTCGGGGATGATGAATAGTGATTTCAAATTTTTAGATTCCATTTATATAGTGTGCGACTTAAAAACCCAGATACGCCCCGGAACTGCGAAATTTTTGGAAACGATGCCAGAATTCGATGAAATTTTCATGAGTGGCTTAAAATGGCACCAGGACACCAAATATGCAGTTAGATCTTCAATCGGAGTCCTCTAGCTCAGACGATAGCTAACAGTCTGAAATTATGCGGTTCCGATCGAAAAACCCTAAAAATTTTAAAACTGCCAGAAATGCTCCAACGGTTACCAGCAGGCTAAAAAGTGACACATATATAACAGTACCCATTCAGGAGGACCCTTTGCTGATTGCGTTAGCAAGGAGTTAGGCAGTGCACAACTCAGGGGCTGTCTCCTTGAGGGCGACTTGAATTGTGCTCGCCGGGCTACGGCGGAAGCGCTTTTCATCTGGCTTGGCTCGAGTTTTTACAACGTACGTGTTCGACTCCTATCTTCAAAGTTTCTTCTTCAAGCCTTTAAGCATTTGCTTTTCAGAATTCTGTCATCTAGCAGGTACTCGACGAGCGTAGCCTGGATGCGATGAGGTCTGAAGACCTCCTAAAGTCGGCCCAAGAGCTCGCTCACCGCAGAGAAGCACAGCTTAAATCAGCTGAGGAACAGACTGTGATCTTGAAGCGAGCGCGTCTCGCCGCTGAACTTGCCGAATCCTCCACTCGTCGGGACTTGTCAGCTGCTCAGGTTTGGGCTGTTGCTGCTGAAGATCGCGTGAGAGAGCTCCTTGAGCTGAAGCTCTCTCAGTCATTCGAGCAGGCTTCCTTTTCCTTGCAGGCGCACAACTCGAAAAAATGAGTCGAGGCCATGATGCGTGAGTCACAAGAGCAGCAAGTCAAGCTCTGCTAACTTCAAACCGACTGTGCAGTCGCTTACGAGGACGGTCTGTCAAAGGGTCGAGCAGAAGCCTTCGCGACTATGAGAGACCAGATGAAGGAACTTTCAGATTCCTTGACGACTTGCACCGAGAAGAACTACAATTGTGGATATCGTCACGGTTATGAAGATAGATCCAACAATGTTTCTCCTCGTATCGCCGCTGATCCCCCTTCTGTTCGTGATTCTGGCCCTAGTGACGGGTCTCAGACCTAGACATTTTGTAAAATAAACAATGTTTTTATAAACGACTTGTCTTTTACATGTCTGCTTGCTTTCGCATGATCTGAATGTTTGGAGTGCTTATTGTCGTGATAATAGAGCTTTGCATCCACTCGATGGACTAACTCTGACTTATCCCATCATCGCGACCTCCGTAGGGCCGGGCCCCCTAGAAAGGTAGGGGAATGTTATCCCTTTTTTCGTCCTCGTCGTGCGAGTGAGTCTTGTGCGTTCCTTCAGCTCCTGCTTGCAGATTTTGTAGATGGAGTGCTTTGGACGAGAGGGAGGTACCCTTTCAGAATTAAGTCCTGGGACTAATCCTGCTCGTCCTTTCCTAGCGACCTCCAAGGGTTGGTCGTAGAGCCTGGGCTCTAGGCGACCGTGTGAGCATAGGGGGAAGCTTGTACTTCCGAACGACCTCATCGTTTGAGTGTAACCTATGTGTCTCACTTTTGCAAACCTTTTACTCGAGTGCTTATCGATGGATGGGGCGTCCCCCGCGTGACCCCTTATAAAGAGTGCTCATCCAATCGACCTGAACTGGATCAACGCACGACCTCCGTGGAGTGCTATACTCGTGACCTCCGTGGAGTGCTATATTTGAAACCAAGTTCACGCGCGACCTCGAACGGCTCTTATTCACATGAAATATTTCTCACGAATAAATAAAAACTTTTTTATTTCAGAAGTGGTACTTTTTCAAATGCATTACATTGCGAGGTCTCATGAGTGCCTCTCCATTCATTCGTTCCAGATAATAAGCTCCTTTGGGGCCCAGTTTGATGACCTTGTATGGGCCTTCCCGACTGGGCCCGAGCTTACCATCAGATCTTTTTCGGGATTCGGGGAATACCTCTTGAAGGACCAGGTCCCCTACTCGGAAGCTTCGTCGTGAAACCCTCTTGTTGTAGCTCCGTGCGATCTGGTTCCGGTAGTTCGCCATTCTAATGGAAGCTGTTTCCCTCCGCTCGTCCCTAAGGTCGAGATCAGACGCGAGATTCTCTTCGTTGATCCATGGTTCAAAGTTCTCAGTCCGAAATGTTGGGATCCTGAGCTCTATGGGGATTACAGCCTCGACGCCAAAAGCCAAGGAAAAGGGGGTCTCCCCTGTGGCCCTTCGCGCCGTGGTGCAGTACACCCATAACATTGAGGGAAGCTCGTCCACCCAGTTGCCTTTGGCCGTGTTGATCCCGTCCAGGATGGTACGATTGGTGATTTCTGCCTGACCATTTCCTTGGGGGTAGCACGGAGAGGAGAAAAGGTGCTTTATGCCCAACTCCTCGCAGAACTCCCTCATGGTGGCCAATTGTCGGAGATTATGGTGCTCGGCACTCCGAATCGACACACGATCTCCTTCCAAAGGAAACTTCATACTTCGATGTCACGGATTCTGGCCAGGGCCACATCGTCCACCCACTTGGTGAAATAGTCAGTGGCGACCAGGAGGAATCGCTTCTGGGACGGCGCCAATAGCATGAGCCCGACTATATCGAATCCCCATTGAGCGTATAGCCAGGGGCTTGACAGAGTATTCAAATCCCCAGCTGGTCGGTGAATTAGGGGACCGAATCGTTGGCACTTGTCACATTTCCTCACCAGATCGAGCGAGTCCTTTGCAAGGGTTGGCCAGAAGTACCTGGCTGTCAACACGCGCTCTCTCCAAGGACCTCGAGGCCGTGTGGCTTCCGCACACCCCCGAATGCATTTCTTCTAATACTTCTTTAGCTTCTTCGGGATTAACACACCTGAGGAGAGGGCCTTGAAAGCTTTGCTTATACAATACGCCCTGATCAGAGATCAAGAACCGAGCGGATCGGCTCTTGATTTTCCTGGCCTCTTCCTTATCTGCTGGGAGGAAGTCGTCTTTCAAGTAAGACAGAACGGGGTCCATCCAGGTCGGTTCATGGGTTGTTGACTCCACTGCCATAACCTGTTTGGGATGGGTTATGCTTGGCTCCCTCAAGAATTCGACTTGAATCTCCCGGGATGGTTCTCCCTCCAGCGTACTTGCCAGATTTGCTAGAGCGTCAACATGAGTATTCCGCTCACGATCATTCCGCTCACGATCGAGTGCATGGATTTCCCACTCACCGATTCGTTCAAGCAAAGTACGGGTGTAGCCCTGATAAGCCGCCATTCGGTCATCCTTCGTCTGATATTCTCCATTGCTCTGACAAACCACGAGCTGGGAATCGCTATAGATCACCAATTTATGGACGGCGAGATCTACGGTGAATTCCAAGCTCGCGATGAGTGCCTCGTACTCAGCTTCTTTGTTAGAAGCGTTGAATCCTAGTTTGATTGTGTGTTCAAATAGGAAACCGTCTTCATTGCATAGGATCATCCCTGCTCCTGCCCCTTTTCGGTTGGACGCCCCGTCGACATGGAGTGTCCAGGAAATTGGCCTGCGGTTGGAGATTAAATAGACTTGCTGCTGGGCAGTTGTAAGGTCGACGATGATGTCTACGATGACCTGTCCTTTAATTGCACTCCTGGGCCGATAGTACATATCAAAAGCTGAGAGCTCCACCGCCCATTTGAGCAATCATCCCGCGACGTCCGCCTTTCACAATACAGCTTTGAGCGGTGATTCGGTGATGACATGGATCGTATGGGCATGGAAGTAATGGTGCAATTTTTGGGGGGAAACGAGCAAGGCAAACACAAGCTTTTCGATGCGGGAATACCTGGTCTCTGCCCCGTTGAGCGCCTTACTTGCATAGTAGATTGCCCTCTGCCCTTGGTCGATATCCTTCAATAGCGCGGAGCTAACAGAGTGCTCAGAGGCTTCAATGTAGAGGAACAAAGTGTCTCCTAAGGAAGGACATACCAGAAGTGGCGGCGTGCTGAGGTACGTTTTGATTTCTTCAAATTCCCTCTGACACTCTGGCGTCCATTCGAATCTCTGAGCCTTCCACAGCAACTGGAAGAATGGCTGGCATCGATCAGTGGCCCTAGAGATGAATCGATTGAGAGCGGCCAACCTCCCCGCCAGCTTCTGTACTTCCTTTTTGTTCCGTGGGGGCTCCATATCCAATATCGCCTTGATTTGGTCAGGGTTGGCTTCGGTTCCTCGCTGCGTCGTCAGGTACCCCAGAAACTTGCTCGAGGTGACTCTGAAAGAGCATTTTATCGCGTTTAGTTTGAGGCGGTATTTACGCAGCACAGCGAAGATTTCTTCCATGTGGGCCAAGTGGTCAACTCGGTGCTCACTTTTTACCATCATGTCGTCGATGTAAACCTCTACAGTCTTACCGATCTGATGTTGGAAGATTTTAGTCACCAACTTCTGTTAAGTGGCCCTTGTGTTCTTTAACCCGAACGGTATCACTTTATAGTAGTAAATGCTTGTAGGGGTTATGAACGCTGTCCTCTCCTGGTCGAGCTCGTGCATTGGGATTTGGTGGTAGCCTGAATAAGCATCCATAAAACTCATTAGTTCATTACCCGATGAGGAGTCTACCAGTTGGTCGATCTTCGGAAGTGGGAAGCTGTCCTTCGGACAGGCGCTGTTCAGGTCGGTGAAGTCCACGCAGACCCGCCACTTCTTGTTCTTCTTTGGAACCACCACAGTGTTGGTCAGCCACTCGGGGTGTGGCACTTCTCGTATGAACTCTGCAGCTAGGAGTTTATTCACCTCGTCCCGCACCGCCTCGGCGTGTGTGGTGGCCATTCGTCGCTGCTTCTGTCAGACTGGGCGGATGATCGGCGATATGGACAGTCGATGGCTTGCCACCTCAAGATGAATTCTCGGCATGTCTTGAGGCTTCCAGGCGAAGATGTCCCAGTTCTCGATGAGGAGGTCAAGTATCACCTTTCTCTCTTCTGCGGAGAGTGAACTCCTGACAAGAAAGTATTTCTCGGGGTCGAAGGGGTCTATTGGGACCTTCTCAAGGTCTTCAAGGACCCTGTCTTCTGGACCGGGTCGGCGCTCATCGGCCTTGACTCGGTTCTGCAGTAATTGCTACCTTTTTGGATGAATTTCTCCATCCTCAGGCTGCTCCTCGAAGTCTGGTAGGGCCGACTTCCCTGCCATTGCCGCCATGTAGCACCGCTTTGCTACAACTTGGTCTCCTCGAATCTCTAGTATCCCCTCGGCCGTGGGAAAACGGAGTCGTTGATGGTACGTAGACGGAATCACCTTCATCACTGCCAGCCAAGTGCGTCCAATGATGGTGTTGTATGGAGACGGGAGGTCCATGATAATGAACTCCATCATAGTGGTCTGATTCCTTGCTCAAACCGGCAGTGTGATTCATCCAGCGGGGATGACTCGTGCTTCGTTGAATGCGATCAGAGGGTCCTTCGTGGGAGTGAGGTCAGCAGCTTTTAACCCCATCCGAAGAAAGGGTTTCATGAAGAGGATGTTGGCCGAGCTTCCTGTATCAACTAGAATTCTCTTAACGTCGAAATTAGAGATATGCAGGGTGATTACCAGGGCGTCCAAGTGCGGGGCTTGGACTCCTTCCAGGTCGACGTCAGAGAAAGTGATGGCTCCTTCATCACCGCTTCTTTGTCTTTTCACGACCAGCTTCGGCTCCTAGTTGATGTGCATCATTTCGAAGGAGACTTGCATCGTCTTCGAGTCTCGACGGGCACTTTTTGGCGAGATATAATGCGCTGCGTCTCCAAAAATGACATCAATGACCCCTGCTGATGTATTAGGGTAAATGTTCGTTACATGCCACTCACCGAAAGCCGGGGGTTTCTCGGCAGGACCATATTCCTTTAAGCGTCCCTTTCAGAACTGGCTCTCCAAGAAGCCTCGGAGGATTCGGCATTGGTCGGTAGTATGGCCCACGCTTTTGTGGTAGTCGCAGCGAAGAGCTTGATCCCGCTTTGATTCGTCGCTCCTCATGGGTACAGGCCATCGGAACCACGGCTCCCCCTTGATTTTGGACAGGATCTGTGACGGAGGGACCTTGAAGAACATCCTCCGTCCTTCTCGTACCTCGTTTGTTGAGGCACCAAGCTTCTTGACCTTCTCGCTCCGTTGGTCCTTCTTATGCAGCTCCTGCGGACGTTTGACTGCTGGTGACGCGGGACGCATCCATCGCCTGCTTAAGGGTCCTCGATTCTTCTTCCACCTTGGCGTACTTTTCAGCATGCCCCATTAAATCACGCAAGTTGAACGGGGTACGCTTGATAAGAGACTCCTTGAGGCCGTTTTGGAACGGCAGGCCGTTCTGGAAAGCTATTATTGCTGCATCCTCGTTGCAGTCTTCCACTTCGAATTTAAGGATGCGGAAGCGATCAACAAACTGCCGAATCGTCTCTCCCGACAGCATCTGGATCTTCATGAGATCGCTGAGGTCCTTCTTCCTCCGCCGACTACAGATGAAGTGCTCAGCGAACATAGTGCCGAGCTCCTCGAAAGTTCTGATTGTCACATGTCAAAGCGGCCTCTTCCAGGCTGGAAGGGAAGAGGCGGCACATAAGCCCATCATAGAGCTCATACGAGGCCATCGAATGTCGGAATGCCAAGATATGATCATAGGGAACCGTCGTGCCATTGTACATCTTGAATTTGGGCTGGACGAACTTCCAGGGAAGTCGTTCCCTGAGAATCTCTATGCAAAATGGGGAGGTGAATCCCCGTATTGCATGCTCCACCATTTCACGATTCGGAACAGGCCGAACCTCGGAGCGAAGAGCTTAACTTGGCCGCACGACCGCGTCCCCAGCTCGAGGGTGGGGTGGGGAATCATACCGACGCCCTTCCGAAACCTCACGTAAGATCGATCGCCCCTTGTGCGCTTGCCTCCGAGAGGCCTCCTGTACTGCGGAGCGTTCTCCATGAGGTGAGCGCTCACGCCTTTGTCCTTCGTGGGGCCGTCGACCCGCTCGAGGGGTGCGCGAGCGCCGACGAGACCGCTGCCTCTGATTGGAGGAAGAGGTACTTCCTTCCGATCCTTCAGCGTTGATGGTAGGGGGGTTGGGCCATACAGGAGGTGGCGGCCGGATTTCTTCCTGGACTGGCTGTTGTCGATCCACGTTCGTATAGAATTGTTGCATTGAGGCTTCGATCATCTGCTGCATTGACTCTCGCAGACGAGTAAATAGAGTTTCCTGCATAGACTCCATTACCCGCCTGAGGCCCTGGACTTGACTAGCCAAGGTTTCCGGGGAGCCGTCGGCAGCATCAGATGGGAGAACGTCTTGTTCTTGTCGTCCTCCTACATTAGTGTCACTCGGACCTGACATTGCGGACACAGGCCTTTTGTTTCAGAATCCTACAAACGGTGCCAAACTGAGGAGGATATTTTCCCCCTTCAGTTAGATTTGTAAGTTTACTGAGAAAAAGAACTCAAGCAATACAAATTCTCGCAGTTATGCTTCGATTCTCTTCACGACTGAATAGGAAATAACCCAAACAGAGCTCAAAGATTGGGTTTGACTCAATGGGTAACTATCTTCACCTTTTTTTTTACTGTACCTTTAGAGTGCTGAGCACGCAACCTCTTTATAATCTGCCTACGTACCCCTTGGGGATCAAGTCACACGTAGTTCCTTTAATGACCTTGTAACCGCCTTGCCACTAAGTGCTTAGTGGGCCTTTTTGCAGGGAAATGTCCCCGGTATTTATGTTCCACGTTGGTCCTTGACTACCCACGTTCTGTTGGTAATGGGCCTTAAATACTACCTTGACAGTTACAAGTGTTAGTTGTCTTTTGACCGTTTCTTCTTCTTGCTCGGGGTGTCTTGATGTGCCCGCCCATATGCTTCACATCATGCCTTCGAGGAGTAAGGTCGACTGACCAGACCTCATGTCTGGTCGTGCCTTAGACTACTCGCATTCGAGAAGTAAGGTCGACCAACAGACCTCATGTCTGGTCGTGCCTTAGACTACTCGCCTTTGAGGAGTAAGGTCGACCGACCAGGCCTCATGTCTGGTCGTGCCTTAGACTACTCGCCTTCGAGGAGTAAGGTCGATCGACCATACCTCATGTCTGGTCGTGCCTTAGACTACTCTCCTTCGAGGAGTAAGGTCGACTGACCAGACCTCATGTCTGGTCGTGCCTTAGACTACTCGCCTTCGAGGAGTAAGGTTGACCGACCAGACCTCATGTCTGGTCATGCCTTAGACTACTCGCCTTCGGGTGCCCAACCGCCCAACTAGACACTGGATATGATCTAGTCGTGTCAGCACATCTGGGAGAGTCATCATGACCAAGGAATAGAACTCAGACTTGCGGGTCCCATGGTAAGCCCACGTTCGTCCTGGTGTGACGCATTACTCCTTGAGGTGACACATGTCGCGGTGAAGATTTTTACCTGCACAGTAGCTGAATAGACAAATATACATAGATCTATTTTTTTTCTTGAAACATTTGTAATATCAACTTTAAAATCAAGACAGTTGTATAAATAGTTTATCTAAAAAGTATTTAATTTCTACTTGGTTCTTCTATGCCTAAAGTGGATCATTGTTGAGTTCCATATGGTTCACATTATGCTAACTAGAGATTCTATTGTCTTTTGATTTTTGTTCGTGGAATCTCAACATTGAAATAAAATTTGTGATTTTTTACTTTTGTTCATCCTACAATCAATCGGTGTTTTTTTTGTCTCCATGTGGTGCATTCTGCTAATTGGTGCTTATTCTACATGTTGAGGATCATCTGATATGAAAATTTTATCAATCAATATTTTTATATTTTTTTCACTGTTATAGTCAAGATGATTATGCCTTATTTTCTGGTATGGTTATTTGATTGAAATAGTGTTTGTTGATATTTTCTGTTATGAAAAATAATATCTATCAATGAAACCTAAATAAACACTATCTATCTTAGTCTTTTGAATAATTATAAGGTTTTCAATATGAAGAATTTAGCTAGATCCTGGTATATTTTGTTTTTATGTTGAAGAAGATGAGAAAAAAGTGTTTCAATAGGTCTCGAGGTTGCAAAACTCACTCTTGACATGATGTTCACATAAAATTTAAGATATAATTTGATATTAAAAGTCTTCAAACACGTTATGTTTTTTTTTTTTTTTGTAACATGTAATTTTTATTATTTCATTTAATTCCAATTTAATACTATTGTGTCATTTATACAGAAGATCAAATAAATAAATAGAAATCCTAATAGTTAAAGTTTTGTATTGTGTTATTTTTTGTAATATGTTTTTAATTTAAATGAACAACCATAACAAAATTTTTTTTATTTTAGTAATGTTTTTTCTTTTGTTTTTCACTTTAGAATGAAATACCTAACTTTTGGTTTCAAAAAGAATGAAAGGAACTGGAGTTAACACTTCATAATTTTTGAAGGGCAATTAGTCATTGCCTTTTTATTTCAAAATGAATTTTGTGATTATTTTCTTGTATGGTTATATGATTGAAATAGTGTTTGTTGATAGATTTTCTGTTATGGAAAATAAAATCTGTAAGTGAAACCCAAATAAACACTATCTATCTTAGTCTTTTGAATAATTATAAGGTTTTCAATAAATCATTGAAGAAGATGAGAAAAAGGGGTTTTATAAGCATCAGGCAGACACAGGGGCATAGATGCAATTGCAGACCGACACAGGGGTATAAATGTAATTTTTCAAGCCCCTATGGTTTGAAGGGTAGTTTGGTTAATTCATTTTACATTTACCGCCGTTAATGGAATATTCCCGACATATTCCACTCTCATCTGACGGAACTTAACCTCAGGGGCACAGTTGCAACACGAAAGATTTTTTTCAGGGGTATAGATGCAATTAGCTTTTTAAGAGGGGTATAACGCAAAATACCATATTTAATAGGAGTATAAATGCAAAATTCCCATATATATATCTCGTTAATGACTTAATGTGTGTATATGTCGCTAATAATGTATACGATCACTAGAATAGGGGCTGAAAAAAAATTTGCGTAACAATGGAAACATATCATACAACTTCTGAATAGTTAAACAAACCATAGTCTTTCCTAGTAGAAGTATCAACAACAGTATAGTTCACAACTTATGCATATAATCCTTTTCTTTTCACTTTGTTTCAGAACGGTCTTTCAACTCATTTTTCAAATCCTCAAAGGCTTTCTCTTCCGCTGCTTTGTGTCTGTTATATATATTGTGTGGTCTCCCTTTGTCTTTTTTAAAACACCCTTTACAAGTGGGCTAATATATAAATTGAAAAATCTTTTCCCAACTTTCAATGTGAGACTATTCCCTAGCACACCCACTCCACATATTACAATCTTTTTCAACATTTCCTTCACAAATTAATACCACATTTCATCCAATTATAAAGGCACACCTGACATTGTTTTGTATTCCTTGTTGTAAAGATTGGACAAGCGCACATGCAATGATTGCCGGCCCTTGTTGGAGAAAAGTGAGGATTTGGGGCATTTTACACGATCAGATGTGAATCGAGGGAACTTGAACTTGAATCACGTCTCTCTCTGGTATAGACATTATTCAAAAACTTGTTAATTTAGTCCCTACCATCACATAAACTAACCTAGTTGTTGGTTAACTGTAACCACACTTGTAAAATGATGATAATGCCCCTTATACCTTCCCGGACTTTTGTTAGAACAAATGAAAACTCACCTCTTTGTAAGATGGGGTGGTCCAACAATGTTGAGATGTTCCCCCCTCCCCGAATCCCATCCATTTAATCTCTCTAAAACTTATGGTCTCTCATGAAGTCACCCAACGAAATCGTTTTATCTCAACGAAAGAAGTCGTCTCCTTCACTTATATAAACGTGAGAAACCCTCCATATCTACTTGAGGCCTAAAAACAACAATACTTTTTGAGCGAAATTGTAAGCTAGTATCCATTACAATTATAATCAAACTAGACACTGTCTGAATGGAGGTGAGAGGAAATAGAGAAAGCAAAAAACCATTACAATAGAAAGAAAAACCACAAGAAAATGCCGTTCGCAAGAGCTGGAGGCCTAAAAACAACACTACTTGAGGCCTATAATATCATAGCCAAACTGTGGGTTAAGTAATTCAACAAACAAGCATAATGTTACAATTGAAAAAACAATAAAAATGAATGAAAAAGCTAACAAGACTAAGGGATGTCTTTCACACATTCTATCAAACATATAAAATGCAACACATGAGCTCAAATAAGATATCAAATATTTGATGAATACTTATACAATCAGACATGTTTGAGGAAAATACTTATAAGATGAGAACAAATACTGTTTTTAGGGTGAAGAAGTGCAAATGGTGATCGAGAAATGGAGATGTGCCAGTGAAAGGTCGGTGGAGATGACCAGTATCGTTTGTGTGAGGACTGAGGAGGACCTTTGGAAATTGTTTAGACTTCTACAATGAACATGAGTGAGTAGAGTAGATGACTTTTGGAGGTTGTTCAGACTTCAAAATTCAAACGGATATGCATTTGTGGAGGCAATAGAGGTCTTTTTACCGTTGGAGATTTTTTGGCCATTGGAGGCAGGGGCGGCTCCACCATTGTTGAGGTGGGGTCAATTGACCTCATCAATTTTTTCTGAAAAACAAACTAACCACTTTTGTTGAGGTGGGATCATTTAGATGCCCATTTATATAACCATATGAGGAGACCCGTTTATACAATCTATCCCATCAATTTTTTTTTAAAAAGAAAAATAATATGTCTAGCCTCAATTGCCGTCCAAACTGATTTCTTTTTAATCATATATTATTCAATTAAAATATATGTAGTTATATAAAATAAAATATATTTTGAGATACAAAAAATGATAAAAAAAAAATTTCAAATTAAAAAAATGATAAAAAATTTGCGTTATACACTATGATAGCGCAGTATATACTATGTTATGATGGTATATGGGGCTACAAAATAGACTAAATGTATCAACGTTCAAAAAACAAACCAATTTTTAAATGATGGGGTCTTTCAAGAGGCCCATTTATACAATCATATTTAAATTACATGGATCCATGAAAAAACCATGTGATAAGAATAGATTTTTTAAAAATTTTATTAAATTTATTATTTTAATGACACTATTTATGAAAATTCTTGAAGCCGCCACTGATTGGTGGTGCTCAAAGAACGAGATGGGGGTATTTTGGAGAATTAAACATGTTCATAGCAATTTGGTCATTAAAAGGTGTAATTTAGAGTTTTAAGCTTTTCTAGGGACTTATCTTAATATCTTTTGCTTTGCTAACGTTATGTACACAAAATATTCCTTGGTATGCCCTTTTAAAACTGACAGAATTTTGGCCTAGGGACTAAATCAGTTAACCGAGGGGGAGTTGAGGGAATATGATTCTAAATATCACTGATGATAAAACAGAATTATGATGCTGATCAAGTTCGCTGGTGTTGCTAGTGTTGCAATTATAACCGGCGTTGGATCATTTTAGTAATTAAAAAAAAGAGTAATGTTATATATTGTTTTTTTTTTTTTAACCCCAATTCCAGTCCTATATGCGTCGATAGAAAATCAACGAAGCATATACTCATATTAACGAGGTACATGCTTTGATAAAAAAAATTTCAAATTTTTATAAATTGATCCATGTATTGGAGTACGTGCTTCATTTTTTATAAAAATATATAGCTCATTAGATATGATATACTTTTTTTTTTTTTTTTTTCGAGAGAGAACATGGCAGGCTTGCGCCTGCGCCCTCTAATATATAAAGGGTAAGCCCAAAGAAATACAAACTCAAAACCTCCAAGAAACTACAATCCTTCGCGTAAGAGATCTCTGCGTGAGACTGAAGTTCCCCAAAAAAGGAAAATAACAACCGATTACTCCTGGACCATGAAAATCCCACTAACCAAACATGCCCACTGTGCTCCAACACAGAAAATGCCCCACTCAGCCACCAACCGAATAACCAAGTCCCAAATGTTTTCGGCATAAGGAATACTCCCCTTGAACACACTATGATTCCTACTCAACCATACAGACCACAAAACTGCCGGCAATAAAATCTGAGAAAACATAGCCCGCACGCTCCTATCACCTGTCCTACGCATCCTCTTCCCCGCCAACCAAAACTCCTCGAAGGATTCAAAGGTAACCCCTACCCCTCTGGCCAACGAGAGCCATCTCCACACCTGCTGGGCCAGAGGACATAGAATGAACAGGTGCATTGCAGTCTCCTCTGCCATCCCGCACAGCGCGCACCTCGCATCTATCTCGGGAGCCCAACGAGCTAAGCGGGATTTGGTCAAGATTCTCTCCTAGAACAAAGTCCAAAGGAAAGCCTTTACCTTGAAATCTAGGATTTAACTTATTCATAGGGCAGGTTTTGTGCCTCTGCAAGCTTGGTGCGTTTGATTGGGGGTTTACTCGTGATTTAGGAGTACTTAACATTGTCCTTAAAAAATGGGCTAGTCTGTCAAATTGCGCATAATATTATACATATAGAAAATTTGTTAATATTTTTTGCAACTATTTTAACATATGCGTTCATATGGTTTCAGTGAACGTTGAGTTATTTTAGAAGTACGAAGAGGTGAGTAGAACCTATGGCATCACTTTAAGTTGAAGGTCAAGTGCATTTACGATTCACTAATTTAGCAAAAGAGTATATAGTTTAAGAATGTGCAGATAGCACACCTCACCATCCTTGGGGAGAAATAAGATAGAGTAAATAAATAATAAATATGTTAAAGTCATCTACATCCCTGCAAACATAGGTAATCCCATATAAGTCATTGTTAAAGTTGGGACAGACGTACAAGTCCTTAAAAACTTACAAAAATCCATATACATCTTTGGTATCAATACAAGTTAACCCTAATCCAACCAACAATAGTTGACTCTAACCTATAACATCAAATGACTTAATCACCCTCAATTTTTTTACCATTTTCCTAACAAGACCTCTATGGGAATGAAGAAAATATAAGTCCTACATGGGTAATTTGGTCCTTGCAGGGATTAATTTATCTTTATGGTTATTATAGGGACTACAAAGTCTCCATAATTTCATAGTGATGGAATATTTTGAGAATGCTTTGTCAATTTGGATGAAAATTTAACCTCACGATGATAAATGGATTTTTTTGAGTCTTAGGGACTTGTACGTCTGTCTCAACTTTGACAAGGATTTATATAGGATTATCCATGTTTGTAGGGATATAAATGTCTTTAAATCTAATAGATAATATAAAATCCATAAATAAAAGGTAAATTTTATTTTTCAAACAAATAATATAAAAAAATCTAAATTAAATAGAACATGAACTTTTTTTTGTGGAATTAAGGGGCCCTCGTAGGTTGGGGTCCTAGCAGCGAAAATTGCTTACTGATGCCCAAGATATATTGACTTTTAAATTCCTATTCATTTTGTAGTGTTGAATTTTTAAATATTACTAGTTGTTGTGCATGTGCAGATGCACATAAATAAAGTCTAACATATGTTTCGATTAATATTAATGTGAAATAATTTAGTTACAATAACATCTTCATAACAATGACTCTAAATGCAAGAAATCTAATGTCTCTAGTTTATCCAATCAAATAATGAAAATAATAGTGTCAAACATAAAAAAAAACAATCATAGATTCATAGTAGACTATGTCTTATATGCATTTTTTCTAAAAATCATAAAGAAAAATATTAAATAGTTCATAAAAAAAAATACCCAGAACTCAAACCACCCTTGTATCCAAAAAAAAAAATGATCTAAGCAAGTGAATCCAATGTTTATAAATAATTAATCAATTCAAAAGCACTAAATAATCAAAAAACTTTTAGTGAGAGATATCCAAACTAAATTAAAATGAATGTCTCACCTAAAAAATGAATCGATTTAGAGGATTACCAATCAAGATTATAAGAAAATAGGTAGGGATGGTAATGAGGTGAGTTTTATTAGTAACCTGACCCAAGCCGCCTTATCGGTGGGTTTGGATTCCATGTTTTTCAAACTCACCCCAATCTGCCCAAACCTGTGTAATACATGGGTTGAGTTTGGGTTTTATGTTTAAAACGCAACCCAACCCGCGAACCAGACCTTTATTCAATCATTACGATTTATAAATTAAATGAAAATTAATTCCTAATATAGTTAAAAAAAAAGTCAACTATCGTCATTCTTTTTTTTTCTTTACAACCAATTATTGACATTCATCTTACGAAGAAAATTCAAAATACAAAATTTTATAAAATCAATTGTCCGTCACCATAAAAATAAAAAATGCTTGATACTCTATAGTATTTTACTTTTCCCTTTTCCTTTCAACATATAAGTAAAAAAATTATTTTTTTGGTCTTATATGTAATTTTGAACTATATATATTATATATTCTAAAATATTTTAATTAATTTTCAAATATTGTATGTAATGAATGTCATAAACTATACATGATATATCTATTTTGATATTTAATATTCAAATTGAAGTTTATTTCATGAATATAATCCACATTCATGTCAAAAATAATTTTTGTATTTTTGCCTAAAGAACAGAAAATTAAAATTAAAAGTAATTTCCATGAAACCCAAGAAACACATTTAAATGTTAAAAAAAAATTGTTTAAATAAAATACAAAATCACATAAGTTTAATCGAGGGTGTTCACAAGCAAATCACCTTTGTCCAATGTGAATTATTTTGAAGCCTCTCATCAGCCAATTTCACATCATGCTCCTTTACTCTCTAAAAACAAATAACTATTTTGAACTATTAAAGAATCAGCCATGAAAATGGTCAATCTTTTTAGACGATATTTATTTTAGTTCCTATCGTAATTGAAATTAACCAGATTTGTAGTTGAATTATTGTAATACCCTTTTATAATTTATTTGATAAATTACTGTAAGACACTAATCAGATTTGTCGTTGACTTTAAGGAGATTTTTATAGAAACGTTTTCCAATTTTCATGCATGATATGATGAAAATATGAATAAATTATGGATGAGATTATAATGATATGACTGGATTTTCATTGGATTAAATCTATTGTTGAGTTCACACAAAGCTCAAATTTGAATTTGTCCATTTTTATAGCAATAGTTTTTTTTTGTACCAGTATTTATATGTTTTTTTTTATTGGATTGCATTTTTAATTACTGTGAATTATAACTTTTTTTGTTGGGTAGATCTTATGGACTATTGATTATTTGGGGTGTTAATAGAGTAGAGAAATCCAAGTAAATAGTAAATGCTAATCACATATGTGTGAATTAAATAAATGCTAATAGATGTGAATTACATTAATATTTGATACCTTTTTTTAATGTATCATGTTTTTGCATATGAAATGTTTCAACACATTTTTAAGATGTATTTCTGCTTCGTAATTTGTAATTCAATTGAATCGATGTATACATAATAATTGAATAAATTTGATTTTATTTTAAAGATATATTATATTGTAAAAAAAGATTAAATTCTAAGCACATAATTTTTCAATATAAATATCACATAATTATACTGGGAAAAAATCACATTAAAAATATTGGATTTTTTTAAAATCATTAAGTTTGATCCCCGAAAATATAAAACAAATAATATAACAATATATAACGAAGGAACAAAAGACACAAAAACAATATCTATGTGTATTTGAGACAAGTGATTATAAGGCCTCAATAAGAAAATATGAGGAACCCAGAAAAACAAAAGTTTGAATGAGATCTAAATCATCTCTCTCATCAAAAAATCATCATAAATTTACACATTCCCAAAGCTTAAGCTTTTCTAGTGGTTTACAAAGTACCAGCTTTTAAAACACAAAACTTCCTCGAATTTGCCCTTGAAACATGTGTTTAATACATCACAAAAATATGATGATTTGTCTTTGAATGGCTTGTCAAGCTTCTCCCTTTTTTTGCTCTTTGCTTCTTCTGCAAGCAAGTTAACACATCCATAAGTTGACAATCTCAATGGATAAACTAATGTACTATAAATCTAATTATCAATCACTCAAGTAAAAATATTATAGAAAATACAAGACATGGTAAAATACAATCAACAATATATACACAAAGTTAACATTGCATGATGTCAAAGAGAATGCATACATACCCCAAAAATTTGAAAAACGAAATGATCATGGCATATGTAGTTGACATTGTGAGGACGAATAAGATCGATCGAGAACGGCAACGTCAATTGGGTTCCTACTCAAATATACCTTCTCCTTACTTGATAGTACTGTCCTAAAGAAAGATTGAACAACCTGTTTTCAAAAAAAAATATTCATCCATTAAATTATTGTCGCCTGTCATCAGCAAATCAATAGAGAAGGTTCAGTGGACCATTTTAGTTACATGCCAAGTTCTCTGTCTCATATAAATAAGACCAAATGAATGAGGAAGCAATTAGAAAGAAAGAAGCTATCTAATGTCTAGGAAGGAATGAGTGAAGTGAGACATGGTGTAATACATAGGGATAGATGTTACAAAACTAACGCCATAATATTTGAAACAAAGAGGTAATGTTTTTGTGATATTCATTGAATGTACCAAAGATTCCCATGGTTAAAAAATGCACTAAAGAGCGTGGATTCTCGTAATGGATGGGAAATCATGACATTTCTAGAAAGTTATTGGAGTGACTTTTTTGTATTTCATAAAAATTTTAATGCTCTCATAATGGATGGGAAATCATGAAATTTGTAGAAAGTTATTGGAGTGATTTTTTTTATTTCAGAAATTTTTTAATGCCAACAATGAAACAATCTAATGATTAACAAGAGGTCACTCCAATACCAAACAACCAAGGGCCATGGGGTTGTATATATATAATACTGGTCCAAAGGTTTGGACCTGATATTGTTTGCGTGCTATATATAGTTATTGAAAGAAACCCAAAAAAATTAAGGTTAAAAATATAATTATGATAGAAAGCATGTTAGCAGGACGTTGAAGCATAGAGTGATGTGAAAAAAAAAGAGATGATGAACTGAGAGATGTTTTACAACCTAACTTTCCTAAAATGAGGACGGACTTGACTCAAATTCTAAGAGGTTTGTAATAACCAATATCTTCATAAATGTCATTTACAATTGTAAGGCATATTATATATATATATATATATAGGGGGACGATGGGGTGCGACCGTGCGCATGGTGCACCCCATCGTGCGCCCCGTCCAAGGGCCGTGCGATCGCTGGTCGTGCGATCACACGGTCCTCGTTTTTAAAAAAAAAAAAAACAAAAAAAAACCAACAACGTGGCACGACCCCCGACGACCGCACGACCTCTCTCTCTCTCGACCTGCCTCTCTCTCCACCCCCGACGACCGCACTGACGACGGGGGGCGACGACGGGCGACGACGACGGGGGGCGACGACGGGGGCGACGGGGACGACGGGAGCGACGGGCGACGACGGGCGACGACGCCGACCCCCTGACGACGACGGGCGACGACGACGGGCGACGACGGGCGACGACGACGGGCGATGACGGGGGGCGACGACGGGCGACGACGGGGGGCGACGACGGGCGACGACGGGAGCGACGGGGACGACGGGAGCGACGGGCGACGACGGGAGCGACGGGGACGACGGGGACGACGGGAGCGACGGGCGACGACGGGGGGCGACGACGGGCGATGACGACGGGGCCCGTCGTCTCCGTCGTCGTCGCCCGTCGTCACCCCCCGTCGTCGCCCGTCGTCGTCGCCCGTCGTCGCCCCCCGTCGTCAGTGCGGTCGTCGGGGGTGGAGAGAGAGGCAGGTCGAGAGAGAGAGAGAGACAGCGAGAGAGAGAGAGAGGTCGTGCGGTCGTCGGGGGTCGTGCCACGTTTTTTTTTCGTTTTTGTTTTTGTTTTTTTTTTAAAAAAAAACGAGGACCGTGCGATCGCACGACCAGCGATCGCACGGCCCTCGGACGGGGCGCACGTTGGGGTGCACCGTGCGCACGGTCGCACCCCATCGTCCCCCTATATATATATATATATATATATATATATATATATATATATATATATATATATATATATATATATATATAGAGTAACGATATGCTGCGGACGTGCGGACGAGGTCGCCGTGCGGATCTAATCTCGACCGTCCGATCGTGCTCGATCGGACGGTCCAAAAAAAAAAAAAAAAAAAAAAAAAATTCACTCGACGACTCTCTCTCTCGCGACTCTCTCTCTCTCTGACTCTCTCTCCCCTCTCGACTCTCTCTCGACTCTGTCTCCCCTCTCTCGAAAAAAAAAACACCGACGACCTCTGACTCTCTCTCTCGCGACTCTCTCTCTCTCTCTAACTCTCTCTCCCTCTCTCGACTCTCTCTCGACTCTGTCTCCCTCTCTCGACTCTCTTTGCCGGCGACCATCGGCGAGCACCCGCGACCACCCGCGACACCCGCGAGCATCGGCGAGCATCGGCGACCACCCGCGACCATCGGCGACCACCCGCGACCATCGGCGAGGTTGAGCTCTCTGTCTCTCTCTCTCTCTCTCTATGATTAGGGTTTTTATCTAGGGTTTGTGATGTTTAGGGTTTCATCCTTTAGGGTTTGTGATGTTTAGGGTTTCATCCTTTAGGGTTTGTGATGTTTAGGGTTTCATCCTTTAGGGTTTGTGATGATTAGGGTTTCATCCTTTAGGGTTTGTGATGATTGGGGATTTTTTATCTAGGGTTTTTGGTGATTGGAGATTTTTTATGTCTTGAAAAAAAAAAAAAAACCTCAAGTTCAAATATGTCTTTGGAAAAAATGTATGTCTTGAAAAAATGCTAAAATTTGTGTTATGAGCACCCTAACTGCTTGCAACAGCTCCACTCTTTTGTTCCATCATGAAATATCGGCTGGAGGAGTTTTTAGTGATTTTCAATAACACAATGTCAGTTGTATCCCTACAAATTTACAAAAATATGATCACACAGTAAGTGATGGACACAATTTAGACTTACCCCCTTTAGCAGATAGAAGTGAGGAGCAGCAGAACCGAGCGCCACAAATTCAAGGTAGAAAATCAATATTAGCCTTTCTTATGGATAAAATGATAGAACAGACGCAACCATTGAAATGTATGTACATCAAAAATGAATTATGCAGAAAAAAACATAATAAATATATAGCAGCAATACCACATGCCATCCTAATATCCAGTTACAGGGAATCAATTGCAAGTTGACTTTACGGTCATAGTTGATAATATAAAATTTTTGTGTTTCTGCTGTCCTAGCTTGACAGATTTCTCAATGACCAAACCGTCGAACAAGCATAGACCTTATAATATGTTTGTATTACATACTATTTAAATGCAATTATCTATAATGACTAATCATAATTCTCAAAATTGAGCTAATCACTGTATTCTAATTCTACAATATATGAAAAGTTACACATACAACATGTTGAGCTTATTTCAAATCACTAGGAGGAGGAAGGGTTAATTAAGAAATATAGACTCACCATGCTATGTCAGATCCACACATTAAAAAAAAAAACCCAAAACTGTTTTTACTGAATTAAAAAAAAAAAAAATTGCTTGCTTTTCAATTTGTAAACTTTATGGACAGTGCATGAATGTGATAGTACATGATTGATTTAATTGCTAATTTTTTGTTGTCTGATTTCATATAGATGAGCATTAATGTGGGAGAGGAAGTTGAAAGTTTTGAGCAGATATTTGAGGAACAGGGGGTTTGGATTCCAGATACTGATGATAACGTAAAACCAGTTATTGGAATGTGTTTTGACACAGTTGAGGATGGAGAGAAATTTTATACCTCTTATGCTAGAGTAGCAGGATTTGGAGTTCGGAAATCCACTACTAAGTATCGTAAGGGCACAGAAGAGTTGATTAAAAGAGATATGGTTTGTGCAAAAGAAGGATTCAAAAACACAGATGTTGATAAACAAATCAGAATAAGAAATAGAGAAAATATAAGAGTGGGGTGTAAGGCCAGAATACAATTTTGGAAAACTGAAGATGGGAAATGGATAGTACATGATTTTTTTGAGGGTCATGTTCATGTATTATCAACGCCTCGTAAAACACATCTTCTGAGGTCCCATAGAGAGGTTACCGGTACTCAAAAATCCTTGATTCATTCCTTTCGAGAAGCAAATGTTGGCCCTTCACAGACGATGACCATATTGGGGATGGATTCAGGAGGATATGACAGAGTTGGTTGTACGGAAAGAGGACATGACTCCCTGCATTGATGCTTGTACAAATTTTCATTTTCATGTTGCTCCTCCTGCTGCTGCTCCTGCTGCTGCTGCAGCTCCTCCTCCTAGTGCTCCTGCTGCTGCTCCTCCTGCTGCTGCTGCTGCTCCTGCTGCTGATGCTGCTGCTCCTGCTGCTCTCGCTGGTTTGAATGTCAGGGAAAAAGAACCTTGGACTCTAGAATCTATGTAGTGTCAGTTGGTTTCACCTTTGTGCTTGAAATCTAATTGACTTTTTGAGTTTTGGTTTGTTGGGGCATGGAGAGTAGCCATTTCTTTAATTGTTCTGGCATTGACACCCTTTAAGATGATGAGCATTGTACAAGTCAGTCATTCGTGTGCATTAACGGCCCCTTAGGGGTACTTACTTTATGTCCTTGAATTTGGGAACCAGGCATGGTTTAATTGATGTGCTTCACTAGGTTGAAGTTATGACTTTTTGGATTGTTCTGTTAGCCCTTAAGACACACAGGATTTTGTGCTTACTGTTTGCAGCATTGTTTTGTTTTCTTCAATGAATGAAAAACTAGGCAGCAATTCTTGGAGCCAGTCATTTATTCTCACAGGTGGTTCACCTCTAGGACGTAGGCTTCATATGTAAGGTGGTCCCAATATATGATAACCTGACATGTTCATGAGGTATTTGGGAGGCTGATGAATACATAAAAGTGATATGAAATTATGAATATGTATTTTTATCTGTGTATTTCAAAAGTGATCATCATCTGCTGGTCTGAATTTAATGGTACTGGTAAATATTTCCAAATTGTCTTGTCGTTTATTTTTGGGAGAAAGGTCCTGTCGATTCATGTTTACTTGAGTTTATTTTTACAATCAGTTTAGGTCCTTTACACATTGACACATTGTGAAAATTGATTGCATGCTTTTCCATTTTCTCCTCCCATTCTGTTTGTTTAGATATTTGAGAAGAACCCGACTAAGATCCACAACTATGGGATCTGGTTGAGGTACCAGATCAGGACAGGTTACCACAACAAGTAACCTGTTGTCCCTGATGAAAGAAAACATCATGATACTATCAAAAGACGTGATCAGCTCCTGCTTCTTGTGGTGCTGCAACTGGAGCTGCTGCACCTGCTGCCCTTGCTCCTGCTGCTGTTGTTGCTGCTATTGCTTCTGCTGCTGCCATTGTTCTTGCTGCTTTGAACTCATGTAATGGTAGTGATTAGCAAGAATGACAATGTTTTGAACTCATTTATTTATTTTTCATCCCAATTTAATTCTGGGTTTATCTGCGCAGTCCTTGGCAGTATCAAAACATGCTTTGAACTCATTCCATTTAGTCTTGAACATACATTTTCCAATCCCCCACCATTGTTTCAGCTCTCAGAGCAAATATGTGGAAACAATATAATATAATATAAAGAACCAAAACACTAAAAATGAAAGCATGGCTAAGGTATCAATGAATAACAAAGCTTACTTGAATGACAAAATCAAAACCAACACAACACCATCCATTCATTACATAATCTACTTAACACCTTCTATTAATTACATAATTTGAACCATAAAGTTTCAGTACAAGATCAGAACCAACAACATTGCATAATCTAAACTAATATTCAAAATGATTACAATATGAATAAAAGTTACACATTTGTTCTAAATAAAATTGCACAAATTACAACAAGTAAGAATAAAAACACAAGTTTTATTATGCTCCTTATATCCTCTATAGCCGACTTCATTAAAACTTGGGCAGTCTTGAGCTCCACAAGTTCGCTTTGCAGTTTTGAAAACTGATTAGAAGAAATTCCCACCTCTTGTCTTGATGATTCTTCTTGAATTGATAGAGCTTCACCATGCTTGTTTGCATATTCCACACCATTATACGGATACACCCATTCAAAAAATTTACATTTTCTCTCATTTAATCCCATACAAGTGTAGTATAATTTATCTGGATTCTTATCAGACTCAGAACATTTTATGGCTGCTTTACACCGACAATAGCAAACTCTATTTTTGAAACTCAGTTCACAAGCCTTGTTTGTGGAGGAATATTTGTTGCTTGATGATGCCATTTCAGACATGTTCTATGATAGGTAACGAATTGCACAGTAGGAACTGAAAAAAATGACTTTATGTATAAGCATAATAACATAATAAAGAAATATAAGCACATTATCTGAATTAAAAGCTTTTAGTGCCCCCACACATAAAGTATGTCTACCTTGAGCCATAAGTGTTGCTGATAAGAAATCAAATTCTAAAATCAAAATCAAAATCTAATCCAGAAAGAAATCAAAATCTAGCATAGAATACCACCAACAAAACAGGGCAGTAATGATCTAATATCCAGAACATTTCTTATCGATTGGAAAAAATCCCAATAAAACTATGCCAGAATTTTCAAAATGTCAACTAATATCCAAAAATTAAATTCACAAGAAAAAAAATAATTAAGATGCCCCGAGCATGAAAAAAATTAGTGATGAGTCTAATTAGAAAATGAAACAAGAAGCTATTTAATGCAAAGTAAAAATAGTGATGAGTCCAATTAGAAAATGTAACAAGCTATTTTTTTTTTAATGCAAAGTGGTAGGCCCTTCATAATAGATAGGAAGAACAATGTCATATTTAGATCAAATTTAAAACACTTTCAAGAAAAGTAATATTATCACTAGTAAATAAAAATCTTAATGTTTTGAAACATGAATGGATTATCGTCAAATACAACAAGCCTATCAAAAATAACAATATCCAAATGATTATTCAAGTACAGATCAAGATAGAAAAAAATAATCTATTACCATTATCCCCAATCAAGATAAAAATATTTTTTCAAGACATAAAAAATCCCCAATCATCACAAACCCTAGATGAAAAACCCCAATCACCAAAAACCCTAGATAAAAAAACACCCAATCATCACAAACCCTAAAGGATGAAACCCTAAACATCACAAACCCTAAAGGATGAAACCCTAATCATAGAGAGAGAGAGAGAGAGACAGAGAGCTCAACCTCGCCGATGGTCGCGGGTGGTCGCGGGTGGTCGCCGATGCTCGCGGGTGGTCGCCGATGCTCGCCGATGCTCGCGGGTGTCGCGGGTGGTCGCCGATGGTCGCCGGCAAAGAGAGTCGAGAGAGGGAGACAGAGTCGAGAGAGAGTCGAGAGAGGGAGAGAGAGTTAGAGAGAGAGAGAGAGTCGCGAGAGAGAGGTCGTCCGTGTTTTTTTTTTTCGAGAGAGGGGAGACAGAGTCGAGAGAGAGTCGAGAGAGGGAGAGAGAGACAGAGAGAGAGAGAGAGTCGCGAGAGAGAGAGTCGTCGAGTGAATTTTTTTTTTTTTTTTTTTTTTGGGACCGTCCGATCGAGCACGATCGGACGGTCGAGATTAGATCCGCACGGCGACCTCGTCCGCACGTCCGCAACTTATCGTTACTCTATATATATATATATATATATATTATCAACATCAAGTGTCAGTACCACAACAATTTTTTAGGGAGAAACCCAACAAAGGCAGGAATACAAAGGTAAATTAAATGCAGAGAACAAAATTCATATAATATTATCAGCAAGTTCTAGCAAGAGGAATTACATTGAAAACAAAGTGTCCTCAACAGCAATCCAACCAAATTTTTGCATTTATGTTTTTATTTATATCAGTGTTTTTCCTCGTTCTGAGAAATTCAGAATAACTAAAGTTCACTGGTTTCAGATGGCATAACTTCCAAGAAAGAAAAACCAAGATCTACGTTCTTTTATCCCAACACTATTTCAGAAAGTGTTAGGATGCACGAGGGGGGCGCGTGGGGGGGGGGGGGGGGGGTGGGGGAGCAATTACTAAGTGTTAGATGGGGCTCAGGTGGCACAAAAATGGGGAGGTTTAGGCTTCAACTTTTTTTTTTTTGGGGGGGAGGGGGGGCGGGGGGGACTCTTGATCAATACTAAGAGGCGGCTAAGGCAGGGTACCCCTCGGCAGAGAGCAGAGAGGGTCAGGCAAAACACCTTGGTAGACTTGGGTCTCTTTTTGAAACAAGGCTCCAACTATCATCCAAGGTTCATAATATGATGTGATAACAAAATATCATGTCAGTGGAAGTGTTTATTTTACACCAGCCTAATTAATCCACACTTGAAGCACAATGACAGACTCACATTGACTTTTTTTCTTGAAATAAGGTAGGTATTATACAACTTCATTTCATAGAAATGATGAATACAATTCTAAGAATTTTTTTGTACTGGGGTGAGAGAGGCTCAAACTCTCGACCTTTGGATAACTTAAGAGAGGTATGAGACCTACGAGCTAGCCAATTGCAACATAATCCTCTACCATATCATCAATTCCTGTAGACTCTAGGGAAACAAATAAGGAGATAAAGATTACTACTAAAATGACAAGAAAAATATGTCCTCTTGTTGTATGTTTGCTTTTGTTAGGACAAACAATAAGGGAAATGGATTTCATGGTTATCTATGGCAAAAACATATCAGAATGAGATCTTGAACTGATCAAGTCAATTATATGCTATATGTGCTACAACATCACATATCTAAAGCAAGAAACCAAGGAGTTTTTTTTACATCATTCACCAAAATCGTAAACAACAGAGAGATCATGAACTTTCAGTTTCACATTTTCTGCAAAAAAAATAAAATTTTTATACATATTTAATGCATAAAGATATGCAGCAATGTGTAAAAAATACTTGGAATGAGTACTACCATAGAAAGAGAGAATAAATTGTAATTCAACGTATTCTTACATCAATCATGTCCTTAATTCTTTTCCTTTTTCTTCTCTTCATCAGTTGTTTGCTATTGTGCTTTTCAATGTCATAAAAGTTCTCTATCATACCTGATAATATAATTCTTTTACCCAAAGCTCCACCCATTTGCATTGCCGCTTAAAAGAATGGATGAACCTTCTCCAATTTTCTTTTTTTAAAAAATAAAAATACAACACTCATTTCTATACAAACACCAAAATGAAAAGAGCTAATGGACATAATTAGAAAACCTAAATACCACATCAAAAACTTCCAACAAAAGAATTAGCTTACAGCGTGCCAAATGGAGAGCACATATATTTATCCTTGATTAATATCTCCTCAAACATTTTTCATTATTAGGCTAAAATTTTAAATAATGCAAAAAATGGCATATCGAAATAAATATCTACTCTATCAACATAACAAAATTGACTACCATGCAACAAAACTATTTGTCTCTCACTTTCTATAAGTTGTAACATATCAGTGGAGTTTTCTTCACTTAGTTGGATCTGCATTCAAGGAATGTACAAAGTACATACATAAATAACTTTCCCAAATAACTATTCTTATCATACCTTTCCTTTTCAATTCCTGAATCAGGGGGTTAAGTGTGAATCTATTCTAAAAAAATTGCCCAATCTTTCAGACTGATGTCATTGAGTTTTTCCATTAAACAAATAACAAAGAGTGACGAAAAATGTTTAAAACATGGAATAAGCATAAATGAAGAACAAAAAAAATAGAAGAAAATATCCAGAAATTTACTCACTGAGAAAATTAACCTTTTGAGGATTATCATGAATACCGACAGACACATCTCACTGTTACATCTTCATTAAATGGGATGACAGCAGCTTTGGAACTATGAAACCACTAAAGAAGTCGACCTTAAACAAATCTTTCAACTTCTGATCACGTAGTATTCGCCTTTTATCTGTAGCATCCTTCAAATTGGAAAGTCATAGCAGCCCAAGGATGACATTGTGAAAAATGCTCAGTCTAACTAGTCAATTCATCGAAATATAATATCTATTTGTATAAAATAAATGAAAAGCTAGAAATCATGACAGCATCCACAAGCGAAGATCATGTTATTGCACATGCAACAAATATGAGATCATTATCCATAAGATGCATCAGGAGTAATATCAATGAACTGAAAGGTCCAAAAAAACTCCTTGCTATATTGATGAGCAAGAGGAGCACCTTTAGTAACAATACAGTTGTTGAGCAACATGATGCTCATCTTTTGTATGCTTATCATCCCTTAGAATACCAGTTTCGTATAAATCGGTGACAACACCTTATCTTATAAAAAGGTTAATTGAGTAAACCAGATTAGTTGTTACGATCCAAGTTTAGTAATGAAATAATGTGGTCTCCAACTCTCCATATTTACAAAAGTAACCTCATCTCCTGAGGCTAGTGGCAAAATATGCTTTAATTAGTCTTTGTTCATTTGGAACATGTTGACAGAACTGACATAAAAAATATTAAGCAATTTTTTATTTCAAGGTTATTCCTTTTGTTCTTCATTTGTTGTAAGTTGTTTGGAACCCAACCAATAAACCAAAAAAAAAAAAAAATTAAACACCTTCCTTTCATTTCCATATAAAGGGGAAAAAAAAAAATACATGAAGAACATATATTCCAGATTACCATTCTCTTTCTTCCAAACAGGATCATTTGGAGCATGTCGGCTCTATCATCACTCTTTCTCTTTGACAACTGGTAGGCCACTGCGTCACCAAAAATAGAAGAGAGATTTCAAACATTATGCTGCAAGTTTAAATATAAACTAACATAATTTAATCAATGTTCATAGATCATTATACACAAAAAATGCATAGATATGTATAAGACATTTGACAAAACATTAAGTAAAAAAGATACACTAACTATCCAGAATTATAAGACAAATAAATAAGACATAAAGAAACTTTAATTATCCAGAATTATAAGAAGAATGAATAAGACTAATAAAAATCACTTAGAATATGATGTAAGATACTCAACAGACATGAAGAATAGATATTCCAGATTACCATTTTCTTTCTTCCAAACAGGATCATTTGGAGCATACCCCTATCATCACTCTTTCTCTTTGACAACTGGTAGGCCACTGCGTCACAAAAAAATGAAGAGAGATTCAAACATTATGATGCAAGTTTAAATCTAAACTGACATAATTTAATCAATGTTCGTAGACCAGTATACACAAAAATGCATAGATATGTATAAGACATCTGACAAAACATTAAGTAAAAAAGATACTCTAATTATCCAGAATTATAAGACAAATAAATAAGACATAAATAAACTTTAATTATCCAGAATTATAATATGAATGAATATGTTATATATGTGTCACTTTTAGCCTACTGGTAACCGTTGGAGCGTTCTGGCAGTTTTTCGTTTTTTTTCGGTTTTCGATCGGAACCGCTAATTTTTGGACTGTTAGCTATCGTCCTGAGTTAGAGGACTCCGATTGGAAATCTAACTGCATATTTGGTGTCCTGGTGCCATTTTAGGCCTCTCACGAAAATTTCATCGAATTCCAGCAACGTTTCCGGAATTTCGCAGTTCTGGGGCGTATCCGGGTTTTTAAGTGAGTTGACTTTATATAAGAGGGGTGAGAAATGTCATGCACTATTCATCATCCCTTCCAAATGAATTTCCTCTCTCCCCTCTCTCCTTTTCTTTGATTTGAGCCCCCTAGAGTCCTCAAACCCAAAAACCTAAAGCATAGAAAGTGTAGATCGGGTCCCGATCTACACCCCGGTGCTTTCAAATCCGGATTCCGGCGAGTTTTGCCCCTTCTCCCCCTCTCTTTTCTCCCCTGTTTTGGGCCATTTCGAGGGCCAAGGGAGATCCCGGCGTTGGAGACCTTTGGGGAAAGGTTTCGGTGCGCGGAGAGCAACCGAACATCTCTTCCTCCACTTGGTAAGCCCTTTTTTCCTCTCTTTTCATGCTTAGATGTATGTTAGGAGGGTGGATTTGAGGTTGGGTGGTGGTCGGCGGCGGTGGGTGGCCGTCGGAGGGCTGTGGGTGGTGGTCGGAGGCCTTGGGGTGGCCGGTGGTGGGTGGTAGAGGAGCTCGGGCAGGGAGGCTAGCAGTCCCGGGTGAGTTGGCAGCGGGCGCAGCTGGCAGGCGCACCAGGTGGCCGGGCGAGGGAGTGTGTGCGCGCAGGCGTGCGCTCGGGTAGTGCTCCGGGCGTGCTGGGTAAGGCCGGCAGGGCTAGGCGTGCGGGGTAGGCTGGCTGGGCTGTGCGTGCTGGCAGGCTGGGCAGGCAGGCTAGGCGCGTAGGCGTGCTGGGCAGGAGGTGCTCGGGCATCAAGCAGGCAGTGTCGGGCGTGCAGGCGAGCGGTGCTTGAACTACTCGACGATGCGCGCAGGCAGGCAGCGCGGGCAGCAGCGCGGGCCGGCTGGCAGGCGCGCTGGGCGCGTGCTGCGCGGGCGTGCGCGTGGGAGCTGGGTGAGGGTCCCGGGTGCTGGGCGCTGAGCGTCGGGCGCTGGGTCGCGGATACCGGGTGCTGGGCGAGGGTGCTGAGCGCTGGGCGCTGGGCACTGCAGAGGAGTATGCGCGCGGGGCGCTGGGCTGAGGCGCAGGCGTGCGCGCGGTGAGGAGGGCAGAGGCGCAGGCGTGCGTGTGGGTAGAGGCTGGTGGTGCGCGCGGAGTGCGCGCGGAACGGAGCTGGTGGTGCACGCGGGGTGCGCGAGGGGCGAGGCGCTGGACTCGCGGGGCGGGCGATGTGCTCGCGTGGTGCGCGCGGGGGCGTGCGGGGTGCGCGCGGGCTGCTGCGACGGGGCGCAGTGGGCGCGCGGTGCACCCGGGTGGCTCGGCTGCGGGTCCAGGCGTGCGGGCAAGGGCCCGGCGGTGCGCCTGGGTGCGCGGGCTGAGGCGCGGCGGCGCATCCGAGGGCGGGTGGCCGTGCGGGTGGTTGCCGGTGGTGCGGGAGTGAGCCGGGGTGCTCGGGCTAGCGTGCGTACGGGCCGTATGTACGTTTGTCCGAGTGTTGGGTATTTTAGAGTATTTTTAATGTATTTTGGGGGTATTTGTGGATTTTACTCACCTAGTTGGTTACCCTGTCTTGCAGATCTTGACGGACGATCGCGCGACGACCCGATCTCCGGTGAGTGGGACGATCCAACCCAGTAGGGAGGCGCTACATGCACTTGGGCGTGTACCGTCCTCCCCTGGGGCACCATAGTAAATATTAACCTGTTTCATATGAAAACTGTGTAAGCATGATAATCTGTAGTATGCATGCCACCCTAGATTTGTATGCTAGGAACTTATACCCTTAGGACCCGTATGAGAATCATGCACCCTGTTATCATGTTTCCATGTTAGGAAAGCCCCGACCGATGTATGTTCCCATTTAGTTTAATTCATTTAAATAAAATGCGAGCATGTGATTATTAGCCTGTCTTAGTGAATATTATAGGGGAGGGGCCTCGCGAGGACAGCGGTGAGACCCGGGCTAGGGTACTCCGTGTTCCTTGTTTGGTTGTCGGGATGTCCTATATTGGGACCTCACGCTGCCCTCCCAAGGTTTCTTTCCCCGTTAATATTCCAACCTTGTTATTATTATTATGCATGTTCCCCGCATCTTAGTTATGCGCCCTGGTGGAATTCTGAGGAATTCAGGACATTAGAGTTGTTAGGGTGTGTTGTCTGCGGATCCGAGTGGATCATATGCGATGGATAGGCTGTTCTGTTCCCTTCGTTGGATCCGTGTAGAGACTACCCCGGCCTGTCACGCCCCAGGGCGGCCGTCCCCGGGACGCGGCAAGTGTATATAAAATATCAGAATCTACACAGGAGGTCAATAATATATCATACACAAACAACCAGAATGACACACAGACAACAAAGGGCTGACATGATATATACACCAAATGCGGAAGCAAAAGACTGAATCTGTAAATAAACATATTACAGACTCGATACTCAATCATTTGTCCTGTGAGAGCCAATATACACAAATACAACTGAATATACACAGACGCGTGCCAAGCACGGAAATAAAATACATACAGTCAAGAAGGGATGCTGATAACCTCTGGTACTCGCGGAACGTGGCGCTGCTCCGCTACTGAAGGAATCCCTCGGAAAGCTCCAACTGCTGCTCCGGCTCCAGCTCAGGCTCAGTGGCAACTGGGGAAAAATATATGCGAGGGGTGAGCCACACGCTCAGTGAACAGCACAACCCATGCATCACAGACAATATTGACCACTATCCAGATCTTAATAATCCACAATCTCTTATTAACAACCACAAAATGGTAACAAATACTCAAACTAGTGGGTCGCTCAATCGCCAACCCACTACACCCTCACCCTCACCCTTCAATGGGTGACATAGGATTTTGGGACTGATAAACATCCACTCACAACTCCAATGGGTCACTCATCACCAACCCACTACACCCTCACCCTCACCCTCCCATGGGTGACATAGAATTTTGGGACTGATAAACATCCAATCACAACTCCAATGGGTCACTCATCGCCAACCCACTACACCCTCACCCTCACCCTCCCATGGGTGACATAGAATTTTGGGACTGACTAGGCTGTTGGTCACCCTTGGTCCACCGATAGTCTCTCCTCCACTCCGTAGGCCGCTGGGCTATCACCCCCACAACTTCAACACAATCCGTCACAAATATCGGGAGGCGCCTACTGATGGGAACCCTCGGAAGGGACGGCCTTTCTAACGCTGGGGTAGCCTCTACCGGATCCAACGAAGGGACAGAACAGCCTATCCAAACGCATATGATCCACTCGGATCCGCCGACAACGCATCTCTACAATTCTAATGTCCTGAATTCCTCAGAATTCCTCCAGGGCGCATAACCAATATGCGGGGAACATACACAATAATTAGCAAGGGTGGAATATCATTGGGGGAAAGAAACTTGGGAGGGCAGCGTGAGTTCCCGATATAGGACACCTGGACAACCAAACAAGGAACACGGAGTACCCTAGCCCGGGTCTCACCGCTGTCCTCACGAGGCCCCTCCCCTATAATATTCTCTAAGTATGCTAATAATCATATAATTGGTATAACATTTCTTATAATATTATTGGGACAAGAAACCTTGGGAGGGCAGCGTGAGTTCCCGATACAGGACACCCTGACAACCAAACAAGGAACACGGAGTACCCTAACCCGGGTCTCAGTGTTGACCTCACAAGGCTCCTCCCTACAATATTATCTAAGGCATGCAATTTATCATACACTAGCATTTAATTTAATAAATAAACTAGTAGGACACATGCATAGGCCAAGGCTTCCTAGCATGAGAACAGGGGGACATGATGCATGGCTCATACACATATCCTAAGGGTGCAAGTCCCTAACATGCAAAGTCTAGGGTAGCATGCATTCTACATTTAAATCATGCTCGCATGGAATACACATTATAACAGGTTAATATAAATCCATGGTGCCCCAGGAGAGGTCGGTATACGCCCAAATGCGTATAACGCCTCACTACTGGGTTGGATTGTCCCACTCACCGGAGATCGGGTCGTCGCGCGACCGCCCGTCAAGATCTGCAAGACAGACATTTATACGGTGAGTTAAATACATAATTACATCAAAATACTCACAAAATATACCAAAAGAACCCAACACTCGGGCAAACGTACATACGGCCCGTACGCACGTTAGCCCGAGCACCCCGACTCACTCCCGCACTCCCGGCAACCACCCCGCACGGCCACCCGCCCTCGGATGCGCCGCTACACCTCAGCCCGCGCATCCAGTCGCACCGCCGGGCCCCTGCCCGCACGCCTGGACCCCAGCCGAGCCACCCAGTGCGCCGCGCGCCCACTGCGCCCCGCCGAAGCAGCCCGCGCGCACCCCGCACGCCCCGCGCTGACCCGCGAGCACGCCGCACGCCCCGCGCGTCCAGCGCCTCACCCCGCGCGCACCACCAGCTCCGCCCGGCGCGCACCACGCGGGCACCACCCCACCGCGCGCACGCCTGCGCCTACTGCCCAGCTCCCCGCGCGCATGCACCTCTGCGGTGCCCAGCGCCCAGTGCCCCTGCGCCCAGCGCTCAGCACCCTCGCCCAGCACCCGGTATCCGCGACCAGCTCCCAGCGCTCAGCGCCCAGCACCCGGGACCCTCACCTAGCGCCCACGCGCACGCCTGCGCAACAAGCACCTGCCAGCCTGCCCACGCTGCTGCCCGCGCTGCCTGCCTGCGCGCGTCGCCGAGTGGCCCGAGCACCGTTCGCCTGCACGCCTGGGCACTGCCCGCCTGATGCCCGAGCGCCCCCTGCCAGCTGCCCGAGCATGGCCTGCCCAGCTCGCACAGCCCGCAGCCATCCTACTCCGCACGCCTCCCCCTGCACCCCCCGAGCGCACGCCTGCGCGCGCACCCGCGCACGCGCTCGGGCGCCTGGCAAACTGGTGCACCTGCTCCTAGCCTACCCGAGCTAGTCTTCCCTGCGCGCCCAGCACGCCCAGCACCCAGCACGCCCAGCGCCAACCCGAGCGCACACGCGCGCGCGCCCTGCCGCTGCACGCCTGCTGCGCCTGCCTGGGCACTGCCTGTGCTGCCTGCTGCCCGGGGCTGCCAGCCTGCCAGCCCGAGCTCCCCTACCACCCACCTCCGGCCACCAATGGCCTCCGACCACCACCCCACAGCCCTCCGACGGCCACCCACCGCCGCCGACCACCACCCAACCTCATTTCCACCCTCCTAACATACATCTAAGCATAAAAAGAGAAGAAAGAGGGCTTACCAAGGGGAGGAAGGGAAGTCCGGTTGCTCTCCGCGCACCGAAACCACTCCCAAAAGGCTTCCAACGCCCGGATCTACTCCCACCACTGAAATGGTCCAAATCAGGGAAGAAGAGAGGGGGGACGGAGGGGCAAATCTCACCGGAATCCGGATTTGAAAGCACCGGGGTGTAGATCGGGACCCGATCTACACTTCCTATGCTTTAGGTTTTTGGGTTTGAGGGCTCTAAGGGCTTCAAATCAAAGAAAAGGAGAGAGGGGAGAGAGAAAATCCAAGTGGTAGGGATGATGAATAGTACATTTCTAATTTTAGATTCCATTTATATAGCGAGTCACTTAAAATACCCGGATACGCCCCGAAACTGCGAAATTTTGGAAACGTTACCGGAATTCGATGAAATTTTCGTGAGAGGCCTAAAATGGCACCAGGACACCAAATATGCAGTTAGATTTCCAATCGGAGTCCTCTAACTCAGGACGATAGCTAACAGTCCAAAAATTAGCGGTTCCGATCGAAAACCGAAAAAAATGAAAAACTGCCAGAACGCTCCAACGGTTACCAGCAGGCTAAAAGTGACACATATATAACATTCTTCCCCCCTTAGGAAATTTTGTCCTCAAAATATGCAAAAACATCTAGGAGGGGAAAAGATGCGGATACGCGTCACACCTGGCATCCTTGAGCTCCCAAGTGTCCTCGACACCGGAACGGTGCTGCCATCGCACCTCGACCAACTGGACGGTCTTGGTGCAGAGCCTCCTCACGCGGCGGTCCATGATCTCAATCGACTGCTCCACGAATGACTGTCCGGCTCAGAGACGAGCGGCTCGAACGGGATGACGTGAGCAGGATCGTGGACACACCTTTACCCAACTGCGAACCCAACCCTCCAAGACGGAGAGGTAAGAATTGGCGCTGAGGTGAGCCTCCGAGTAAACTCCAGGAAGCTCTCCTCGCAAGACGGGGACCACTCGAACCGGACATCCTTCCGAGTAAGGCGGTTAAGAGGAACAGCTATCTTCGAGAGTCCCTCGTCAAGCTTCCTGCAATAACCTGCTAAACTCGGGAAGCTCCGAATCCCTGCGGGGTTCGACGGTCGACGCCAATTTGACGCGACGAGCGTCTTGCCCGGGTCCACAGATATGCCTTTACCAAAAATCACACAGCCCAAAAGGCCTTAACCTCCAACCAAACTCGCACTTGATCTTTCATCCATCTGATGCTTCCATGGTATCCCTCGTCTGGGAAAAGAAACCTCGGGAGGGCACCATGAAATCCCGATATAGGATACCCCGACAACCAAACACAGAACACGAAGTACCCTAGCCCGGGTTTCAACGCCGACCTCACAAGGCCCCTTAATCCAGAAAGGAACACTAGAAGAAGACATCATTTTAAAGAACACTACTAACCCCTCCGGATCATCTACCTCTAGATGATCACCTAACGATGTCCTTCAACATCCACTACAAGACCGGACCCAACATCATTGGGAACGGTCCAACAGAAATTGGGTCACGAGCGACCCGTCTTCGCCTCATCCACACCCTCACTCCCGAAAGGAGACATTTTGGGACTTTGGGAGAGACTTAGACTGCTCTCTACCCCTGGTCCACCGGTAGCCTCTCCCCGCTCCGTAGCTCGCCTGGTCCTCTGACCGGGAGCCTGTCTAACGCCGGGGCTGTACTACGCGGATCCAACGAAGGGGAGAGCGATTCCACGCTCGCGGCACCATTCAATAATCTCTTCCCGGGTAGCCCCTACCTGGTATACTCCCAAATTCAGTACCCCTCCGACTGCATCGGTGGTACCTACTGATGGGAACTCTCTACCAGGACGGCTACAACCCGGCTTCCTTAACCCAAACAACCGCTCTTGACACTCGCTCACCAAAATACCACACACACTTGCATAACAGCAACCAAACACACACCCACACATATATCCTATTACTAGAGAGCTGGGAACATAGATAATACCTCGAACCATGATACCCGAAGACTGCGCCTCCTCAGCCGCAAGCGCTGCAACTCTGCCCTGGACCAACCGCGGCTGAGGAGCAGGAGCACGCCTCGCCAGCTGCTCTGGCTGCTGGCGCGGAAGCTGCTGCTGCAAGAACTGCGGCTGCGGAGGTAGCACTCGGGGTCGGCCAGCATCAGGGCAATTGTATCTGATATGCCCGATGCGCTGACAATGGAAACAGCGCCGCTTCTCTGGCCACCTGGACTGGATGGGCACTGCTGCAATGGGTGCTGGATCCCACACCGGCACCGCATCTGCTGGAGGAGAGGCAGCCGTTGACTGATCGAAGCGGGGCCTCTTCTTCTTGCGCTGCCTCTGGTCCCGACTCCCGGAAGGACCCTGATCTGCAGAAGGGGTCGGAACCCCCACGATGATCCCGAGATCTCGCTCGACCGTCTTCGCTCGAGACACCAAGTCCGAGAACCTCGAGAATGCCTGGGAGGTGACGTGCACCCGGATAGCGCTGCTGAGACCGAGCTCGAATCGACGGCACCTCATGTCCTTGTCCATCACCAACGCTGGAGCGAATCTGGACAGCCTCGTAAAGCGCGTAGAGTAGTCAGCAACCGACATAGAGCGCTGCGTCAACTGCTCAAACTCTCGCATCACGATCTGACGTGTCGAGAACGGAAAGTACTCCTCCAGAAAGTAACTCCGGAAACCCACCCAGGAAAGCTGCTCCACTCCCTCTGGGATGTCCACCACTCGGGTAGCCCACCAGTCGGCGGCGTCACCCTTCAGCATAAAGGTGGCGAGGGGGACTCACTGGCGATCAGTGCAAAGCATGGCCGCGAAGATTGCATCCACCTCCCTCAACCAACGCTCTGGCGCAAGAGGATCTGCCGTCTGCCCATGGAACTCGGGAGGGTGGAGCTTCAGAAAGGCGTTGAGGCCGCTCTGCTGCACTCGCGCTGCCGCCTCTAGCTCCTCCTCCCTCTGCAGGGGACCTTGGACTCCTACCGCCGGAATCGCCACTGGAACTGGGGGTACATCGGGTACCACAAGCGGATCTGCCACCAGGGGACCTGCGGAACTGCCTCGCGAGTCGCCCTCAGCTCCTGAATATCTCTAGCCTGCTTTGCTAATGCTCCGGCCTGGGCCTCCAATGCCCTCATCTGTGTCTCCACCAAATCAGCCAACCGAGCGAAAGCACGCTCCCAAGCAGGAGGCTCCTGCGTCAAGGGCTCTCCGGTAGCATCCTCGTCTCTGGTAGGTCCGAAAACCTCCAAAGACTGAGAGGGACCTCGTCCGCGCCGTCCTCTGCGAGGAGGCATATCAGCACCCTAAGAAAACCAGACACTAGGATCAGAATACTCATATAGAAATCCTAGGACTCATCTCTACGAAAGGAAGACTATTGGCTCTAACAGGACCAGGCTCTGATACCAACTTTTGTCACGCCCCAGGGCGGCTGTCCCCGGGACGCGGCAAGTGTATATAAAATATCAGAATCTACACAGGAGGTCAATAATATATCATACACAAACAACCAGAATGACACACAGACAACAAAGGGCTGACATGTAGGGGAGGGGAAGGGGGAAGGGAAGGGGGAGATGTAGGGGCTCGCAAGCGCCTTGACCACCTCGACCACCACCACCACTGCCACCACCTCCACGTTTGCTTCTCTTCTACTTGGCTGACCAGAGGGAGAGGGAAAGAAAATCAAGGGATCCACTTTGGGAGGAGGAGAGGGAGGAGAAATAATCAACAATGCATGCACGCACACTCACCTAGTGTTGCACTTGCACTTCCTCTTCTTGCTCCATCTTCTTCTCCTTGGCATTTCATCAAACACATGGGGGATGTGTGAAAGAGAGCTAATAAGAGAGGGAGACGTAGGGAGTGGGAGTGGGAGAGGGAGAGAGATTTTTCTCATCTTTGGGGGGGGGGGGTGAGTGTAATGGAAAAATGTGGGGGTCAACCTAACCTAAACTCACCCATTAACACTCTAAAGAACCAATGGTTTCTTCATCACTAAGCAAGGTGGGGGTAAGGTTACCAAAGGTCATCACATTCACCAAAATATCTAACACTATTTGACCAACTAAACCAGAAACTCTCAAAACCCAGATACGGTTCAAAACTGCATATTTTTCAAAACATTACCGGAATTTGATGAAATTTTTATGGGTAGTACAAAACGGTACTAGGACCCATAATATGCAGTTAGATTTTCAATCAGAGTACTCCAACTCCCACAGGTAGCTAAAAGCCAAAATTTTAGTGACTCCGATCGAAAAAGAAAAGGCCCTGAATGACCCAGATGTGACCAAGGCTTAACTGAAATTGCTTCAAATGACACAGGCATAACATTCTCCCCCCCTTAAGAAATTTAGTCCTCGAAATTTAAGGAAACCCAAAGGGAAGACCGAATATAGCAAGTATCACGCATAGACCTTTTGCTCCCAAGTGGTCTATGCACCAAACTGGCGCTACCGACACACTTTAATCAAAGGAACGGTCTTAGTGGGGAGCCTCTTCTCATGTTGGTCCTTGACCTCGATCCACTGCTCCACGAATGACAAATCCAGCTCGAGGATGAGGCGGTCGAACGGAATGACTGAGCAGGATTGTGGACATAACGCCTCAGCCATGAGACAAGGACGACGTCGTGGGCATGAGCCAGCTGTGGGGGAAAAGCTACATGACAAGCCACCTCCCCAGTCAACTCAATGACGAGAAATAGTCCGACTGAAGAGCCAACTCAGCTTGCCCCGGACGTCAAAACAGAGGATGCCCTTAAACTGGGACACCTTATCGAAAATATGGTCGCCAAACCCGAAGGTAAGCTTCTGGCGACGATGACCTGTGTAGCCCTTCTATCGGTTCTGGGAGGTGCGGATGCACACACGAACCAACCTGGCCACCGCAAGGTCAAATAACTAACTTATGGCCCCTCCAACTGGAGCTCTTCAACCGTCCCAACATGAGGGAGGTCTAAAACTGCGCTCGTAGAGTGCCTTTCACAATACCATCAGGATGCTCGAATGGCGGTTGTCTTGCAGGCAAACCCCACCAAATGGGAGATGCCTCTCCAACTACCCCTTAGTCGAGCACGTAGGCGCTTAGCATGTCCTCCAAGGTCTAAATCATCCTCTTTGCCTGGCTGTCTGTCAGCGATGAAACGCTGTACTTAAATGGAGGCTCGCACCAAAGCCTGCCAAGGCTGTGCCATAACCTCACAATAACCCTCGCGTCTCAATCGGAAATAGCGTCGGCCGGAGTGCCATGAAGACGAACAATCGCGAAGGTGGAAACCCATGTCAAGGCGTTCAAAGACTCAATCAGTTGGATTAGGGAGGGAAGTGCAGACTTAGTCAGTCGGTCAATCATCACCTAGACGGCGTCGTGACCCGAACGTGACATTAGCGAGTCCTCAACAATCCCTGATAACCCACTCCCACGTCCACTGAGGAATCTCGATGGACTGACGCTTTCCAACGCGATGATGAGTAGGAAGACTGGAAGTGTTATATATGTGTCACTTTTTGCCTTCTGATAACCATTGGAGCATTCTGGCAGTTTTTCAATTTTTTCGTTTTTCGATTGGAACCGCTAAAATTTTGGACTGTTAGCTATCATCCTGAGTTTGAGGACTCCGATTTGAAATCTAACTGCATATTATGTGTCCTGGTGCCATTCCAAGCCACTCACAAAAATTTCATCGAATTCTGGTAACGTTTCAGAATTTCACAGTTCTGAAGCGTATCCGGGTTTTGACCGAGTGAGAAGTCATTGGGAGACTTGACTTGGTCAAAGTTGACCGTTGACTTGGTCAAATTGATTTGGATTTTTGTGTGGTTGGGTTGACTAGGGTCAAACCACACTTAAACCTAATCTAATCTAGCCTAAACCTAATTAATTAGCCCTAAGTTAAGTGGTGTGAGTGTGTGTGGTGTGGGTGTGAGTATAAACAAATCCCATGACTACATCCCCCCCCACTATTCATCATCTTATCCAAAATTTCTCAAGCTCTCTCTCCCTCTCTTTAATCCCCCATATGACCTAGTTCAAGGGGTCAAAACCAAAAACCCTAAGAAGAGAAAGGATAGGTAAGAACCCGATCTACCTTCCGGTGGTCTCGGATTCGAATTCCCACATGTGTGACCCCTTCTCATGCCCTCTTTTATCCTCAGTTTCAGCCCTTTTTTGGCTGAGTTGGAGATCTCGGTGGTGGTAGTCTCGGAGGCGGTGTTTCGGTGCGCGAAGAACACCCGTTCTTCCTCCCCTTCTCTTCCTCTCCTTGGGTAAGGTTCCTTTCCTTCCATTTCTTGTTTAGATGTATGTTAGGGGGTGTTTTTGGGTATGTATGGCTTCCATGGTGGTTTTGGTGGCCGTTGGTGGCGGTTGGGGTGGTAGGCCAGCTCAGGCAGTGCGGGCTCATCAGGCCTGCGCGCGCGGGCAGGCAGGGCAAGGCAAGCAGGGCAGGCAGGGTGGGTAGAGCATGTTATATATGTGTCACTTTTTGGCCTGCTGGTAACCATTGGAGCATTTTAGCAGTTTTTAAATTTTTTTTTGCATTTTTCGATCGGAACCGCATAATTTTGGACTGTTAGCTATCGTCCGAGTTAGAGGACTCTGATTTAAAAATCTAACTGCGTATTATGTGTCCTGGTGCCATTTTAAGCCACTCATGAAAATTTCATCGAATTCCGGCAATGTTTCCAAAATTTCGCAGTTCCGGGGCGTATCTGGGTTTTTAAGTCGCACACTATAAATAAGTGAGATCTAATTTTTGAAAACACTATTCATCATCCCTACCAACTTTCCCTCTCTCATCTCTCTCTCTTTTTCTTCCATTTGAGGCCCTTAGACCCCTCAAAACCAAAAACCTAAAACCTAAGAAGTGTAGATCGGATCGGCTCCCGATCTACACCCCGGTACCTTCAAAACCCGATTCCGACGATCCTAGCCTCCCCGTCCTCCCCTCTTTCTCCTCTGATTTGGGCCGTTTTGAAGGCCGTGATAGATCGGGGCGTAGGAGGACCTTTGAGAAAGGTTTCGGTGCGCGGAGAGCACCCGGTCACCTCTTCCTCCCCCTTGGTAAGCTTCTTTCCCTCTTTTTTCTTGCTTAGATGCTTGATAGGAGGTGGTTTTTGGGTTTGGGAGGTGGTCGGCGGCAGTGGGGGGGTCGTCGGAGGTGGTTGGGGGCGGTCGGAGGCTGTCGGAGGCCATTGGGTGGTGGTGGAGGTACTCGGGCAGTGGGGTCTGTTCCGGGCAGCAGGCAGCAGCGCAGGCAGCGCGCGGGCGTGCGCGCGTGGGCGTGCGCTCGGGGGGAGCTGGTGGCCAGCAGGGCGCGCGTGCAGGGCGTGCTGTGCGCGGGAGTGCAGGGCGTGCGTGTTGGTCGGGCTGGTCGCGCGGGTCTGTGCGCGAGGAGCTGGTCGCGCGGGTCAAGTGCGAGGAGCGGGTCAAGCAGCTGCGCGCGGGTGTGCTGGGCGTGCTGCACGCTAGTGCACCCGGGAGGGGCTGGTCGAGCGGCTGGTGCGGGGAGAGGTGCGAGCGGCGATGCACGTGGGTCGGCGGTGCTGGGCGTGCGGGTGCTGGGGAGGGGGTGATGGCCGAGGGCAGTGCGCGTGCGGGAGGTTGTGCAGGGTGCGCGCGGGGGCGCGGCGTGCAGTGGCCCGTGCGCGAGGTGATGGCCGAGGCAGGGGTGGTGCGTGCGCGAGGTGATGGCCGAGGCAGGGGTGGTGCGTGCGCGAGGTGATGGCCGAGGAGAGTTCGTGCGGGAGGCAGTGCGGTGCTCACGGGGCGCGGTGAGGCGGCTGTGGTGCGCGCGAGGCGTGGCGAGGTGCTGGCGGTGCGCGGGGTGCGCGGGCTGAAGCGTGGCGGTGCACCCGGGCGGTCGGGTGGCCGTGCGGGTGGTTGCCGGAGTGCTCGGGTTAGCGTGCGTACGGGTCGTGTGCACGTTTGCCCGAGTGTGGGGTGTTTGTTGTGGGTTTTAAGTATTTATTTGTGTATTTTGGGTAATTGTGGATTTATACTCACTAGTTAATACCCTGTCTTGCAGATCCCGACGGATGGTCACGCGTCGACCCAATTTCCGGTGAGTGGGACAACCCAACCCAGTTTGGGAGGCGCTACATGCTTTGGGCGTGTACCGTCCTCCCCTGGGGCAAAGCCGGTAGTTGGGGCATTAAGCTAGGCCTACCCGTGCTAGTCGTGTATATGAACCGCATATTGGGTTATGTGCCTTGGGATTATTTCTGCGTGAGAGCAGAGGCAAACCCCTTTGTCACGCCCCAGGGCGGCCGTCCCCGGCACGCGGCAAGTGTATATATGATATCAGCAGTCTAAACTGGAGGTCAATAACATACTCTAAATAACATCTAAAATGACAACACAGACAACAAAGAGGCTGACATGATATATACACAAATAGCGGAAGCTAAAAGACTGAATCTGTAAATCAAAAACACATTACAGACTCGATACATAATCAACTGTCCTGTGAGAGCCAAATATACACAATACATCCAAGTATAATACAAACGAGTGCTCAAGCACGAAAATATAATACATACAATCAAAAGAAAGGATACTGATGGCCTCTAACACTCGCGGGACGTGGCGTTGCTCCGCTACTAATGAAGTGCCACGGGGAGCTCCTCCTTCAGATCTGACTCAGTGATAACTGGAGAAAATAATTATGCGAGGGGTGAGCCACACGCTCAGTGAATAGCACAACCCATGCATCACAATTTATATTAACCACAATTAAATCAAAGCCTCTAAGTGGCAGGAAATGCACAAATCCAGTGGGTCGCAACATCGCCGACCCACCACACCCTCACCCTCACCCCTCAATAGGTGACATAGGATATTGGGACTGACTAGGCTGTTAATCACCCTTGGTCCACCGATAGTCTCTCCTCCACTCCGTAGCCGCTTGGCCACTCCCACACTTCAGCACAGTCCAAATCCAAATCAGGAGGTACCTACTGATGGGAGCCCTCTGACGGGACGGCCTTTCTAACGCTGGGGCAGTCTCTATACAGATCCAACGAAGGGAACAGAAACAGCCTATCCATACGCATACGATCCACTCGGATCTGTCGGCAACACCTCTCATCAACTCTAATGTCATGAATTCTTCAGAATTCCTCTAGGGCGCATAACTAAGATGTGGGGAATCATATATTATAACATTATCGGGAAAATAAACCTTGGGAGGGCACCATGAGGTCCCGATATAGGACATCCCGACAACCAAACAAGGAACACGGAGTACCCTAGCCCGGGTCTCAATGTTGACCTCGCAAGGCCCCTTATAATATTCCCTAAGGCATGCTAATAGTCATATGCTCGCATTTGATTTAAATAAATTAAACTAAATGGGAACATGCATAGGTCGAGGCTTCCTAGCATGAAAACATGGTGACAGGATGCATGGCTCTTACACATATCCTAAGGGTGCAAGTCCCTAACATACAAGGTCTAGGGTAGCATGCATACTACATATTAATCATGCTTGCATGGATTACATATTAAACGGGTTAATATTAAACTACGGTGCCCCAGGGGAGGACGGTATATGCCCAAGAACATATAGCGCCTCCCTACTGGGTTGGGTTGTCCCACTCACCAATAACCGGGTCATCGCGCGACCGTCCGTCAAGATCTGCAAGACAGGGTAATCAACTCGGTGAGTAAAATACACAAATATATACAAAAATACACTAAAATACCCAACACTCGGACAAGCGTACATACGGCCCGTACGCACGCGAGTCCGAGCACCCCGACTCACTCCCGAACCCCCGGGCAGCCGTACGCACGGCCACCCGCCCCGGGCGCACAGCCGCGCCCCAGCCCGCATGGCCAGACGCACTGCCGAGCCCCTGCCCACATGCCCGGACCCGCTGCCGAGCCCCCTGGGTGCACCGCGCGCTCACTGCTCCCCAGCGCAGCAACTCGTACACACACCCGCACGCCCTGCACCCCAGCGCAGCACCCCGCGCGCACCACCCGCTCCCCTCACCGCGCGCGCACAGCATGCACTGCGCCTCCTCGCAGCGCTCCGCGCGCACGCCCATGCACGGCCCCCTACGCGCAGCACCCGCACGCGGCCCCGCGCGCACAGCACGCACTGCGCCTCTGCGTAGCACCTCGTGCGGACGCCCCCGCACGGCGCCCAGTGCGCAGCACCCGCACACTCCTGCTCCACCCGCGCGCACGCCCGAGCGCATGCCCTGCCAGCCTGCTCTGCCTGCCCAGCCTGCCAGCCCGCCTGCCTGCGCTGCCTGCACTGCCATCCTACCCGAGACAACCCTACCACCTCCCCGATGGCCACCAATGGCCACCAACAGCCACCAACCGCCACCAACAGCCACCAGCAGCCATGCATACCCCAAAAACACTTCCTAACATGCATCTAAACAAGGAAAGGAAAGAAAGAAAGCTTACCCTAGGAGAGGAAGAGAAGGGGAGGAAGAACGGGTGCTCTTCGCGCACCGAAGCACCGCCTCCAAGACTACCACCACCGAGATCTCCAACTCAGCCAAAAAGGGGCTAAAACAGAGGAGAAAAGAGGGTATGAGAAGGGGTCACACACAAGGGAATTCGAATCCGAGACCATAGGAAGGCAGATCAGGTTCTTACCTATCCTTTCTCTTCTTAGGGTTTTTGATTTCAAGACCTTCTACTAGATCATATGGGGGTTTTAAAGAGAGAGAGAGAAATTTTGGAGAAGATGATGAATAGTGGGGATGTTGTAGTCGTGGGATTTCTTTATACTCACACACCCACCACACACTCTCACACCCACACTTAGATTAGCCCTAATTAGGTTTAGGCTAGGATTAGTGAGGTTTAAGTGCACTTTGACTTGGGTCAACCCATCCACACTAGAAAACAAAGGGGGTTGACCAAGTCATGGGCCCACATTTGACCAAGTCAAGTCTCTCAATGACTTCTCGCTCGGTCAAAACCCGGATACGCTTCGAAACTGCAAAATTTTGAAACATTACCGGAATTCGATGAAATTTTTGTGAGTGGCTTGGAATGGCACCAGGACACATAATATGTAGTTAGATTTCCAATCGGAGCCCTCAAACTCAGGGTGATAGCTAAACGTCCAAGATTTTAGCGGTTCCGATCGAAAAACGAAAAAACCAAAAAACTGCCAAAATGTCCCAATGGTTACCAGAAGGCTAAAAGTGACACATATATAATACCCTTTGTTTCCGAGCGATGCAACTGTGTGGGAGTACAATAGTATTTGATATCATCGATATGTGATTATCGAGAGTAGTTATTTTTCTATTGGGTTCGCTTTACGAACATGGAATGTTTACTCCCAATGTCGTCCGTGTTGAAGAGGCCTGGGTTGTAGCTGTCCTGACAGAGGGCTCCCATCCGTAGGTACCACCGATGCGTTCGAAAGCGTACTGATCGTGGGAGTGTACCAGGTAGAGGCTACCCAGGAGAGGGTTAACGAATGACATTGCGAGCGTGGAATCGTTCTCCCCTTCGTTGGATCCGATGTAGGAACTTCCCGGCATTGGAAAAGCTGTCCTGACAGAGGGCTCCCATCCGTAGGTACCACCGAGGCGTTCGGAAGCGTACTGATCATGGGAGTATACCAGGTAGTGACTACCCGGGGAAAGGGCTACCGGTGGACCAAGGGTGTAGAGCAGTCTAAGTCTCTTCCAAAAGTCCTATGTCACCTCTAAGGGGTGAGGGTGAGGATGAGGTGAAGACACGTCGCCGCGTGACCCATTCGTTGTTCGTCCGTTCCCAAAGTTGTTGGGTCCGGTTGCGTATCGATGTTCAAAGACATCGTTGGGCAGTTATCTCGATGTAGATGATCCAGTAGTGTTGTGTAGACTAGTAATTCTGGGTCTCCTCGACCAACGGTATGGTCTCTCCCCAAGAGTCCCAAGAGTCTCCCTCTGGGAGTGAGGGTGAGGGTGAGGTTGGTGATTCAGTAGTGTTGTGTGGACCAGTAATTCCGCGTCTCTTCGACCAACGGTATGGTTTCTCCCCAAAAGTCCCAAGAGTCTTCCTCCGGGAGTGAGGGTGAGGGTGAGGTTGGTCGCGCCGTCGCGTCTTTGAGTGGATTGGGGAGGTGGCTTGTCAAGTAGCCTTTCTCCCACAACTGGCTCATGCCCACTACGTCGTCCTTGTCTCAGGGCTAAGGCGTTATGTCCACGATCCGCTCATGTCATTCTGTTCGACCGCCTCATCCTCGGGCTGGATTTGTCGTTCGTGGAGTAGTGGATCAAGATCAAGGACCATCATGAGAAGAGGCTCCCCGCTAAGACCGTTTCTTTGATTACAGTGTGTCGGTAGTGCCAGTCAGTGCATGGACCACTTGGAAGCAAACGGTCTATGCATGATACTTGCTATATTCGGTCTGCCCTTTGGGTTTCCTTAAATTTTGAGGACTAAATTTCCTAAGGGGGGGGAGAATGTTATGCCTGTGTCATTTGGAGCCATTTCGGTTAAGCCTTGGTCACATCTGGGTCATTCAGGGCCTTTTCTTTTTTCGATCAGAGTCGCTAAAATTTTGGCTTTTAGCCACCTACGGGAGTTAGAGTACTCTGATTGGAAATCTAACTGCATATTATGGGTCCTGGTACTGTTTCGTACTACCCATAAAAATTTCACCGAGTTCTGGTTACGTTTATGGAAATATGCAGTTCTGAATCGTATCCGGGTTTTGGTCGATACTGGATTTTCAAGGGGTGACTTTGACCAAGTCAAAGGAGACTTTAACCAATTCAAGGATGACCATTGACCAAGTCAATTGGTTTTGTCCTCTAGCTTGGTTAGGTTGACTTGTCAAACCCCCCCTCACCAACCCCCTTTTTGAGAATTAATTAAACTCCCCCTTTTGTGAGTGTCTCCCCCTCTCTCTTCCCCTCCCTCTCACACGTCTCCCTCTCCCTCTCCTTCCCTCTTAAGTCTTGTGTTGAGAAGGAAAAGAAGAGAAGAAGAAGCACTAGAAGGAAGAAGAGGTGCTTGAAAGAGAAAGAAGGTGTGTGTGTGCATGTGTATTCATAATTTGTTGTTGTTGATTCTCCTCTCTCTAGCTCCCTCTCATATGCCTTCCCCCCCCCTTGTTTTCTGCCAAGAAGGGCTGGTGGAGAGGCTGAAGAGATGGTGGTAGTGGTGGTGGTGGTTGAGGTGGTCGTGGTGGTGAGGGTTCAGGATCCCCCGGCGAGGGAGGTGGAGCTAGAGGCTGCAGCGCGAGTGCAGCAGAGTGGCCTCGCAGCCTTCTTAAAGCTCCGTCCTCCCGAGTTCTATGGCCAGTTGGCGGATCCCCTTGCCCCAGAGCGATGGTTGATGGAGGTGGAGGTGATCTTCTCGACCATGCTTTGCACCGATCGCCAGCGAGTCTCCCTGGCCACCTTCATGCTGAAGGGTAGCGCTGCCGACTGGTGGGCTACCCGAGTGGTGGACATTCCCGAGGGAGCGGAGCAGCTTTCTTGGGCAGGATTCCGGAGGTATTTCCTGGAGGAGTACTTCCCGTTCTCGGCGCGGCAGATCGTGATGCAGGAGTTTGAGCGGTTGACGCAGGGCTCTATGTCTGTCGCCGACTACTCCACGCGCTTCACGAGGCTATCCAGATTCTCTCCAGCCTTGGTGATGGACGAAGAGGCGAGGTGCCGCCGTTTCGAGCTTGGTCTCTGCAGCGCCATTCGGGTGCATGTCTCCTCCCAGGCTTTCTCGAGGTTCTCAGACTTGGTGTCTCGGGCGAAGACAGTCGAGCGAGACCTCGGGATCCTCGTGAGGGTTCCGACCCCATCTGCAGATCAGAGTCCTCCCAGGAGCCAGGACCAGGGGCAGTGCAAGAGGAGGAGGCCCCGTTTTGATCAGTTAGCGGCTGCCTCTCCTCCAGCTGATGTGGTGCCAGAGTGGGATCCAGCACCCATTGCGGCAGTGCCAATCCAGTCCTGGCGACCAGAGACGCGGCGCTGTTACCATTGTCAGCGCATCGGGCACATCTCGTATAATTGCCCAGATGCTGGCCGACCCCGCGTGCAGCCTCAGCGTCAGCAGCCAGTGCAGCCGGCGAGGCGTGCCCCTGCTCCTCAGCCGCAGTTTGTTCAAGGCAGAGTTGCAGCGCTTTCGGCCGAGGAGGCACAGATTCTGGGTATCATGGTTCAAGGTACTGTTTTGTTTCCTTAGCTCCCTTTAAATATATGTGTGTTGGTTGCTGTTAAGCATGTGTGTCATATCTCGTGAAGCGGGTATTAAGAGTGGTTGTTCGAGTTAAAGAGGCTGGGTTGTAGCCGTCCTGGCAGGAGGCTCTCATCCGTAGGTACCGCCGATGCAGTCGGAGGGGTACTGATCGTGGGAGTATGCCGGGTAGAGGCTAACCCGGAAATGGATTAATGGATGATGTCGCGAGCGTGGAATCGTTCTCCCCTTCGTTGGACCCGAGTAGGGACTCCTCAGCGTTAGAGAGGCCTTCCTGACAGAGGGCTCCCATCAGTAGGCACCTCCTAATTTGGTTTCGGACTGTGCTGAATTGTGGGAGCGGACCAGGCGGCCTACGGTGTGGAGGAGAAGCTACCAGCACGCCCAGCGCCCGCACGCCCAGCACGCCCAGGGCCCGCATGCCCAGCACCCGCACGCCCAGCACCCGCCTGCCCAGCACGCCCAGCGCCCAGCACGCCCGCTCTGCTGGCCTCCAGCTCCACCCGAGCGCACGCCCGCGCGAGCGCACGCGCGCGCCCTGCCAGCAGCTCCACCTGCTACTCCTGTGCTGCCTGCTGCTGCTGCCTGCTGGTGCTGCCCTGCCCGAGATAGCAACCCACTCTGTCCGAGCACCTCCACCACCAACCACCGGCCACCCACAGCCTCCGACCGCCCCCAACCACCTCCGACAGCCTCCCACAGCCGCCAACCACCACCCAACCACAAAACCCCCTTCCTAACATACATCTAAGCCAAAAAGAAGAGGAAAAAGAGCTTACCAAGGGGAGGAAGAGATGTCCGGTTGCTCTCCGCGCACCGAAACGCTCCCCCAACGGTCTCTACCACCAAGACCTACTCCCACCTCCGAAATGGCTCGGATCTAAGGAGAAGAGAGGGCGGAATGAAGGGCTAGGTAGGCCGGAATCAGGATTTGAAAGCACCGGAGTGTAGATCGAGACCCGGTCTACACTTTCTATGCTTTAGGTTTTAAGGTTTGAGGGCTCTAAGGGGATCAAATGAAGGTTTTTGAGAGAGGGAGAGAGAGAAAACAAAAGGTGGAAGATGATGAATAGTGCCAACAGAATTTTTAGATCTCACTTATATAAAGTCAAACTAGGTTTAATTAGGGTTAATCAAGATTAGGGCTTGATTAATTAGGTTTAAGTGGGATTTGACTTGGGTCAACCCAACCACACAAAAAGACAAAAAGGTTTGACCAAGTCCTTGGGCCCACTTTGACCGAGTCAACTCTCCCAATGACTTCTCGCTCGATCAAAACCCGGATACGCCCCGGAACTGCGAAATTTCAGAAACGTTACCGGAATTCGATGAAATTTTCGTGAGTGGCTTAAAATGGCACCAGGACACATAATATGCAGTTATATTTTCAATCGGAGTCCTCTAGCTCAGGACGATAGCTAACAGTCCAAAATTTTGCGGTTCCGATCGAAAAATGAAAAAAACTCAAAAACTGCCAAAATGCTCCAATGGTTACCAGCAGGCCAAAAAGTGACACATATATAACATTCTCCCCCCCTTAGGAAATTTTGTCCTCAAAATAAATACAAGAACAACTAAGAAGGGAAAAGATGCGGATACGCGTCACGCATGGCGTCCTCAAGCTCCCAAGTGGCCTCGGCACCGGAACGGTGCTGCCATCGCACCTTGACCAGCTGGACGGTCTTGGTGCGGAGCCTCTTCTCGCGGCGGTCCAGGATCTCAATCGGCTGCTCCACGAAAGACAAGTCCGGCTCGAAGACGAGCGGCTCGAACGGGATGATGTGAGCAGGATCGTGGACATATCGCCTCAGCTGCGAGACATGGAAGACGTCATGGGCCTGAGCCAACTGTGGGGGCAGAGCTATGCGATAGGCCACCTCTCCAACTCGCTCGAGGATGAGGAACGGCCCAATGAAACGCGGACTCAGCTTGCCCCGCACACCGAATCGGAAGATGCCCTTCATCGGGGACACCTTCAAGAACACATGGTCACCAACCTCGAAGGTGAGCTCACGGCGACGACGGTCGGCGTAGCACTTCTGACGACTCTGAGCGACTCGGATACGCTCGCGAATCGTCTTCACCATCTCTGAGGTCTGGTGAACGATCTCTGGTCCCTCTAGCTGGCGCTCTCCGACCTCGTCCCAACACAGGGGGGATCTGCAGCTGCGGCCATAAAGTGCCTCGTAGGGAGCCATCCGGATGCTCGAGTGGTAGCTGTTGTTGTAGGCAAACTCCACCAACGGAAGGTGCCTCTCCCAACTGCCTCCAAAATCAAGAACACAGGCCCGTAGCATATCCTCAAGAGTCTGGATCGTCCTCTCCGACTGGCCGTCCGTCTGCGGATGAAACGCTGTACTGAAATGGAGGTTCGTACCAAGGGCGTGCTGGAGGCTACGCCAGAACCTCGAAGTAAAACGCGCGTCTCGATCAGAAATGATGCTGACTGGAGTGCCATGGAGACGGACAATCTCGGAGACAAATAACTGCGCCAGGGTGTCCAGAGAATCGGTGAGTCGGATGGGGAGGAAATGAGTTCATCAGCCGATCGACGATCACCCAGATGGCATTGCGACCCGAACGTGACCTCGGCAAACCCGAGACGAAGTCCATGGTGATCTGCTCCCACTTCCACTGAGGGATCTCAATGGACTGCAGCTTCCCCGCAGGGCGCTGATGCTTCGACTTCGCCTGCTGGCATACTAGGCATCGGGCAAACAAACGGGCAATATCCGTCTTCATCCCGCGCCACCAGTAGCCGCGACGAAGGCCCCTGTACATCTTCGTGCCACCAGGGTGCACTGTGTACCTCGAGCGATGGGCCTCGTCCAGAATCTTCCGCTTCAGCTCTGCGTCGTCGGAAATGCACACTCGGCCTCTAAATCGCAGGATCCCGTCCGCGCGAACCTGGTAGTCTGGACGCTCGCCCTGGGCGACGCCTTCAGAGAGGACTATAAAATGCGGATCCTGTGCCTGAGCCGTGCGGATATCGTCGAGAAGAACTGGCTGCACCACCAGCCTGGCCAAAAAGCCACCCGCAGGAGTCTCTCAAACACTAATCCAGCAAGCGGCCTCCTCCAGAAGCCTCCAACGACGGACAGCCATGTGGGCGGCCATGCCCAAGGGCTGCCTGCTGAGCGCATCTGCAACGACATTCACCTTACCCGGATGGTAAGCGATGTCACAATCGTAGTCCGTCAAGAACACAACCCAACGTCTCTGACGCATGCTGAGCTCCGGCTGGGACTGTAGATATGTCAAGCTCTTATGATCGGTAAAGAGCTTGAACTCCTCTCCATAGAGGTAATGCCTCCACATCTTCAGTGCAAATATGATCGCAGCCAACTTAAGGTCATGGGTGGGGTAATTCTGCTCATGGGGCTTCAACTGACGAGACGCGTAAGCCACCACCTTACCGTGCTGCATCAGGACGCAACCCACACCCAACTGCGATGCATCTGTGTAAACTGCGAACCCACCACTCCTAGATGGAAGGGTAAGAACTGGCGCTGAGGTGAGCCTTCGCTTCAGCTCCTGGAAGCTCTCCTCGCAAGCAGGGGACCACTCGAACCAAACGTCCTTCCGAGTGAGGGGAACGACTATCTTGGAGAAACCCTCGACAAACCGCCTGTAATAACCCGCCAAGCCCAAGAAGCTCCGAATCTCAGTGGGGTTCGACGGTCGACGCCAATTCGACACGGCGATCGTCTTCTCCGGGTCCACAGCTATACCCTCACCGGAAATCACATGGCCAAGGAAGGCCATACGCTCCAACCAGAACTCGCACTTGCTGAACTTGGCGAACAACTGATGTCTGGCCAAAGTCTCCAAGACAGTGCGAAGATGGTGAGCGTGCTCCTCAAGACTCCTCGAGTACACCAATATATCATCGATGAATACTACCACAAAGGAGTCGAGGAAGGGTCGAAATACCCGGTTCATCAGATCCATGAAAGCCGCCGGCGCGTTCGTCAACCCGAATGGCAGTACTCTGAACTCGTAGTGCCCATACCGGGTGCGAAAGGCCGTCTTTGGAATGTCTGACTCCCGGATCTTCAGCTGGTAGTACCCCGAGCGGAGATCGATCTTGGAAAAGACACACGCTCCCTGGAGCTGGTCAAACAGATCGTCGATCCGCGGCAACGGGTACTTGTTCTTCACTGTCCGTTTATTCACCTGCCTGTAATCAATACACAGCCGCACCGAACCGTCCTTTTTCTAGACGAACAAGACAGGGGCTCCCCACGGAGAAACACTCGGACGTGCGAAGCCCTTCTCCAGCAACTCCTCCAACTGCTCCTTGAGCACCCTCAGCTCTGCAGGGGCCATCCGGTACAGAGCTCTTGAAACCGGCTCGGTCCCCAGAACCAGATTGATCTCAAACTTGATCGCGCGATCCGACGGTAATCCCGGAAGATCATCGGGGAAAACCTCGGGATACCCTGTCACGCCCCGGGGCGGCCAACCCCGGAACGCGGCAAATGTATATATATCATATCAGAAACCTACACAGGAGGTCAAATGCATATACTCTAAACCACAAATAAAATGACAACACATATCAAATAGGGCTGACATAATATATATACAATATAGCGGAAGCAAAAGACTGAATCTGTGAATAAACATTCTACAGACTCGATACACAATCATACGTCCTGTGAGAGCCAATATACACGAATACACAACTGAACATATACCAACACGTGCCAAGCACGGAAATAAAATACATACAGCCAAGGAAAGGGATGCTGACAGCCTCTGGTACTCGCGGACGTAGCGCTGCTCCGCTACTGAAGAAATCCCTCGGAAAGCTCCAACTGCTGCTCCGGCTCCAGCTCAGGCTCAGTGGCAACTGGGGAAAAACATATGCGAGGGGTGAGCCACACGCTCAGTGAACGGCACAACCCATGCATCACAGACAATATTGACCACAACATATTAATCCATTCTAATCCACAATTTTTCCATAATCCAGATCATACCCTCACCCTTACCCCTCAACAAGGGACTCAGGATATTGGGACTTACAATCATTCACAAACAAAACCAGCGGGTCGCTCATCGCCAACCCACTTCACCCTCACCCTCACCTTTCCAAAGGTGACATAGGATTTTGGGACTGACTAGGCTGTTGGTCACCCTTAGTCCACCGATAGTCTCTCCCTCCACTCCGTAGGCCGCCTGGTCTACTCCCATATTCAGCACAGTCCGTCACCTCATCAGGAGGTGCCTACTAATGGGAGCCCTCTGTCAGGAAGGCCCTGTCTAACGCTGAGGGTAGCCTCTACCGAATCCAACGCAGGGAACAGAACAGCCTATCCATACGCATATGATCCACTCGGATCCGCCGACTACACGCCTCAACAATTCTAATGTCATGAACTCTTCAGAGTTCCTCCAGCGTGCATAACCAAGATGCGGGGAAACAAGTACAATCAAAAGCAGTGTTGGAATATCACTGGGGGAAAGAAACTCGGGAGGGCGGCGTGAGTTCCCGATACAGGGTACCCCGACAACCAAACAAGGAACACGGAGTACCCTAACACGGGTCTCACCGCTGTCCTCGCAAGGTCCCTCCCCTATAATATTCACTACTCATGCTAATAATCATACCAAACATACAACTCTAACGTTCTGAATTCCTCAGAACCCACCAGGGCGCATAACTACGATGCGGGGAACATGCATAAGGTTATAACAGGGTGGAATATCATTGGGGGAAAGAAACTCGGGAGGGCAGCGTGAGTTCCCATTATAGGACACCCCGACAACCAAACAAGGAACATGGTGTACCCTAACCCGGGTCTCACGGCTGTCCTCGCAAGGCCCCTCCCCTATAATATTCACTATAACATGCAATTTAACAAGTACTAGCATTTAATTTAATAAATAAACTAGTAGGACGCATACATAGGTCGAGGTTTCCTAACATGAAGCAGGAGGCATGGTGCATGGCTCTTACACCTATCCTATGGGTGCAAGTCCCTAACATAAAAGCCTAGGGTAGCATGCATTCTACATTTTCATCATGCTCACATGCAATACATATTATTACAGGTTAATATAATCCACGGTGCCCCAGGAGAGGTCGGTATACGCCCAAGTGCGTATAACACCTCTCTACTGGGTTGGATTGTCCCACTCACCAGAATCGGGGTCGTCGCGCGACCGCCCGTCTAGATCTGCAAGACAGACATTCACTGGTTAGAATAAATCCATAATGACCCCAAAATACATAACACACACAAATAGACACCCAACACCCCCCGGCAACCACCCGCACAGCCGGCCACCACCCGCACGGCCACCCGACCGCCCAGGCGCACCGCCGCGCCTCGGCCCGCGCACCGCCGGGCCCCTGCCCGCCGCCGAGACACACCGCCGAGCTTCCCGGGGCACCCCGCACGCCCCCGCGCGCAGCGCCCCGCCCCGCGCGCACCCCGCGCGCACCTCCGCCACCTCGCGCGCACCTCGCACGCTCCTCGCACACCTTGCCGCACCTCGCGCGCACCTCGCACGCACCTCGCCGCACCTCCGCGCACCACCGCGGCCTCACCGCGGCCTCCGCGCACCGCCACGCACCCTCAGCCACGGCCTCGCGCACGCCACGGCCTCGCGCACGCCATCCGCACCCTCAGCCACGGCCTCGCGCACGCCACGGCCTCGCGCACGCCATCCGCGCACCCGCGCGACCCGCTCCACGCGCATCAGCCGCCCAGCTCGCCCAGCACCGGCCTCTGCTCGCCCAGCACCGGCCAGCACCCTGCACCAGGCCCGCGCGCCCTCGCGCGCACGCCGCGCTTACGCGCGCCCGCGCACGCACACGCGCCTGCCCGCGCGCACCCGACCTGGCGCCGCCTTGGTTGTTGCTGCTGCTGCTGCTTGGCCCGGACGACCTGCCACTGCCCGAGCGCCACCACCACCTCTCCCTTGACCACCGACCACCCTCCAACCACTTCCGACCGCCCTCCGACCACCTCCACTGCCGCCGACCACCCCCAAACACCCAATCCACCTTCCTAGCATTCATCTATGCAAGAAAAGGAGGGAAAGGAGGCTTACCGAGGGGTAGGGGAAGACGTTCGGTAGCTCTCCGCGCGCTGAAACCTTCCTCAAAGGCTCTCCCACGCCCCGATCTATCACGGCCCTCGATTTGGCTCGAAACAGAGGAGAGAGAGAGGAGGTCGGAGAGGCTAGGATCGTCGGAATTCGGATTTGAAAACACTGGAGTGTAGATCGGGACCCGATCTACACTTCCCGTGCTTTAGGTTTTCGATTTTGAGGGGTGGAGGGGGCTCAAACGGAAGAAAAACGGAGAAGGGGAGAGGGGAAATCACGTCGGGAGGGATGATGAATAGTGTAGGGGTGATTTTTGATTTCTTTTATATAGCGCGCGACTTAAAAACCCGGATACGCCCCGGAACTGCGAAATTTTTGCAAACGATGCCAGAATTCGATGAAATTTTCGTGGGAGGTCTAAAATGGCACCAGGACACCAAATATGCAGTTAGATTTCCAATCGGAGTCCTCTAACTCAGACGATAGCTAACAGTCTGAAAATAAGCGGTTCCGACCAAAAACCCTAAAAATTTTAAAAACTGCCAGGACGCTCCAACGGTTACCAGCAGGTTAAAAGTGACACATATATAACATACCCTGCCACGACCGGAGTCTGACTGATATCTGCCCGCAGCGGTGCATCCTCCTGAGCAATATAAGCTAGAAAGCCCTCGCATCCACCCTGAAGGAGTCTCCACGCCTGCATGGACGACACGAACCCCAAAGGAGCTACGTCTCGATCGCCCACGAACTGGAAGGACCTCCGACCCGGAAGGTGGAACGACACCGACTTGGCGAAACAGTCGATGCTGGCATGACTAGCTGCAAGCCAATCCATTCCCAGGATGGCATCAAAATCCGTCATCGCGAGCTCCACCAGCTCCACCGGAAACTCATGCTCCGCGACCTCTACCGTACACCCTCGGTACACAGAACTGAGGAGAATACGGTCTCCCACGGGCAATGATATCTCTAGTATGGCATCTAAAGGAGCAGACGCCACACCCGTCCGTCTCGCGAAAGCGGGAGACACGAACGAGTGGGTGGCTCCGGAATCAAACAATACATAAGCAGGAAGCTGGGAGATCTGAACAGTACCTCTGACCACGCTGCCTGATGCCTGGGCCTCCTCTGTCGAAAGCGCTGCCACTCGGCCCTGCACGAACTGTGGCTGAGGAGCAGGGGCACGCCTCGCCTGCTGCGCTGGCTGCCTCCTCTGATCAGCACGGCCACCCTGTGGCTGCTGCTGCTGACGCTGAGGCTGCTGCTGCGGCTGGCGCTGAGGCTGCTGCTGCTGCTGAAACGGCTGCTGCTGCAACTGCTGCTGCTGCTGAGGCATCACTCTGGGTCGGCCTGCGTCAGGGCAATTATACAAGATATGCCCGACGCGCTGACAGTGATAACAGCGCCTCGTCTTTGGTCACCTTGCCTGGACCGGCACTGCTGCGATGGGTGCTGGACCTCGCACTGGCACCGCATCAGTTGGAGAAGAGGCAACCGCTGTCCGATCAAAACGGGACCTCTTCTTCTTCCGCTGACCCTGGTCCTGGCTCCTAGATGGCCTCTGATCTGCCGACGAGGTCGGAGCCCTCACGAGGATCCCAAGATCTCTCTCGACGGTCTTCGCTCGAGACACTAAGTCGGAGTACCTCGAGAAAGCCTGGGAGGTGACGTGCACCCGAATGGCGCTGCTGAGACCGAGCTCAAATCGACGGCACCTCGTCTCCTCGTCCATCACCAAAGCTGGAGCGAATCTGGACAGCCTCGTAAAGCGCGTGGAGTAGTCAGCGACAGACATAGTGCCCTGAGTCAGCTGCTCAAACTCCTGCATCACTATCTGTCGCGTCGAGAAGGGGAAATACTCCTCCAAGAAATATCTCCTGAATCCCGCCCATGTGAGCTGCTCCAATCCCTCCGGGATGTCCACTGATCTAGTAGCCCACCAGTCGGCGGCGCTACCCTTCAGCATAAACGTGGCCAGGGAGACTCGCTGGCGGTCGGTGCAAAGCATGGTCGAGAAGATGGTATCCACCTCCATCAACCATCTCTCTGGAGCAAGGGGGTCCTCCGTCTGACCCTGGAACTCGGGTGGGTGGAGCTTCAGAAAGGCTGAGAGGCCACTCTGCTGCACCCTCGCTGCAGCCTCAAGCCCCACCTCCCTCTCCTGCGGGTCCTGAACTCTGACCGCCGGAACCACCACGGGGACTGGGGGTACATCGGGTACCACAGGTGGATCTGCCACCAAGGGAACCTGCGGAACTGCCTCGCGGGCCGCCCACAGCTCCTGAATCTCCCGTGCCTGATCTGCCAATACTCTGGTCTGGGCCTCCAATGCCCTGGTCTGCGTCTCCACCAAATCAGCTATCCGCGCAAACGCGCGCTCCCAGGCAGGAGGCTCCTGCGCTGATCCTGGCCTCACGGCTGAGGACTCACCAATAGCATCCTCGACTCTGGCAGGTCCGGAGACCTCCAAGGGTCGAGAGGGACCACGTCCGCGCCGTCCTCTGCGAGGAGGCATATCAGCAACCTAAGAAAACCAGACACTAGGATCAGAATACGCATATAGAAATCCTAGGACTCATCTCTACGAAAAGAAGACAATTGGCTCTGACAGGACCAGGCTCTGATACCAACTTTTGTCACGCCCCAGGGCGGCCGTCCCCGGGACGCGGCAAGTGTATATATGATATCAGTAAACAGGAGATCAACAATATACCACAAACAACAACTAAAATGACAACACAGATAAAAGCAGGGCTGACATGATATATACACCAAATGCGGAAGCTAAAAGACTGAATCTGTAATCAAAACATACTACAGACTCGATACATAATCATATGTCCTGTGAGAGCCAATATATCCACAATACATCCATCCAAATACAGTCCATACTAGGTGCCCAAGCACAGAAATATATACATACAATGAAAGAGAAGGATGCTGATGGCCTCAAAACTCGAGGGACGTGGCGCTACTCCGCTACTGGTGTAGTCGCTCGGGAAGCTCCTCCTTCAAGTCCTCCTCGGTAATCACTGGAGAAAATAATTATGCGAGGGGTGAGCCACACGCTCAGTGAATAGCACAACCCATGCATACAGTTTATATTAACCACATTTATCAAGTCAGTAGCCTCAAAGTGGCATAAACAACACAAATCCGGGGGTTCGTACATCGCCGAACCACCATACCCTCACCCTCACCCTCACCCCTCAATAGGTGACAAAGGATGTTGGGACTTAATAGGCTGATAATCATCCTTACACAATCCAGTGGGTCGTCACATCGCCGGCCCACCATACCCTCACCCTCACCCCTCAATAGGTGACATAGGCTCTTGGGACTGACTAGGCTGTTGGTCACCCTTGGTCCACCGATAGTCTCTCCCCACTCCGTAGGTCGTTTGGCCACTCCCACATTCGGCACAGTCCATCTACCAAATCAGGAGGTGCCGACTGATGGAGCCCCTGCACGGGACAACCTTTCTAACGCTGAGGTAGTCTCTACACGGATCCAACGAAGGGAACAAAACAGCCTATCCATCGCATATGATCCACTCGGATCCGCTGACAGCACATCTCTACTACTAATGTCTCGAATTCTTCAGAATTCCACCAGCGCGCATAACCAGATGCGGGGAAATATATAAGACAGAAAAGGAGGAAAAGAGACCTTGGGAGGGCAACCTGAGGTCCCGATGTAGGACATCCCGCCAACCAAACAAGGAACACAGAGTACCCTAACCCGGGTCTCAATGTTAACCTCGCAAGGCCCCCTTATATTCCCCAAGGCATGCTAATAATATAACGAGTTTGCATTTAATTAAATAAATCAAACTAATAGGACGCATGCATAGGTCGGGGCTTTCCTAGCATGATAACGAGGTGACAGGATGCACGGCTCATGCACATATCCTAAGGGTGCAAGTCCCTAACATACAAGTCTAGGGTGGCATGCATTCTACACATAAATCATGCTTGCATGGATTACAACAACTAATATTGACTATGTGCCCCAGGGGAGGACGGTACACGCCCAAGTGCATGTAGCGCCTCCCAAACTGGGTTGGGTTGTCCCACTCACCGGAAGTCGGGTCGACGCGCGACCGTCCATCGAGATCTGCAAGACAGGGTATCAACTGGTGAGTAAAAATCCACAATACCACAAAATACACAACAACAAACAAGTAAACACCCAACACTCGGGCAAACGTGATACGGCCCCGTACGCACGCTAACACGAGCACCCCGGCTCACTCCCGCACCCCCGGCAACCACCCGCACGGCCACCCGCCCCCGGATGCACCGCCACGCCTCAGCCCGCGCACCCAGGCGCACCGCCGGGCCCCTGCCCGCCGCCTGGACACGCCGCCGAGCCACCCGGGTGCACCGCGCGCCCACTGCGCCCCATCGCAGCAGCCCGCGCGCACCCGCACGCCCCGCGCTGGCCCGCGAGCACACCCCGCACCCCGCGCGCCCAGCGCCTTGCCCCGCGCGCACCTCCGCTGCCTCGCCGCGCTCCGCGCGCACCCCGCGCGCACCACCGGCTCGCCCAGCACTCCACCGACTCGCCGCGCGCGCACAGCGTGCCTGCGCCCCTGCGCAGCGCTCCGCCTGCATGACGCCCTGCACGCAGCGCCTACTCGACCAGCACCCAGCACGCCCAGCGCCCGCATGCTCAGCACCCACACGCCCAGCACCCGCCTGCCCAGCACGTCCAGCGCCCAGCACGCGCGCCCTGCTGGCCTCCAGCTCCCCCCGAGCGCACGCCCGCACGCACGCACGCGCGCGCCCTGCCAGCGGCTCCGCCTGCTGCGCCTGTGCTGCTGCCCTGCCCGAGACAACAACCCTCCCTGCCCGAGCACCTCCACCACCAACCACCGGCCACCCAAGGCCTCCGACCGCCCCCAACCACCTCCGACAGCCTCCCACAGCTGCCGACCACCATCCAACCCCAAAACCCCCCTCCTAACATACATCTAAGCCAAGAAGAAGAGGAAAAAGAGCTTACCAAGGGGATGAAGAGATGTCCGGTTGCTCTCCGCGCACCGAAACGCTCCCCCAACGGTCTCTACCACCAAGACCTACTCCCACCTCCGAAATGGCTCGGATCTGAGGAGAAGAGAGGGCGGAAGAAGGGGCTAGGTAGGCCGGAATCCGGATTTGAAAGCACCGGGGTGTAGATCGGTACCCGATCTACACTCTCTATGCTTTAGGTTTTAAGGTTTGAGGGCTCTAAGGGGATCAAATGAAGGTTTTTGAGAGAGGGAGAGAGAGAAAACAAAAGGTGGAAGATGATGAATAGTGGCAACCATTTTTAGATCTCACTTATATAAAGTCAAACCATGATTAATTAGGGTTAATCAAGATTAGGGCTTGATTAATTAGGTTTAAGTGGGATTTGACTTGGGTCAACCCAACCACACAAAAAGACAAAAAGGTTTGACCAAGTCCTTGGGCCCACTTTGACCGAGTCAACTCTCCCAATGACTTCTCGCTCGGTCAAAACCCAGATACGCCCCGGAACTGCGAAATTTCAGAAACGTTACCGGAATTCGATGAAATTTTCGTGAGTGGCTTAAAATGGCACCAGGACACATAATATGCAGTTATATTTTCAATCGGAGTCCTCTAGCTCAGGACGATAGCTAACAGTCCAAAATTTTGCGGTTCCGATCAAAAAATGAAAAAAACTAAAAAACTGTCAAAATGCTCCAATGGTTACCAACAAGCCAAAAAAGTGACACATATATAACAATATGCACTTGGGTGTATACCGTCCTCCCCTGGGGCACCATAGTTTAATATTAACTTATATAATATGTAATCCATTCAGCATGATTGATATGTAGTATGCATGCTACCCTAGACTGATTATGTTAGGGACTTGCACCCTTAGGTTGTGTAAGAGCCATGCATCTTGTCACCGTGTTATCGTGCTAGGAAATCCTCGACCTTTGTATGCATCCTATTAGTTTAAATTGTTAAATTAAATGCAACTGGTAATATTATTGCATGCCTTAGGGAATATTTAAGGGGCCTTGCGAGGTCAACATTGAGACCCGGGCTAGGGTGCTCCGTGTTCCTTGTTTGGTTGTCGGGATGTCCTATATCGGGGCCTCATGGTGCCCTCCCAAGGTTTCTTTTCCCGTCTATATTAATGCATGTTCCCCGCATCTTGGTTATGCGCCCTGGAGGAATTCTGATGAATTCAAGACACTAGAGTTGTAGAGAAGTATTGTCAGCGGATCCGAGTGGATCATATGCGTGTGGGTAGGCTGTTTCTCTTCCCTTCGTTGGATCCGTGTAGGAACTCCTCAGTGTTAGACAGGCTATCCTGATAGAGGGCTCCCATCAGTAGGCACCTCCTGATCTTGGACTCGGACTGTGCTGAATGTGGGAGTAGACCAGGCAAGCTACGGTGTGGAGGAGAGGCTATCGGTGGACCAAGGATGATTAACAGCCTAGTCAGTCCCAATATCCTATGTCACCTGTTGAGGGGTGAGGGTGAGGGTGTATGGATGTGTATGGATGCGTATGGATGATTATCAGTCCCAATATCCTATGTCACCTATTGAGGGGTGAGGGTGAGGGTGTATGGATGTGTATGGATGATTATAAGTCCCAATATCCTATGTCACCTATTGAGGGGTGAGGGTGAGGGTGTGGTGGTTCGGTGAAGTACGAACTACTGGATTTATGTTGTTATGCCACTTTGAGGCTGGTTGTTGATTAATTGTGGTTAATATATCTGTGATGCATGGGTTGTGCTGTTCACTGAGCATGTGGCTCACCCCTCGCATAATATTTTTTCCAGTGATTACTGAGGAGGACTTGAAGGAGGAGCTCCCTGAGCGACTGCACCAGTAGCGGAGTAGCGCTACGTCCCGCGAGTTTCTGAGGCCATCAGCATCCTTCCTTGTTATTGTATGTATATATTTCTGTGCTTGGGCACCCAGTTGTGTATTATTTGGATGTATTATGTATATTGGCTCTCACAGGACGTTTGATTATGTATCGAGTCTGTAGTATGTTTTTGGATTACAGACTCTGTCTTTTAGCTTCCGCTTTTGGTGTATATATCATGTCAGCCCTGCTTTATAGTCTGTGTTGTCATTATAGCTGTTGTGAGAGTATGTTATTGAACTCCTGTTTTTACTGATATCATATATATACACTTGCCGCGTCCCGGGGACGGCCGCCCTGGGGCGTGACAAAATGCATGTATTAGAATAAACTATGAATGAAATTAAAATGTTGTAAATGGATTTTCATGGAATTGAATAAAAATGTAGGGGTAAAATGAAAAAATGGAAGGATCCTCTTATCCTAATAATATTATGATAATCAAATTTAACTATAAGTTAATATGTTACATGATGAAATGTATGTATTAGAATAAACTATGAATGAAAATAAAATGTTGTAAATAGATTTTCATGGGATTGGATAGAGCAGGAGTATCCTAATAATATTATGATAATCAATTTTAAATATAAGTTAATAAACATGTTACATGATGAAATCCATGCATTATAGTATATTATAAATGAGATCAAAATGATGTAAATGGATTTTAATGGAATTGAATAGAAATGTAAGGGTAAAATAAAAAAAAAATGGTTGTCATTAAAATAGTGTGAATGGACTATAATGGGATTGAATGAATTGATAAGGGCAAAAAGGTCAATAAATATGTTACATGATGAAATGTATGCATCATAGTATATTATAAATGAGATTAAAATGATGTAAATGGATTTTAATGGAATTGAATAGTTGAATAGAAATGTAAGGGTAAAATGAAAAAAAATGGTTGTCATTAAAGTGGTGTGAATGGCCTATAATGGAATTGAATGAATTGACAAGGGCAAAAAGGTCAAATGACATATTTTTGGTTTAAGAGACTTTTATATAGTAATAAAATAATAAAATAATATAGATAATATAGATTTGTATGTAATATAGATATGAGATATCCAGTGCATGCATCTCAATTATGGGTGTAATTTGGTTAGTTTTACTCGATTTTGTACCAAACTAAAAATTGAACCAAAATTTTCATTACACCCAACCCAAATATAAATCAATCAAATATTAAATCAGTAAACTAAACTAAATTTGTTTAGTCAATATAGATCACATGAATTTATAAATTAGTTGTTTGGGATTTTTAGTTTTAAATTCATGCAAACTGTTCTATTTAACTATCAATCCCTACCTTCTTTCAATTTCTTTTTAAATCCCCACAATCAAAAGACACTTATTGTTTTAGTCCCTACAATGCATTTCCGTCTAAGAGCAACTCCAATGGTACTCTATATCTTCATTTTGGAGTATTTTTTCTCTCCAACCGATAGCCAAAAACAACCTCTATTTTAGAGGCCACCAAATGAGACTCCATATTTGGAGGCTCACTGTTTGAGCCTCCAAATATGGAGGTTTGTTATTTTTTTTTTAATAATGTTTGATAACTTCTATAATATAAGTTTAATTTTCATAAAAATGATACCGTTGGATAGATGTCGTCGATACGATTCAAATGAGTCTAATATTGAATATGTTTAACATATGTTTAAAAATGTTATATATTTAATATATTTTTTATTTTTTTTACATTAATATTATATTAATTATTATTTACACTTATGTTCTAAAATGAGTTTATTCTAATCGAAACTGATAATACAACAAAAGAAAATACATGAAATATTAAATAAAGCACAACAACAAAACACAACAGCACATAATAAGACATGATCCAGATCCATCTTAAAATAGATGTATCGCTACATTAATAATCTCCTAATCCTCCTGCAAACGGATCGAAGCTGCTGAAATCACCGTGATTAAGTGTAGATGAGTTGTCGGGTGTTTGAGAAGCACGAGCTTTTCTTTCTATAATTTCTTTTTTTTCCTTCGAAAATATTCACGGTCAGCTTGATCCACAATGGAATTTAAGTCCACCTCCATGAATTTTTTCTCTTGACGTTCTTGTCGAAGCTGTAATTTTGTGCGTTCATTTTCAGCTTGTAACATCATTAGTTGGTGACGCATTACTGATTCATTTTCCATTTTAGTGAATTGTTCTTCCCTTTTCAGTTGTCCTCTTTTCAAAGTCTCTAATATTTCTCGATTTCCTTCAGCTATAGATTCAATAGCGTGATTCTTCTCAGTCGTCTGTCTCTTTCTCATCTTTTCTTTCTTCCTTCCCATAGGTCGTCCGGAAGAATCAACATTATCATCAGCGGGAGCTTGAAATTCTTCATCTGCTCCTAAATCAACACATCCTGGTGTTCCTGGAGATTTGGATGAAGGAGACCTTGTTTGAGAGCCTTCAGAGTAATCAAATCGTTGGCGCTGATTGAAATTTTCTTTAGGAGTGTTATCAAGCCATCTCTCAGCTTCCTTCAGAATGGGCCATACATGATCAAATTGGAACCCTTTTTTTCATCCGAATCTTCGACAAACAGAACTTTAGCATTATTTACCTATAAAGTTGTTAAACAAGTCAAATTTTAAATAAAATGAAGTAATAAAAATAACTATAAAGATAAATTCTTACAATATCTATCTCAGAAGCACCACTTGGATTAAGACTGTTATATATGTGTCACTTTTTAGCCTTCTGGTAACCATTGAAACATTCTGGCAGTTTTTCAGCTTTTTCATTTTTCGATCGGAACCGCTAAAATTTTAGACTTTTAGCTATCATCCTGAGTTTGAGGACTCCGATTGAAAATCTAACTGCATATTATGTGTCCTGGTGCCATTCCAAGCCACTCACGAAAATTTCATCGAATTCCGGTAACGTTTCAGAATTTCACAGTTCCGAAGCGTATCCGGGTTTTGACCGAGCGAAAAGTCATTGGGAGACTTGACTTGGTCAATGTTGACCTTTGACTTGGTCAAATGATTTTGGCTTTTAGTGTGGTTGGGTTGACTAGGGTCAAAGTGCACTTAGATCACCTAAACCTAATCTAACCTAGCTTAACTTAATCTAATTTCAAGTGGTGAGTGTGTGAGGTGTGTGTGTGGTCCCCTTTAATCCCCACGCCTAGAAATAGTTGCACCCCACTATTCATCATCTTCTCCACCAAAATCTCTCTCTCCCCTCTCCTTATTTCCTTGATTTGACCTAGCTAAGGTGGTTGAAATAAAAAACCCTAAGAAGAGAAAAGATAGGTAAGGACCCGATCTATCCATCCATGGTCTCGGATTCGAGTTCCCTCAAGTGTGACCCCCTCTTATAGCCCCTTTTTACCTCTGTTTTCAGCCCCTCTTTGGCTGAGAAGAGGTCTTGGTGGTGGTGGCCTTGGAGGTGGTGTTTCGGTGCGCGAAGAGCACCCGAAGTTCCCTCCCTTCCTTTCCTCTCCTTGGGTGAGTTTCTTTCCTTCCTTTTCTTGTTTAGATGCATGTTAGGAGGTGTTTATGGGTGTGCTAGGGGAGCTTGGTGGTTTGGGGGGTTGTTGGGGGGTTGTTTGTGGTTGATGGGGTGGTTGAGTTTGGCTCGGGTGCATGCGGGCTCAGCGGCGCGTATAGGCAGGCAGGCGCAGGCGGCAGGCAGGTAGGCAGGGCAGGCTGGCAGGCGCAGGGCAGGGGCGCTGTTGGGCGGGCTGCCAGGGCACGCGCGCGTGCGCGCGGGTGCTGCGCGCTGGGCGCAGTGCCGGGGGTGCGCGCGGGCATCGCGTGCGGGTGCTACGCGCTGGGCGCCGTGCGGGGGCGTGCGCGCGGAGCGCTGCGTAGATGCACAGTGCGTGCTGTGCGCGCGGTGAGGTGAGCGGGCGTGAGCGGGGAGTGCGTGCGGGTACTGCGCTGGGGCGCAGTGCGTGCGGGTGCGCGTGCGGGGCGCTGCGCTGGGGCGCAGTGCGCGCGGGTGCATCCAGGGCTGGACGCGCGGTGCGCACAGGCGCGCGTGTGCGTGCGCCCGGGCGTGCGGTGTGTCTGGGAGCGCGGGCTGGGCTCGACAGCGTGTCCGGGCATGCGGGCGGGGGACTCGGCAGTGTGTCTCGGCGCGCGGGCTGGGGCGCGGTTGTGCGCCCGGGGCGGGTGGCCGTGCGTATGGCTGCCCGGTGGTGCGGGAGTGAGTCGGGGCACTCGGGCTCGCGTGCGTACGGGCCGTATGTACGCTTGTCCGAGTGTTGGGTATTTTTAGTGTATTTTTGTATGTATTTGTGTATTTTACTCACCGTGTTAAATACCTGTCTTGCAGATCTTGACGGACGGTCACGCGACGACCCGGGTATTGGTGAGTGGGACAATCCAACCCAGTAGGGAGGCGTTCTATACACTTAGGAGTGTATTGCCCTCCCCTGGGGCACCATAGTTGCATATTAACTTGTATAAATTGTAAACTATGCCTTGCATGAATATTTTGTTGTATCCATGCCACCTTAGCTATGCATGCATGATAAATATGATATATCCATGCCACCTTAGACTTTGTATGCTAGGGATACGCACCCTTACATCATGTTAGAGGCCTATGCATGCCTAGACACCTTGCCCCGACCTGTGCATGTTCCCACCTAGTTTAATTCAGCTAAATTAAATGCGAGCATGCGTTAGAGAATATTATCACTTGTTGTTATTATATATGTTCCCCGCATCTTGGTTTTGCGCCCTCGAAGAATTCTGAAGAATTCATGACATTAGTGGAGTCTCCCTTCTCTGGATTAAGGGGCCTTGCGAAGTCAGCGTTGAGACCCGGGCTAGGGTACTCCGTGTTCCTTGTTCGGTTGTCGGGATATCCTATATCGGGACCTCATGGTGCCCTCCCAAGGTTTCTTTTTCCAGTTAAGGAATACCGCGGATCCAAGTGGATTGTATACGTGTGGATAGGCTGTTCTGTTCCCTTCGTTGGATCCATATAGAGACTGCCCCAGCGTTAGACAGGCCGTCCTAACAGAGGGCTCCCATCATTAGGCACCTCCTGATTTGGTGACGGACTGTGCTGAATGTGGGAGTAGACCAGGCGACCTACGGAGTGGACGAGAGACTATCGGTGGACCAAGGGTAATTAACAGCCTAGTCAGTCCCAATATCCTTTGTCACCTATTGGAGGGTGAGGGTGAGGGTGTGGTGGGTCGGCGATGTAGCTACCCACTAAATTGTGTAGTTCCTACCACTTAGAGGCTTTGAATAATTATTTGTGGTTAATATGAATTGTGATACATGGGTTGTGCTATTCACTGAGCGTGTGGCTCACCCCTCGCACATATTTTTTCTCCAGTGTTATCTGAGTCGGATCTGGAGGAGGAGCTCCCCGAGGGACTTCAGCAGTAGCGGAGCAGCGCCACATTCCGCGAGTGTTAGAGGCTATCAGCATCCCTTTTTGATTGTATGTATTGTATTCTGTGCTTGGGCACACGTTTGTATTATATTTGGATGTCGTTGTATATATTGGCTCTCACAGGACAGTTGATTATCTATCGAGTCTGTAATATGTCTTTGAATTACAGATTCAGCCTTTTAGCTTCCGCTATTTGTGTATATATCATGTCAGCCTCATTGTTGTCTGTGTTGTCATTGTTGATGTTGTTTAGGGTATATTATTGATCTCCTGTTTAGACTACTGATATCATATATACACTTGTCGCGTCCCGGGGACGGCCGCCCTGGGGCGTGACAAAGACGTTCAACTGCTCGAACACACCCTCGAAATTTGGAGATGGCTTTCATTATTGTTGCCATACGACATGAGAGAGATTTTGTTGTGCAATACTCGACGCAATAATTTGGCCTACGAGCATGATATGCAACAGAAATACGCTCCCATAATTTATCTTTTTTCTGATTGTTACCTGTCACTGGGTCTTGAGAGATCTCAAGCCATGCATTGCATATAATTTGGTCTTCTTCCATAGGGAATGATCGACCGCGACTAGAAGTTTTCGTGCCCAAATTCATGCTTGTAGACATTATAGAGAATGACTCTATGGAGAATGCCTTATGATTTTGTAGCTAAAGAGATGACTATTTATAAACAATGTGTTGGATAAAGATATTTAGGATAGAATATGTCTTGGATAAAAATATGTTTGATTCAATATGTGTTAGATTGATGAAAGACAAGACAACACAATGTATTGGAGAGACTGAAAGGCAAGACTAGACAATGTGTTGAATAGTGAAAGACAAGACTAAACAATGTGTTTGATAGAGTGAAAAGTAATACTAGACAATGCATTGGCTAGAGATAAAGATAAAGATGTTTGTGCATATATTCGTATGATTTGAAGAGTTGAAGGGTTTAAATGATATAAATTTGTCTTGTACAAGATGGACAAGACTTATGAGAGAATTCAATCACACCAAAATTATATGAAAGATAATATGCTTCAACAAACAAACATTAAAAGAAAGATACAATACTCCAACAAACAAACATTAACTGAAACACACAAACATTAATTGAAAGTTACAATGCTTCAACAAACAAACATTAACTGAAAGTTACAATGCTTCAACAAACAAACATTAACTGAAACATGAAAGATACATTAATAACCATCTACATTAAATGTAGCATTGCCATGCCTTTCCCACAAATGTTCAATCAAGGCATTTCGAAGTGCATAGTGAGCCTCTTTGTTTTTTATTGTCTTGTGCCGAGCAAGAAATTGTTTAAATCGTTCAGTTTCATCCAAGACCATCTCAACATTATCAACAGATGTTGGAGCAGTATCAAGAACATTTATGTTCTCATCGCGTTCATCCTCAACGATCATGTTGTGCATTATGATGCATGCCGACATAATATCATGTAATGTTCGTTTATCCCAAAAACGGGCTGGTCCCTTGATAATGGCAAAACGTGATTGGAGAACTCCAAATGCTCGTTCCACATCTTTTCGACATGCTTCTTGCATCATTGCAAAATGTTGCTTCTTTGGATCTTGGGGCTGGGAAATGGTTTGTACAAGAGTTGACCACTTTGGGTATATACCATCGGCCAAATAATAACCAACATTATATTCTATGCCTTGAATGGTATAATGAGCAGGAGGGGCTACACCTTGGGTGAGATTTGCGAATAAGTCTGATGACTGTAACACATTAATATCATTGTTGGAGCCTGGTAAACCAAAGTACGCATGCCAAATCCAAAGATCATAAGATGCAACTGCCTCGAGGATAATAGATGGGGATCCATGACGTCCTGAGTATTGTCCCGCCCAAGCCGTTGGACAATTTTTCCAGGTCCAATGCATACAGTCGAGACTCCCTAGCTGTCACGCCCCAGGGCGGCCGTCCCCGGGACGCGGCAAGTGTATACATGATATCAGCAGTCTATATAGGAGATCAATAAAATACTCTACACAACAACTAAAATGACATCACAGATAAAAGCAAGGCTGACATGATATATACACAGATAGCAGAAGCTAAAAGACTGAGTCTGTAATCCAAAAACATACTACAGACTCGATACATAATCATATGTCCTGTGAGAGCCAATATATACACATACATCCAAATACAATCCAAACTGGGTGCCCAAGCACAGAAATATATACATACAATAAAAAAAATGCTGATGGCCTCTAAAACTCGAGGGACGTGGCGCTACTCCGCTACTGGTGCAGTCTCTCAGGGAGCTCCTCCTTCAAGTCCGCCTCAGTAATCACTGGAGAAAAATATTATGCGAGGGGTGAGCCACACGCTCAGTGAACAGCACAACCCATGCATCACAGTTTATATTAACCACAATTAATCAAATCAAAAGCCCCAAAGTGGCATAATCAACACAAATCCAGTGGGTCGTTACATCGCCGAACCACCACACCCTCACCCTCACCCCTCAATAGGTGACATAGGATGTTGGGACTTAATAGGCTGATAATCATCCTTACACAAATCCAGTGGGTCGCCACATCGCCGGCCCACCACACCCTCACCCTCACCCCTCAATATGGTGACATAGGATATTGGGACTAACTAGGCTGTTGGTCACCCTTGGTCCACCGATAGTCTCTCCCCACTCCGTAGGCCGCTTGGCCACTCCCACATTCAGCACAGTCCTTCCCAAATCAGGAGGTGCCTACTAATGGGAGCCCTCCACGGGACAGCCTTTCTAATGCCGGGGCAGTCTCTACACGGATCCAACGAAGGGAACAGAACAGCCTATCCATACGCATATGATCCACTCGGATCCGCCGACAACACATCTCAACAACTCTAATGTCTTAAATTCTTCAGAATTCCTCCAGGGCGCATAACCACGATGCGGGGAATATATAAGATAATAATGAGGAAAAGAAACCTTGGGAGGGCAACCTGAGGTCCCGATATAGGACATTCCGACAACCCAACAAGGAACACGGAGTACCCTAGCCCAGGTCTCAATGTTGACCTCACAAGGCCCCCTTAATATTCCCCAAGGCATGCTAAAAATATCATAAGTTTGCATTTAATTTAATAAATTAAACTAATAGGACGCATGCATAGGTCGAGGCTTTCCTAGCATGATAACAGGGTGACAGGATGCATGGCTCTTACACATATCCTAAGGGTGCAAGTCCCTAACATACATAGTCTAGGGTGGCATGCATTCTACACACTAATCATGCTTGCATGGATTACACATTAACAAGTTAATATCAATTGCAGTGCCCCAGGGGAGGACGGTATACGCTCAAGTGAATATAGCGCCTCCCTACTGGGTTGGATTGTACCACTCACTGATAACTGAATCGTCGCGCGACCGTCTGTCAAGATCTGCAAGACAGGGTAATCAACTTGGTGAGTAAAATACACAAATACCATAAAAATACACTAAAAATGCACAATACTCGGACAAGCGTACATACGGCCTGTACGCACGCGAGTCCGAGCCACCCCGACTCACTCCCATACCCCCCGGCAACCATCCGTACGGCCACCCGCCCCGGGCGCACTGCCGCGCCTCAGCCCGCGCGCCCAGGCGCACTGCCGAGCCCTTGCCCGCACGCCAGGACACGCCGCCAGCCTCCCGGGTGCACCGCGCGCCCACTGCGCCCCAGCGCAGCAACCCGCGCGCACACCCGCACGCCCTGCGCCCAGCGCCTCGCCCCGCGCGCACCCCGCGCGCACCACCGCTCGCCTAATCGCGCCATCACCTCGCCCCGCGTGCACCCATCGCCTCGCCCAGCGTCCCATCACCTCACCGCGCGCGCACAGCACGCTTGCGCCTCTGCGCAGCGCTCCGCGCGCACGCCCCCGCACGGCCCCCTGTGCGCAGCATCCGCACGCGGCCCCCTGTGCACGCCGCACTGCGCCTCTATGCAGCGCCCCGCGTGCACGCCGGCGCACGGCGCCCAGCGCGCAGCACCCGCACGCTCCTGCTCCACCCGCCCGCACGCGCGCGTGCCCCGCCAGCTGCTCTGCCTACCTTGCTCGCCAGCCTGCCTGCCTGCGCTGCCTGTGCTGCCTGTGCTGCCGGCCTACCCGAGGCAACCCACCATCCTGCCCGAGCCACCCTACCACCCCTCACCGGCCACCAATGGCCACTAACCACCACCAATCACCACCAACAGCCACCAACAGCCACCACACACCCAAAACCACCCTCCTAACATGCATCTAAGCAAGAAAAAGAGGAAGAAAGCTTACCCTAGGAGAGGAAAGGAAAGGAAGGGGACCAGGAGCTCTTCGTGCACCGAAACACCTCCCCAAAGACCTCCACCACCAAGATCTCTTTCAGCCTTCAAAGGGGCTGAAATCAGAGGAGAAAAGAGGGTGTGAGAGGGGGCCATACTCGTGGGAACTCGAATTCGAGACCACCGGTGGATAGATCGGGAGCTCACCTTTCCTTTCTCTTCTTTGGGTTTTTGGATCCAAGCCTTCTAGCTAGGTCATATGGTGGAAAAAGAGAGAGGGGGAGAGAGAAAATCAATTGGAGAAGAAGATGAATAATGGGGGAGATATTTTAGATTCCACTTATATATAATCCCCACACTTAGATTAGGGTTAACTAGGTTTAATTAGGGTTAAGAGAGGATTAGAGAAGCTTTAAGTGAGCTTTGACTTGGGTCAATCCAACCACACAAAAAAACAAAAGGGGTTGACCAAGTCATGGGCTCACTTTGACCGAGTCAACTCTCCCAATGACTTCTCACTTAGTCAAAACCTGGATACGCCCCGGAACTGTGAAATTCTGAAACGTTATCGGAATTCGATGAAATTTTCGTGAGTGGCTTGAAATGGTACCAGGACACATAATATGCAGTTAGATTTTCAATCGAAGTCCTCAAACTCAGGATGATGGCTAACAGTCTAAAATTTTAGCGGTTCCGATCGAAAAACGAAAAAAACTCAAAAACTGTCAGAATGCTCCAATGGTTACCAGAAGGCTAAAAGTGACACATATATAACACAGCATTCCTGGAAATCCCCGTTTTTCACCAACATGTAGCAGTCTTGTAGCATCATTTGTATTGGGTGATCTCAAATATTCCTCTCCGAATACCTCTACAATTGCACGACAAAATTTTTTCATACATAAAATTGCAGTAGACTCACCGATTCTTATATATTCATCAGTAGAATCTGCTGATGCTCCATAAGCCAACATTCGAAATACGGCAGTTACTTTTTGTAAAGTAGACAAACCGAGTTTACCTATACCATCCTTCTTCTGTATGAAAAAATTATCATGATCTTTCACCGCCTTTACAATTCGGAGGAATAAACTTCGACGCATTCGAAATCGCCTACGAAATAGATTTTCACCATAGGTGGGGTTGTCAGAAAAATAATCATTCCACAATCGAGTATGACCTTCTTGACGTCCACGATTTATAACTGCATGTCCATGAAGTGAGCCTTTACGTTTTGGTTGATCCTCCTCTTCGAGAATGTGAGAGATGACAGCATTGTTGGAAGCATATAAATGAAGTAACACCGCCTCTTCCTCGTCCCATGCTGCCATTTCTCCTGCAAAATCAAGACAAGGCGGTAGAGAAATACCTTCATCATCAGAATCCGAAGATGATAAGTACGATGAGCCTTCATTTGAACTCATTGTTCTATACAACTTCAGAGTTTATGTATATAAAAAAAGTTGTCTGATTTTCATTGGGGATCTGTTGGCTTTTTATAGAATAGAATAGGAGGGAAATTGATTGAAAAAGTATATTTTGGAGGGAAAGTGATGGTGTTTTGGAGGGAAAATGAGTGGGGTATGGAATATAAATATAAATATATTATGAATAATAGAAAATATTATAATATTATTTTAATCAGATACGAATACAAGTTTCTCGGATACATATATTTTAATAAGATACAAATACAGGTTTTTTGGATGCATATATTTCATCTATATACGAATACAGGTGTTTCGGGTACAGAAATCAGTTTAGAATAACTGATAAGTTTACTGGTCACTTGGTCCGGAACTAATAATATTAACTTCTACGGATTTTAAATTTCGCTAATAAACCTCAATTATGTATAATACATCAAAAAAATAAGAGAGATATGATAAATTAAATTTTTATTAAAAAATATAAAAAAATAGAATAGAGATGAAAATAGAGATTGTGGTTAGAGTTGATGAATGAGTAGTGAGACTCTAAACTCACTTTTTCATTTTTTTAATATATCTTGAGACTCCATTTTAGAGTTCTCCATTAGAGATGCTCTAAAAGGGGTTAACAAAATTTTGAAATACGTAAACTATCCCAGCCCAAAAAATAATTTTTCATCCCTACCAAATCCCTAAAGTCCTTTATCCGTACACTTCGTCCCCATCAAATCTTCTCCAACTGAAAGTGAAAACTTTCATCCCCACCTAAAATCTCAAGCCTCACCATTCCCGCCCTTCGAAATCGAAAGAAGCTTTTTCTATTTTGTGGAAATTCCCATTGGAATCGAACAAGGAGCTAGCTTTTTCTAAACTTGAAGATCTCAAGGTATGGAAGGATAGTGTAACTCGATAACTCTATGGATGTCCCTCTTTTGGTAGATTTATTATTACAATTCAATTTTTTACGTGAAATCTGATGTGGGTTTCATGCTCGAAGTAAGCTTTACAAAATGATGGCCTATTTTTTATTGATTTGTTGGGTTTTTGTTTCCTTTTGTTTTTGAATATAGTGATTGTGGTGGGATTGGGTTATTTGTCATTGATTGGTGATTGTTTTGAACAGATTAATTATTGGATTGTTCGCATTTTTTTCAGAATGAGTTATTTGTTAAGGCTTACATGCTAGGTTTTGTTCATAGATTCAAATGCTATGTTTGTTTGGGGTTAACTTGTGATGTCATGCTCCATATTTGTGTATCACTGAATTGTGAAATTCTTTGGTTTGATAAGTGCTGTCATGGATGAGGCACTATTCAAAGTGACTTTTTATCACAGTGGTTTTGGAAACATACAAGAAAAGCGGATTAGATATACATGTATGCAAAGCAAAAAAACATTCTTATGAATGTAGACCATAGCAACATAATGACTCTAGGTGAAAAAGTGATCTATGTTTCTTCAGCTGCAGGTAGGCCTATCAACGTGTCGCGGATTGACCCGGACTAGACCCAAACTAGACCCAATAAAAGGAAATACCCGACCCGAAGACTCGACATCAATCAAAATGGGTCGGGTCTAGGTCCACCCCGACCCTATCCTATAGACTCGATGGACTTGATTGACCCAACCCAAATACTATGTATTTGTTTTTTTATTTATGATCCAACCCAACGCTCATGATTCAACCCAACCTTTATAGCTAAACAATGAATAATCATTTAAAATTTTAAGCATTTGAAATATTTTTATAACCTTTTGGCTTCATGTAAAAGCATGATAATCTAAACCGCATTCCAAATGTTCCCTCATAAAACATTAAAAAATCAAAATGTGTAGAAAAAAATCAAAATAGTGTAGAACTATTTATAATACACTGAACTCTATTAAAAAAAAAATGAAGACATTGTAGATTCTTAAGAAGTTCATCGACCCCTCTTTGTCTGACCTAGGCTAGTTAATAGGTCGACTCGACCCGATCCGAGACCCGAAATGGACCTGACCTGAAGGACCCAACAATCAAACAGGTCGGGTCCTGGTCCACCCCGACCCGACCCGTTGACAGGCCTAGCTATAGGACACAATGTTCTTTTTTTACTTTACGGTTCCAAGATCGAATCCTCCAAAATATCAGAAGCTTACAACTGATGAATAATTGTCAGTGTTATTTAGATAACTATGTTACAAGAAAGTTTAGCATTCGGCTTAGTGTGGAAGAAGGTGGCAGATCTATTATGGCTACAAGAAGATTATCTTTAGTGCAAGTTATCATAGGCAATCATCTAAACCAAAAGGTCCTCCAATAGTGGTTAATTTAAATGCAGATGATGATGTTAATCGTAGTGGAGATCATGAACCTGATGAAGAACTTGGTAAAGTACCTGTTGATCCTTTTGTTAAACATCATGTTGATCCTTCTATTATACCCCCTGTTTGTCCACTTATTGAGGCTTATTTTCGTGGGACCTAGTGATGATTATGAAGGAATTGGAGTTAATGATGAAGGTGACTGGGAACAGAGCATTGTATGATACACTATGAACAAAACTGAGAGTGGGTCTACCTCTTGAATTGGAGATTCATATTAAGTGGAGACATCATATAGTTACCACAGTGTGTCTCCAGGTTCAGATGATTCAATGTCTAAGAGTATCAATGGGTATGATGGTGAGTATATGGAGATTGACCGAGAGGCTCCACAAATTGTTATGGGAACAACATTTAAGGATGTTGAGGAGTATAGGTTGTGTTTATGAATGTATGCAATATCCAAGCAAACTGAGTTCATATTTGTGAAGAATGAGCTCCTAAGGGTTATTTTTTGGTGTTCTATGCATGTGTCTTGGAGGGTGCATGCATCTCGTCCACAAGATGGTATAGCATTTCAAATCAAGACAATGCATGATAAACACATTTGCACCAATTTGAAAAAGGTTGGCAGCAAGATGGCATGAAAAGCATGAATATGTGAGAATATATTGGATTTTGTGTAAAGCAATGCTAAGAAGTCCATACCTCATTTTCAAATGGATCTACATAGGGAGTACAATATCCAAGTTCCTTATGCTAGGGTGTGGGATGCTAGGGGGATGACGTATGAAAGGGATACATGGGAAGATTGATGAATCTTACAAGCAAGTTCCTGATTTACACAATCAATTGCTAAAGTTGAATCCTAGTTCTGTTGTTGATTATCAAATCTCACCAAACAAATGCTTTGAAAGGTGTATTACTATCCAATGTTGTTCCAGTTTCCTAACATAGTAAACATTATATGTGATGGTTATAGTAACAAATCATATTTTCAGTTTTTTTTATTGGTAATTGAGAACTATGTATTGCTATGAATAAACAATTGTAAAAAATGTACAAGAGTTACCTATCTTGTCAGAGTGAAAGAATGAGCCGAACAAAGGAAAAGGTGAGCAAAGTCACCTTGCATCATCCTGCCTCACTCTTTCCCCTCCCTCAAAAGAAGCAACATTGTGATAGAAAGTAAATGAAAAAACTACATCAAAATGACAGCTTATACAAAAATCCTTTGTAGCTCAATGACAGGCATGTCACCTACTTGTCGTGTGAATATAGTGTGCCCACTTTGTCATATTGTATTGATGCTTCCAGCTCTAGCCAAACAAGGTGGGGAAAGATCAAATGCTCACCCATTGTTTTTCTCCTTGTTGCCAAAATGTTTGTTGGTCTGTTGCCTTCGTGAAAAATGTCTGTTATCATTCAATTTTCTAAGCATTGAAAACCTTGTATTAGCTTCCTCATCAGTCTAATAGTTGACCATTGCAACTGACCTTTTCTTTTCACCCATGCTATAGTTGTAATAGAGTCGCTCTCAAACCATACACTTTTGTAACCTCGATGAATGCTCATTGTTAAACACGCTTCTATTCTCTGAGCTCCAGAAGATTGACCAAGGGAAGGGGTGATCTGCCTGCAACTCCAACAATATGGTTAGACGTGGAATCCCTGAGAAGAGCTCTAATTTTTAGGTTGCTTTTGTAACAAATCTTTTTTTTTTTCAGGATTTTTGTCTGCTTTGCTGCATGCAGTACTAGATTTTTGGTGGGATGTAGGCCAGTGATTAGAGTGGATGGTTGTCATTTGAAGGGTATTATTATGTCTGCTAGTTAAATTGATAGAAATCATGGTATTTTTTAATAGCACATGTAGTGTGTGAAGAGGAAAATTGAGATACATAGACTTGGTTCTTAAAGTGTCTGAAGGAAGTAGTTCGAGAAGGTGAAGGACTGCTATTCTTGTCAGACATAGATAATGGCACAGAGAGTTCTATTGAAGATGTGTTTCCAAGATTTGAACATCGAATGTGTATGTAACATATACAAGAATTTATGTAAGAAGTGGCCAGGTAAATTCTTTAAAGTGTCTAGTTGGGAAGCAAATGGGGCATTCACAAGAGTTGGATTCAAAATTGATGTGGAAAAGATTAAAAATGTGGACAAAAGTGCTGCTAAATACTTGAATAACATTAAGCAGTGTGGTGTAGACATAAGTTTGGTCCTTGTAGCAAGTGTCATTCTATAACCAACTTATCTTAATCATTTAATGCCTTCATAGAGGATGCGAAGGAGCTACCTGTTATATATGTGTCACTTTTAGCCTGCTGGTAACCGTTGGAGCGTTCTGGCAGTTTTTCATTTTTTTTCGGTTTTCGATCGGAACCGCTAATTTTTGGACTGTTAGCTATCGTCTGGAGTTAGAGGACTCCGATTGGAAATCTAACTGCATATTTGGTGTCCTGGTGCCATTTTAGGCCTCTCACGAAAATTTCATCGAATTCCGGCAACGTTTCCGGAATTTCACAGTTCCGGGGCGTATCCGGGTTTTAAGTGAGTTGACTTTATAAGTGGGGTGAGAAAATTAGCTTGGCACTATTCATCATCCCTTCCAAAAGTTTTTCTCTCTCCCCCTCTCTTTTTTTCAAGTATTTGAGCCCCCTAGAGTCCTCAAAGCTTAAAACCCAAAGCATAGGAAGGGTAGATCGGGTCCCGATCTACACCCCGGTGGTTTCAAATATGAATTCCGGTGAGTTTTGCCCCTTCTCCCCCTATCTTTTCTCCTCTGATTTGGGCAATTTCAAGGGCCAAGGGAGATCCAGGCGTTGGAGACCTTTGGGGAGAGGTTTCGGTGCGCGGAGAGCAACCGGACATCCCTTCCTCCCCTTGGTAAGCCCTTTTTCATCTCTTTTCTTGCTTAGATGTATGTTAGGGGGGGGATTTGAGGTTGGGTGGTGGCCGGCGGCTGTGGGTGGCCGTCGGAGGTGGTTGGAGGCGGTCGGAGGCGTTGGAAGGCCTGCGGTTGGTGGTGGAGGTGCTCGGACAGAAGGGGGTTGCAGTCCCGGGCAGCAGGCAGCATAGGCAGCGCTCAGGCAGGCGCAGCAGGCGTGCAGCGGCAGGGCGCGTGCATGCGTGCGCTCGGGATGGCGCTGGGCGTGCTGGGCGCGCTGGGTAGGCTGGCAGGGCTAGCTCGGGTAGGATGGCTAGGCTGTGCGCGCTGGCAGGCCGGACAGGCAGGCTGGGCGCGCAGGCGGTGCTCGGGCATCAGGCGAGCAGTGCCCGGGCGTGCAGACGAGCGGTGCTCGGGCCACTCGGCGATGCGCGCAGAGCAGGCTGGCAGGCGCGCTGGGCGTGTGTTGCGCGGGCGTGCGCGTGGGCGCTGGGTGAGGGTCCCGGGTGCTGGGCGCTGAGTGCTAGGAGCTGGTCGCGGGTGCTGAGCGCTGGGCGCTGGGCACCGCAGAGGAGCATGCGCGCGGGGCGCTGGGCAGAGGCGCAAGCGTGCGCACGGTGAGGAGGGCAGTGGGTGCGAGCGGGTGGTGCGCGCGGGGCGAGGCTGGTGGTGCGCGCGGAGTGCGCGTGCAGCGGGGCTGGAGGTGCACCCGGGGTGCGCGCGGGGCGAGGCACTGGGCGCGCGGGGCGTGCGGTTTGCTCGCGGGTCAGCGCGGGGCGTGCGGGGTGCGCGCGGGTTGCTGCGGCAAGGCGTAGTGGGCGCGCGGTGCACCTGGGGAGCTCGGCGGCGTGTCCAGGCATGCGGGCAGGGGCTCGGCAGGGCGCCTGGGTGCGCGGGCGGAGGCGCGGCGGCGCATCCGAGGGCGGGTGGCCGTGCGGGTGGTTGCCGGTTGGGCGGGAGTGAGTCGGAGTGCTCGGGCTAGCGTGCGTACGGGCCGTATGTACGTTTTCCCGAGTGTTGGGTATTTTTAGAGTATTCTTGTGTATTTTGAGGTATTTGAGGATTTTACTCACCAAGTTAAATACCTGTCTTGCAGATCTTGACGGACGGTCGCGCGATGACCCAGATACCGGTAAGTGGGACAATCCAACCCAGTCGGGAGGCGCTATACGCACTTGGGCGTGTACCGTCCTCCCCTGGGGCACCATGGATTTATATTAACTATAGTAATGTATAATCCATGAGATTCATGATTAAAATGTAGTATGCATGCTACCCTAGACTTGTATGTTAGGGACTTGCACCCTTAGGATTATGTGTAAGAGCCATGCACCATGTTCCCATGCTAGGAAGCCTCGGCCTATGCATGCGTCCTATTAGTTTGATTATTAAATTAAATGCTAGCATGCCTTGTATAATATTATAGGGAGGGGCCTTGCGAGGTCAACATTGAGACCCGGGCTAGGGTGCTCCGTGTTCCTTGTTTGGTTGTCGGGATGTCCTGTATCGGGACCTCATGCTGCCCTCCCAAGGTTTCTTGTCCCAATAATATTATAACTTTTGTTGATAATTAATATGACATCCTTGTTAGTAGTTGTCATTATGTATTCCCCGCATCTTGGTTATGCGCGCTGGTGGAATTCTGAAAGAATTCAAGACATTAGAGTTGTAGAGATGTGCTGTCAGCGGATCCGAGTGGATCATATGCGATGGATAGGCTGTTCTGTTCCCTTCGTTGGATCCGTGTAGAGACTACCCCGGCGTTGGAAAGGTCGTCCCGTGCAGGGGCTCCCATCAGTAGGCGCCTCCTGATTTGGTAGAAGGACTGCGCTGAATGTGGGAGTGGCCAAACGACCTACGGAGTGGGGAGAGACTATCGGTGGACCAAGGGTGACCAACAGCCTAGTCAGTCCCAAGAGCCTAGGTCACCTACTGAGGGGTGAGGATGAGGGTATGGTGGGCCGGCGATGTGGCGACCCACTGGATTGTAAGTCCCAATATCCTAGGTCACCCTATTAAGGGGTGAGGGTGAGGGTGTAGCGGGTTGGCGATAGCGACCCGCTGGTTTTGTGTAGTTAGTCCCAATATCCTTGGTCACCCATTGAGAGGTGAGGGTGAGGGTGTGGTGGGTTAGCGGTAGCGACCCACTGGATTGCGGAGTTGTTGCCATTTTGTGGCTTGAGTAATGTGATTGTGGATTAATAATATCTGGTTGTGGTTAATATAAACTGTGATGCATGGGTTGTGCTGTTCACTGAGCGTGTGGCTCACCCCTCGCATAATATTTTTCTCCAGAGTCATCTGAGTCGGATCCAGAGGAGGAGCTCCCCGAGGGATTTCATCAGTAGCGGAGTAGCGCCGCGTCCCACGAGTTTCAGAGGCTATCAGCATTCCTTGTGCTTGTATGTATTATTTTTTGTGCATGGGCATGCGTTTGTGTTGTTTTTGGATGTCTTTGTATATATTTTGGCTCTCACAGGACAGTTGATTATGTATCGAGTCTGTAATATATTTTTGAATTACAGATTCAGTCTTTTAGCTTTCGCATTTGGTGTATATATCATGTCAGCCCTGCTTTTATCTGTGTTGTCATTTTAGTTGTTGTGCGAGTATGTTATTAAACTCTTGTTTACTGATATCATATATACACTTGCCGCGTCCCGGGGACGGCCGCCCTGGGGCGTGACACTACCAATAGTAGATATGATTGATACAATTAGATAAATAATAATAACAAAATTAGATACCTGATAGAGGTGTGGACTTAGATGGAAGTGTACACTGGTTCCAAATGCCTTGAAGAATGTTGAAGATGTCAAAAAAATGATAAATGAGTTTGTGGTCAGAAGGTCAAATGATTTCAGGGTTGAGGTAACTTCACCAACCCATCGATTTGTTGTTGATTTAAAGGCAATGAATTGCAACTGTAATAGGTGGCAATTAACTAGGATGCCATGCACCCATTCAACTGCTCTGATATAGGAAATAAGAGGTCCTAACATTCTGAATATCATTGACCCATGTTATTTTACTAAATTTGTAACGCCTCAGGCTTACACAGCAAAAAAATTGTCCGCTTTGCCCCTAAATGAGCTCATGGCTTTAAAACGCGTCTTGGTGTGTAAGAGCCGTGCTCACATATAAGCACAGACTATCTCCTCCCATTAGGCGATGTTGGACTAAACACCAAACCCTCACCCTCACCCAATCCATGGGCCTCTTGGGACTGTTGGACCTCCTCTTCAACGGGTCGGGCTTCACGATCGCCCCCCCTAATGGGCCATACGTTCTCGTGTGGGGCCACACCCACCATCGCGAAATAAATGGGCTCTGATACTAATTGTAACACCCCAGGCTTACATAGCAAAAAATTATCCGCTTTTCCCCTAAATGGGCTTACTGCTTTAAAACGTGTCTTGGTGTGTAATAGTTGTGCTCACATATATGCACAGACTATCTCCTCCCATTAGGCAATGTGGGACTAAATACCAAACCCTCACCCTCACCCAATTCATGGGCCTCTTGGGACTGTTGGGCATCCCCTCAACAGGCTAGGCGTTACAATCACCCCCCCTAATGGGCTACACGTTCTCGTGTGGGGCCCGCACCCACCATCACGAAATGGATAGGCTCTGATACCAATTGTAACGCCACAGGCTTACACAGCAAGAAATTGTCTGCTTTGCCCTTAAATGGTCTCACGGCTTTAAAACGCGTCTTGGTGTGTAAGAGACATGCTCACATATAAGCACATATTATCTCCTCCCATTAAGCGATGTGGAACTAAACACTAAACCCTCACCCAATCCATGGGCCTCTTGGGACTGTTGGGCCTCCCCCTCAATGGGTTGGGCTTCACAATTGGTATCAGAGCCCATACCAAATCATTCAATCATGACAAACAACTGACAAATAACTTACAACAACACTCGGCCCAATAATCCTAAGAGTCCGTACCAAATAGACCTACAATCTGCAACTCACCTTAAAGGCTTAACAAAAATTCCAACTCCAAATAAATAATAAAGTGTTCATATCTCACAATGATCCAATAATCAATATCCATTTCACGATGGTGGGGTGTGATCCCACACGAGGACGTGTGGCCCATTAGGGGGCGTGATTGTGACACCCGGCCAATTGAGAGGGAGACCCAACAATACCAAAAGGCCCATGGATTGAGTGAGGATGAGGGTTTAGTGTTTGGTCCCACATTGCCTAATGGGAGGAGATAGTCTGTGCTTATATATGAGCACAGCTCTTACACACCAAAGTGCGTTTTAAACCCGTGAGCCCATTTAGGTGCAAAGCGGACAATTTCTTGCTGTGTAAGCCTGATGCATTACAATTGGTATCAGAGCCTGTCCATTTCGCGATGGTGGGTGCGGCCCCACACGAGGACATGTGGCCCATTAGGGGGGTGATTGTGACGCCTGGCCCAGGCCCATGAGTCCCAAGAGGCCGATGGATTGGGTGAGAGTGAGGGTGTTTAGTCTCACATCGCATAATGGGAGGAGATAGTCTGTGCTTATATGTGAGCACAACTCTTACACACAAAGACGCGTTTTAAAGTCGTGAGCCCATTTATGGGCAATGCAGACAATTTCTTGCTGTATAAGCCTGGGGAGTTACAATAGGTATCAGAGCCTGTCCATTTCGCAATGGTGTGGTGTGACCCCACACGAGGACGTGTGGCCCATTAGGGGGGTGATTGTGAAGCCCGACCCGTTGAGGGGGAGGCCCAACAGTCCCAAGAGACCCATGGATTGGGTGAGGGTGAGTGTTCGGTGTTATATATGTGTCACTTTTAACCTGCTGGTAACCGTTGGAGCATTCTGGCAGTTTTTCGTTTTTTTCGGTTTTCGATCGGAACCGCTTATTTCTGGACTGTTAGCTATCGTCCTGAGTTAGAGGACTCCGATTGAAAATCTAACTGCATATTTGGTGTCCTGGTGCCATTTTAAGCCTCTCACGAAAATTCCATCGAATTCCGGTAACGTTCCCGAAATTTCACAGTTCCGGGGCGTATATGGGTTTTTAAGTCGCTCGCTATATAAGTGGGATTTTAAAAGTGCTTGGCACTATTCATCGTCTTCCTCCCCAAGCTCTCTCTCTCCTCTCCTCCGTTTTTCTTGCTTTTGACCCCCCTAGAGCCCTCAAAGCTTAAAACCTAAAGCATAGGAAGTGTAGATCGGGTCCCGATCTACACTCCGGTGCTTTCAAATCCCAACCGGTGTTTGCCCGTCCGTCCGCCCTCTCTTCTCCTCTGTTTTGAGCCATCTCGGTGGTGGAGGTAGATCGGGGCGTTGGAAACCCTTTGGGAGAGGTTTCGGTGCGCGGAGAGCAACCGGATTTCCTTTCCTCCCCTTGGTAAGCCTCTTTTCCCTCTCTTTCTTGCCTAGATGTATGCTAGGAGGGTGGAAATGGGGTTGGGTGGTGGTTGGCGGCGGTGGGTGGCCGTTGTGGCAGGCGGTCGGAGGCTGTGGTGGTGGTCGGAGGTGGGTGGTAGAGGAGCTCGGGCTGGCAGGCGTGCAGCTCGGGCTGGTAGGGCTGCTGCCTCGGGCAGGGCAGCAGCGCAGGGGGTGCAGGCGCAGTGGCTGGCGCGGATGCACGCGGGCGTGCGCGCGTGCGTGCGCTCGGGCGGTGCTGGGGGCCAGCAGGGCTGGGCGTGCGGGCGCTCGACTGGCGCGGGGGGCCAGCAGGGCTGGGCGTGCGCGCTGGGCCGGCTGGCAGGGCTAGCTCGGGTAGGCTGGGAGCTGGTGCACCAGTTTGCTGGGCGCGCGAGGGCGTGCGCGCGGGTGCGCGCGCGGGCGTGCGCTCGGGGGGGGGGGGGTGCAGGGAGAGGCGTGCGGAGCAGGCTGCTGGGCTGTGCGCGCTAGCAGACCGGGCGAGCTGGCTGGGCGCGCAGGCGAGCAGGGCAGGGGCGCTCGGGCATCAGGCGGGCAGTGCCCCGGGCGTGTAGGCGAGCGGTGCTCGGGCCACTCGGCGACGCGCGCAGGCAGGCAACGCGGGCAGCAGCGTGGGCAGGCTGGCAGGCGCGCTGGGCGCGTGTTGCGCGGGCGTGCGCGTGGACGCTGGGTGAGGGTCCCGGGTGCTGGGCGCTGAGCGCTGGGCGCTGGGTCGCGGGTACCGGGTGCTGGCCGAGGGTGCTGGGCGCTGGGCACCGCTACGGGGCGTCGTGCAGGGTGCGCGCGGGGTGCGCGCGGGGGGCGGAGCTGGCGGTGCGCGCGTGGTGCGTGCGGGTAGAGGCAGGTGGTGCGCGCGGTGTGCGCGCGGAGCGAGGCGCTGCGCGCGGGGCGTGCGGGGTGCTCGCGGGCCAGCGCGAGGCGTGCGGGGTGCGCGCGGGCGGCTGCGCTGGGGCGCAGGGGGCGCGCGATGCACCCGGGAGGTTCGGCGATGCGCGGGGTGCGTTGGCTGAGGCGCGGCGGTGCACCCGGGCGGTCGAGCGGCCGTGCGGGTGGTAGCCGGAGTGCTCGGGTTAGAGTGCGTGCGGATCGTATGCACGTGTGCCCGATTGTTAGGTGTTTAGTTGTGGGTTTTGTGTGTTTGGGGTATTTTAGAGTATTTTATGTATTATTCTCACCATATTGAATGTCTGTCTTGCAGATCTGGACGGACGGTCGCGCGACGACCCGGACTTTGGTGAGTGGGACAATCCAACCCAGTAGAGAGGTGTTATACGCACTTGGGCGTATACCGACCTCTCCTGGGGCACCATGGATAAATATTGGCATGTGTAATATGTATATCATGCGAGCATGATTTAATTGTAGAATGCATGTTACCCTAGACCTTGCATGTTAGGGACTTGCACCCTTAGGATATGTATATGAGCTGTGCACCATGTTCCCTGGTTCCATGTTAGGAAGCCCGACCGATGCATGTGCCCTACTAGTTTATTTATTAAATTAAATGCTAGTATTTGTTAAATTGCATGTTATAGTGAATATTATAGGGGAGGGGCCTTGCGAGGACAGCGGTGAGACCCGGGTTAGGGTACACCGTGTTCCTTGTTTGGTTGTCGGGGTGTCCTATAACGGGAACTCACGCTGCCCTCCCGAGTTTCTTTCCCCAATGATATTCCACCCTTGTTATAACCTTATGCATGTTCCCCGCATCGTAGTTATGCGCCCTGGTGGGTTCTGAGGAATTCAGAACATAAGTGTTGTTATGATGTGTTGTCTGCGGATCCGAGTGGATCATATGCGATGGATAGGCTGTTCTGTTCCCTTCGTTGGATCCTTGTAGAGACTACCTCAGCGTTAGACAGGTTGTCCCGTGCATGGGCTCCCAGTAGTAGGCGCCTCCTGATTTGGTGAAGGACTGTGCTGAACATGGGAGTGGCCAAACGACCTACGGAGTGAGGAGAGACTATCGGTGGACCAAGGGTGACCAACAGCCTAGCCAGTCCCAAGAGCCTGGGTCACCTGTTGAGAGGTGAGGGTGAGGGTATGGTGGGCCGGCGATGCGACGGCCCACAGGATTGTGTATGGATGATTATCTGCCCGTTAAGTCCCAACATCCTAGGTCACCTATTGAAGGTGAGGGTGAGGGTGAGGGTATGGTGGGCCGGCGTTGTGACGACCCACTGGATTGTAAGTCCCAAAATCCTATGTCACCCATTGAAGGGTGAGGGTGAGGGTGTAGCGGGTTGGCGGAAGCGACCCGCTGGTTATGTGTTGTTAGTCCCAATATCCTTGGTCACCCATTGAGGGTGAGGGTGAGGGTGTAGTGGGTTGGCGTTAGCGACCCACTAGTTGAGGAATTGTTGTTATTTATGGCTTGGGTAATGAGATTGTGGATGATAAGGATTATCTGGTTGTGGTCAATATTGTCTGTGATGTATGGGTTGTGCCGTTCACTGAGCGTGTGACTCACCCCTCGCATAATATTTTCTACAGTGTCATCTGAGTCGGATCTGGAGGAGGAGCTCCCCGAGGGACTTCATCAGTAGCGGAGTAGCGCCACGTCCCGCGAGTTGCAGAGACTATCAGCATCCCTTGTGCTAGTATGTATTATTTTCCGTGCTGGGGCACGCGTTTGGTTGTATTTGGATGTCTTTATATGTATATTGGCTCTCACAGGACATGTGATTATGTATGGAATCTGTAGTGTGTTTTGATTACAGATTCAGTCTTAGCTTCCGCATTTGGTGTATATATCATGTCAGCCCTGCTTTTATTGTCTGTGAGTCATGATTGCTTGTGTATGATATATTATTGACCTCCTGTGTAGATTCTGATATTTTATATACACTTGCCGCGTCTCGGGGACGCCCGGGGCGTGACATTCGGTGTTTAGTTCTATATCGCCTAATGGGAGGAGATAGTCTGTACTTATATGTGAGCACGGCTCTTACACACTAAGACGCGTTTTAAAGCTGTGAGCCCATTTAGGGGCAAAGCGGACAATTTCTTGCTGTGTAAGTCTGAGGCGTTATAATTGGTATCAGAGCCTATCCATTTCACGATAGTGGGTGCGGCCCCATACAATGACATGTGGCCCATTAGGGGGGTGATTGTGACGCCCAGCCTGTTGAGGAGATGCCCAACAGTCCCAAGAGGCCCATAAATTGGGTGAGGGTGAGGGTTTGATATTTAGTCCCACATCATCTAATGGGAGGAGATAGTCTCTGCTTATATGTGAGCACAACTCTTACACACCAAGATGCGTTTTAAAGCCGTGAGCTCATTTAGGGGCAAAACGGATAATTTCTTGTTGTGTAAGCGTGGGACGTTACAACAACCATTATAAATATTTAAAATTTAATTATTGCAAATGTTACATATCTCTCGCAAATTAAAATACTATAACCATCACACATATGTCCAAAATGTTTATTATAATCACTGTTATATATGTGTCACTTTTTAGCCTTCTGGTAACCATTGGAACATTCTGGCAGTTTTTCAGTTTTTTCTCGTTTTTCGATCAGATCGCTAAAATTTTGGACTGTTAGCTATCATCTTGAGTTTGAGGACTCCGATTGAAAATCTAACTGCATATTATGTGTCCTGGTGCCATTTCAAGCCACTCACAAAATTTTCATCGAATTCCGGTAACGTTTCAGAATTTCACAGTTCCGAAGCGTATCCGGGTTTTGACCGAGCGAGAAGTCATTGGGAGACTTGACTTGGTCAAAGTTGACCTTTGACTTGGTCAAAAGGTTTTGGATTTTAGTGTGGTTGGGTTGACTTGGGTCAAAGTACACTTAGACCACCTAAACCTAATCTAACCTAGCTTAACCCTAATCTAATTTCAAGTGGTGAGTGTGTGAGGTGTGTGTGGTCCCCTTGAAGTCCACGCCTAGCTTTTGTCTCCCCTCACTATTCATCATCTTCTCCACCAAAATTTCTCTCTCCTCCTCTCTTTAAATCCACATTTAGACCTAGTTCTTGAGGTGGAAACCAAAAACCCTAAGAAGAGAAAGGTTAGGTCTTGTCCCGATCTATATTTCGGTGGTCTCGGATTCGAGTTCCCTCGAGTGTGACCCCCTCTCATGCCCTCTTTTCTCCTCTGATTTCAGCCATTTCGAGGGCTGAAGGAGATCTTGGTGGTGGCGGTCCTTGAGGTGGCGTTTCGGTGCGCGAAGAGCAACCGATCTTTTCGGGTTTCCTTTCCTTCCTTGGGTGAGGTTTCATTTCCTTCCTTTCTTGTTTAGATGCATGTTAGGAGGGTGTTTTTGGGTATGGGTGGCTGTTGGTGGCGGTTGGTGGCCATTGGTGGCCATTGGGGAGGTGGTAGGCTGTCTCGGGTAGGCTAGCAGCGCAGGCAGCACAGGCGAGCTGGCAGGCAGGGCGGGCAGAGCAGACTGGCAGGGCAAGCGCGCGTGCGCGCGGGTGGAGCAGGAGCGTGCGGGTGCTGCGCGCTGGGCGCTGTGCGGGGACGTGCGCGCGGGGCGCTGCGCAGAGGCGCAGTGCGTGCCCTGCGCGCGGGGTCGCGTGCGGATGCTGCGCGCAGGGCGTCGTGCGGGGGCGTGCGCGCGGAGCGCTGCGCAGAGGCGCAGTGCGTGCTGTGCGCGCGCGGTGGGGCGAGCCGGTGGTGCGCGCGGGGTGAGGCGCTGGGGCGCAGGGCGTGCGGGTGTGCACGCGGGTTGCTGCGCTGGGGCGCAGTGAGCGCGCGGTGCACCCGGGGGGGGCTCAGCAGCGTGTCCAGGCATGCGAGCAGGGGCTCGGCGTGCGTCTGGGCGCGCGGGCTGGGCCGCGGCTGTGCGCCTGGGTCGGGTGGCCGTGCGTATGGCTGCCCGGGGGTTCGGGAGTGAGTCGGGGTGCTCAGACTCGCGTGCGTACGGGCCGTATGTACGCTTGTCCGAGTGTTGGGTATTTTAGTGTATTTTTGTATATATTTGTGTATTTTACTCACCGAGTTGATTGCCTTGTCTTGCAGATCTTGACGAACGGTCACGCGACGACCCGGTTATGGGTGAGTGGTACAATCCAATCCCAGTAAGGAGGCGCTATATGCACTTGGACGTATACCACCCTCCCCTCGGGCACCATGGTTAATATTAACTTGTGTAACATGTAATCCATGGAAGCATGATAAATATGTAGTATGCATGCTACCCTAGACTTTGTATGTTAGAAACTTGTACTCTTAGGATATGTGTAAGAGCCATGCATCCTGTCACCCTGTTCTCATGCTAGGAAGCCTCGACATATGCATGTGTCCTACCAGTTTGATTTATTAAATTAAATGCGAACTTATGGTATTTTAGCATGCCTTAGGGAATATTAAGGGGCCTTGCGAGGTCAACATTGAGACCTGGGCTAGGGTACTCCGTGTTCCTTGTTTGGTTGTCGGGATGTCCTATATCGGGACCTCATGGCGCCCTCCTGAGGTTTCTTTTCTCAATAATATTATATATGTTCCTCGCATCTTGCTTATGGGCTCTGGAGGAATTCTGAAGAATTCATGACATTGGAGTTGTTGAGATGCGTTGTCGACGGATCCGAGGGGATCATATGCGTATGGATAGGCTGTTCTGTTCCCTTCGTTGGATTCGTGTAGAGACTGCCCCAACGTTAGAAAGGCCGTCCCGTGAGAGGGCTCCCATGAGTAGGTACCTTCTGATTTTGGATTCGAACTGTGCTGAATGTGGGAGTGGCCAAGCGGCCTACGGAGTGGAGGAGAGACTATCGGTGGACCAAGGGTGATAAACAGTCTAGTCAGTCCCAATATCCTATGTCACCATATTGACGGGTGAGGGTGAGGGTGTGGTGGGTCGGTGATGTAGCGACCCACTGGATTGTGTAGTTCCTGCCACTTTGAGGCTTTGAATATTAATTGTGGTTAATATGAATTGTGATGCATGGGTTGTGCTATTCACTGAGCGTGTGGCTCACCCCTCGCATAATTATTTTCTCCAGTTATTATTGAGTCAGACTTGAAGGAGGAGCTTCCCGAGAGACTTCATCAGTAGCGGAGCAGCGTCACGTCTGACGAGTATTAGAGGCCATCAGGATCCTTTCTTTTGATTGTATGTATATATTTCCGTGCTTGGGCACCGTTTGTATATTCTTTGGATGTATGTGTGTATATTGACTCTCACAGGACAGTTGATTATGTATCGAGTCTGTAGTATGTTTTTGAATTACAGACTCAGTCTTTTAGCTTCCGCTATCTGTGTATATATCATGTCAGCCTTGCTTTCATCTGTGTTGTCATTTTAGTTGTTTAGAGTATGTTATTGATCTCCTGTATAGACTGCTGATATCATGTATACACTTGCCGCGTCCCGGGGATGGCCGCCCTGGGGCGTGACAATCACCCACATATATGTCCAAAATGTATAGTGTTTACTATTTATCCAAAATGTACTTTTAACAGTAATATAGTGCTTGCACCACCAATGGACTTAAAAAACTACACAAGAAATGCACAAATATGTAACACCATAGAACTCCGAACCAGCAAAATGAATTGTGCAAACTTGTAAATAAACTATTAACACCAATCACTTTAAAATTGTTGGTTTGCAAAACATTCAATATGTTTTAATTTTTCATACTTTCATTGACTTCCTTGGTCTCCACCAAAAACAAATGAGCTCCCAAACATATTAACTAAGACCTGATTTGAAAACTGAAAATGTGGCTAACTAGCTCCTGCAGATGTTAATGGAGCAGACATGTTCATATGTGGCTGAATAGTCAAATGATGGACCGGACATATTCATTTGTGATTGATTACCCCGTACAGATGTTGAAGCATCAGATGTCTTTCTCCTATTTGTCTCATAGATGCACCAAATAATATACAGATTACTGTAAATAGGGTATGTTGTATTAAAATTTAATGAAAATGTACTAATTAAAGCATTTACCTGCGTTTAGGTTGTTTGGGTTGTGCCTTTGTTCCAAGGACCTATATTACTTTCAGAGGTTCCTTGCAACTGAATCTATGGTTACCCCCAATTCTCACACCTACCACACCTGTGCATTCTCTTGGTTTTCTTTGACTCAATAGGATTTTTTATTTCTTTCTTCTTTTGTCTGCCCCTTGACTTAAGTGAAAGGGGAGGTTAAATAGTGCATGGCAGATTAACATGCTCCCACAACTGCCTGTCCATAAGAGGGTTCACCCTCATCTCATAGGTTGCACGATATGATTTTGTAACGTCTCTAATTCTACGACTCCATTTTGAAGCGTGAAATCCAGTTGCGTTAACTTAATTCTTCAAATATCAGAGTTCTCTCTCTCTCTCTCTCTCTCTCTCTCTCTCTCTCTCTCTCTCTCTCTCTATATATATATATATATATATATATATATATATTTTCATCCAGAGAACATAAGAATACATCACCATAATTATACATATATTGTCAAGGCTAAAATCCATCACAAATTCAATATACATCGGGAACAACTGAATTTATATATCCACACTATCGTACATATGCGTCCTCTACATGTCAAAGAAATGACCAACACCTTTTACACAAGTCTAGTGTTCTGGAAATAAAATACGAGCTTCAACCTCCAATGCCTTAACGAGATCGACAACCACTAACAGCTAATCTGAAAAGTTGGAAAAAGAGAGGGATGAGCTACAACGGGCTCAGTGAATTAACACATGTGTCCCAATAATATAATATGCTTAAAAAATAATGACTTTATAAAAGTGTTTCGCTAAACAATTATATAATACATAAATCTTATGATAAAAATGTTATTCAAAACATGATAGGTGTAAAACTTCTCATTTAAGGAATACATGATGCCATAAAACACTGTTCTCAAAACTATATGATGAGTATGAATGCAATGGACACGCATGCCCGCTTTTCACGACACTTAGCCGCAGAGATTTCGCTTTGGAAATCGGGTCACGTGGACATAGCCACCTAGACTTGGATCAAATTTTAGACCGAAGCCACCTAGACTGAGCTACCTAGACGATTTAATGCATGCACAATCAAAATTACTTATTCTTTCAAGTATATAGCATGCAACAATTTTCATAAATCTCATAACTTTCAATGTATACGATATATCCAAAATATCAACCTATATGATGATAACATGCTCATATGCTTCATACAAGATAGATTTCATAATCATAAAATAACATGATGCTTTTCAAATAATATAGAGACATCTACTCACCTCTAGTACACGCAATTCAAACCGATGCACGTGCATGAACGCTACACACTCGCACGTGGATAACCCAGCATAACAATTATCCAGTCAATAAATAAGAAAATCATTCAATCATGACAAACAACTTACAACAACACTCAACCCAATAATCCCAAGAGCCCGTACCAAATAGACATACAATCCACAACTTACTTTAAAGGCCTAACAAAAATTCCAACTCCAAATAAAGAATAAAGTGTTCATATCTCACAATGATCCGATAATCAATATTCATTTATTTCATAAGGCTCACAAAATCGATCAATCCTCGAATGAGTATTTAGACAAATCCAATAAGGCTCAACTACAACATCAATGATCGAAATAACTCAATCCAATCAATTTACATCCAGATAACAATAATATCCAATTAATATTCATTGATTTCACTAAACCAAATTATCGATTTAAGATCCAATTTGAGTAACCAAGATCAATAAAATCATCAAAACCCACAAATCAAATTATACTCATTAAACATCCATTTGGGATCCCTTTAATCTCTAAAATTTATCAAACTTTGTCACGAAGCAAAATATTTTGAATTCTATGAAACTGCACATAAATCATTGAAAAATCATAACTTTCTACCTGTGACTCCGAATTGGACGATTCATGATTCATTGGAAAGATCTTTTCGAAACCTATTTCTGTTTGTGAAATAAATTTTTACCAGAAACGATCCCTTCAAGGTTAAAAACTTGATTTAATGATCAGGTATACAATCAACACAAAAATAACCCTTAAATCCCAAAATCAATAAATCTAGTTTGATCTTAAGAAATCCTTTGAGATCCATTGAAATATAATAAAAAAATCATCTATTTAAAATCAATCAAACCTTAACCTTAATCCATCAACCTTCTTCCCCTCAAGTATTCTAACAAAAATAAATTGAAACACTAAACAATAAAAATCAATAGAAAAAGATTTCTCATCTTGTGGTGCTCGATGGGTAGAGTTAGGTCATCACCACCCTTCATGCCTCATGAGAAATCCGATGGAAACTCTAACCCAAAACTTATTATATAAAAAAGGTTTTTACCAAATTACAAAACGACCCCTCAAGTATTCCGGGTTTACAACGAGTTCCTTATCCGATTTACAATAAGATCCCTGTACGATTTACAGATCCCTGTAGGCTATAAAAAGGTATTCTGGATTCGCAACCAGATCCCTGGCCCAATAACTTGATACAAAATCTTAAAAAACTAATTTTCAAACTCCGAATCTCACCAATTTTCAACCAAGGTATCTTGAGACTATAAAGATCTCTGAAAAAATACAAAATAAATATTTCAAGATTGATTTATAATTATTAAAATTATAAATAAAATTGGACCCATTTGGGCCCACCGTCAAATCTGAAAAATGAAATAATTAAATTTCAATCTAAAATTTTCATTATATATTTAAAATAAATATATAAGGTTAAAAATACAGAGACGTTACAGTTATAGAATGTAAATGATCCTACATTGGTAATGATATTTAAATGTGAATGGTACTTTAATGTGAATTGTATATGTTGGTGATGTATGTGAATGATTGTTGTTGTAATTGATGTATCTGAATGGTGTTGTTGGATGAGTTTCAGGTGCAATTGCAATTCCATGACAAATGAGTTGCAATTCCAGGTGACATATAATTGCAGTTTCAGGTGTTGTTGCAATTCTAGGTGCATGAGTGGTTGTTGTAGTTCCAGGTGTATGTTATTGCAGCTCCAATTGATATATATAGTTCAAATATATATATATATTATAACATTACATTAACATATGCTCAAAATGTAACATAGACAGACACATTTAGTACTCAACAGTAAGACAGATATAACAACAAGGCATTTACATTCTAAACACAACCATCAAGTACAGTGAACATTCATTAACATCTGCTTTAAAGTTTCATTAACATCAAGGCAGTTACAGTGACATCTGCTCAAAAGTTTTATTTAATAATCATATTATACACCACAATCAAGCTCATCATCAGCAACATAAAAAGTATAAGCTTCATCAACTTCATGCTCTTCTCCATATTTAAAATCAGTACATTAATTTTGTGGTTGAGCCTCTCTTCAGCACCCATGATTTGATATTTCTAATCAATGGTGGTATGGTTCTCGAAAAAACCGCAAGCATCTTTCCTCCTTCATGTCGGGTATCTAAAAAATTGGTGACCCTTCACTATTCATGTCTGGACATATAAACGTGGCATCTCCTTTTGCATGGACTTTCTCGTGCTAGAGTTGAAGTACCATTACAATGCCACTGAATGTCTAACAATGTCAATGGAGATTTGTTTGTCATTATATCAAACAGTTTGTATATATATTGTGAATGCAAAAGAACTTACAAATCCAGACATCTTTCAACCCAATCAAGTGAAGCACTTTAAAAGAGATATGTCAATGTCGATGTCACCGATGGAATCAGCGGTATCAAATTGTTGTCGTCGGCTTCGAGGAAGGAAGTAGTTGTCATCATCATCATCATCATCTACAGGGAAAGGAGTAGTCATCTCCAAGGAAAGAAGTAGTCATCGTCTCTGTGGAAGGAAGTAGGTGTCGATGTTACTGTTGGAGCTCTTAAATGGAAGATGCCTTCACTCCAATGGAGACCTTAAATAGAGGAAGAAGACTTAAATGTTACTGTTGGAGTCCATGTACCACCAATTTTGGATATTTGATAAAAGGGTAGTTAGGGTATTTTTAAAAAATGTAAACGTTGACCTAGCTATAGAAGGAATATTCCTAGCATATTAAGATGGAAATACAATTTAGGGATTAAAACAATAAGTGCCTTTTGAATGTGGGGATTGAAAATGAAATTGGAAGAAGGTAGAGATCAATACTTAAATAGATCAGTTTACAGGAACTTGAATTAAAAAATTCCTAGATTTTTTTTTTTTTTGCCCCACCAGAATATTTAAATTAAAAAAACATTCATATCATTACAAATAAATATTTTAAAAATTGAACTTCTACGAAAATCTCATAAAGGGTGAAAAGTGGAAATTGGTCAGTAGAATGAATATGGATAACTAGTTAGATTTTGATTTGGTTTAGTTTAATTCAATTTTTTTGAAATGTGAACCAAATTCAAACTGAATTAAATCAATTTATATATTAATTATTAATTTCTCAACCAAACGAAAATAAATAAATATTAATCCTAACACTAAAAAATATGGTTTGAGTCATTTCAGATTTGATTTAATCAACCTAAATTAATTGCACTCCTACCCTCAAGGATGTAGCAATTTTTGGCATATCATCCATTCAATAATTGCAACATATCTCTAACTGGCATGACAACATAAACATAGCTTTTTTATTTATTTATTTATTTTTTTAGAAAAGGTTGTCCATATTATAATTTGATGTAAAATTACAATGGTCATAAAGACAATAAAATTTACATATAAGGATTTAGGAAGTAAAGACGAGGGGGTGTACACAAGGTATGTATACCAACTCCTAACTCCCCAAGTCCCATAACATCCCATGCAAGCAACATAGAAGAACACAAAAAAGGGGCAATCTCTCCGCTGTTTTTGAATACGAGTGTCGCGTTCACGCCATGATAGTAATAATATCACCGTTGATCACCATGTCTCGGGCTCCCGCGAAGGCAACACCCCAGTCCCGAATAAGCGCCGCTGCTGTCTCCCAGACATTGAAATGCTGCCCTCTGAAGATGCACCTGTTTCTGGTCACCCACGTTGCCCATAATGTCACCAGAATCACATTCTGCGCGACCATCCCATGCGCCTTTGAGGTGCCCAGGCTCGAACGGGCATTCATTCTCTCCCAAAGTTCATCCAAGTTCTGAGACGAACCTGGGTCATTTGTCATGATGTGATACCCTCGAATAAGAGCAGAATAAGTGGTCCACCGTCTAGAAACGGGTGGACCAGAATCATATTTTTTTTAAAATATTGAATGGTTTTTTTGCTTTTCTTTGAAATTTTTTTGTGCAGTTCCTCCGGAAAAAAGAAGAAAATTATAAAAGATAAAGTGGGAGATACAAAGGGACAAGGATCATATTTATTTAATTAAGGAGATCTAAAGAAGCTCCCCCCCCCCTCGGAGTGATGTGACGGATGTTGTGGTCTTAATGAAGAAATCTAAAATATTCATTTATTTAATAAATTAAAGTTTACCATTGTTTAATTAAGAAAGTTTCTATATTTACTTGGATGAATTTTTTTTTTTTTTTTTGGGTAAAGGTGGATACGAACCTGCGACTTCCTTTTTGGGATGGATGCATCTCGACCACCCCGTTAGTATAGTATAATATAATATATAATATATTTTATATATAGTCCTTTTCATCGTCCTTGTATATCCAGTGAATTCTATATGACCTCCTAAGAAAACTATATGTTTCTTTTAATGAAACACATCTATAATGCTGCACATGTTGTTGATTGTGAGATGAAAAGAGACCACACATTATGTAAATCACCAGAGAGGGAAGGTACATCCTCCGCATACACAACACCTGCTTCTCATGTTTTAAGGTTCATCCTCCCCATATACGACACCTGCTACTCATGTTTCTGCAGTCACATTCCTCCCTGCTCAAGTCAATCATATATATATTACCAGGGGATAAATTATACGTGGATTATGGATGAATAGTTTTTTGCTTCTTTTTGTATCATTAGAGGTTAAAGTAGATATCTCTTTTATTTTTATCTTTTTGGTGAATATTTTTGTATGTATTTATGTTTTGAGTAAGTCCCTTTCTTTTAATAAAAATAAAGGCGTATGCCTAACATTTCTTCATAAAAAAGTTAATCATATATATTTGAGTTCTATTAAACAGTTTTTTTTTCAGCCCCAAATCCAGCACCATATGCGTTGATAGAAATTTAACAGAGCATATACCCACAATAAAAGTATATGTTTCAATATAATTTTTTTACATTTTCTATAAATATATCAATGCAATTTATTGGAGTATATGCTCATTTTTTATGAAACAATATACCTCATTAGATGAGTACTATTTTTATAAAATTTTAAAACACATGAAGACTGAAAATAGGGTTGTACGTAACATTATTATGTATATTTACTCATAACTGACCCCCAAGATTCAGTTTTCGCCATGGCTTATACGGTTCCTGCATATGTATGTTCTGCGATGAATAGTGCATCTCCAGGTATTTTCAAAGATGTGGTGAATAAAAAATTAAATTTCATAAAATTTTCAAAGATCTACTATTATCATGGTTTTTAATGGATCCCATGACTTTGATATGGTCGTCTAAATGGGCTTTCTAAATGACCCCACCCCTTAAAAGGTGATTTATTTTTTGACCGCTGATACGCTCAGTCCATTTTACAGCAACATATGATAACGTAATATATATTGCGTTATCACAGTGTACGGAGTTCTGTCATAGTGTATGATGTAAAAAATTTCATCATTTTTATGCTAAAAAATATACTAATTTATCTTAGTATATACTTTATTTCATAGAACTGTATGTACTTCAACTCGAGAATATATGATTTAAAAAAAAATCAATGTGGACTGCATAGGGGAGGCCATGGGCCGGAATTTTTTCGAGCAAGCCTCCACCGGCCTAAAGGGCTTCGGGCCCGGGCCAAGCTGGAGCTTGAGCCCGCCTGTAGGCCCGGCCCAGAATGGGCCAAGTCCGGGCAGGCCGAGCTTAAGATTCAAGCCGTGCTTTGTGGCCTAGACTATTTTTTTTCCCATGTTTTTGTTTTTATTTTTATTTTTATTTTAATTAAATTAAAACATCATGTTTTACGGTTATCAGTTTCACAAGTCACAAGTCATTCAATAAAACATTCACGTAACATTTCATTATTTTAAAACTAATCAACCCATAATTCCATAAATTAAAACAACCCATAATTCCATACATTAAAACAAAACAACCCATCCATACAAAATATGCAAACATGATTTAATTAAAACATTCGAAGGTAAAAAAGGCCTTTAGGGCCTATGGCCCAAGCTTGGGGTTTTTCCCCAAGGCCCGTGCGCAGCCCTATGGGAGGTCTGGGCCGTGGTCGGGTTCAGGCTCATGGCCCGTTTGGCCATCCTTAAGACTGTAATTGGGGTTGGATATATCATTTCTTAAAAAAAAAAAAAAATGATGGGATCTAGTTGTATAAATGAACCTTCTAATATAGTTGTATAAATGAAACCGCCACCTATTGTTTTTATTTTTTTTTAATTTGATGGGGTCAATTGATCACACTTGGCGCTGTCCCTTGGCGGTGAGCGTTGATATACATTCAGTCATTTTTATTGTTTTGTATGCAACCCCTGCCCGGTTTTGTATGCAACCAACCAAATATTAAATCCGTAAACTAAACTAAATTTGTTTAGACAATATAGATCACACTGAATTTGTAAATTAGTTTTGTTTGTCCCACCAGAGTATATAAATTAAAAAACATGCATATCATCACAAATAAATATTGTAAAAATTGAACTTCTACATAAATCTCATGAAGGGTGAAAAGTGGAAATTGGTCACTAGAATGTATATGGATAACAAGTTAGATTTCGATTTAGTTTAGTTTAATTCAATTTTTTGGAATGTAAAACCAAACTTAAATTGAATTAGATCGATTTATGTATTAATTTCTCAACCGAACCAAACTAAATAAATATAAATCCTGACACTAAAAAAATATGGTTGGAATTGGTACAGATTCGATATAATCAACCTAAATTAATTGCACTCCTTCCCTCAAGGATGTAACAATTTTTGGTGTATCATCCATTCATTAATTACAATGTATCTCTAATTGGCATGTCAACATAAGCATAGTTTTTTGGAAACAAATATTGTATGGTTTTTTTATTTTTCTTGACTGTTTTTTTATAAAGAAAATGAAATTGATGGATCAGCCATTCTTTGATTAAGCAAAAGAAGAAGAAAGACAAAAGATAAAGATGGAGATACAAAGGGATAAGGATCATATAGATCTAAACAAGCTTCCATCAGATCTCTAAATCCTTTCCCCACTCATGACTCATGAGTGATGTGACTGATGTTGTGTTCTCAAAGAAGAAATATAATTCTAAAATATTCTCTTTTTTTTTTTTTTTTTTTTTTTTTTTTGGTAGTGAGGCCACAAAGGCAGATTACATAATCTTAAGCAAACCATCACCCTTTACCGGTTGTTGCAAAGGCGTCAAAAGGCACAGCCTACAAAGATTGTATACAAGATCAAAGGAAACAAAAAGAGGACTCAAAAGTCGACGCACCTTCGTAGACTGGAAAGTGTTGTTTGGTGAAAAAGCTTAGTGAGCCGATCAAACCGAGCTGACTGCTCAGGTCCACCAACATGATCACGGGCAACCTTGACAAACTGGAAACTTTCTAGAGCAGGAATGAGCTGTCGAATGCGGCAGATAGTAATATATAGATATGCCGGGGTCCTGTTACGCCTCCGAGTGGTCGTCTTTGGGACCGTACCAATCATATAATATCCATATCAGGAGTCATACTCAAGAGACCAATAGTCACTCCAAATAAAAATGAAACAATAACCAATAAGGATCGCATAAATAACAAGGCAACAGAGAAGCGATAAATAATTAAAAATGCGGAAGCATAAATTACAAATAAGTCTGCAAATCAAAAACATTATTACAGACCCGAATACACAATTACTGTTCTGTGAGAGCCCAAGACTAGACCAAATATACACACAAAAAAAGATTGTTGACAGCCTCGCTCGCTGACTGAAAGACGGGACGCTCTATGCACGAACCATGTTACAGGGATACTCCAGCTACACGCCTAACTCAGCCCCTGGTGGAAAAACAACACACGAGGGGCGAGCTACAAGTTCAGTGAGTGAAAAGAATCCAAGCTCTACAATAATAATATAATATTAGCACATTTTTCTTCTAATGAAAGATATGGACAAGAGAACCTAACACATATAAATGTCACGTGGAGACGTGACCTCACCTCACCCTCACCCTGGAGGGGGGGGGGAACATTTGGGAAACAACTAATTTATTAATAGTAACGTGTAGTATCATAAACTAACAAAACGCTACAAAGATTATCCTCATCCATATATAATACGTTACGATGCCTCGCATCATCCAGTAGGCCTTTCCCGGGTAGTCCTCATCCTGGCAACCATCCATGGTTGGTACTCAAGCCTCGTACGGTAGTGTCATCATACTCTGGGCATTCCCAACGATACAGCATCACCCGTGGTTGGTACTCGAGCCTCGTATGGTAGTCACATTATACTCTGAGCATTTCCAATGACACGGAATCACCAGTGGTCGATACTCAAGCCTCATCTGATAGTTATATCATACTCTGAGCATTCCCAACGACACGGAATCACCCCTGGTCGGTATTCAAGTCTCATATGATAGTCACATCATACTCTGGGCATTCCCAACCAAACAAAATCACCCGTAGTCGGTATTTAAGCCTCGGTTGGTAATGACATCGTACTCTGGGCATTCCTAACGATACGGTGGCATAACGCAAGACAGATTTGACACCGGGTAGCTTTGACTCACGATGATGTAAGGAAACAGTACTCCACGCTCACGATATCATCCGGTAGCCCTCTCCCAGGTAGCCCTCTCCCTAGCAACCTTCTTATGCGGCGGCACCACCTAGGAAAGGAAAGCTTCGACGCTAGGCAACTTCGACGCACGATGATACGGAGAGGAAGCACTCCAACCTCATCCTCACCTTCGCCCCTAGGGGTGACATGGGATATTGAAAAAAAGAAATCAACTCGCTAACTCCCTTAATCTTCCGGTAGCCCTCTTCCTAGCAGCCATCCATGGTAGGTTCGACGCCAAAACGGTATCGAAATATACATTGGGCGTCCTACGATGTGGCGGCACAATCCAGGATAGCTCCAACGCCGGGTAGCTTCAACGTGGATACGAGGTAGGGGAGAAGCATTTCAAGCTCGCAATACAATCCTTACAGATCAATTATTATCGATTAGCAAATACTGATGCTAATGAATTCTCTTTAATTCCCATACAGTTGCATCACTCGTACGCAGGGAAATATTTAGGTCCTTGCACTTAACAATGACAAGGTATGACCCTAAAGACGGGTCATCCAAGCACACCTATTATAGATAGGCCAAACATCCTATCATAGCTATCGATTAATGAATACCTATACAATAAATGAATTCTCTTAAAATCCCATACAAGTGCATCACATGGATGCAGGGCATGCAGTTGACTACTTTTCTTAGACACAAAAATAATAAAGCATGACCAACAAAAGGTCATTCAGTCACCTATTATAGATAGGCTTGATTAGTCTAATATGTGCACAATATAACAATGGAGAAATTCCATCTCAAAAGAAAATACAAAGAACCTAGCATTCGAGAATTAACTACAGATTTCCTAAATCAATCACATGATTCCTGTCACGCCCCAGGGCGGCCGTCCCCGATACGTGGCAAATATATATAATATCAGCAGTCTATACAGGAGATCAATAAAATACTCTAAACAACATAAAAAATGACAACACAGACAATAAGGTAGCTGACATAATATATATATACAAATAGCAGAAGCTTAAATAACTGAATCTGAAATTCAAAGACATATTACAGACCCGATACATAATCAATTGTCCTGTGAGAGCCAATATACACAACGACATCAAAATACAAACGTGTGCCCAAGCACGGATAACAATACATACAATCAAGAAGGGGATGCTGATGGCCTCTCACTCGCAGAACGTGACGCTGCTCCGCTACTGCTGATGTGCCTCGGGGAGCTCCTCCTTCAGATCCGACTCAGATATAACTGAAGAAAAAAATTATGTGAGGGGTGAGCCACACGCTCAGTGAATAGCACAACTTATACATCACAATTCATATTAACCTTATATAATTTATAGCCCCTAACACGATAGCAACTACACATTCTAGTGGGTCGTTTCATCGCCAACCCACCTCCCCCCTCACCCTCACCCTTTTCGGGGGGTGACATGGGCCTCTTGGGGCATACTAGACCACTCTCCACCCCTAGTCCACCCGGTAGCCTCTCCCACACTCCGTAGCCTCCACCTGGTATACTCCCACTATCAGTACAGTCCGACGCATCGGAGGTACCTATGGACGGGAGCCCTCTGTCAGGTCAGCTAACGCCGGGGAGTTCCTACATCGGATCCAACCAAAAGGAGAAGACAGCCTACTCACACGGATACGATCCTCTTGGATCCATCGACACCGATTTGTAACGCTAATAATGTCATGAATTCTCAAGAATTCCTCCAGGGCGCATAACTAAGATGCGGGGAGACATATATTATAACAACAAGGTTATAATATTCTCTAAGGCATGCTTGTAACTATATGCTCACATTTTGATTTAATTAGATTAAACTAGATGGGAACATGCATAGTTCGGGGCATGGTGTCTAGGCATGCATAGGCCGCTATACATGATATAAGGGTGCATATCCCTAGCATACAAAGTCTAAGGTGGCATGGATACAACATATTAATCATGCATTGCATAGTTTTACATTTATTACAAGTTAATACACTATTATGGTGCCCCAGGGGAGGGCAATGCACGCCTACGTGCATCGAACGCCTCCCTACTGGGTTGGATTAACCCACTCACCAAAACCTGGGTCATTGCGTGACCGTCCGTCAAGATCTGCAAGACATGGCATTTAATATGGTGAGTAAACTACACAAATACATAAGAAATTTACTAGAAATACCCAACACTCGGACAAGCATGCATACGGACCCGCACGCATGCGAGCACGCGCGTACGCACGCGAGTCTGAGTGCCCCGACACCCTCCTGAACCCTCGGGCAGCCATACACATGGCCCCCGCACGCGCATGCACGAATGCGCACGCCCGCACGCGCCCGAGCGAACTGCGCGCCCGCGCGCATGCCCACGCGTCTGCGCGTACGCGCGCACGTCCGATTAAAAATCTAACTGCACATTACGTGTCCTGGCGCCCGCAGACGGGCACGCTGGCGGGCGCCCAAGACTAGTGCACACCACTCACACACACACACTCACACACTTGGAACAATTTCACTTTGGTGGCTTGACTTTGAGTCAACCTAACCACACAAAAAAAACAAAAGAATTTGACCAAGTCAATGGTCAAACTTGACTTGGTCAAAGTCTTCTTTGACTTGGTCAAGTCCCCCTTTGACATTCCCATTCAGTCAAAACCCCGGATACGATTCGGAACTGCCAAATTCTGAAACGTTACCGAAGTTCGATGAAATTTTCGTGAGTGGTTTGAAACGGCACCAGGACACATAATGTGCAGTTAGATTTTCAATCGGAGTTCTCAAGCTCATGATGATAGCTAAAAGTCCAAAATTTTAGCGGTTCCGATCGAAAAAAGAAAAAGTTAAAAAACTGCCAGAAATGTCCCAAAGGTGCCCGGAAGGCTAAAAGTGACACATATATAACAATTCCACTATATGCATAAGATAATAGTGAGACCCATTCATTAGCATCAATAAGTACAAGCATATGGAATTGGATTCCCTAACAAGCGGGTAATCAATTAATGACAATGCTAAGTAACTTATGAGATAAATAAGCTCACCACTCCTCATAGAATATTTTAAGGAAATAAAAGAAAATCACATTTCCTAACACAAACAAACTTCATCACTATACTTTAACATAATGACTCATCCAATATCAAGTAGAGGCAAATAAGACCCATCTAAAGGTCAAGGTAAAGGCAAAACATCAAACAAACAAGAATTTCATAATTGAATGAGTCTTAACTACATTCTCAGAAGGAACAGGTTATTTAGAGACATACACAACAGTATAAGATAAACATTATGTAACTTATTAACGTAAGGTCATGCCATGTGAATATTGGATTACTAGTAAAACAATTGATTAATTTTCCTATGAAAAGGTTAAAATACAATATGCATTTATATGCTCATCACTAACGTGCATTCAGATTACATAGGAATTACCCAAAATATGCATGTTTTATTGAATAAGTGAGGTGGTCGAACCACTCACTCAAATCCACAACAAGATCCGATAAAGTATGCACCAAATGCTTAGTGTTAATCGCTTATCATCTTTTACTTACATATACACGTCATATGACATCTCAACATATGCTTACTAGTAAGCTAATATAAATACCCTAACAAGGGTTAAGCATAGAATATTTATATGGATGCAACTAAGATGAACCACGTTAAATATTTGCTAACATAAGTTAATACCACAAAAAGACTGCCTATGGCATGCCATACTCTATACTTCATGATATATAAGATACCACAAATAATACTAACAAGTATAGGATCCTACACATAATTCAATTCACATATAAACCTAGCATGCAAGTTTCTAGCATAGTTGGATCTAATATAGCAATACAATTCAGGAATCAACATTGAGTATAGCTATACAGCTCCATGGATGTGCGATGTAGGACTACATGCATCAGATGCATCTCAAAAGGGGTGGATCGAACCACTCACAAGTACTTGGATCATCGCCGTTCGGTCCACAAGATCCGTAAGACACAACAAAATACAGATAAATAATGCGACAAACACAAATTAATAAATGAATCGTAAACATGATCCCTGGCACAGGACACTGTGCAGGGTGGGGCGGGTAGCGCGCGACGCACACCCACAGCAAAACAATCATATGAACAAAATGCCACCACAACCAATGGTGTTCAAATCAAATATGAAGTTTCTTGACACATATATAAGGCTACTTTATGAAAACATCAACTCTTAATATTGCCTACAACATGCATAAATAACTCATTGACTCAGATATTATGCAAAACTGGTACATCTACTGCAACTAGCCCTAAACTTTGGTCTCCACAAAACCAAATACTCATCTACAAATTCCTAAATACATCATACACGTTTTGTGACATGTTGGGATCATAATCCGTGAAGACATCATAATCTAATTTAGCCTCTACATGCTCAAAATAAAACATTTTCAGAAACTGGTCAATTCCCACGCGAATCTGGGCAGTCCATCCAAATCAGGTTATAACTTATAACACAGATAATAAAATGACATAAAATTTCATATATAGCATCTAGACACATGGGAGATCGTATCACATGATGATTCAATCCTTATAATATGCCTCCAGGTACTAGTTTCACAAAGATCTTAAGAAGACATAAATCTGCCTTACTATAATATAAAACCACCACCATTCATGCATAAACACAAACACCTCATGTGCAATAGCAATTACATAACAACTCTCTCCCAACAGCACCCACATTCAATAGCACACACCCACACAAACATAAGCACAAATACATACAAGGCATAAAAGAAAAGGGGAAAGAGAGTACCTCTTGGAGGAGGAGAGGTGATTGGGGGTTTCAAAAGCACAAACACACACAACCTTCTCTTCCAACACTACTTCTCTTCTTTGCTGGCCGGACAGATCACAAGAGGGGAAAAAATTAGAAGAGAGTTTGAAAGAGAGAGAGAGAGACCACGCTAAACATATAGGCTCACACACATCTACTCTTCCTCTTCTTCTCTTCCTCTCCATCAGATTTTCTCTTCTCTTTGGCTCTCCTTTTCCTTGCTGGACCCCTAAATTGCCAACAAAAACCCCTTTGTTGCCCTAAATACATCAACGATTTAGTGGGGGTGAAATGATCAAGCTATCCCTGACTAAAAAATTCTAGACATGATTCATTAGAACAGCCATCATTTCCACAATCTAGCTTCGAATTGTACAATTCAAAATTCATTGAAAAGTCAAGAAGATTATCTACAAATTTCGTGTTTATGCCAAGATCCAATAACCCTTCCAGTTATTCCAAAATGTGAGCTAAATATCAAACATGGTTGTTATCAGGCTTTTCTCATCCTCATGGTATAATTGAAAAAATACACATAACTTTTGCTACATAAATCCAGATGATCTAATTTCACTTTTGTATGAAAGCTAATTCAAAACTGAATATCTCATGGTAAAAATCAGATTTAAACTGTTTCATCTTGAATATTAACAAAATTAAATCCGAATACTAATCGGAACTGCATAATTTTAAAAAATCAACGTCAGAATGCGACGAAAATTTTCATGTAAGCCAAAGCGAATACCAGAACCACAAATATGCAGTCAAATTTTGAAATTGAGAGCCCAAACTTTTAATATAAATAAAAACACAATATTTGACCGTTAAAAAGTGACATAGTTTTAACGGTCCTTTTGTCCCACCCCAAGGATAGAGGCCGGACCATCCGCTGAGAATCAGTACAGGTCACCACAGATTGAATTACCTGACGAAATAGCACTCTGAATACCAAAAAAGATAGCCTCTGACTCCATCCAAAGTGGGGTGGCCCCTCCCGTTTGGCCTGTAGACCAACACTACCATCAACAAACATAAATACTTGATCCAGAGAGTTGTTGGACAAGTGTAGCACAGGCAGTTGTGACCGGAGAGGAAAGGCGTGTGGGGGAGATTCCTCCTTGCTGAGATGGTGAACGCATTCAGAAGCTTGAGACAATGCCCAGCTTGCAACCCACCTTGGATGACACCATTGATGTTGGAAGATAAAGAGATTGCAGGCCCTCCAAATATTCCACTGTATCGCAACAAAAAGAGTGATCAGAGAGTACGAGGTGGCCGCCCGTGGAGAATCACAGCTTGCAATATCTTTGACCAACTAGAAGCATGGAAAACTTGAACAGGAGGTCGTAGGTGCCTGGGAATATAACCCCACCCATCTGCTGCAAATGAACATTCTAGGAAGAGATTATAAGAAGTTTCAGGCTGTCCTGTACATAAAGCACATGACCTATCAATGAAACAACCCATATCATTGAGGAGAGCTTGCGTCGGCAATCAATCCCATTCCAACTGTTAGAGAAACATTTTAAAGTGAGGAAATAACGGTAATCTCCAAATATGTTTCCACAACTGAGTAGGAAGGGCAGGTGACGAGGGGAGAAGAAGCTGATACATGTCCCGAATAGGAGGCTTTATCGTTGGGTCGACTCCCAACGCTACTCGTGATCTCCAGAGTTCCTTTCTGGTATCGGATTGCATAATGCTCTCAACCCAGAATGGGGGAAAGATCCAGGAAAGGTCCAGTTGAGACCAATAAGCATGGCGGATGGCATCCAACAATTTGAAGTCCAGGACCACATTATCCATGTTAACACAGATCGAAAGCCTAGAAAACGGCACCGGCATTAACCATGGGTCTCGCAATAAATCAACCTCTGTGAGGGCTAAAATATTCATTTAATAATTAAAGTTTACCATTAGTTGGGAAAGTTTCTATATTTATTAGATCAATTTCTAAAGAATAGTGCGATATTATATAGTCTTTTGCATCGTTCTTGTATGTATAACTGAATGAATTCTATATGACCTTTTAAGAAAACTATGAGTGCGTTTGGTTGCGCGATTGCGCAGTGTTTGTAATTATAGAAAGCTGCGTTTGCAATCGTGCAACAAAACAATATTACTGTAGCAGCTTCATACACACAGATTTCAGACAAATAGTGCCCAAAAGCTGCGATTTAAAAAAGCTGAGAAAATGAGCTTCTTGCAGAATCAATTTGAAAACCCAGATTCCTACAGAATCAGTTTTGTAATCGCGCAACCAAACACACCTTATATGTCTCTTTTAATAAAACATATATATTGTGCCCCCCGTTTGCCAACTAACATAAACAGAGAATAAGGGAGAATAACAGCAGAATAGTCCTTATTCGCTGTTTGTTTGGAGCGGATAAACCCTGATAGCTATGCTTGGATAAACTAGCATAAGGCCTGATAACAATTCTACTAAAATGTGAGAATAGCTTATCAGGGCTTATCTATTCCTGAGAATAAAAATACCCCTCACCATCATTACAAAAAATATTATCTCTCTTACTTTAACACACCCCAATGGTACACCCTTATTTAAGGTGGACCATCTGATCAATATGCCTGGTCACTCTGATTAAATCTGGACCATCAAAAATACACTGAAAAAACAAATCTCATCGTGACCGTCCAAAATCACTCTGCTTTTTTTTCATCACCGTACACGTGTCCGGCTACCATCCCATCCCATTCACTCCCACCGACCATCCTCGAATACCCCTTTTCGTTCTCATCTCTCACTCGACTCCCTCTGCAACGAAATCGAAACCCTAGCTATGTTGGAGGGGCGATTCACCATGGACAACTTCTGAGAGCTTGGAATCGTGTAGATCGAAGTTCGGGATCCGCTGCGGTTTCTAATGTTAATGAGGCGGCTTTGGTCAACCAAGCCCAGAAAGAGGTGATCCACGGATTGGGACGGGGAGGAAACCTGCCGCTTGGGGCCGTGAAAGCATTGATGGAAAAGAATTCGGACACCACTGCCGATGCTGGAGCGGCAGGAGGAGCGGCGGGAGGTAGGAGAGGTTCGAGTTCTCGGGGTAGGGGAGGAAGCAGAGGTGGTGGAAATCATCACCAGAGGGATCGGGCGATGGAGAAACACTTTTCAGGATTGACTGGATTTTGATGATCTTGTTGTGGTAGATGATTGTCAAGCAGAAAGTGGAGTTGGTTTGATTGGGGTGTATCTATAGTTTTTTTTGGGCAGATTATACATTCTGGGCTTTTTGTTATATGAGTTGATCATCTTGGACATGATTTTATACAGATGCGGAAGCTGATATGAGAAACATTTGAAATCTTTATACAGGTATCTACTTTTTAAGAACTGTTTTGGGTAACTGTTTGGAATTCATGGGATAAGATATGAATTGTTTAATTTTTTTCTCTTTTTTTAGATAGTGTTTGGTAACGCGATTGTAAAACTGATTTTCTATCATCGCTGAGTTTAAAATTGCGATTGCAGGAAGCTGTCTACTCTCAATTTTCTGAAATCGCAGCTTTTGGACACTATTTGTCTGCAATCACTAGGTTTAAAACTACGATTGCAAAACTATTTGGTTGTACGATTGTAGAATCAGCTTTCTGCAATCGCAAATGCTGCGCAATCGCGCAACTAAACGCTACCTTAATTTTTTTTGGACGGATGCGGATAATTCTTGGATATCTTGATATGTTGGAGAGGCATGAGAATTAATATAGAGATTAAGTCTATTTTGATTTATTAGAATGAAGCAATGTATAAAATGCCTAGAGTTATTTGGTACCCACCAACAATGACATTGATATTGGCAATATAATTTGTTAATAATATATATATGAGTTAATTAGATAAGAATAAGCGGATAATTTATTACTATTTATGATCAACTGATTGGGTAAATTTAATTAACTCATAACCCAAAAAAACCTATCATTACAAAGCAAATGGAATCAACACTAAGCATACATAGAGTAATTGACAAACATATTTGAAGGTCCACCATAAAATATTACATAAGATGGACGGTACTTATTTAATTTAAATAAGTGTTTTTTCTTGATATATATCTATCAACGTTAACCAAACATAAACTTATATTTCAATATTAAATTAAATGAATGCTTATATAAGAATGCTAGTGTTATTTGGTACAACAACAATATTGACAATGTTACTTGTGTAATAAAATCTATCAATTTTATGGACAACCTATGATTTATATATATTTTCTATTTATGATCAAGTCATTGAGTAAATATAATTAAATTGATATAAGATAATTAGAATCACCATAAAGCATTTGAAATCACCAATGAATACATAGATTAGTAGTAAAAAATATATAAAGGCCCACCATAAAATATTACATAAGATGGACCGTCCAGATTTAATTACACTCATGATGGACTGATTCATATTCATCAATTACACCAAACATAAAAATATATTTCAGGGGCAAAGTTGACATTTTAAAAATAATAACTCCCTATCCATCCCTTATCAACCATTTATCCACAGTTTATTCTAGGTCAACCAAACACCAAAAATCTACATTTTACGTTTCCCAATAAGAATAAATAAGAATAACAAAAAATGCAACCAAACACGGATAAGCCTATTCTGCCAAACACTAATATTTATCCCCGTATAACTATCAGGGCTGAATAACACAATTCCACTTCCCAAACGGGGGGTAGAAGAACAAATCTGCACGTCACTTAATTAAGAATAAAGGCATATAGGTAAACTGGAACACGGACGAAAAATGAGGCACGAGATGGGTCTATTCACAAGTTCACGGCGACTAATAAAGCAATTCGATTAAGGGGCCCATGAAGAGAGGTTGCTATCCAGCCCACCTCGCTCTACTGCAGGCCTAGCATTACTCGTTAAGGCGGACATCATATATATATATATATATATATATATATATAATATTGCACATGTTGCTTGCGAGATGAAAAGAGAACACACATTATATTGTAAATCTCCATAGAGGTAAGGCTCATCCGCTCCATAACACCTTCTCATGTTTTTGTAGTCACGTTCCTCCCTACCCAAGTCAATCATATATATTTACTCAAAACTGACCCTCAAGATCACGTTCTCGCCATGGCTTATACAGTTCCTGCATATATAGGTTCTACGGTGAGTGATGAACGTTGATACATCCAGTCATTTTATAATTTTGTATGCAACCCTCGACCCACATATTATGATAATGCAATATATAATGCGTTATCGTAGTGTATGTGGTTCTATCATAAAATAAATTTTTTTTTTGAAGTATTCTTATATATCTCTAAATCTATATTTTATTTAGTATAAAAGTATGTATTTCAATATATATAAAAGTGTATATTTAAAAAAAAAAATCGGTGTAATTGAACTGTTAATAGAGCTGGACCAGGGGAGTGGGCATATCAGCTTATGTTCTGCAGTGCATCCAGTGTTCGACTCATCATTATGTTCCTTCTGCTAAACGCCTAGAGGAAAATAACAACATTGCATATATTCATTACTTGTATGGTCAGTTTTTACCTCGATTAATTGAAAATTCATAAAATTTGCTGTCATGCATGCAGTTAACAAATCTATGGCATGGTATCAACACCATATTTTGTCCGGGAAATAGCGCTAGGTTTTTATGAGGATGAAAAAATAACACACATCATGTAAATCTGTGTTTCATATCTTATATATGTGTTCTCTCGTTTACGTTTGATGGCTTCCATAAATACTTTTATCAAGTGGTATATCGATCATATATAATGGAACCCAACAATAATATCATCATCACGTCAATGCAAATGTATTGCAAAATCTCTTATTAAATCTACTTACGTGTATAATTTTTTTTTTGAGTAATATTACAAATGACATTTCTATTAATCATGAAAAAAAAAAAATGTCCGAACAGTAGCCGGTGAGAAGAGAAAAGACTACTATGAAAGAGTAAAACCATAAACAGAAAAAGCAAGAAAAATGTCCAATTCCAAACGAGTACAAAAGATTTTATTGAACATGTATATCATCTTATTGACAACATTTTATTAAACAATCACAAAAGCTCTGAGTGGTTTTCGTACCATATTCATAATTTTCACATTATATATATTCCATCATTACCTATAAAATGAAAATAAATAAAACGCACATGCACCAACAGAAAGAGCAGAATCACATAGTGAAGCACACATATATTATCGCTCATCAACTCGTTAGACGGCAGACGAATAGAGAGAGCCTTCAATCGACCAACACGATCTTCTTCAACGCATCATGTCTTGCGTAGCCGGCGGTACGATCCCTCCCTGCCCCTTCTTTTCCATGTTGGCCTGCCAACCTACCATAACATATAACTATGAAGATTAAGAACATTTAGCATCAATGACCACATGTTATATATAATTCAAAGAATAGGACCGGAATAAGTGGGAATTAGTTAGAATAGTTTTAAAATGTGTGTTTAGATGACTGGAATAAATGAAAACCTGTATACCAAATTAACTGGTATATGGATTCCTGTCAACCCTTGGAATTAAGTTATTCCAAGTTATTCATCTCAAGCCCCTATTTGGATACGGAATAATGCATAATAAGTAATTTTTTGGTGTTTAGATGTAGTGAATACCTTGGAATAACCTATGTCAGAATAAACTAATATAAAGTGGTATAGGGATTTCAGCCAACCCTTGAAATTAAAGTTATTCAAGGTTAAACACTCACAAGGAATATGTGGGTTAACTGTTAAATTAACTGTCACTACCTTTTATAAATCTCCTATCAAATCAACTATAATTTTTTTTTCACCTTTTATAAATATTTATTCATACTTTATTTACATTTTTAAAACAACAAAAACTTTATTATTACGTTTCCCAACAAAAATAATTTAAAACATAACCAAACACAAAATCACTTATTCCATTGTTATACCCATTTATGCTGGAATAACTGTATACACCAGAATAAGTCTTATTATGTATCCAAACATGGGCAAAAAAAAAAAATGTGGTCCCACTGTCAAATCAACTATCATTACCTCTTATAAATCAATTGTCAAATCAACTATCTTTTTTCATCTTTTATAAATATTTATTCATGCCTCATTCATATTTTATCACAATAACAAGAAACTTTATTATTTTATTATTAATTAAAATAATTAAAAAAAAACAAACAAACAAAACATTTGCAGTGGTCTTACACCAGATTCCCCGTCACCGCAGATCGTAACGGTTCCGGCCTTGAGTCCTTGGAATTTATTATGTTATAATTTAGAGATCGAAGATTGGGTTGGAATAGTTACCGATGTCCATGTCAAAGCCATGGTTCTTGAGCTCACGGTACTCCTGGCAGAGGGCGCAGTATTCACAGAAGCAGTGGACGGCGCAGTCGGGGAAGTAGGGGCTCTGTTCCAGGTTATACTGTTTCCTCAGCTTAGAGCGGTAGAACCAGGAGTAGAGGCAGCCATGTCCGGTTAATAGGGTTATCGTTGCGTAGATAGCCCCACTTGGTCCACAAGCTTCAACAATGTCCAAGATGGGATTTTTGCCAAGAAACATTATATCAGAGTAATTCTGGTATAGCTAGCCTAGCTATATTATTCTATTCCATGCAAACAAACCCAATTTTGGGTCCAATGCTATTTGTCTTCCCAAACGGGCCATAAATGACCAAGATGCTTTGAATGGGAAAAAAAGGGAAAATTTTTAAAATAGCCCCTTCACTAAAAAAAAAAAAAAAAAAAATTTCATTTTTGACCCAATGATCAGTTTATTTGTAAAACTGACATTGGAGACTGTTTTGACCTGGTTAGCACACTACGTGGACGAGCTGACCGGACAACATATTACCACGGCGGAGACGTTTCACCCCCCCTCGGATCAACGCGCGCGCGGGGGGGGTGGGGGAGTGATTATTTTTTATTTTTATTTTTTAAGAAGACTATTTACACTTTTAATTCAATAAATTATTTGTTGAGATATAATAAATAGATCCCACTAGGTGTTGAAAAAATTAATAAAATAAGCTAATATGTAAACAAACATGAAAAAATAAGTAGATGATCTAGTCCCAAATACAAATAATATTCATCATAACTTTTTCTCTCTTTCAAAATAATATTTGATTAGAGATAATTTAAGAAAGATAAGACCTAACTTTGATTTAAAATTAAGATCAAACTTAAATTTTTTAATTCGAATCAGATTTAAAATTTAAAATTAGATAATATTTAAAATTAGATAATATTTTTAATATTTAAAATTAGAAAAAATTTAATTTTTTCTTGTTAATTCAAAATTTTAACAAGAAATATTATCTAATTTTAAATTTAAAATCTGATTTGAATTAAAAAATTTAAGCTTGATCTTAATTTTAAATCAAAGTTAGGTCTTATCTTTCTTGAATTATCTCTAATCAAATATTATTTTGAAAGAGAGAAAAAAAATTATGATGAGTATTATTTGTATTTGGGACTAGATCATTTGCTTATTTTTTCATGCTTGTTTACATATTAGATTATTTTATTAATTTTTTCAACACCTATTGGGATCTATTTATTATACCTCGACAAATAATTTATTGAATTAAAAGTATAAATAGTCTTGTTAAAACAAATAATAATAATAATCACCCCCTGCGCGCGCGTTGACCTGAGTTGCGTGCGCGCGGGGGGGGGGGGGGGCATGCATGGCTCCGCCAACGCGAGCGTGCGACTCGGGTCAACGCGCGTGGTAATATGTTGTCCGATCAACGTGTCCACATGGCACGCTGACCGGGTCAAAACAGTTCTCATGGCCAGTTTTACAAATAAACTGGTCTTGGGGTCAAAAATGAAATTCTTTTTTTTAAGGAGTTATTTTAAAAAATTTCCAAAAAAAAAACCTATCTGTTTCTTGTTCTAAACATCAGTTCCAAGAGTGGTTTGTGACTTGATCTTAGTTTTGAAAAATGATACAACCTCCCTAATAATCATTCAAAAATGTCATATATAGTTTTTCTTCTAGGTATATGCATTTTGATTCTCTTTTCTCTTCCAATTCTGAATTTGTAATTCAAACTCAGACATGAAATCAGGAAGCAAACATTTACCCTTCAAAAAAAAAAAAAAAGATATGCATTTTGATGGATTTTTTTTCTTGTATCTTTAAAATACATATAAGATATAACCTTCAAATAAATATATATGATTTATGTAAGTTTTTGGACGATTTTGGAGCTGGGTAAATCAAAGCTCGTTTATGCACACGATTCTCTTCAACATAGTAACAATCTATCTCTCCAACTGAAAAAGGAATATATTAACAACTAAACTTCTTTTTGGGGAAAGCAAAAGTTATTTTGGTTAACTTTTATGGTTTTTTTTTTTTTTTTTTTTAATTCAGTGTCATAAGTAATGTGAACATGAACTCAGTGTTTTAAAATCCAATGAGACCCGGGTAAGTTTAAATCCTGTTTCGATTTACCTTATAAATCCGACAGCATGAATTAAAACCAATAAAAATCAATCAACTCATCGATCAAACCGGTTGACTCTTTATTCACTGAAATTACAATTCATTAATGGGCGTGTCTATCCCCACTCATCGTTTTTCTTACCCCACCAATCAAAAAAAAAAAAAAAAAAAAAAACGGTGTTTGGCTGTTCCCACCAATCCAGATCGACCGAAATTGGTCGTCATTTCAGATTTTGGACGACCGGACTTGGTCGCCATTTCAGGTTTTGGGCGACAGTAATTGGTCGCAATTTCAGGCTTTGGGCGACTGTAATTGGTCGAACAGGGTTTAAAACTATATCTACCTATTTTTTGTAAACAAATAAATTTTTGGGTTTATCCATTATATTCTACATTTATTCTTTGATCCAAACAACAGCTAAGGGGCCGAAAAAAATGTAAGTAGGTATACTTTCAATTAATTCAATTTTTTATAAAAAAATATCTTATTAGACAAATATATATCATTTTTAAGCTTCGTGTGAATTCGTAGTTAAGATGACTCTTGGTTTGAAAACAAAAAAAACCTATCAGTTGATCCAAACACATTATATATTTGGCTTTTGAAAATTAGTCCGTCACTTATGTAAAAAAAATTGTTCTTATATTCTACATTTAAGAATAATAATTGATTCTCCTTACATTACAACTCAGACTTGAAGTGGTATGAAGGATTCAAGGAAGATATACGTCATGGGATTATGTTTCCAAGAAAAAAATTATAAACTTTATTACAAATCCTGTTCGACCAAGTTCGGTCGTCCTAAACCTGAAATGACGACCAAGTCCGGTCGCCCAAAATCTGAAATGGCGACCAAGTCCGGTCGTTCAAAACCTGAAGTGGCGACCAAATCTGGTCGACCTGGCCGGATCGGTGGGAAAAGATAAAACACCGATTTTTTTTTTTCGATTGGTGGGGTAAGAAAAACCCTCGGTGGGGATAGCCGTGCCCTTCATTAATTAGTTGTTAAAAATAGTGAATTTAATAAAAAAAAATAGATTAATATATAAAAAAATCATATTATGAATTTATGATATTTAAGTAAAGCTTAAAAATTATATAAATAGTTATTCTTCGTTTTTTTTTTTTTTTGAAGAAAGGTAGATGTTTGCTACCCGATTTCATTTCTGATATCGAATTACAAACTCCGAAAGGAGGGCGAATAGAAACATAAAGAAAGAAACGTTACAAAAGGACCCCCTCACTCTCCGAGGTTAGAAGAGACATCTAACCGCCAGGAAGGTTGAGGAGGCTCGCTCCATGGCTACGTCGTGACGCATATCCTCCCGCCTCTGAATGCCACCTCCTCCGCCTTCGCAATGAACCGTCCCCAGTCCCTGATGCACCCTCTAAACATGTCCCACATGTTCTCTTTGTGTATCCTCGCCCCTCGAAAGATGACCTCATTCCGCGTCCGCCAGATAGTCCATGCCCCCGCCGGAATGATGGTTCGCGCAATCGTCGCCTCCAATCTGCTGTCCGTCGAGTTTGCCATTCCGGGCTGCACTGTCCACATCTCTTCTAGCGACGTGAAGGCTGTCCAGACTCCAGTCTGCATCCCCACCTCATCCCAAAATTCCTTTGACACCGGGCAAGTGCAGAATAAATGCTGGACCGTTTCCAACGGCTCCGCACAAAGTGGACACGCCGTGGACTCATTTGGTGCCCACCGAGCTCGATACGCTCTCGTAAGAAGACGTTCGAGAGAGAGGAACCACATGAATACCTTGATTTTCAAAGGGACTTTTGGCCGCCAGATTTGAGTGAATCTCGGGCAAGTAGGAAGACTCCCAGCTCCTGTCAATCTCCACCATGCATAAGCACTCTTGACTGAGAACGTCCCTGCCGCGTTGGGTTGCCATCGCATCTGATCCGAGCTCCCTTCCAGAATCCGTAGAGAACTAATCCGGTCCATCAAGACAGCGTATTGGTCAGTCTCTGTAGTGTTCAAACGTCCTCGAAGCAGCTCAACCTGCCAGCTCCCAGATCCCTCGTGAAAGAACTCAAAGACGGATCCCTCCTTCTTGGCGGCTAGTCTAAAAATATCCGGAACCAGGTCGCTAAGCCGCGCTTCTCCAGCCCATCGGTCCATCCAGAAGTGCACTGATCTACCGTCTCCTATCTTCCATGCGAAGGCGTTGACTACCTCCATGCGGTCCGCAAATAGGCCTTTGCATATCTGGCTCGCTCTGGCGTTTAGGGATGGCCATCGATGATCCCCCAAGCCCGCACCCCCGTACCTGTCCCTGAATAAGTGCGTCCAGATCGATGCTGCCCTCGATAGCCATCTCCACACCCATCTGGTGATGAGGGCTTTGTTCATGTATCTTAAGTTTAGCACTCCCAACCCCCCCTCTCGCTTCGGCTTGCAAACTGACTCCCAGTCGACCATATGGGGGGCCTTTCGGTCGGTCTCTCCTCCCTGCCAAAGGAATCTCCTGCGGATCCGATCGATTCTTTCGAGTACCCCAATCGGTAGCCTGAACACCGACAGGTAGAATAGGGGAAGATTGGTCAGGACCGCTTGAAGGAGTGTCAATCTCCCACCCCAACTCAACATCTTGCCTTTCCAGCCCGACAGTCTCCTTTCGAAACGGTCGATAAGGGGATCCCATAGCTCCTTTGTAAGTCTTCCTTTTACTAGTGGTAGGCCCAGGTACCTCGTAGGGAAAGGACTATGTGGGCATCCCATGCAATCGGCCAAACGAGTCTCCTCCTCTGTCGTGATGTGTATTCCATGCATTGTGCTCTTCCGAAGATTGAGAGTGAGCCCTGATAGGAGACCGAAGCAAAAAAGGATGAATCGAAAGCCCCGAACGCTTCGCTCGCTTGCTTCGCTAAGTAAAATTGTGTCGTCCGCATACTGCAGGATCGCCACCCTGTTTCCCACCTGCGAACTAGCTAAACCAGAGATCCATCCCGCCCCTGCTGCCTTCTCGCATAGCCGGCTCAAGACGTTCGCAACGATGACGAAAAGTATCGGGGAGAGGGGGTCTCCCTGTCGCAGACCCCTGTTGAGAGGGAAAAAACCCGACACCTCTCCGTTTATCAAGAGGGATGCATGCGCCGAGTCGATACATTGCCGCACCATTCGGATCCATCTCGGTTGGAAGCCATGCAGCTCCATCACCTTCAGTAAGAAATCCCGGTCCACACTGTCGTATGCCTTCGCAAAGTCTAGCTTGAATACCAAGCCTTGCCTTTTATCTTTCTGAAGATCCGCCACTAATTCCTGTACTGTGAGGAAGCCCTCTTGGAGAAGCCGCCCCGGAAGAAACGCCGCTTGGGATGGCTCGATGAGGTCTCCGCAAACCAATTTCAACCTGTTGGCCATGACCTTCGCCACGATCATATAGGCCCCATTCACCAGGCATATCGGTCTAAAGTCCTCCACCCTTGTTGCTCCCTCCTTTTTTGGGATAAGAACGAAGTTTGATGCATTGAGACAGCCCACACTCTGCGAGCCTGCGAAGAATTCATCACACATCGCCACCACGTCATGCTTTACTATGGACCAGTATCTTTGGAAGAAAGATAAACTGAATCCATCGGGGCCTGGAGCTTTGTCTCCTTCTGCCTTCGAGATCGCCTGAAAGATCTCAATCTCCCCGAACGGAGCTTCCAAGATGTCAAGCTGCTCGGGACTAAGACGCGGCAGTCCAGGGTCCATCCAGTCCGGCTTCCATCCCCGGCGCTTGCGGAAGGAATGCTTGAAGTGAGACGTGAGGTTGCTCCGGATGTCTTCCGGTTCCTCCCAGACACTATCTCCAATCTAAATTTTCGCGATATGATTTACCCTTCGACGTTGGCTCGCTGCCTGATGGAAAAACTTTGTGTCATTGTCTCCCGCTTTCAACCATAGCGCTTTTGATTTTTGGCGCCATTCTATCTCCTCCATTTTTTGGATTAGCGCAAGCTCCCTTTTCGCGTTGCTTCGAACAACACGGTCATCCTCTACCAAGGTTGCTTGTTCCTCCTCCCTGTCTAGGCGTAGGATGTCCCGAAGCAACGCGCCTTTCTTTTCTGCTCTGGCTGCTCGGACCGTCGAACCCCATTGCCGAAGAACCCGCTTGAGTCTACGGAGCTTGAAGGCTACCCTCCTTGCGCCCCTTAGACCGCTGGCGCTAGCCTCCCAAGATTGCCGGATTAGTCCTTCCACACCTTCGACCTCGCACCACCAAGATTCGAAACGAAAGGGTCCTCGGGGTCTTCTGGATGTGGAGGATTCGAGGAGTAGTGGAACATGATCCGAAGTCACCCTGGGCAGGCCTCTGACCCCACAGTCTGGATACAATTCCTCCCATTCCTCGTCAATGAGCACCCGGTCCAGCCTTGCCAACGACGGGTCCTCGCGCATGTTACTCCAAGTGAATTCATGATTTGAAATCGGGATATCGATGAGACCTTCCTCTTCGATCCAGTCCGAGAATGTAGTCATGGCTGGTGTGGCATACCCCGCCCGGTTTCTTTCTTCCATCCTCCGTATGACGTTAAAGTCACCCATGAAGGCCACCGGCACGGACCAGCGCGATCGAATGGCCGAGAGCTCACCCCATAGTATTGCGCGATCTACGTCATCATTTGGTCCATAGATGCTGGAGCAACACCACCGCCCCCCTGTTTGTAGGTCTTCCAACAAGACTGACAGGGAATAGGTTCCCACCGACTGCTCCACCGCCCTCCATAACGCCGAGTTCCAGCAAATCAATATGCCACCCGCTGCACCTCTCGCTCCCTTGAAACCCCATCCGTCGAGTAGCCCCGCCCCAATCTCTGTGATTGTCTGACTCTCCACCAATTCCATCTTTGTTTCTTGAATGCAACATATCTGAATTCTGTGTGTGGCCACTATGTCCCGTAATGCCCTCCTCTTTGCCGGGTCGTGTAGCCCCCGAATGTTCCAAATTAGGCAGCTAAACATCAAACAAACTGGTAACTCCTTGAAGTAGAACACCCGGAACGACGTTTGTCCTATGGAGACACCTGCCTCCTATGATGCCGATCTGAATCTTCCAACCGCAAAGGGGTTGTCTGCTCCCCTGTGATCTCACCCTCTCCCCTGCCCGGTGAGCTCGCTTCGTCGTCCTCCTGCCCGAACGGTCCGCATGCGCCAAACTCCCCCCTAACACTGTTCACGAAGCCACTTGTGTTGCTCTGTTCCTGGATCATCAAACCCAAAGATAACGCGCGTTCGTGAGCTAGGATCGTCCCTGGGGGCATATGTTGACGAACATCTTCCTTCTCCGCGGGAATCGGAGCTTCCGCACCCACACCACCATTGGAAAGTGCTGCTCGAGAGTTGTTTGGAGCCATTAGTGGGCTTCCCTGGTTTGAATTTACAAACGAACCGAAAGAGATGGGCCTTGGTTCGACTTGGCCCGACGAGTCCCTTCTTATCCACACCCAGTTTTTTCCCTGGCCCAATAGGCCCGGCCCATTACGACCCCCCTCCGGCCCACCTCCCATCGTGCTTTCCCTCCCTTGTGTTTCCTGCACTTGCGTACCCGACCCCCTGTTATTAGCGGGGGTCTGTACACACCCCTTTACGCCCTGAGTGTCAGGGGATGGTGGTCTTCTCGACTCGTCCAACACCACCCGATGGACCTCTGATCGAATTGTGGGGCCCGAGACGCGCGGCTGGCTTTGCGTGTTCCACACCTCGGCGTGCCCTGAGGTGGCAGTCCCGTCAGAACGTACCATGTCCCTCCTCGGCGACCTGGTCCTCGTTCGTCGTGACTTGCGCCGAGTCGTCCTGGAGTCGTGACTCGGGATCGTCCTTCTCCTTTGTGTTGCCCTGCCTCTCACCCTCTCCTGCGATGAGGAGCAACTGCTCGACCTAGAGGTCCCATTGACGACCTCTATCCAGGCTCGCTTCGACGCCATGTGCACGCTTCGAGCTTCAATTTGAATGAGGAAAGCCTCACGTCCATGAGCTACCCGCATGGACCGTGGCCAGTGCCGGGGCACCCCCGCCACCAGAGAGAACTCCACGAACGTCGCCCCCGACTGGTCCACTCCACTCCGTCCGAATGCGGTGATTTTACCAAAACCGACCATGAGTTCCCTAAGACAACCAGGCGATTGCCAATGGAGGGGCAAGCCGACTAGCCTCATCTTCCATCTATACGTTTCTGCAGGACGAGTCCCGAACTCCGGGGACCACGCCGCTAAGTATACCGAGCCCCCCTCTCCGTGGATGGTTCTCTGCCTCACCATCCGACCCCGAAGCCGGGGGTCCGTTACTTTGAGTAAGACCCTTCCAGTTCCCAATACCCTGTCCACTGCCCAGTCCTTTTTCCCCCATTTGAGTTCTACCATGCGAGACATCTCCTCCGAGGGGGGTGACCACCCTGAGGCCGTGGCCACCACGCAGCACCGTAGTGATCTCTCCTCCTCCGAAGGATTAAAGCTATCCCCCAATTGTAATTCCAGCGCCTTGTCTGCCATGGCTGTAAGTCTCCGGTTGCCAGGGACACGGTCCAAAGGACACGCGAACGCCCGATGCCCCGTCCCCCTGCACCGCAAGCACATGACGGGATCCCGGCATTCCCGATGCCAATGTCCCAGGGCTAGGCATCTGAAGCAACGAGAGCCCTTAGGGCATCGACCTCCTTGACTCCGCAAAGGCCGACTTGTTCCACCGCTCGTCCTTCTCCCACCCATGTCCTCCGTAGCTCCTTCCTTCCTCTCTCTCCGTTTCGACCGCACCCTCCAACCCTCCTCGCTCGCCTCACGCTCGACCCGCCGCGTCATTCTATTCTTCGTTTTCTTACGTTCCAATTCGATATATAAGCATCAGATATGCACAGAGAGAGAAACAAAAGCACAACATAATCAAAAGCCTTGACTTACAGGTGGAACCCTTGTCGATGATCTCCGCGATACGGCCGAACGTGACGCAAGGACACCAAATAGTCATGCAGCATGAAATAAAAAAATAAAAAAATTCAGAACCTCCCATGCAATATATGACTTGATTGGGTCAGCAAAACATTACAGAGAGAGATGACATATATGCATACAATTGGGGACATCTTCATCGCAGGCAAAGAGACCGGTGGACCACTTGGTTTGGGATAGCACGTCCATGGTTGGGTTGTAGGATGGGTTTATGGGAGATTGTGTGTTGTAGGAGGGTGTTGTTTGATTGGGTTGAGATTTATAGTGAGACTGAGAGATGACACAAGAAGGAAGTAGTCTGTTATGCTACGTTTAGAAACATATATTGAAAAGCAGCTTTGACTTTCTAACATGTATTTTGATGATGTAATCATTTGGGTTGTTTTTTGTTTAATCAATGAATCATGTTTGTTGTTGATAACAGAAGCTACTTTTGTTAGAATAAACACAATTTTAAAAGCACATTTTTTGTTGAAATCTTTCAATTAAGTAGACTTATTTGGTAACCTCTATTTAGGGTTTTTAGCTTCTTTAAAAATTAAAGGCACCCCCAAAATGAGATGTCACACATGGCCTAATTAGTGAAGCATCAACGTGTGATTTCTTTGGAATTTATTTTAGTGCACCGTGCGTCCCACTACTTTTTGTTTCTTCAATTTGTTTGGAAAATAATTAATGATATAATAAGTTAAACAATTAAAAAGGTCATTATTCTTTTGACCACTCTGTTGATTCTTTTTTTCATTGGTGAAATGCATGACACCTGAGAAATCCGCCATATATATATATACAAGTATGTATGTAAATCCATGAAATTGTTGAGTAATAAATTCAATGTCATCTCTTAACAGGATTGACTTGTAATCTCTTTGAAAAGTTATATATACAGTCTAAATTTCTTTTTTAAAAAAATAATAATTCCATGCCATCTCCTTTGACCTAATCTATAGTGAACTTAATTAAACTATACGTGAAAGTTCAAAATTGCCACCACACCAACGGATCCAATTTTTTACATCATCACCAAATGTTCCCCCCCCTGCCACCCAAACAATATCTCTCCCATCAAATCACCATAAAAAACTTGGCCTCTTTGGCATCCTTCCGACGTGTTCCCTCTAACAACAACAAAATAAGTTTCCTCTCTTGATAGAGGAACTCGAGACGTGAGAAAATTCTTTTTTTACAAAACCATACTTTAATCTCTTTTACTTGAACATCTGATTTGAGCATCAAATGGTCTTTCACAGGTCACCCCTTAACTGCATGTTTGACATTCGAAAGCTTAGATCACCGACGCCACCCACCATCCCGTTGAAGGAGTGGACAGAGGAGAGCAGGAGTGGATAGATTTCATCATTTTATCCATTATATACAATATTATTACAGGCATCGATGAAGATATAAACAAGGATGAATTGTTCAAATGCCCTTGGACCGACGGCCCCAATGCTCTTGAATATTTTTTTATTTTTTATTTACCCTTGCAGTATTGTCTCATTTTTCTTTTTGCCCCTGACTTTTCATAATACATGAACTACCCCATATAACCAGAGTCACAGAAATACAGAAATATAATGTGACAGATACAAAAATTAAACAAATAGTTACAAATATTTAATAGTTACCTGCATAAAACATTCAATGTATACAAAGAGGTTTTAAACACAAAATGGTTATAAATACATTTCCAGCATCATTACGTACAATATATTAATGAATGGTAAGAACTATCATTATCATCTATAAGTGCATTCAATGTACACAAAATGGTTATAAATACATTTTCTAAGTGTCATTAAAATAGATACATCAACTGTTTGAAGACGTTATCTTCCTATCCTAATGAAATCAGCTGTTGTCTCCCCTTTGATCCTCTTCATGTCCTCTTGAGTTAATTGAACTCAATGAAAGGCCTTCGAATTTGACATTTAGCATACTTCATAACAAAGAACGTGATGTCCAAACTACATTAAAGATGCAACAATTAGTCAAACACCTCACTAATCTTCATTTAGCAATATGAAAGAATATCCCCGGTCAAATAATTAAAGGGAGAGAGATAATCGCTTCCGGGTCATATACGTTTGTTTATTTATTTAAAATTAAAGTTATATATATTTTATAAATGTAAATTTTTTTATAAAAGTGCATGTGACCTCAGACAAAGAGGCTATGACATTTTCATGACGATCTTTGAGATGATGTATGTATATCTTTTTTTCACATATAGAGGGCCTCCTTGCCGCATTATATATATATAAAATCTTAGACGAGCATACACAAAAATAAAATTTGTGGATGCTGAGTCTTATCGCTGAGAGTCTATAAAAAATATTATTCGCTTAGGACAACAGCGACATTAATGGTCTTATAATATTAGAAAAATGTTGAACTCAGTTACATTCAACAATCAAAACTCAGACCTCGCATATTTTCATTCTTTTTAAAATGATAAACATAATCTAATGAGGTATATGCTTTGATAAAAAGTATGCATTGCTCCATTTCGAGTTTAATGAACCTAATTTTAATAAGTATAAGAAAATATATATTTAATGTAGTATATACAATATCTAATGATATATATATTTTATTGGATTTCTAATGTAGTATATAGGACTGTGTTATGGACTAAGAAAAACACTAAGTGTAACAGCACTCACATAATTATCAAAATCGCATGGGCCAAGGGTTATTAAATTAATCATGGCCGACCACAAACAACTTTTGTTGGCTTTTAATCCTAAAAAGGCCATGACCAAAAATGCTTATTCGCCTCATTACACATAAATATAACCATGATTTGGTTTACACCCACGCAGGGATGGAGCCAGGAAATTTTTTTTGGGTGGGCTAATTACATTTTTAGTAAAACTTCTACTTACATGTTTAACAAGACCATGAGTTTTTTTATAATTAAAAAAAAATAATTGAATGAGCAATCTCTTTTTCAGATCTAATTTTAACTCATATACTTCTTGAGCATCATAATACCTACATTAACGAGTTATATACTATAAATTTTTTTTTATAAATGAATCCATGTAATTCTGGAGGGGATCGGAACCTCTGTTTCGACCAAACAGAGGACCTCTGTTTCGACCAACCGGTAGGCGACGTGTGGCAAGTTTATCACGTGTCTCTCACGTGATGGATTCTTAACAGAGATCCTGGGAAATACTCCGTCTCCTTCCGTCTGTTTCGACCACGCATCTCTCTCCTCCCTCAGAACAAACCAAAAGCCCTAACCACCGCCCCTCTTTCGAAACCCATAACCACCGCCTTCCGACGCCGTCGCCCCTCGCCACCACCGCCTTCCGACCGCCCCTCTTTCCAAACAGAGGTTCCGGCAAGCAATCACAGACCGCCCCTCTTTCGAAACCCATAACCACCGCCTTCCGACGCCGTCGCCCTCCCCACCACCGCCTTCCGACCGCCCCTCTTTCCAAACAGAGGTTCCGGCAAGCAATCACAGACCGCCCCTCTTTCGAAACCCATAACCACCGCCTTCCGACGCCGTCGCCCTCGCCACCACCGCCTTCCGACCGCCCCTCGTCGAAGCCCCAGTTCATCTTCCTCTGTGGGTTTTGGAGGTCTTCGATCTTCTTTATCAGCTCTTCCGTGGGTTATATTGGGAGGTACATCTCTGCTTGGAGCCCCACTTGTATATTTTTTTTTTCTGTTGTGGGTTTTCAATTCTTAGTAATAAATTGAGATTGAATGCCTACCCTTCACTTGAAAAAAGAAAAAGAAAAAAATTGTGATGCTGATGATGACATGAATTGAATGGGTCCTGAAGTTGGTATGATATATTTGTGTGTGTGTATTTAGAGATTATTTTTTGTGGAGTTATTTTAATTTGTTGTAGATGATATAGATTTTTTGTAATTTGATTTTTATATTTTTGTGGCTTTTAGATCTAATCTGATATTTTTTTTATGAGTTATTTAATTTCATGCCAATATATAATTATGTTTTTAATTATGTCTTTTTCTTAAAAGGTGATTGTTGATATCAATATGGAAGGTGACAATGAGTGTATTGATGAACGTAATGATAATGGTGTGCCTGAAGTTGGTATGGCATTCGATTCCGAAGAGAGTGCATATCAATTTTACAACGCATATGCAAGATCAGTTGGATTTAGCATCCGAAGAAGTGGCGTATCGAAGTCTAATGGTATAGTGACAAAGCGAAAATTTTGTTGTTCTAAAGAAGGGATGAAAGGGGTTGATAAGCGAAAAGTCTTGCACCCGCAGCCAGATACAAGAACAGGATGTGAGGCACATATAGTTATCATTTATCAGTCTTCTGGTGCTTATTGTGTCACTAAATTTGAACAAAACCACAATCATGATCTTGTAACAACCCCTTTGCGTCACAATTTGAGGTCTCACAGAAAAATTGAAAAGGCTCAAGCTGCTCAGGTTGATATTATAGATGGGTCAGGATTGGCACCAAAAACCGTTATGGATTTGATGAGTGGACAAGTTGGAGGCAGAAGGAATCTTGGTTTTGTCTTAAATGATGTGAAGTCTTACTTGCGCACTAAAAGAGAAAGTAGAATGGAAAATGGTATTGCGGGTGCTCTTTTTCAGTATTTCAACAACCAACAACAAGATCCATCATTCTTTTACTCAATGCAACTTGATGCCGATGAACAAATAACTAATGTGTTTTGGGCCGATTCTAGGTCTATTGTCGATTATGCACATTATGGTGATGTAATTTGTTTCGACACGACCTATCGCACAAATAATCATGGGAGGCCATTTGCACCATTCGTTGGAGTGAATAATCATAGACAAACAATTATTTTTGGGGTGCATTGCTTTATGATGAGACAGCCGACTCATTTATTTGGTTATTTGAAACTTTTCTTCAAGCAATGTCAGGGAGACGTCCGAAGACTATTCTAACAGATCAATCAGCGGCGATGGCCAAAGCTATTTTAGTTGTCCTACCAGAGACTCATCATCGGCTATGTCTGTGGCACTTGACCCAAAATGCAACAAAACATCTTGGACATCTTTATTCTATCGAAGGCTTCAGAAGTTCCTTCTATGCTTGTATTTATGGGTACGAGACGGAGGATGATTTTCTATATGCTTGGGATAACATGCTTGAGAAATACAATCTTCGAGATAATAAATGGCTTCAACAAACTTTTGTTGAGAAGGAGAAATGGGCTCTAGTGTATGGGAGAGACACATTCTGCGCGGATATGAAGAGTACACAACGTAGTGAAAGCTTCAATGCTCTTCTGAGACGCTACCTGAACTCAAAGCATGATCCATTGCGTTTCTTTCAGCATTTTGATAGGGTTATGGATGATCGGCGTGAAAGTGAATTGAGTGCTGATTTCAAGATGATGAATACAGTACCGGTAATTCCATTTAATGCTTTGATGATGACATGTGTCACAAAGGTTTACACGCCCGAGATATTTGAGTTATTTCAAGCAGAGTATGGAAAATTTTTGAATTGTTCTATCTACATTCATCGGGAGGTGGGACATATGATAGAGTACAAAGTTCGTAGAGATTGTGGCAGTGAAAGAACCATTTTTTATAATTCATCTAATGAGATGGTCACTTGTAGCTGTAAAAAATTTGAATTTATGGGTATCCAGTGCTGTCATGTTCTAAAAGTTCTTGATCACAGAAATATTAAGGAGCTTCCACAACAGTATATCTTGAAGAGGTGGACAAGATATGCAAAATCCGGTGTTGTGCATGATATGTGTTCTTCTTCAGTACAAGTTGATGCTATTTCTGATTTGGGAAGACGATTTCAACAATTAAGTCATGGTCTCATTCAAGTGGCATCCAAGGCATCTGAAACAGATCATTCAACAGAGCTACTTAAACGTCGCACAAAAGAGATAATGGAGGAGGTTGAGATAGATTTGCGGACATCATCTCAAAATTTGCAAGATGACAATGAGCAACATGAGGTGGAAAGCAATCTGAACAATGAGATTGCTAAAGGCTTTAAAAGAAGAGGAAAGAAGACTGTGGGAGGGAAGCCTCAAAAAAGATGGATCGGCGCGTTGGAGAAGGGATCACGAGGTCAAAGCTCTCAAACTCAACGTGTGTCCCAACATGCGTCCCACATTGCGATTGAGAGCCCTCAAACATTTGCGCAAGGAATGAGAGCCCCCATAGTTGGGAACTACGATAGCAGTCAAGGAATGACTTCAATGACTCAATTGCTTCAGGTACATTTCATTTTTTTTTTTGTCGTGGAGTGGAATTTATATTTCATATATACTTCAATGATGTTAAATCAATTCTATCGCAGGCACAGGAATCCCTTTTTTATCCTACTCAAATGAGTGAAGCATCAAATTTTTCTGAAGAATGGAGGAGGAGCACAGATTTTTTATTGTCATGTGTAATGTTAATTTTTAAAATACACTAGTATACTTGATTTCATTTAATGAGTTCATCACAAAAATTAACATAGATAAATTTATATTACAGGTACTAGATGGAGTTTGGAGTCTTACACAATTCAAGGTTGTCTGGACTGCTTTTGTCTCTTGGAGTTGCATCAATTTCCATATTCAGTGGAGTGGAGTTGTCCTCAAACATTATAGTGTGTGTGTTCTGCATTTTGCGATTATATTATGTATTGTGGAATTCTGATTATATTATGTATTGTGGAATTCTGATTGTAGGGTGAAGAATTTTTGTTTTTGTTTGCATAACTTCATTTGCTTCTTCCTACTTCAGAGTAAAGAAGTTTTGAAGTCTTTGCTACTTATGCACGCATGTACAATTAAGTTCAATTTCATAGATTCCTCTTTAGCTTCAACTTTTCAGTCTAAAACGTTAAAAAGACATATTCATTTTTTTGTTATTTCGGTGAAGATCTATGAGGTGACAGGATTGTTTAGCTCACTGTATATCAAGGGGTATGCTAAGCTAAGCAACACACAGAAAGTTGAGTGGAATAACAGGTGATACATTTTGCTTACACAAATGTGTGCATGCTTCTGGTTGGTGCATGGTATATTATTTACTTTCTTATCGGAATTTGACCACATTGTCTGTCACGCCCCAGGGCGGCCGTCCCCGGGACGCGGCAAGTGTATATATAATATCAGAATCTACACGGGAGGTCAATAATATATCATACACAACAACTAGAATGACACACAGGCAACAAAGGGGCTGACATGATATATACACCAAATGCGGAAGCAAAAGACTGAATCTGTAAATAAACATACTACAGACTCGATACTCAATCATATGTCCTGTGAGAGCCAATATACACCAATACAACTGAATATATACAACACGTGCTCAGCACGGAAATACAATACATACAGCCAAGACGGGATGCTGATAGCCTCTGGCACTCGCGGAACGTGGCGCTGCTCCGCTACTGAAGGAATCCCTCGGAAAGCTCCAACTGCTGCTCCGGCTCCAGCTCAGGCTCAGTGGCAACTGGGGAAAAACATATGCGAGGGGTGAACCCATGCATCACAGACAATATTGACCACAACATATTAATCCAGCTATTCATCCCGCCTCCAAAGGGCAGGAACAACATAATCAATAATCCATCTTAAACCACTATTTCCATAACCCAGATCATACCCTCACCCTTACCCCTCAACAGGAGACTCAGGATATTGGGACTGACAATCATCCATAACAAAACCAGCGGGTCGCTCATCGACAACCCACTACACCCTCACCCTCACCTTTCCAAAGGTGACATAGGATTTTGGGACTGACTAGGCTGTTGGTCACCCTTGGTCCACCGATAGTCTCTCCTCCACTCCGTAGGCCGCTTGGTTTTCACCCACAACTTCGGCCCAGTCCGAAACCAAATCAGGAGGCGCCTACTGATGGGAACCCTTGGAAGGGACGACCTTTCTAACGCTGGGGCAGTCTCTACCGGATCCAACGAGGGGGACAGAACAGCCCATCCATACGCATATGATCCACTCGGATCCGCCGACAACACATCTCTACAACTCTAATGTCACGAACTCTTCAGAGTTCCTCCAGGGCGCATAACCAAGATGCGGGGAACATGCACAATAATTAGCAAGGGCGGAATATCATTGGGGGAAAGAAACTTGGGAGGGCGGCGTGAGTTCCCGATATAGGATACCCCGACAACCAAACAAGAAATACGGAGTACCCTAGCCCGGGTCTCACCGCTGTCCTCGCAAGGCCCCTCCCCTATAATATTCACTAAATATGCTAATATTCATAACAGTCATACAACATTACATATAATATTATTGGGACTAGAAACCTTGGGGGAGGGCAGCATGAGGTCCCGATACAGGACATCCCGACAACCAAACAAGGAACACGGAGTACCCTAACACGGGTCTCAATGTTGACCTCGCAAGGCTCCTCCCTATAATATTATCTAAGGCATGCGAATTAACATACACTAGCATTTAATTTAATAAATAAACTAGTAGGACGCATGCATAGGCCGAGGTTTCCTATCATGAAAACAGGGGGCATGGTGCATGGCTCTCACACCTATCCAATGGGTGCAAGTCCCTAACATAAAATCCTAGGGTAGCATGCATTCGGTATTTAAAATCATGCTCACATGCAATACATATTATTACAGGTTAATATAATCCGCGGTGCCCCAGGAGAAGTCGGTATACGCCCAAGTGCGTATGACGCCTCTCTACTGGGTTGGATTGTCCCACTCACAAGTATCTGGGTCGTCGCGCGACCGTCCGTCTAGATCTGCAAGACAGGCATTCAATATGGTGAGAACAATACATAAACACTTCAAAATACTCCAAAATATACCAAACTACCCAAATAAATACCCAACACTCGGGCAAACGTGCATACGACCCGCACGCACGCTAGCCCGAGCACTCCGGCTACCACCCGCACGGCCACCCGCCCTCGGATGCGCCGCCGCGCCTCAGCCCGCGCGCCCCGACGCACTGCCGTACGCATGCGCACGCTCGCGCGCACCCGCGCGCACCGCGCGTCCAGCCCAGCGCGCCCCTGCGCGCACTGCACGCACGCCCCAGCACGCGCGCGCACTGGTCCCCAGCACCGCGCGCACTGGTCCCCAGCACCGCGCCCAGGTGCATGCCCAGGCCCCCTGCCCAGCACCCAGGAACAGTGCCCAGGTGCCCAGCCCGCGCGCGCCCGCGAGCACTCCCGCGCACACCCCCGCTCGCGCCAGCACCCGCGCGCCCGCTCCGCGCGAACCCGCGCACCCGCGCGCACGCTCCTGCGCGTGACTGCGCGCCCGACTGCGCCTGCCAGCGCCCAGCTCCACCCGCGCGCCCGCCCCTGCCAGCTGCTGCGCCTGCTGCCTGTGCTGCTGCCTGTGCTGCTACCACCAGCCACCCTGCCCGAGCACCTCAACCACCACCCACCGGCCACCCCAAGGCCTTCGACCACCCCCCACAGCCCTCCGACGGCCACCCACCGCCGCCGACCGCCTCCCAACCTCAAATCCACCCTCCTAACATACATCTACACAAGAAAAGAGGGGAAAAGAGGCTTACCAAGGGGAGGAAGGGAAGTCCGGTTGCTCTCCGCGCACCGAAACCTCTCCCAAAGGGCTTCCAACGCCCGGATCTACTCCCACCTCCGAAATAAGCCAAAACAGAGGAGAAGAGAGGGCGGACGGAGGGGCAAAACTCGCCGGAATTCAGATTTGAAAGCACCGGAGTGTAGATCGGGACCCGATCTACACTTCCTATGCTTTGGGTTTTAAGCTTTGAGGGCTCTAGGGGGCTCAAAAGTGAGAAAAAGAGAGAGGGGAGAGAGAAAATGAAATTGGTAGGGATGATGAATAGTGATTTCGAAATTAGATCCCACCTATATATAGCGAGCGACTTAAAAACCCAGACACGCCCTGAAACTGCGAAATTTCAGAAACGTTACCGGAATTCTACGAAATTTTCGTGAGAGGCCTAAAATGGCACCAGGACACCAAATATACAGTTAGATTTCCAATCGGAGTCCTCTAGCACAGGACGATAGCTAACAGTCCAAAAATTAGCGGTACCGATCGAAAACCGAAAAAAAACGAAAAACTGCCAGAACGCTCCAACGGTTACCAGCAGGTTAAAAGTGACACATATATAACATTGTCACCTGCAGGGGTTTCTCTACATTCCATGCCATTATAGTTGCGGTAGTTTCATTCCATCTCGTAGTGCTGTCACATTGTTTTCGGGAGGCTTGATTTCGTGGTTTCGCAGATGTCACATTGTTGGCCAACTGCTGTAGTTACTGGTGGAAAGCTGATGTCAAGTTTGATTTGGAAAATTTTGTTTTGGTTATTGAGTGCAATTATGCTTTGTACAGCATTGATGCACTATAATGGAGTGTACCCCTGTTGTATGCTGGATGATTTTCATGTTTTTTTTTTCCTATTGTAATGAATATTTTTACTTTTCTAAATATTTTTACTATTCTACGTTAATAACACAGTAATTGATTTCAAATTTTCCTACAGTGAAAATCATACGACTGCTCCTAAATATTTCTCATGTATTTGCTAAACTTTTGTACTTCTGCTAATGAGGGAATGCTTGCCAGATGCCACATTAACTTGGAGCCTGTTACATGAACATTCAGATGAATTATCATCAGTGTAATTATATGGGATCTGTATGATCCTTCACAATTATTGAAAAGGAAATTTCTTATCCAATGTGACGAAAAAAGCATAATGGTGAGTTTTCAGTGGTATCTAGGCTTAGTGGTTGAAGAGGATATGCTCTGCAATTTCAGTGATAAATCTAGCAATGTGGGATTGGTAGATTGTTGTGTAATCAAGATGCAATATGGAATGTATGGTAAATGACTGAATTAGATGGATATGGATTAATCGATGTTGGCATGGATAAATAGGATGACTCAAAACATTGCATCTGAAGTAGCAGACAACCCTCAAATTGGGGATAACTTGACAGAGAATATAATAATGTGGTCTGGGCATGTTGCAAGACAGATGGTTCCATTACGAATGGTTGTGGTGATTAGCAGACAGGGTGGCTGGTTTGGGGGGGGGGGGAGGAGAGATAATTAGCTGAATTTGTGTAGTGACAGAAGATAAATAGGTTTATGGACTTGTAGAAAATATGGCAATGGATATTGATCTATAGTGGGTTGATTGATTGTTCCTAAACTGTTGCTCAATTTGCTGTGGGTTGGAAGATGAAGGTATCAAATGTGTTTCCTACAAGCTTTAATGCCAATGTCTTTGCAGTTGTTATTTATCTATCTAATCGAGTAATGTCTTTACAAAAAATCCAGAGATGGCACAAAGTGCTTTGTGTCAGTGAAGATTTTCAGAAGCAATTCTGCTGAGTGCTCAATAGATTATTTTTCCCAGTGGATAATGCAATAATGACTGATCTAATGCCAAGTCTCTTTTTTCTTTTTTGTTTGCTATCGGGGGTATCCAAATCCTTCAAGGCAAGGATTAATTGATTCTGAAATTCTATTTTGTGTTATAATTCTGATGGAAATTAGTTTTGAATCACTTGGACATAGCAGTTAGCATTCTGAGCTTGCCTACATTAAAATGACTCAAAAAAAAAATTACTCCTAATCCAAGTTGCCCTGAAATAAAAAATAACATCTTCTACCATAAAATCCATATCTTTTCCATGGCTATTCCCAAAGAAACATACATCAATAACCTGAGTCAATGCATCTGCTGTATAAAGTATAAGCCACAATTCCATCAATAAAACGTCACCTAATCCAACCACCCTGAAAACTGTGTTTCCCCAACATCTAATCCTTATAAAACAGTATAGAGATTTTCCATCAATAAAACAGTATGAAGGAAAGACTTACATGGGAACAGACATTAAATCACAAGCCTCATGTTTTTTTTATGCAATATCAAGATTTTCCATCATCATTCACCAACCAAATCATTCATTCATTCAAATACTTTGTGCATTGACCGTGTGAATACTAATGAAACATTCATTCAAATACTAATTCAAATACAAACTTTCATAACCATACACATTCCTTCAAACACAGATGTCCACAACCATAACCTATTGTCCCAAATCAAAATTACAACTCCAAGGCATCAAAACCAACCAAAATTACATGTGATAAAAAATGAGGATGAGAATTGTGAGAATCAGGACCAACAAGAAAATAGTACAACCGAACATGGCAAGTATGATATGAGTGATAGGCAAAACAACTGATGTAGGTGGGCATTCATGTGGATGTTGAGCTTGTACTACCTCTCTTTGCAGTGGATCAGTTTGAGAAATCATGCATGTAGGTGCTGGGCTTGAACTTCCTCTCTTTGAAGAGGTCAGCAATGGAGTGGAATGGTCAGTAGTGGAGTGGACGGCATGCTTGGTAACAAATTCATTGGCCTCCTCAAGATTTTGAAAGCCCCTGAATATTGGCTCTCGAAACTCATGTATTTGTGCTTTGCATTCAGGCCAATTCGTATACACGCCTGGGGTCCTGCCTATTGCAACTGCGTAATACTTAAATTTTGCCATGAACCTACAATAAAACATATCATTCATCTCATATCATTCCAAAAATTAGTACATGATTCAAACCAACTCAAATAATGAATCCAAATGAGCATACATAAAAAACCGTATGAACCAAACTATCAAAAATTACATACCCACTAAAGATTTCAATGGAAAATGATAACTAAAGGCAAACAGAAAAAGAAAGCTACTACAAACAGCATTACAATAAACCCAAGAAGCAAAAGAAAAGAAATTATATAAAGGACCACAAGAGAAGAGAATAAGACCCATTCAATTCATGTCATCATCAGCATCACAATTTTTTTCTTTTTCTTTTTTCAAGTGAAGGGTAGGCATTCAATCTCAATTTATTACTAAGAATTGAAAACCCACAACAGAAAAAAAAAAAAAAAAAAAAAAATACAAGTGGGGCTCCAAGCAGAGATGTACCTCCCAATATAACCCACGGAAGAGCTGATAAAGAAGATCGAAGACCTCCAAAACCCACCGAGGAAGATGAACTGGGGCTTCGACGAGGGGCGGTCGGAAGGCGGTGGTGGCGAGGGCGACGGCGTCGGAAGGCGGTGGTTATGGGTTTCGAAAGAGGGGCGGTCTGTGATTGCTTGCCGGAACCTCTGTTTGGAAAGAGGGGCGGTCGGAAGGCGGTGGTGGCGAGGGCGACGGCGTCGGAAGGCGGTGGTTATGGGTTTCGAAAGAGGGGCGGTCTGTGATTGCTTGCCGGAACCTCTGTTTGGAAAGAGGGGCGGTCGGAAGGCGGTGGTGGCGAGGGCGACGGCGTCGGAAGGCGGTGGTTATGGGTTTCGAAAGAGGGGTGGTCTGTGATTGCTTGCCGGAACCTCTGTTTGGAAAGAGGGGCGGTCGGAAGGCGGTGGTGGCGAGGGCGACGGCGTCGGAAGGCGGTGGTTATGGGTTTCGAAAGAGGGGCGGTGGTTAGGGCTTTTGGTTTGTTCTGAGGGAGGAGAGACGCGTGGTCGAAACAAACGGAAGGAGACGGAGTATTTCCCAGGATCTCTGTTAAGAATCCATCACGTGAGAGCACGTGATAAACTTGCCACACGTCGCCTACCGGTTGGTCGAAACAGAGGTCCTCTGTTATTTCGAAACAGAGGTTCCGATCCCATTCTGGAGTATATAATTCATTTTTTGTAAAATAATATACTTTATCTATTTTAAAAAAAATCAAAACATGTAAGTATTAGAATTGAGATAAAAAAAGAGATTTTATGTAACTTTCACAATGGTATATTGACACAAGATTAAATTCAGAATTTTAATTTTAAAAATAATTTCTAACAAAGATTTTTTATTTAAAAATATATAAAATATACATTATATAAAATAAATGTTATTATACAAACAAAAAAAAAATTTGTAAAAGCTGGGCCCGGCCCAGTCTGCATCCGCCTCTACACCCACATTATCCCATTATTAATGTCCCATTGTGTTTTTACATGTTCAAGCTCGATTTATTAGCGGTGGCCAACGAGCTGAGCGAGGTGAGTTTTTACATGTTCAAGCTTGATTTATTTAAAATTAGGCTCTGTTCTGCTCGGGCTCTACTCGATTTGAGACTAAGTTTAATTTTGTGTTCAAGTTCTGCTCATTTGACTCGTAAAAAGTTCGATTTAAGCTCGGCTCAACTCATTTATAAAATGAGCTTGAATGTAAGCTCAAATCAAGGCTCAAGCTCGACATATTTAACTAAAAAAAATTCTTATTTAGCAATTAACACATGCAGAAAATATATAAGATGTCAAAAATAGATAACCATATTCGAAAATAATCACTAAACAAACATATTCGAAAATAAACAACATTCCACACTTTTAGGTAAACGAGCTCGTATAGGTTCGTGGCTTGGCTCAGGCTCTGCTCGTTTACAACTGAGCTTTAAAAATTGTTTAAGCTCGATTCATTTGTCTAATCGAACGAGCCCAAAGGAGCTGCAACCAAACCCAGCCTAAGCCAAGAAGCCCAAGTTACTCGGCTCGTTTACAAAAACCAGCCCCCCCCCCCCCCCCCCCCCCCCCCCGGTAATTTCAATTCTTTTTGAAAGATCCTTTTGGCTGCATTCATTTTTCAAATCAAATATTTATCCGTTTCTGTTGTTTGATAATGGTGCAAAGTTTGATTTCGTTTATTGGGTGGAGGCACTACAAGAAAAACCATTTTTTGCGACGCTGTTTTTGCAACGGATGGCCAAAACCGTCGCAAATACCCATATTTTTTACGCTAATTCTTTTGGGTCGTAAATACTTCTCGACATTTGCGACGGCTGAAATAAGCCGCTGTTAAAATACACTATTTGCGACGGAAGATCGGCCGTCGCAAATACAAAATTTAGATCTAACCGTTCATTGTTTAACCTTTTGATCACAGCCGTCCGATCTTTCTAAATATATATTAAAAAAAAAAAAACCGAACCTTCGATCGCAAACCTAATTTTTGGTCGACTTCGATCACCGTCTCCGTCTTCGATCACCTTCTCACCGACTTCGATCACCGTCTCCGTCGAACTTCGAGCAAGCCGACTTCGATCAAGCCGCCGTCGCAATCCGACTTCGATCCAACTTCGATCGTCTCCGATCAAGCCGCCGTCGCAATCCGACTTCGATCCAACTTCGATCGTCTCCGATCAAGCCGCCGTCGCAATCCGACTTCGATCCAACTTCGATCGTCTCCGATCAAGCCGCCGTCGCAATCCGACTTCGATCACCGTCTCCGTCCAACTTCGATCGTCTCCGATCCACCGCCGTCTAACTTTCTGTAAACAGGGTTTTGTGTTTTGATATCTGGTTTTGTTGTTGATTTGTTCTTTGTGGTGCTTGTTTAGGTTTTGATTTCTTTAGAGAAACCTTCAGGTTACCTCTCAGAATAACTTAAGGTGAATGTTGATGCATTAATTTTACATCATTTGACAATTCTTTATTCCTTGTTCTTTTTCTGTTATGTTGATTGTACTGATATTATATTCGATGATGCTGAAATTGAACTTTTATTATGTCCGTTTAGGCATTGGACGGTACGTTTGCAATTTTCCTATTCAACAAGGTGAGATTCGGGTAAAGCAACCATTCTCTTGTTATGGTGAAATGCTGATTTCATTTTTTTTTTGCTGTATTCGTTTTTGATATGGCTCTGTGTTTGCAATTTTCATCATCATCATTTTTTTTCAATATGGTATACAAATTGTTGGGATTGAAGAAATATTAGTGCCATTTAAATATGGATTACAAATCATTGGTGTGTTGGGGTTGAAAAAATATTAGTGGCTGGAAGTTGGTGGTAGGCAAATAAAACAAATCTTGTGTTAGGAGGAAGAACATACCATCCTTTTTTTTTTTTAATTGAGGGATCTAAAATCTTTGAATAATAGGTGTTGGTCCAATCTTGTATATTTAAATAATAGGTGTTGGTCCAATCTTGGGTCAGTTCAATAAAGTACAAGCCAGGACCCTGCTAAATCAGAATGTGCTCTCCAGATTTCCCTCATGTTTTTGGAATTATCCATTTGGTTGGATCAGATCTATGAGTAGTTCTGATGTGTTCCCTCGAAGCATCCTCACGTTTATGAACATGCAGACAGCCTCATTGGAACAATCCCAAATCTATACAACAGTAGCCGAAAAATATTTCTGAATCTTCGACTACAATGAAGTTGCTTTACAATGAATGGCAACCTGACATTATATTATACTGTCAATGAATCATGTGACCCATGGATAGGACTATAGGCATTTCGATTCAGTGGATTTTGGGTAGTTAGTAGTTTAGGGTCTCTCAGTTGAGTGATGGGTGTTGGGTTGGATCATAAACTAAAAAAAAATAGTTTAGGGTTGGATTGGGTCAACCGGGTTCATAGGACTGGACTGGGATGGATCTATACCAGAGTATGAGACCCGTTTTGGTAGTCGGGACTCAGATCCTTCAGGTCAAGTATTTTATGTCTTTTTAAAGTCATGTCCAAGGTCTAGGTCTGACCCACTATCAGACTTATACATGATAAATCAAACAACAAAAATTTTATATTTATATTTCTCAAAGAGAATAATAAATAACACTATCAAACAGAAAATGACTTTTTTTATCTTTACTAAAATTGTTATCTATTATGGAATAGTTTATATCGCTACCCGAACGGGGGCTTAGAATACCTAGTCTGTTGATAGAGTTTCTATAATAGTTGGTCTTTTTTAAAAAAAAAATGAAAAAATAAAAAATGAGAAAGTGAAAAAGAAAAAGAGAAAGTGAAAAAAAATTCCTAATGTGAGAGAGACTTTTCATTCGCAGCCGTCACCTCCCATTCTCCCTGCCGCCAACGCCGATGCTCCCCCCTCTTTCTCAGACTCTCTCGATAAAGACTCCATTTTGTTCTTGTAGATTACGTTGGGTAGGGTAAAGTGTGATAGATTATGCTCTGCAGTTTGTGATACATTTTTTGAATTGGGTTTTCTCTGAAATATGAGGGTTTTCTCTGAATGCTCCCCCCTAGGGGAGTTTCAGTAGTTATTTTACTATAGAATCAAAGCATCCCATTCCATCCCTTTGGAAGGAATACTAAAAAAAAAATGTCAGTTATTTTTTTTCCACTCATATTAGCGAATTATTTCTTGTGTCCTTCCCACAAACATGGGTCACGTTAAAATGTTGAAAGAGTGGCTATCATCTTATCTTATTTGTTCTTTCATTTCCATACCATTCGTTTGAAAGGGTCACGGTACGTTCACTTTGATTTTAGTTTATAATATGTTACAAACTATATGTTCCAACTATAAAAAAAGGAGATGCTATTGCAGCACAGCTAGCCCAACTATTAAAAAAGGAGACGCTATTGCAGCACAGCTAGCCCAACTATTAAAAAAGGAGATGCTATTGCAACACAGATTGGCCGTATTCAATGTCCCGCGTGCAATCACATATCTTCAAAGAGATGCATGTTTTGTCTGGTAAAACATGTAATTTTTTTTTAATGTGAATAAAAACTTTTTTACTTCACTACATGAGAACTTCACAAGGGACTACAACAAGATATGCATAACGCCTTTAAAATATTTATTTAATCAAATATATATAGCAACATATTTAGAGAAAAAGCATGACTGAGGGTGTGTTTGTGTACAATCACAAAGAGAAATTGAAGAAAAATGAAGGAATTTAAGTCAAAGAGAAACTGAAGAAAACGAAATCATTCTCTTTGACCGGTTTATATGTTGTTTGTGTTTATTATAGAAAGTGATGAAAAAATAAAAATTGTTGTTTGTGTTGTGATGGAAAATGACGGAAAATAAAACCTATTTTTTTATACTTGTGATGGAAAATAATTAAAAATAAAATACATTATTTGTGTTATCACATAAAATGATGAAAAATGATAATAAAAAGGTTTTTTTACATGTATACCATTAAAAAATATGCTATTTATTTTTATACCACCACAAATATCGTATTTATTTTTATACCATTACAATTTTTTGTAATGTAAAAATGTGCCTCACTTTTATCACTTTTAACCAAAATGAACCTTAACTATAGTTGGTTTCTTAATCAAGAAGTAAAAATGACAAAAATAATCTTAACAGATAATATTTATTGTAAATAATTAAACATAATAACCTAATTAATTTTATGTTCTTCCCAAATCAATCGTGAGCCATTCCCAACCTTATCCCTTCTTTTCTTTTCTTTCAATCAAGATCTATTTTTTAAAAAAATTTATCATTTTGTAATATATATAATTAATTGTTCCTAAAATAATTTAATTTCATTTTTACTAATGTAAATATCAATAATTATTATGTTTTTACTAATAAATAGTTTGCATGATTAATTTTTATGTTTTTGGATTTTAAATGAAATTTATCATTTTCATGCTAAATTAATACTTTTTTCATAAAGATTGTATTTGGTACGATTAAATATGAAAATAAAAAAGGATAATTTGGTCATTTCTCCAAGACTTTAACTATTTTAATGAAAATTTGGATGAAAGTTAACTAAGATGGTAAATATGCATAAGTTCTACATATTTCAATGGTATAAAAATAAATAGTTTATTTGAAGTGGTATAAAATTAAATAGCACATTTTTTGATAGTATACATGCAAAAAACACTAAAAACAAATATGTTGTTTATGTGCTAAATTAAATATAATATAAAAACAACTTAACTTGTCATATATTTTTAAACAAATAAAGTTTTGAAAGACGATCAACCGAAACATGTCATATAATAAATAAAAAAATTTCTTAGTTTATTATAAAATAACAAATAATTAAGAACAAACAAAAATATTCAATACCATGAAATATGTATATTCCAAAAAAAATTTCACTTTCCTTCACTTTCTCTCTTCTACAGTGAGGAAAATTTTTTCCCTCCTCTCCTAATAAAACAAAAAACAAAGAGAAAGTGAGTGAAATTTTTTCCCTCTTTTTATTTGACACAAACAGTAGGTTTTTGGGTGGTCAAAAGAAAAGTTTTTATTTTCTCTCATTTTTCCTGACTTTCTATGTGGCACAAACATACCTGAAGAACAAAACTCATTGTAGTCATATCTTTATGTGGTAGGAGCCCACAACCATGTGCATGAGAGGGTTTGTTCATTGAGGACGCTGCTCGCTTTCACTTTTCTATTTCTTTCTTTCTTTCTTTTATTATTAATTTTAAGCTTGCATGATAATGGTCTATTATTGGTTTCTTTGATGTTCATGTGATAATACAATAAAATTTGTGTTCAACCTAAATATATATATTTATATGTTATGCGCAACAACTTTTTCAATACACATTTCACCCATCTTATCAAAGATAAAAATTAATTTAGATAGAAATGATCCAAAAAATAATAAAAAGAATTTGAGCGTTTTTACATACAGTATACTGGGACAATTTCTTGAATAGTCCATATATCTCAATAACTATCTAACAAGGTACACTACAAGAAAAATGATTTTTAGTCATGATTTTTTTTACTAACGAAATAACTTTCATTGATAATTGTATATCTTTACCAATGAAATTTATATTTCATAAGTAAAAATAATGGTTTTTATATTTTATTAGGTTTTCATTTTTTTTTATTACTGATGAAATTTTCATTGGTACTAAAAATGTTGTCATGAATTAAAAGTAACTTTTTTTTAGAAGTGGTAGTTCATTCATATACTAGAAAACCAGTTACAAATGAATCGAAATTATGGGAGAGGAGAGAGGAGATGCGGCATGAAAAGGAAACAAAGTAAAAGAAAAGAACAACAAAACCAATTGAGGAACCAAAAACGAGAAACTCAAGCGGGGTTGAGCTTTGGCAGTTTCTCCACAACAATACAAGATGTGCTAATGGGGTCCGACATTAGACCCCCCAACTCATTGCACGATATTTCTCCTCAAGTTGGATCAATCCATGGATGAGTCTCGCGTCGACCAAAAAACGACCTCCGTCTTGTAACAAGTGCATGGTGTCTTTCCAAAGTTTTTCCATATGGATTTGTTGGTCCTTGAAAACCAAACCATTCCGCGTGTGTCAAATAGCCCATAGTCCTGCTGAATCAAGATGCGATAGACTGCCAAGAATGCAATTGTCTCTGCGACTAAAGGAGACAAACATGGCAAGGATACAATTTTTCTTATAGTAAAAAATAGACTGTCAAGGATACAATTTTTCATATGGGACACGTTTGGATGCAGTGATTATTTGTACGTGTTTTTCTGCACATCTAAATTTTACATTGCACGTGTAAGAAAAATTTGTACACTGTTTACATGTTTGTCTATTTTCATGTTACGCTATCATTTACATATGTTTTTGTTAATAGTTGTTTGTCTCACATATGTGAAATTGTTTGTATATGTGTCAATTTATTATGTTAAAATATAATAATATTATAAATAGATAAAATATTTTTTTTCAAATGATTATCAAATATGTTGTATTTTGAAAAATGAACAAATATGAACAATATATTATATATAAAAAATAAAAAATTTAAAAATTGCATATATTAGTTTTTTAATCTATATATAAGTCAATTTGGTTAAAAAAATAGTTCTAATATAAATAGAATATAAACAAAAATAAATCTGATTTCAACTAACAAATAATCCCACAAGGTTTTTTTATATTTTATAAATAACAATTTTGTTGGATAATATCTATGATAGTTAGTTAAGATTTCTTGGTATATTTAATATAATAACATTTATAATTTTTTTATGCCACATTAATATTTGTAATCCACAAATTATATTATTCTAAGTTATATAAATTTAAAAATTTTAAATATTTCATATATTAGTTTTTTCAATCTATATATATGTCAATTTGGTTAAAAAAAAATGGTTCTAATATAAATAGAATATAAACAAAAGAAAAATTTGGTTTCAACAAACAAATAATCCCACAAGGTTTTTTTATATTTTATAAATATCAATTTTGTTGAATAATATCTATGATAGTTAGTTAGTATTTCTTGGTATATTTTAATATAATAACATTTATAATTTTTTATGTGACATTAATATTTATAATCTTAGAAGATGAAATATTTGTTTTGGATAATATGGATTTTAATAAATTTGTTAGAGGGTAAAAATGTAAAATTACAGTACATACACTTAGAGGTGAGGAAATTAAAACCGTTATACATAACAACACATGGGGTTGGTTGGGATTTTGATTGCCCCATTTGATGGAGCAAATGAAAACCCTAGGATTTTATTTGTTATACTTAATTATCATAACCAAACAAGATTTTGTGTTTGACCCAGTGTAAATGAAAATCCACCCTCATTTGCACAGTATCTAAACAAACCCATAGTAAAAAATATTTTGACATGTATTTAAAGACAATATTGAAAAGACTTTTACAAAGAAATTTTTTACTTGAAAAGATCTTTTAGCATGATAATATTAAATAGACTTTTAGCAATCAGAAGTTTTTCTAGGTGGCTGGATTGTTAAGAACTCGAGACCAAAAAAACTATTTATATGGTTGTGGGGTTGAAATTCTCATAAAAGATAGGTAGTGGGTTTAATAGGATAATGGGGACCAAAAAAAGAGAATATCTTATCTACTCTTAAAATAATTCTTAAAAAAAAAATCTATTCTTAAAATAATTATAAACCCCAATGTTTATCCAAATGACATGTATCATTTTCCTAAAGATAAAATTAAAGGAGACGGATGGATAGTCTCCTTCATTGAGGTAAGTTCCAAAGTTGTCTACACTTTTCTTTCTTCGACCAAAAGAGAAATGGAATCAAAGGGAAACTTGAATCCTTCGAAGCTCTTGATCTTCATCTTGATCTCTTTTGAGGCTTTGGTCCTTTCAAACGGACGAATCCTCCTCTCAAAGAAGCTTGATCCCTCTGATGCCGCCGCAATGGCTCGATGGTTGGCCTCTCAGAATTCCTGGGGCGTCCTAAAGTATAAAACTCAATCGACTTGAACGTGTTGTATTTGTTCGTTTTCTAACAGCAAAGTAATAATAATTGGGGGGGATTTATTATCACCGCAGGAGATACTCCCCCCACCCCACCTTAAATTATTAAATAATCTTTTTTTGAGTTTTTTTGAAGCAAACCAACCCACCCCATGTATTCGGCGAACAAACTATCACCACCGCAACCCAGACGCCTCCATCGTCATCCACTCCAAGGTTGTGGAGAGAGACCACCCTCTACAAGTGGAGGGAGAGGTTGAGGTCCCCGTGGACCGGAAGGGACTCCGATGACCCGGACTCCACTGGCTCCCCCGCCGGCCCGAACGTAATCGTATACGTACCCAATGGGATAGCGGTGTTGCACCACCCTCATCCACGGCAACAAATTGGCGCGGAGGAGTCGGGAAAGACGTGGTAGAGGGGGGCTAGCATCCGCGATGATGGAGGCGGTGGTAGAGGGAGGAGATGCGGTAGCGGCGATGACGGAGGTCTCCGAAGGGAAAGAGCGTCGGGCGGTGGCTCTCTTCTTTTTGTGGGCGTTCTGGTGGCCGTCGAAAGCTTGAGAGGTGAAGAACCTGTTAAATGTATATATATGCTAGGGTTAAGGGTAGATTAGTCTTTTCCTTGTTTCCCTTTTGTACTATAAGTATTGGCTACAAACCCTAATAATACAATTGATTCATTCTTTTCATATTCTAATATGGTATCAGAGCTTGAATCCAATTTTTTTCTTTGATCGTCGACGTCCCGCCGCCCCGCGCCACCGTTGCGCCACCGTCGTGCCGCCGCTGCACCGCCCCGCGCCGCCGCTGCGCCGCCGTCGTGCCGCCGCTGCACCGCCCCGCGCCGCCGCTGCACCGCCCCTCGCAGCCGCTGCGCCACCCTGCGCCGCTGCTGCGCCGCCCTCTCGCGCAGCCCTGCCGCGGCTGTGCCACCCTGCCGCACCGCCTCGCGCTGCTTTGCCACCCTGCCGCGCCGTCCAGCGCCACCCTGCCCTGCCCGCGCCATGCCCGTGCCCCGTCTGCGTCGTGCCCGCACACCATCTGTGCCCCATCCGCGCACCGTCCGCGTCTGCCTGCGCGTAGTCTCGGTATCGCGTGATCCGCGGGATCCGCATTGATCAGCCCGGATTTCCTGGGATCTGTCCCGGATTCGGTCCCGGACAACATCCCGGATCTCCCGGGAATTTGTCCCGAGATCCCGTGCCTCGCGCCCGCGGGCGTCCGGCCCAGCTCCAGCTCCAGCTGCCCGACCTGACCCGGCTTCAGCGCTCCGACCCGACCCGGCTTCAGCGCCCGACCCGACCCGGTTCCAGCGCCCGACCCGACCCGGCACTAGCTGCCCGACCCGGATCCGTGACCCGACCCGGATCCGCGACCCGTTTACCGCCTCGTCATCGCCTTTTTCGGTATTTTCTTTATTCGGCCGCTACGGGTTCATTCGGACTCCAAATATAGTCATATTGGTACTCATTTTGCTCCATTTTTCGTTCTGCACGCATCTGTGACTATATTTCATCATCCGAGGCATATATTTTTCTCTGTTATTCTCTTTTTGCCTATTATGGCTACGGATAACACTCAGATCATCGATGTTAAGTTTGATGGTAACAATTATGATGTCTGGTCTATTAGTCTTGAACTTCAGCTTGATTATCGTCGCCTATTGGGTCATGTTACTGGCACTAATCTAGCTCCTGTACTTGAACTATCTCCACCGGGTTCTGATGAGACAACCATCAAGGCCAGAGCTGAGGCATATACTAAGGCTTTGTTGACATGGAAGGAGGCCGATTCTCGGGTGAAAGCTTATATTGCTTCTTCGGTTATTCCAAATATCCGTAAACATTTGAAGCCGTTTATTACAGCCAAGGAATATTGGGACTTTCTGAAGAATTTCTATACGCAGACCGATGGTGCTCAGGAATTCTATCTACATCAGGCCATTTCTACTTCTTATCAAGGGGAGCTGTCTATTCGTGATTTTTATTCTCTTTTATCTGATTACTGGGATCAACTCGCACCTATGGATCCTCAGATGGAGGGTATTTTTCTGACACGCTATCGTGAGTACCGTAATCGTCAACGATTGTACCAATTCTTGATGCGTCTTCGTCCTGAGTTCGAGGCTATTCGTGCACAGATTCTTCATCGTTCTCCCAAACCGTCTCTTGATACGGTTCTTTTTGAGTTAGTTGCTGAGGAGACGCGTCTTCGCACTGTTGTCACTCCGCCTATCGTTGATCACAGTTCTGTCAATGTTGCACATCGTCAAGACAATCGCTACACTCGGGTCACTTGCTATTATTGCCATAAATTTGGACACGTGCAATCTGAATGTCGTAAGCGTGCTCGTGATGGTGCTCCTCTTGTTTATGTACCTCGCACTTCAGCTCCTGGAGCGCTTCCTCCAGCACCTCGTCCGCTAGATCCTGCAGCATCACGTGCACTAGCGCCTCGGGCGCAAGCACCTCGGGCACCTCCTACAGTTCCTCCACGTCGCTATCAGCCTCGACCTGCAGCTGCCGTTGCTTCTGATTTTCTTACTGATCCGCCGGCATATTCTTCCTCTCAGATCACTGAGAGTCTTGCGCAGCTCCACCTTCAACAACAACAGCTTCAAGATATGCTTCGCTCAGTGACTGGTAGTGACTCATCTGCTCCCTTTTCTGCTTCTACTGCGGCGACAGGTAACCTACCTCCTCATGGATTCTTGACTCTGGGGCTTCCCATCATATGACTTCTCAGGCATCCTTTATTCGTTGTCCTACTCGCATGTTTCCCACTCCTGTTATTCGTACGGCAGATGGGACTCCTCTGTCTGTGTCGAGTTCTGGTTCTCTTGCTGATCCTTCTCATCGATTTCAACTTCCTGATGTTTTTCATGTTCCTGGTCTATCACTAAATTTGCTTTCTGTTGGTAAAATTGCGGATCATGATTGTCTCATTACTTTTGATTCTTCTACTTGTTCTGTACAGGATCGTCGTACGGGGAAGCAGATTGGGACAGGCTCTAGACGCGGTGGGCTCTACTACATGGATCATCTTCATATTCCTTCGTCTTCTGCAGCTTCTGCTCGCTTGATTTCTTCTTCTCCTTCCTCCTTTGATGTATGGCACCGCCGTCTTGGCCATCTCTCTCCTCCAAGACTTCGTTATCTAATAAGTACCGGTGTTTTAGGTTCCTTTTCAAAAACTGAGCTTCAACCATGTGTGGGCTGCAAGTTGGCAAAACACTTGGCTCTTCCATTTCCTACTAGTAAACACATTTCTGCTTCTCCTTTTGATCTAGTTCACTCTGATGTTTGGGGTCCCTCCCCTATTCCTTCTAAAGGGGGTAACCGTTATTATGTTATTTTTATTGATGATTTTCTCGCTTTACCTGGATATATTTGATGCATAGTCGTTCTGAGTTGTTACCCATCTATAAATCTTTTGCTACAATGGTTGAAACTCAGTTTTCCAAACGCATCAAGGTGTTTCGCTCTGATTGTGGGGGGAATATTGTTCTCGTGCTTTTCGTGATTTTTTATCCTCCCAAGGCACTCTACCGCAGCTTTCCACTCCTTATGCTCATCAGCAGAACGGGGTTGCTGAGCGCAAACACCGTCATATCCTCGAAACGACCCGGTCCTTACTCCTCTCTGCTTCTGTTCCTGTTCAGTTTTGGGGTGAGGCTGTTCTTACAAGTGTATCTCATCAATCGCACTCCTTCGTCTATCACTGCTGGCATCTCCCCCTTTCAGCGTCTTTATCATAGTCCTCCTGATTATTCTCGTCTTCGTGTTTTTGGATGCACGTGTTTTGTCCTACTTCCTCCTCTTGAGCGTACCAAATTGTCTCCTCGTTCCACTATGTGTGTTTTTCTTGGGTATAGTAATGAGATCAAAGGATATCGATGCTATGATCCTGTTGCTCGTCGTCTTCGGACATCTTGTCATGTCACATTCTTTGAGAGTCATCCATACTACGCTCTTCGCTCGCCTCCTGTTCCTCTTCCCCCATCCACGGTTGAGGAAGTCACATTTTTGGACTTTTCCATTCCTGATTTCTCATCCTCATCTTTTGCTCCTCAGTCATCTACTCCGTCTGTACCTCTCCACTCTTCCTCGTCAGTCCCATCTTCACCCTTGCCGTCTTCGGATGATTCACGTGGGACGGTTCTGTCTACTCCTACACCTGTTCCTGATGCTGCTTCGCCAGAAGACGATTCTGCTTCCGCACCAGTTGCTCCTCGTCGCAATCCGCCTCGCGCTCGTCGACCTCCTCAACGACTCAGCTTGGTTGCCTCTGATTCTTTTTCTCCTAGTTTTCAGTGTTTTCTTTCAGCTGTTTCCACTCACTGGGAGCCCCAATCATATCGTGAGGCTGTCGGCATTCCAGAATGGGAAGGTGCTATGGCAGAGGAGCTTAGTGCATTACAACGCACTCATACGTGGAAAATTGTACCACTTCCTCCAGGGAAGACTCCTATCAGCTGTAAGTGGGTTTATAAGATCAAGACCAACTCTGATGGTTCGATTGAGCGTCACAAGGCTCGCTTGGTTGCCCGTGGTTTCACTCAGCAGCATGGTATTGATTATGATGAGACATTTGCTCCTGTAGCAAAGATGACAACTGTTCGTACTTTGATTTCTGTTGCTTCTGTTCGTCAATGGCCCATTTATCAGCTTGATGTCAAGAACGCTTTTCTTCATGGTGATTTATCAGAGGAGGTTTATATGACTCCTCCTCCGGGTCTTCCTCATTCATCTGGTCATGTATGCCATCTTCACCGCGCTCTCTATGGTCTCAAGCAGGCTCCTCGTGCTTGGTTCGCTCGATTCACTGATGCTATCTGTGCTGCTGGGTTTGTTTCGAGTTCCTCTGATCCAGCTTTATTTGTTCACACCTCTGGTCCTCATCGTACTATCCTGCTGCTTTATGTTGATGACATGATCATCACCGGCGATGATTCGTCTCATATACAGTCGGTCAAGCAACATCTTCAGCGTCAATTTGAGATGAAAGATCTTGGCAAACTTCGTTATTTTCTAGGCTTGGAAGTTGCTTCTGCTCCGCGTGGTTATCTTCTCTCACAACGCAAGTATACTGCTGACTTGATCGACCGTGCCTGTCTAACTGATGATCGCATTTCTCCCACTCCTATTGAGCTTCATGCTAAGCTCCGGCCTGACGATGGAGAACCACTCTCTGATGTTACTCGTTATAGACAGCTTGTTGGAAGCCTCGTCTATCTCACTGTCACTCGTCCTGACATTGCCTATGCTGTGCATATTGTCAGTCAGTTTGTCGCTGCCCCTCGTACTGTTCATTATGCCGCAGTTCTTCGGATTATACGCTATCTACGTGGCACTATATCTCGTGCTCTGCTGTTACCGTCTTCTTCTACTCTTGAACTTCGCGCTTATACTGATGCTGATTGGGCAGGAGATGTCACAGATCGAAAATCCACAACTGGTATATGTGTCTTTCTTGGGGACTCTCTTATATCTTGGAAGGCCAAGAAACAAGACATTGTTTCTCGTTCGAGTGCTGAGGCCGAATATCGTGCTATGGCATCTGCTATAAGTATATATGCTAGGGTTAAGGGTAGATTAGTCTTTTCCTTGTTTCCCTTTTGTACTATAAGTATTGGCTATAAACCCTAATAATACAATTTGATTCATTCTTTTCATATTCTAACAAGAACCACCGTGAGCAATAGAGGCATGCGAAGGTCTTCATTGCCTCCGTCGTTGGCGTGTCCTCTAATGTTGGCTCGGAAGGGGGTGGACGCAGAAGAGGCTCAAATCTGACATTGACGCCGATATAAACGTGGAAGGCGACGAAGATTTTAGCGAAGATGTTCTCGGGTGGGAGATGAAGAGGATGGGGAGAAGAGAGAGAGAGAGAGAGAGAGATTTCAAAAATGGTTGGGGTGGGATTGTCAAGTATATAATAATGTATATATGAGGGGGTGGGTTAGCAAAATAAAAAAATTTGATGGGGTGGGACAAAAAAATGGGGTGGGTTGAATATCTTGAGGTTTATTTAACCGCCCCCTAATAATTGGTGTTAGATTACATATGTCTTGTATTATTGTATTACACATGTATTGTTGTGTTACACGTGTATTCAATCTTGCATATAAAGGACTTTAGTCCCTCTCTAATAAAATTATGTTTCATTATTATTTGTTTCTCTGAATCTAACATGGTATAAGAGCCCCTTTGAGATCTCAAATACTTTTTTCTTTTCGGATCTCCATCTTTGGGATTCGACGTTTGTTATGTCGTTGTCTTCGTCGCACCGTTATTCGTGTTGTCGTCCCCGACGTGTCGTCGATCACGCACCGTTGTCCCTACGAGCCGTTTCTGAGCGTTGCCGTCCGTCGCACCCATAGAGTCCGTTGTCGCCTGTCCCGAAGCCGTTGAGCCGAACCGTGCCGTGTTGAAGTCGTTGGAGACGAGACATGTTGAAACACCGATTTGATAGTGTTTGATGATTAAAAAAAAAAACAATCCATCGTAAGATTATGAGAATCCCATCATACATGAGATTGCGGCATCAAATCGCGTGAATCACGCGTCAAGCCGACTCAGAGGTTCAACTTGGCCAACTCGCTCGGATCTGTTTTGATGTTTGTTTATTTCTTCGAGGGCTCATTCGGACTCCGAATATTACAGTCTTGGTACTCATTTTGCTGTACTTTTCATCCTCTACACATCAATGTATTTTTTTGTCTCAATCTAACACCCCCGTTTTGATTATTAGGAGACATTCGTCCCTGTTGCTCAAACGACCACTGTTCGTACTCTTCTTGCCGTTGCAGCCACTCTTCATTGACCTCTCTTTCAGATGGATGTGAAGAATCCTTAACGGGGATTTATCGAAAGTTGTCTACATGCAGCCACCTCCTAGTCTTCGTACTCCTCAGCGTGTCTGTCGTCTTCGACGTGCTATTTATGGTTTAAACAGGCACCCCGTGCGTGGTTTGAACGCTTTCGCAGTGTTATTGTGGCGGCCAGTTTTGTTGAGAGTTATCAGGACCACTCTTTATTTGTGCGATCGTCCTCAAGGGGCGAGGTGATTCTACTTTTGTACGTAGATGATATGATCATAACGGGTGATGATTCAGCTGGTATTACTATTGTGAAGCAACATCTCAGTAGTCAATTTCAGATGAAGGATCTTGGTATTCTTTGCTACTTCCTTGGACTTGAGATTGCTCAGAATAAGCGGGGGATTCTTCTCTCACAATAGAAGTACACAGCAGACATTCTTGATCGTGCTGCTATATCCGACACTCGCACAGTTGAGACTCCTCTTGAGCTTCATGTAAAGTTCCGTTCCACTGATTGAGAGCTTCTTTCAAACCCTACACGATACAAACAGATTGTGAGTCAGCTTGTGTATCTTTGCATCACTAGACCTGACATTGCTCATGCCGTCAGTATTGTTAGTCAGTTCGTCTCTGCTCTTCATTCGGTTCACTATGGTGTCCTCACGCGGATCCTTAGATATTTGCGTGGGACTGTCACTCGATCGCTCTATATGTCATCATCTTCATCTCTCGTTCTTCGGGCTTACACTGATGCTGACTGGGCAGGCGATCCTACTACTCATCGTTCTACTACAGGCTTCTGCATTTTTCTTGGGGACTCTCTCATTTCCTGGCGCAGCAAGAAACAAGATGTAGTTTCTCTTTCCACCACAGAAGCTGAATATCGAGCCATGGCCACCATGACTAAAGAAATTTTTCATCTTAGACGTCTGCTAGTCGATCTTGGAGTTGATGTTTCTAGTCCTACTCTACTTTATTGTGATAATCGGAGCGCTATTCAGATTGCTAGCAATCCGGTTTTCCATGGGCGGACCAAACATATTGAGATTGATTGTCACTTCGTACGTCAGCACTTCCTTGCTCATTCACTTACGCTTCCGCATATTACTTTTATTGAGCAGCTTGTTGACTTCTTTACGAAGTCTCATCCCATTCCACTATTTCAGTCTCTTGTCCGCAAACTCGCGTTATTTGATCCACTTTGAGTTTGATCGGGGGTGTTAGATTACATATGTCTTGTATTATTGTGTTACACATGTATTGGGTCTTGCATATAAAGGGCTTTAGTCCCTCTATAATAAAATTAGGTCTCATTATTATTTGTTTATCTAAATCTGACAATTGGTTTATTAGAAGAGTTGTCAAGTTTGATTGTTTACTTTACTTCTTTGATTTTTTTTATTTATTGGTAATGTAATTTGTAGTAAAAATTGAATATAAGAGTACAAAATATGGGTACTACAAGGATTATAGCAAGAAAGATCTCTCTCTACGGGGTCAATTGGCATCCCCACCAACAGATTAACCTTCCCAACAAGAGTCGAAAGCACTGGTAGACCTGAATAACCAAAAAACTGTTATGTTCAACAATGAATTCCCTGTGAGAGTTACTGGTCAAAACTTCTCGGATGTCTTGCCGAAGCAGGGAAGGATCCATAATTTCCTCTCCAATTGTGGACCTGTGGACATGTGTGGATGTATCAAGATTATTAACAAGATTTTAAAGCTTCCTTAGTAGCCGGAGAGCTGTCCATGGTATCATCCATTTGCCATTCATCCAGACCAGAGCAGTCGTAGAGTCCGCTTCAATCCACAGATTTTTGATACCCTTGTCAACCACCAACCGAACACCGTGCACTATTCCCTGCAGTTCAAGTGCCGACCTACCAGCAAATCCAACAATGTAACCCTCATACTGTTGTCCTGTAACAAGCGTCTGAGTCCACCTGTGCTCTTTGGGTGATCCATCAGTGTTCAATTTATGCCAATGCAGGGGGGGAGGAGCTGACCACTTCACTGTGATTGAGCTGTGTTGTTGCTCTCCAATTTGTATATTTAAGTTTACCATATCTTTGTGATCACTGGAGAATTTTCAGCCTTGAGAGAGCCTCTCAATTATTGCATGTTCGATTTTTCTGAGCACTGTCATTTTAGAGATTTAATTCCTCTGAATATCCTATCATTTCTCTCAGAAACAAAAGGTTGATGATAAAATAACCTGTACCAATTTAATGACCGGATGCTTGCATTGCCTTTCAAGCCAAGGAGGGAACCCAGCCACGTTTGATTTTTCCAAGCACTGTCATTTTCTGAGAAAATTCCTCTGAATGTCCTCTCATTTCTCTCAGCCCAAAAGAACCAAAGGTTGATGTTAAAATAACCTGCATTACCACTTTAGAGACCGGATGCATTGATTTTTACCAATTTAGGTGTTTTTTCTTTTCATATTTTGACACCTACCTGGACTTCCATCAGTGATTGGTTAGACCCATCATTCCAACTTGACTAATCCAGTTCAATTATTGGACCACAGATATTATGCCCTCCAAATAATCTACGGAAAATGTTATACTTAGCCGATCCTATAGTCAACTTTGTATATTACACACTGTTTGATTTTTCTCTAAATGTATGAAAAATTAATATTAATACGTAATTAATACATTGAATGCATACAATTACATCCTTGTAGAGTTTATATGTATTAGGCATCTACATGACTGACAACAGAAGAATTTTTTATTTTAATAGCACCCACAATGTATACACATCAAATTTGATACATATTATTGTAAGATTCATTTTTAAGAGGGTTGAATGTCATTTTCTCATTGTTTTAAATTAGTTTGGGTAAGAAAAATGAATCAAATTTTGAGGTATTAAATATTTTTTTCTAAAATAAATTATGTGAATCAAAACTCAGTCACTCTAATCCAAAATGTTGCTCTTGAATTTTCTTCGACCACCAAGCATATAGTTGCAAACAAGGGCAAACCTATGTGTTCCGGTGGGAGGGGGGTTCCCTCAAAACTTAAAAAAAAAAAAAAGATGAAATCCCTATCAAATCTCCTATTTTCTGATAGTGGATTTAAGCCCCCTCAAAATTGAAGAAATGCAATAGAAAAATTAGTTTCTTTTATGATCTATTTATTATTTATGCCTATAATTAATTAGCAAATGATTGTCCTTTTTATCGCTTGTATATATATTTATGAGAAATAATTGATTGGGGAAAAAACAGCCTCATGAAAAAGGGTTTTTATTAACTATGATTTGCTGGTGACATTTTTTTTACCTTGGAGAATTGATGTTAAAAAAATGAAAGATCAATATGTGTTGATGCACAAAATTTTAGAATGTGTATTTGGCTAATTAACAATATAATCCTCAATGTATTTGGCTATTTTATGTTAAATTTTCAATGTGTGTATATAGAACATCAATATATGTGCTAATGCACAAAATTTTGGAATGTGTAATTGTATTAGGTGATTGGTTCGGTGGTGCAGTAATATAATTTGATGATTATCTACTCTTTACAACTTGTTATTCAATGTAATTTGTTGATTTAAGTGTTATATTTAACAGTGGAGCAGCCTAAGGAATAATACTGTTATTAAATTAATTATAGAAAATAAGTGTGTGATGTTCTGTAAGGATCGACACCCCAAATGTTGATGTATGAAGATGATGTCGACACTTGTACTGTCGAACATCTTATAGAAAACAAGTGTGTCATGTCTTGTAAGTATCGACACCCCCAGATGTTGACAAATCAAGATCTTGTCGACAATGGTATTGTCAAACATGTGACAGAAAATAAGTATACGTGTCATGTTCTGTATGGATCAACACTCCAGTTGTCAAGGGATGATGATCCGGTCCACAGTTGTGTTGTCGAATATGTGACTGAAAATAAGTGTCTACAGATTGACATCTCAAATGTCGATGGATGAAGATCATGTCGACAGATGTTCTGTCGAACATGGGGTGTACAGTAGAAGGGGTTGGTTTGGTTCAAAATGGGATGAAATTAGTAAGGGTGGTTTTCCTTTGGTTTCAGAGTACATAAATTTTATTAGTAATGGGGTGGTTTTCTCATTGTATGGGGTAGATTTATAACAACACCCCCCCCCCCCCCCCCCTAGACATAACAATGTATACATATCAAATCTGATACATATTACTGTAAGATTCATTTTTAAGAGGGGTTGAATGTCATTTTCTCATTGTTTTAAATTAGTTTTGGTAATCAAAATGAATCAAATTTGAGGTATTAAATATTTTTTTCTAAAATAAATTATCTGAAAAAACTCAGTCAGTCTAATCCAAAATGTTGCTTTTGAATTTTCTTCGACCACCAAGCGTAGTTACAAACAAAGGCAAACCTATGTGTTCCGGTGGGAGGGGAGACCCCTCAATACTAAACAAATAAAAAGGACTAAATCCCTACCAAATCTCCTATTTTCTAATGGTGGATTTAAGCCCCCTCAAAATTGAAGAAATGTAATAGAAAAATTAGTTTTTTTTTATGATCTCTTGATTGTTTATGCCTGTAAATTAGCAAATGATTGTCTTTTTTATCCCTTGTATATATGAGAAATAATTGATTGGGGAAAAAATGTAAGCCTCATGAAAAAGGGTTTTTATTAACTATGATTTTCTGGTGACATTTTTTTTACCTTGGAGAATTGATGTTAAAAAACAGATCACTTTTAAAACAAAATTCATTGGGTAGTGGATCCGTATGAATCCATTTGAGATTGTATCAAAGCTCCTATTTCAATTAAAAAAAATAAAAATAGTAGGATATAATGGTCGTACTTTCATCCATTCAAACTTCTAGTTCCTAAAAAAATAGTTTTTTTTTTTTCAGAGCTTTAATTGATGATTGATCAATTACTTTGACTTAGGAAAGGAAACCACATAGGACAGTAAGGGGTTGCTTGGTTCATTCAGTCTTTAGACCTTATTTAGCTGAAAGTTAAAAATAAGTGCTTTTAAGCATTAGGTGTGTTTGGTTGGGAGCAAAAAAAAAACTGAATATAAGCTCTTAAACGTCCATTTCAACCTTAAAATTCAATCCACATTGCCTTACTTATTCAAACCGCCTTAAGTGAACTTTTATGTAAAAAGACAAGTATGCCCTTCTGAAAACCCACATATTACACAAGTATAAACTAAAATTACTCCTCTCTCTCTCCTCAAACACACCAAAAACCCTAGCCACTGCAAATCTCAGACAACTCTCTTGTGCTCCTTAGCTCGTCGACCTCCATTGTTGCTCGTCGACCCCCTTCGACCTCCATTGCTAGGGATCGACCTCCATTGCTGCTCGTCGACCGCCTTCGACCGAAGCCTCTCCCACTCGTCGACCATCCAATTTATTCTCCTCCGACCTCCTCACTTGCTTGTCGACCTCCCTTCAACCTCCTCCGACATCATCTCTTGCCGGTAGACCCCCCTTTGACTTCCTCCGATCTTGTCTCTGGCTCGACAACCTCTCCTCTTTGGATCTCCACGGCATCTCGATTTCAGGTCCACTCACTGACGCATCATTTCTGGAACAGAGGAGTTACTCTATAAGGATTAAAATGGTGGATTGTTGTTGGATTCTATGTAACAATGTGTCATGTAGGCTTGCAAATCCCTCATGTTTGATATAATCTCTGGAAAGTAGTATAATATCCAACAAATAATAACTCAGATGTTTTTTGTGACTGTAATTGGACAAAAGATTAGGATGTTGCCCTTGGATGTTACCAATTTATAAGTAATCAACAGAAATTGCACACATGTATGATTACTTATAAATTTTGATGTATTGTTACATGACTGTTCTCGGACTATAATTGGACATGAATTGTGATGTATTGTTATTAAATGGATCAAACATCAAATAACATTCAGCACTTATTAAATTGATCAAAATACCCTTCTAATAAGCTTTACTGTTCAGTGGTAAACCAAACACACTTATCTGCATAAGTGCTTATAATTTCCGCTGAACCAAACAGTTTTTTTTCGAAACTAATCAAAACTTATCAGAACTTATACAATCTGCACTTATGAATCATCACTTAAAATCAGCATTTCGCTGAACAAAATGGCCCCTCAGCATCGACAACGGGCCTGTCTAGCCAACAGGCCGGGTTGGCCCAATGTCAAATAACCAAGCCCTGCAAATGGCCCAAGCCTGAATAGGCCTTCCGGGTTGGACTTGGGCTTTAAGCCTGTGGGCAGGCCTGCGGGCCAAGATTTTAAAGAAGTTTTTTTTTTTTTTTTTTTTTTGTGCATTTGTATATGAATGTAAACTAACATTAAAAAATGAAAGTATAATATTGAAATTTATTGAATGTGTTATATTTATTGAAAAAAATATTTACATCTATTGGATTTTAAAAAATAAATGACAAAATGAATTAAATAGAGGATAAACCACATCACTACATGACATGTACATCCTAACTAGGTTGACACCTACATATATGTCTATCATTTGCATATAATTCAATCTCAATTCAAATAAAAATTATATATAATTTTTAAAAACAATTCGGTAAATTGTATGTTTAGCATATTTAAGATCCAGGTACCCATTCCAATGACTAAAAGTTAGATAAAAAAAATGGTTTAACTCTCTCCATAATTTTACCATACCTGGTTCATATAATTTGTGAATATACATTACGGTACCAAACCAAACTTTTAGCCTCCATTTGGGTAACGACATAAATTAATTAAAAAGATGATTATTTTAATATGTATAAGAAATAAATCAATCATATTTTATTTGGTTGTGCTTTTAGATACTCTTGTTAGAAAACATGATAGTTGATTTTTTGTTGTTTGGTTGACCATGAATATTTAGCGGATAAAAAGTGATAAGATGTGGAATAATAATTTATAAAATGTAAAAAATGATGTGGACTTCCCTTAAAAAATGAAATAGATTTTGAAAAATTTAACACAATTTCAAAGAGATATGCAAAATAAATATCAGTTTATTCTTGTCTATTTGACTTTGTTATATTCATTTATCCCTTGCAAACAAAGAGATTTTTAAACCTATTCCCCCTATTCCCCCTATTTCCCCTTATTCCATTACCCAAACAAGGCTCAATAAAATATATATTTTTCGTCTAAGAACTGTGATTTTGTGAATATGCCTCCAAAACTTAGACATATCTATTTCCATGTAAACCATGTTGGAAAAACTTGGGTTTTGACCATTTCTTGGTTAAAATGAGTTTAGGTTCCACTAATTATTTTTAATGGAAACTCATTGGATTGCATTCCTCTCGCCGAACAAATGAACGTAGTATATTTACATTCTCAAAACTATTATTAGGTGATGAGAAAATTGGATTCAAAGTTCTCCCAATAACATAGTGAAAGTGGTCGGTGATTGGAGAAGAAAAAGTAATAGTCCCATATCAGTTGTTGAAAAAAAAATATTAATGATTTATTAGATAGGCTTCTTGCATTATAGTAAATTGCTTTTGGTAGTCACTCTATGAGGACGTGTTATGTTTGTGTCATTCTGTACCTTTTTTTTTATCAGAGTTGCTAAAATTTTGAGTTTTAGCTAAATTTTTATCGAATTTTGATAACTATTAAAAAATATGTAGTTCTGAATCGTATCCGGGTTTCACCGTTACTGGATTTGGTTGGTGAGATATTTTCTAGTGCTATGGCGCTTCATTTCACACTTCCCAATAATGTGAAAAAAGTGGTTGGATGTGGGTGACTTTAGGCTTAACCTCACCCCCCCCCCCCCCTTTTTCGTTTGTGTTCACACATCCCCCCCCCCCCAAAGTGACTTTTGTCACTCTCACTACCCCTCTCTCCATCCTTGCTTTATTTCTCTCTCTCTCTCTCCCTCTCATTTGTGTGCATTCGGTGGAGAAGAAGGAGAAGATCAAGCAGAGGAAGTGCAAAAGAAGGGGTTAGTGTGTGTGTATTGTTGTTGTTTCTTTCTCTTCACCTCCTCTAGCTCTTTCATGCTTCCCTCTTGCATCCCCTCTTTGTGTGTTCAGCCAAGAAGAAGAGAAGCAAAGGAAAAGGAGGAGGTGGTGGTGGTGGTGGTCGAGGTGGTCGTTGGTGCGCTTATGAGCCATCGCATCTCCCCATTTTCCTCCCCCCTTTCTTGGTAAGCTTTTTTCTCTTCTTTTTAGATTTTCTAGCATGTATGGATATGTAAGAGGTTATGCATGCTAGGTGTTTGGGGTTGGGTGTGTAAGTGGAGCTGGGGAGGGGTTTCGGACGCGGGTCCGCGCAAGTGCAATCTGGGCCGTCCATTGGAGGCAACCTCTGATTCAATATGAGTCATTTTATCAATGATTACGATCAGATCGTTGGATGGATGTTTGAAGAAGAGAGGGTGCCTTAGACTCTATTTCAATGAAAACTGAACAGAGGAAAAGACTCATCGAAGGGCCTCTTCAATTAACTTTCTCCTCTATAAATATCACCTATTCTCTGCATTTTTTATCATTCAATCTTTCACTGCATAGGCATACAGCCTCTTAGAGTTTGCATTCGAGTCTCCATAGCATTCCATTAAGAGAGAGTTTGAAAAACACAGTGCGTTCATTTTCTTTGTGGTGTGAAGTGCTGCTACCATAGAGAGTGATCATTGTATATTGAAAGAGTCATCGCAGACCGTGAGCAGCAGAGCAGGGCGAAGTTGTCTTAAGGACATAAAGTCAAATTCTAACCTTGATCGTCTTCTTCAAAAGTTCTAATTCCAGCAAATCAACACACTTCTATATCACTTTAGCGCTATTTTGCATACTGTCTTGCTAACAAACCATTCCTTAGCTTGTACATAATCCCGATTTATCACAGTCACTAATTAACAAAAATGTCATCATCATTCCAACGCAGATATTTTGAAAAAAGTCTTTTATTGAACTTTCGTTCATTTTAAAGATATCACATCATTCTAAGAATACCTACATTTGAAAATTTCTAGCACAAAGCTCCCAATGAATCTTTCATACACCCTTTCCTCCGTTTGGATTGAGGAATTGAGTTATTCTGGATAGATAACTATACCAGTATAAATAACAATTTTACAGGAATAAGAGATTTTCTGTTTGGTTGTGTTTTTTATTATTCTCATTGGAAAACATAAGAATAAATGTTGAGTTGTTTGGTTGATAAAGAATAAAATATAAATAAAGCGTAAAAAAGTTGATTTGACATGCATGTGAGCTCTTTGATATATAAGAGGTGTTGATATGTAATTTGATGTGATAAAGTGTAAAAAATTGATTTGACATGTGGACCCATGGGAATAGATAAACTGAGTATAGCTTATCTTAGGGGTTACTTAGAATTGTTATACTCTCTTATACTCGTTTAAACTGGCTTAGTAATACAAAGTTATACTCTGCAAACAAACAGCCATTTTTCCTATCCATTCTTTTACCACCCTTATACCACCCATATCCGAGCTTAACCCGTTACCCAAACGGGGGCTTTATGTTTTCAAGTTATATATACCCCAAAATTACATTCTCAAATAAAAACATAACAACATATTAAGCTAAAGCCATCCCACTCTAAACCGGAATCCTTACCACTCTAAACCAGAATCCTTACATGCATCTTTCTGAGAATCACCTAACTCATCAAACAAGTGAGAGAGACAAAGAGAGAGAGACCCCACCGGCCCACACCTTCTTCTTCAACGTGTCATCCCTCCTTGCATAGCTGGCGGTGTGATCCCTCCCTGCGCCTGCCTTTCCATGTTGGGGTGCCAACCTCCCATAAAATAATAAGAAAACATTAGCATCCAAAGCATCAATAAAACAAAGAGTCTAATATACCCCAATTTTTTCCTCCATATACAAAACAGAACTTGTCCCCGCACAGGATTTACCCCAATTCTTTATAAAGTGAACAATCACGTCCCATATCATGGTAATTTAGAGAAGACGGGTTGGATTAGTTACCGATGTGCATGTCGAAGCCACGGTGCTTGAGCTCTCGGTACTCCTGGCAGAGGGCGCAGGCTTCGCAGCAGAAGTGGACAAGGCAGTCGCAGCAGGGGCTCTCGGATAGGTAATACTGTCCCCTCATCTTCGACCGGTAGAAGCACGAGTAGAGGCAGCCGCACCCGGTCAAGAGTGATATAAGTGTGTACAGTGCCCCACTCACTCCACAAGCTTCAATTAGGTTGAAAAACACACACAAACAATTTGGTTAAGATATATAATCAATAGCATGTTGGGTGGTTCTAGTGATGGAAAGCTTCAATAAATTAAATGACCAAGATGCTTTGCATAGGGAAAAAAATGTGTGATGTGCGATTTTATGCAATTCCTTAATTTAAACGAACACCTGTTTCGTATTCTAATTAAACACCAAATCCATGGAGTGATTTGTGACTTGATCCTTTCATTGCATCTAACTCTTATTTAATGTCCCGCATGCAGTTACATATCTTCAATGAGGTATATATTTTGTTAGATAAAATATATAATTTTTTTATATGGATGCATACTTCTTTTTTATTTTGCTACATAGGAACTACCAAGGGACTACAACCAGGGATATACTGTACATGACAAAAAAAAAATTAGCAACCTTTACAAAAATTTCTTTAATCAAATATTGCAACATATTTAGAGAAGGGATAATGTTAATTACAGCCCCCAAGCAGTTTCACAGACAGTCCGCTCATGTTTTAATTTTTTAAAAGTAACAAACTTCCTCTAATAAGATATATGTTTTGACGAAAAATGTATATTGTTCCATTTCGAGTTGAATAAACCCATTTTAGGAATACCTTTTAAAAATGAGATATATTTGAGACAAAAAAAAGAGACTATGTAGCAGCGCCCTTAGCCCGTTTGGATAGAGAATTAAATTATTATAAGGTTTTTTATTATTCTAATATTGATAAGTAATAAGTGATTTTTTGTTTGGTTGTGCTTTTTAATTATTCTTGTTAGAAAATATAATAATAAATTTTTTATTGTTTGATTGACCGTTGATAAATTATGGATAAGATGTGAATAAAGATTTATAAAAGTTGAAAAAATAATTTGACCTATAGTCCCAAATTTATAGAGGTGATGACAATTAATTTGACAATAAGACCCATATATTCAAACGAGTTAAATAACTTAAAATAACTTAATTACAAAAATATGAAGAATAATTATACTATTTTATACTTAGTTAAGTCAAATACAAATTTTTATTTATTCTAGTCTTTCAAATATTTATTTTATCATTATTTCACCGTTTATTTTAACTCAATTCCCCCATCATGTTGCCAGAGAAAAGTCCGGAGTCAGAGCAATAATTATACTATTTTATGTTTTCTTTGGAATTCAGTGGCACAGTTAATGCGAACATGCACTGATCATGATTAAAATACAAAAAATATTGCAAAGTTGAGCAACTCGAGAAATTGATATAAATTGCTCATAAACCGGACCTCCCACTCTCTGTTTTATTTCTCTGTTTTTTCTCAGTCAATTTATCTTTCAATCTTAAAATCAACAGGTGTGCTTATGGAAAAAAAAAGCCTTGTAATGAAAGCTTGTAAAACGTAAACTAAGAAACAACAAATCAAAGGAGACTTGACTTACAACTGGCACCCCGGTCGGCGATCTCCGCGATCTGGCCAAACGTGATGCAGGGACACCAACAAGTCACGCAACCTGAAATAAAACCAAAAAAAAAAAAAATTAGAATTCAGAATTACAGATTGGGTTACCAACACATGGAAATCAAAATTCAAAACAGAGAACCCAAAACAGAGAGAGAGAGAGAGAGAGAGAGAGGACAAACAATTGGAGACATCCTCAAAGCAGCCACAGAGGCCGGTGGACCACTCGGCGGGTGGTTGGGATTGGATGTGCATGGGTACCGGATAGCCGTACGGCGCCGGGGGTGGCGGAGCAGCGGCCATAGGCGGCTGTTGGTAGTTGTTGTAGACCGACTTGGAATCCATTGTGATTTGTTGTTCAGAGAGAGAGAGAGAGAGAGAGAGAGAGAGATTGATAGGAGGGTGTGGGGTTAATTGGGTTGGTATTTATAGTATGAAATGAGAGGATAGAATAAGAAGAAATGTAGGAACAGATTTTTTATATTTTATAATTTTATTGGTTAGGTCTTTGGATGAAGGGGCGCAGAAACTACCTTGAGTCAAGGTCAACCGCTAATCCGAACGTGTCATAAATAGAGTGGTTTTATTGATTTTTTTAATCAGGTGGGTGGTTTCGGACCTAATGAGGTAAATATCAACATTATCGAACTGTACATCTTATGAATCAAATTTTACAGTTAATTATAAAGTACAGTGTCATTTTCTGTGCAGTTCAATTCATAGGCAGTGGAGTTCGATTCATAAACAATATAATTCAATGCTGATAGTACTGAAGGTACCAGACCTGACTGGAACTGAACTGGTACCACATTCGCTAGTTTGAGAAAAATTAAAAATTTGGTAAAAAAATATTGCCAATATATATACACATACACACTTCTATAACAGGTGAAATACATATATCCAATTAATTGAATTATATCATTTAAGAAAATGTAAATTTTTTTCAAAAAGAAGGGGTCAATAAGGTATATATAACTGCATTTGATGAAAAAGATCGAGTCTAGTCAAATTCTACTTTAACAGGTTGCTTATACACTGCCTCTCTGGTATGTCATCCTATTTGTATTATGTTAGAAAATATAAAAATATATATAAAATGAGGATGGCAACCTTTCTCCCCACTAAAATTATTGATGTGGAACTTAACCTTAGTAACAAAATTTGAAGATTATTTAAAAAAAATCATGAGCAAAGAATTTTGATCAGTCGAATTAATTAGAAAGCTAAACCATAAATAACGAATTAAAATGCAATTAACATTTTTTTTTTGTGATAATTGTGAATTGCTTAGTGAATTATTACTGGTCCATCTAATACCTTTTTTTTTTTTGGTAAGCCATCTAATACTATTTTTAATAGAACTTGATGGATTAAGCCACAAGTTATAATTAAATGGGAATGAGTGCAGCAAGGTCCCAGTCGCACTTCCCTTGTCACTTTTTCTAGAATTACTTGATCTACTTTTCTTTAATAATACCATTCCAATACACTTCAATTTCACTCATTCATCATCATTTAGAGATAGGATTTGGCTTTCAGTTTGAGAATAGAAAACAAATAATTTTATTTTATGATCATCTATTGTGGGCATTTTAAAATCTACAAAAATTAAAATATCCAATATGATCACATGTGCCTGTCAATGTACATGTGATCTTATTGGAAATTCCACTGCCTATGAATCTAATGACATAGTTAATTGTTGGGTACAATCTCACTTTTTGTGCAGTTTGATTCATAGGTTGTTTAGTTCAATTCATAAACAATACAATTTGATACTGATAGTACTGATGATACCAGACCTAACTGGATCTAGACTCAATGTGGCTACCACATTCGGTAGTTTGAGCGAAATTCAAAAAAAATTGGTAAAAAAAAAAATTGCCAATAGCCCATTGACATTTCCTAAACGCATATCACATGCGCATGTTTTTTTTTATATCATATACATATATAAGGTGAAATACATATAATCAAATGAACTGAATTATATCATTTAAAAAATGTAAAAAAATTTCAATGAGAAGGGGTTTAATTAATAAGGTATATATGACTGCATTTGATATAAAAGATTGACTGTAATAGAGTTCTACTTTAACATATTGCTTATACATTGTCTCCTTGGTCTGTCATCCTATTTGTATTATGTTAGAAAATACAAAAATATGTATAAAATGAGGATGGCAACCTTTCCCCACTAAAATTATTGATATAGATCTTACCTTAGTAACAAATCTTGAAGATAATTTTAAAAAAATTACAAGCAATGAATTTTTCATCAGTCGAATTAATTAGAAAGCTAAACCATACATAACGAATTGAATGCAATTAACATTTTTTTTTTGTGTTAATCGTGAATCACTTATTAGTGAATTGTTACTGGACCATCTAATACTATTTTTAATAGTACTAGATGGATGAAGAGAGAAGTTATAATTGAATGGGAATGAGTGCAGCGAGAGTGCCAGTCCCACTTCCCTTGGCACTTTTTCTAGCATTACTTGATCTACTTTTCTTTAATAATACCAATCCAATACACTTCAATTTCACTAATTCATCATTTAGAGATAAGATCTTACTTTCAGTTTGGAAATTTCCAATATGATCACATGTGCCTGTCAATGTACTTCCAATATCAAACGACGTTCAACTAAAATAGAGAGTGAAAGGGTTGGACCAAACTCTTTTTTTAATCAAAAGTATAAGATTTGGACAAATTGACATCAATTAATATTTTGCACCAACGGTTTGCATGCAAATTATAACTGTTTGATGTGTGTGTGTTAGTTATTTTAAATTTAGGTTTTTTATTTTTTAGTCACGGTAAACTATATGATTCAGTGATCGATCCCTCACTTCTTCATATTTTAGTTTAAGTCTATAGATTTAAAAGATATGTTTCTTAGTAGTCCCTAGGAGGGATCTATCCCTAAATTATTTAATTTTCTTTTT